>CM041724.1:1825000-2444027 GCA_023373845.1 Nibea coibor
TCTGTGTCTCTCTATCTCTATCACAGGTTCCACTGCTACTGTAATCATTCTACCATTTATTGTAATTCATGGTAATTGTACAATATGTTTGTGTTGATTGTTCTGTACATGTGACATCTATTGCACGGCTGTACATCCTGGAAGAAGGATCCCTCCTCTGTGGCTCTTCCTGAGGTTTCTTCCACATTTTTTCCCTGTTGGGCAAGTTTTTCCTCACTCAAACCGAGGGTCTAAGGACAGAGGGTGTCACTCCCTGTACAGATTGTAAAGCCCTCTGAGTCAAAATGTATTTTGTGACTTTACGAGGTGTGACTTTTTCGTGAACATCGGTTTTGCGATGCAAATAAACCACTCTTTTGAACACATGCTGTTTTGAGAAGAAAAACTTTTTATTTGAGTGTCCCAGCAAACCTGCCGGACTACTTTTGTTGCTGACCAAACCTGGACGAGAACTCGGTCCACAGGACACTGTTGGGGGTAAGTCGGTGTGGCTGTGCGACCCTACTGACGGGGATGCCATACAGATTCATGTCAAATATCCTGAACTATCCCTTTAAAACATATCAATATTGCCTTTAAAAAGGGCACCCCCCCATACCTTGTGCCGCCACACCAGCATTGTGCATTGTGCTGTATTCACTCACCTTTTACTGTAGTCAGGTATTCCCTTGGACTGCAACCTGGATGATGTTTATTTTTTTTGTCTTCATCACAATATAAAAGAGGGTGATTTACTGTTGTGCAATTGATTGCTGACTGTTATTTGGTGCTATTCCTATTTCAGTGTTTTTCAACCTTTTTTGAGCCAAGGTACATTTTTTATTGAAAAAATCATGCACACCACCAACCAAAAAAAAAAAAGAAAGATACTCTATAGCCGCCTATATTAACAATATAGTCATTCTTATCAAAGTGTCTTGAATAGGAATCAAATAAACACAAAAAAACATTTTATCATCTTTTATATTTCTTCTTTCAAATAAAAAGTGCACTTAAGATGCCCACTTCAGAAATACAACCTGAAATGCCACAACAATGTGGTCTATAACTTAAAACTTAGAGGTAGTAGAAAACTTCTTAGCAGTTAGAACTTAGAAAACTTCAAAGTGTTTTGCAAATGCTAATTCTGTCCAAAAGCATTGTTAGCAGGAATACAGAAAATAATGCTTATTCTGACAGAAGCAACAATATTTGGGAAAGATCTCATTGTTCCACACTGAGAAATACCAAGAGTTGCATGTACAAAATGTTAATCTCAGTGTATTTTACTCATTTAGTGTGAAACCTGTGCCTGTTTGAATGAACACTGTTGTGGTCCAACTTACCACCCCGGATCCTCTGATCAAGTTGTTGTGAGATAGAGCAAATTATGTTAGGAAAATAAAGCACACAAGACCCAGTCTTTGTGTTCACCTTTGCAAAGGGAGACTCCGTACACAGACTCCGCAGTCTGTTTACCACGCACCCCGCTGAGTTCTACCCGTTCACACTTTAGGCTCGTTTTATTCACAAATACAACAATGGGCCGTCTTACATATTGCGTCATACATCCTCACATGATTACGCATTTCATGTTTAACATAATTGTTTTTCAAAGTTCAGACAGAGTTGAAGCAGATGCATCCTAATACTCTCTTTTTCTACTCTTGAATTGACTTCCTGTTTTCTTAAGGGTGATGGAAAGTTCACCCTGTTTTGCCCTCAAAATAGTATACAGTTTGTATGTCACACACAGATGCTATAAAGTTACACTCGTGACTAGGTGATTAATAAAGCATATACTAAATGCTTCCATTTTACTATATGTGGTTAATATAGCATATACTAAATGCTTCCATTGTACTCCTCCACAACACAGAGCTGATATCCTGGCAGGATTGAAGAAAGACACACACAAAGCTCTTCCTCAACAGCTCTCAGTCTCTCTCTGTTTTTAGTTTTTATAGTAGTCAGGCTTGAGAAGCTCACTTCACACAGATATGTTGCGGAAAATGTGAGCAATGTCAGAATAGCTTTGTTTGCCAGAATGGGGAACTCCTTGGCAGCAGTCAACCAAAAACTGTCCAAAGGTAGATCAGCAAGCTTAGCTTTAGACCACGATTTTGTCTCAGTTCAGTTAGTTCCTCCTGCTCCTGTAAAGTCATGTCCTTTCCAACAACTGCTGAGCTGTATGGATCTCTAACCCCGTCAAGGCAAGATACAGTAGGAAGTTTTCTGAAGAGAAATAAAATGACATCTTCTCCTCGAGAGTTTTAAAATGTTTACCTATTATTTCACACAGTGCAGCAGTGTGAACATTTTGCCATTTCTTGGTGAGTGGGAACATTTCAAGATTGCCACTTTCCACGTTGTTGCCAGAGGTGCACCTTTCAATGGAATCCATTCATTGTATCCATACTTGTGAGCATCCCTCTCTCTCTGTCTTCCAACTGAAATTCAAACTGCTGCACTAACTGCCCGGCGGTGGCCATCTTAGCTGTTATTTTCAGTTAATTTGAATTTGTCTGTGTAAAATGACAGAGAGAGACAGCAGAGCAGCTAGCGCCTTAGCGCTAGCCTCTAACTGACAGTAACACAGACACATAGACAGACCTACACAGAGACAGACAAGATAAACACACCACACACACACACACACACACACACCTAACAACTTCCACTAATTTTGTACTACAGAAATAAAAATTATGTCTCCAGATTCGGCTCATTTAGGATATTACTACTACACTGACCTCATACAAACCTTTTACAAACCGTCTACAATGAGCTAACGCGCTAGCTGCTCATTGTATGTGTTATTGTCTGTCAGTTATTAGCCACTAACTGACAGACAGTAACACAGACACACAGACCGACACAGACAAGCACACACAGAGACAGACAAGACAAACACACCACACACACACACACACACACCTAACAACTTCCACAAATTTTGTACTACAGAAATAAAAATTATATCACTAGATTCAGCTCATTTAGGACATTACTAATATATTGACCTTATACAAACCTTCTGCACATGAGCAGCTCATGCTCATTGTATTAAAGACATGACATTTGCTAACATTTGCAGCTGATGCTAGAATTACTGGCTAGCGCGTTAGCGCTAGCTGGCCATGTGTGTAAATAAACATGTTAAATATTATTTGAGATGTGCTTTTTCAGTACAAAACCCCAGCAACAGCCCACTTGGCACTTTCAAAATTTCCGTGGGAATTTTCTAGTAATCCACTTACTGTATTTACCTTCTAATAAAGTCAAAGCTTGATGCATTTGAAATCCACTGGGTGTCTAAGCTTGCATCTTACTCCTTTGATCTCAAACACCTTCCCAGGAAAAGAAATGTGGTGGCTGATGCCTTGAGTCACGACCTCTTTGCAAAACCCATTTGTCAAAGGCTGCTGAGGGAACCATATCCCACTTTGATGCAGGAAGCTAACAGGATAGAGGAGGACTCTGTGCAGGATATTTTCAGGGTCAGCTGCTAGTCTCAAAGCTACAGATCAGGGAACCATCCAACACCATGGTGGTGTGTGATTCAGCCAAGATCAGAGCTCTTTGTCAGGTACACTGTGAGTCCAGAGCACTCTGTCTGGCCCAACATGTCCAACAGCTGTCGAGTTCATGTTCTCCGTTCAGAAGCTGCAGCTGAGTCAAGAGCAAGACCCCTGCATCTCTAAGGTGCAATGATGCCCTTCATTGCAGCCAGGAAGCGACCATCTAGGCGTGAAAGGCATGGCACTGACTCGAAGGTCCTCAGGATGTTGGGACAAGTTGGAAGCCCATGATGGGGTGTTATATCATGTGATGAGAGATCCTGTGACCAAGTAGAGAAGATATCAATATGTGTTGCCTCTGAGTCTAAAACAAAAAGCATTGTTAGACATTCACGATCGGGCAGATCATCAGGATCAGGACAGTACTCTCATTATCAAGGCAGTGATTTTACTGTCCTGATATGGAGAGGGATGTGAGGGCACATATCAGATGCTATCAGAGATGTGTGTTTGGGAAGTCGCCGGAACCTGCTGCTCATGCACCCCTGGAAAGCATCAAGAGCTCCGCCACGATGGAGTTAGTGTGCATGGATTTTTGGTCGGCGGAGGATAGCTGGTCTGTGGATGTCCTAGTGGTCACCGACCATTTCACCAAACTTGCTCATGCATTCCCTTGTTCCAATCAGACGGCAAAGCAGGTCACCAAAAAGCTCTGGGACAATGTGTTCTGTGTTTACGGTTTACATTCTGATCAGGGCACCGACCTCGAGAACAACTTAATTGCAGAGCTCCTTCATCTGGCCGGTGTTGCAAAATCTCGCACAACAACCTAACACCCCATGAGCAATGGGGGTACAGAGCGATTCAATTGCACTTTGGGCAACATGCTCTGTCACCCTTCCCTTCAAGGAAAAACACCAGTGGCCACAACAAATCCAGACTCTCATGTTTGCCTATAATGCCACCATTCATGGGACTACGGGTTATGTGCCCATCTTCTTGATGTCTTGATGATTTGTACCTAGATTGCCAGTGGGTATTTTGTTTAAGCAGGTTTTGAACGACCCAGGAGTACTTGACTATGACTCATATTCCAAGTCTATGATTTCCTGCCTCAAAAGTGCTATGGGAATAGCCCAGAAACATTCTTCCACTGAGTACCAGGCCCAGCAATATAAAAGACGTGTCAAGGGTACCTATCTGTCTGTGGGAGATTGTGTTTTGGTAGCAAATAAGGGAGAAGAGGGAGGAAGAAGTTGGCTAACAAATGGGAGGATGGAGTGTACACAGTTGTTGGTGCACAGTTGTTGGTGCAAATCCCAATATCCATGAGGATGTATATCCATACAGGATGCAGAGGGACACACGAGAGTTGTCCACAGGAATCTTTTGATGGAGGTCAAATTCTTGCCACTCTCTGGGATGGATGCCCATGCAAATGATCAGTCTTTGACCAGTGATGAGTTTGATCAGGAAGACTATGACTCTGGTGATGATGCAGCCTCAGTGTGTAATTCCAGAGATGGAGAGAGGCTTGACGTTTTGTCAGCTGAAGTCCTACCTGAATCTGAGTCGGCTGATTCAGAAGAACTAGTGCAGTCTAGTCCAGTGCACAGTCCTCTACCTATCTCACCTGCACCACACTCAGATACCTCACACTCACCACACTGACCCATACACACATACTGCAGCTGATGGTCATGTTAGAACACATGCAGGAAATGGTAGCGAAATCAGTGAACAGTCTGATAGAATCCATGGTTCAGAGGTGGTGTGTGGTATATCAGACGTCACGTTCAGCTAATGGGATTCGGAGACCAATCTCTTTCTTTTTTCTTAAGTTCACTTACTGCAGGGACAAAACTGCTCTCCCTTTAGAATAAAAACTTTTTTAAAAACCTTTTTTCTGTAACTTGGGTCAAATCACAAACAATTTTATCAAAAAAGAGCCACTGCCACTGTAACTGAGTCACACTAGAAGGAATTAACTCAATCCTCTTCAGGAGATTCAGTATTTACATGTGAAGAGGGGTTCAAAAATTGAAAAAAGGCAACCTTCAAAGATGAGGACTTCTAGGCCATGCCAAATCTGAAGAACATACTAATGCGATACTAGCATAGGCAGAGTATGAAAAGTTCACTGCAAGCACATCCTGTCTCTCAGCCTCCTTAAATGCAGAATACAATAAATTTGTGAAGGAAAATAGAGTACATCAAAATTGTTGGAGAAACCCTGCTTCTCACAGCTACGCAGAATATTGCACAGAGAGCACATAAAAATCAGAAGGTGAGAATAAAGAAATTTTCTCTCTATTGTGGAACTGCTAGCCAAACACAATCCCATGGTCAAAAGAAAAATGACAAGTCAAAGAAATGCAACATACCTTGGGCATGATACACAAAATGAAATAATTGTCTAGCTGAAATGGTCCGCACCTCAATAATTAGTGAAGTTGCCCAAAGTGAAGCTTTGAGCATTTTGGTTGACAAGACTAAAGACCTAAGCAAGAAGGAACAGATGTCCTTTGTAATTAGATACTATTACTGTGGGTCAGTGTATGAAAAGTATATGAAAGCTTCCTCACATTTGAGGCAGCACAGCACCTGAAAGTCCAAAGAGATGTCAGACCAGGGATGATGGGGCACCAGGAGAGGTTGCAGAGGACCCACTGGTGGTTGTTGGGAGACCTTGTTCCTCAAACAGGGTAGGCAGCCACATATTCCCCCACCCCCTTCTCCATTCCTGACCACCAGAAATGCTGCTTGATGATGAAGATGGTCCGAGCAGTCCCCGGATGGCAGGCGACTTGTGAGGTGTGAGCCCAGTGGATCACCTGTGGACGCAAGGAGACAGGCACAAAGAGACAATTCAGCGGACACCCTGCCGGGGCAGGGGTGTTGGCAGCAGCTTCTTTAACTCTTTGTTCAATAGCCCTTGTGACTGCTCCCACCACGCAGGAGGAAGGGAGAATTGTGGGGGGAGTCTTAGGGCTGGGGTCACGATCGAACATCCTGCAAAAGACGTCACAGCACAGGGATGGAGCTTGCCATCAGAAGGTGATATCTGGAAAAGAACTGCCCTGATACCCATATCTGAGGCGTCCACTTCCACTATGCACTGGAGATGGGGATCAGGAAGGGCGAGAACTGGAGCCAAAGTAAACCTGTCCTTTAGCTTTTGGAAGGCGGACTCAGCCTGGGGAGACGACTGAAACTTAGCATGAGGATAGGTTAGTGCATGCAAAGGTGCTGCCACAGTGCTAAAGTTTCTAATGAACTTCCTGTAAAACTTTGCAAACCCTAGAAAATGCTGCACAATTTTGTTATTAGTTGGCTTAGGCCACTTGGTTACAGCACTAACCTTCTCTGGGTCCATCTGCATGTGGTCAGTGGAAATGATGAAGCCCAGGAAGGAAACTGAAGTCACATGGAACTCACGCTTCTCAGCCTTCACAAACTTGTGATCAAGAAGGCGCTGCAGTACTGACTGCACATGCTGAATGTGCATCATCTCATCCTGGGAAAAAATCAGGATGTCGTCCAGGTCAACAGAGACATAATGATTTAACATGTCCCGCAGGACGTCATTGACAAAGGCCTGGAAGATAGCTGGTAAACAGTATTAAATGTTGTCTTCCACTCATCCCCCTCCCCGATCCTCACTAAGTGATAGGCATTTCTAAGATCCAGCTTGGAGAAAATCTTAGCACCCATGTTCAAATGCAGAGGAGATTAAAGGGAGGGAGTACCTGTTCTTTATGGTGATGTTATTTAGGCCACGATAATCAATGCAGTGTCAGAGAGACTTATCCTTCTTCTCCATGAAAATGAAGCGGACACCAGCAGGGGAGGAAGACGGTGATACTGGCCTTCAATGACGAGTCAATATACCGCCGCATGGCCTCCCTCTCTGGCGGAAAGAGGGAATACAGTCGACCTTTGGGTGGAGTCAAAAATCTTGCTCAGAGAGTCCATGAATCCACTTAGAGAGTAGCAGATGGGAGAGTCCTGTGCCCATTCTGCTATGGTCCAGGCCTCTGCTCTGCCAGACAGATGAGTGATTATAAAGGCCAACTTAGCTCGCTCGGTGGGGAAACTCCTGGACTTGAGCAAGAGGTTAGACTTCTCAAGGGCTACACCTCTATTGCCTGTTTTCTGTAAATACCATTCAAGAAAATATTAAAGACTCTTTACTAAAAGATCCTGTGGTTTGGGTTACTGCTATTGGGTCCTCACACACCCTTTACAGTTTCCTTAAGTATTTCTGATTTTCTAGTAGCCTGTATACTACAACAGTCTGCCTCCTGCACTGCACCTTTGTGGGACCTTTTCTGTCTCTCTCCAATCCTTTCTGTGATTCCTCTGTGCCCTGTCTTCCAACTTGTCTGTCTATATTACTTTTTTGTCTTGAATTCTCCTCTTGGCATTTCTGCATGTCGTTTCTTCTCTGGGTCACTGTTTAATTTTTCTCTTCTCTTTCATTGGTATTCTCTATTTCTTCTCCTTCGCTCCTCAACAGAGTTTTTCTCTAGCCATGCTTTCCTTTAATGCAAAAGTCATACAAAATGTATTTGAATATTACTATGGAATCAGATCCATTTACTTAACATGATTGATTGAAGGTATGGTGTGTGTTCCTGCAACCAGATGTCTACTATATTATACTTTATACTACTATATTTTCAATAGTGAAAACCACACACTGCACCTTTCATCAATCAATCCATCAATCATGTAAAATTAATCAACATTCAATAAGCAGACCACAGCCTGCCCATGCTCTACAAATCATAAGTATATTGTAAAATAATGTAATTGCATGCTATATGTGTAGATTAATGTGCAGATAAAACCCTAAAATAACATTCTATTCCTTTACTATGTTTGAAAATAGTATAATATTAGCATATTAAGCCGTTATTGGTGGATTTGTCAACATGTCAACTCCATCAGACATAAAACCAGACGGAGTTGACTGGCAAGTTGATGAAATGGCATGCTTTTTTTTCCCATTGCAGAAAACAACACTGCAGCTAGCTAGCTTGTTTTTTGGCTATTACTAGCTAAATACTTTCATTGAATCCACCATGGTTTAAAAAAAGGTATCATAACAGAGGATAGTGTTGATGTGCTCCAACTGTGACCATAGGAAAATTGACCTTCTTCTTCTAAAATATCAAAAAAAAAGTCAAATCAGTACAGACCATGTGTTGAATTGATGCATTCATCCACACCCAGGAGAATTTAGAATTTATGGTTTATGCAGAAATCTGACGGAGTTGACGGAAGCAGAGAACACAACTTTGATAGGTGTCACACTGTGGTGAAGTCAAGCTGAGTTTTGTTCTGTCTCCACGTCTTGTCATTTCCTGTTTTATTTTGATAAGTAAGTCTCCCCTCGTTTCAGGTCACTTGCCCTTCCTCATGTGTCACCAGTCTGATTGTCTTCCCTGATTCCTGATTGTGTCCAGCTGTTCCCCATTACGTCCATGTGTTCATATAGTCTGAGTCTCCCTTTGCCTTGTTGCCAAAGTGTTTCGTCTTATGTCTAAGCACACAAGCCAGTTCCTAGTCTTGTCCAAGCCACAGTATCTGTTGGTGAGTTTCCTTTTGCCTCAAAAGAGTGATTTTTTTTTTCTTGATACTTTCCTAGTCTTAGTTTTGGTTCTTTGTCTTTAGTTCTATTTTTTTGTTAGCTGCCCTAGGAGTGATTTTCAGTTCTTGGTCTTTAGAATATAATATTGTCTAACCTCCACTTCTCAGGAGAGTTTTTGTTTCTTTACTGTTTTTCTAGTCATGGTTAAGTTAATGTTTTGTATCCTTGTGATTTTTTTTTTCCCTCCTTTTTTAAATATTTTTTTTATTTAGATAATTTTGCATAGCCTGTATAGAGTTTTTACTCTGTAGGAGTGTTTTTTTTTTTTTTTTTTTTTTCCCTCTTTACCTTTGTTTTGCCTTGTCCCCCCCGCCACCCTTCGGGAGACCTTTAGGCCAGTTTCCCAGCCGTGTGCTGCATCACTCTTTCAAGGTTTTTTCGTTTTGTCTCATTAATAACTCACTGCTCACTGACACCTCAGCATCCGAGTCCTCTGTGAATCCCGGCCTGACAACAGGCAGATTTCTATGGAAAATATTTTTAGATGTTCATGGCATGTGTTTTATACATTTATAATAATTAATAGACAATTAATAATTTAATAGACAAATTTTAATTATATGGGACATGTTTTGTCCTGACTCAAGAATCAGCCATAGTACAGTATAGTGTATATAACAGACACAACTGTCAATTTTTGTTTTATCTATTTTTTTTATTTTTTATTTCAGAATGAAAATGTCTACCACATGTCCATGATACGCCTCATGCTCATGAACCTGGAGCCGCTCCAGCCCATGTTCATGAAGTTCCTGTACTCTCCAGGCCTGAAGTACATCATCCTGCCTCTGTAGTGGGGCTGCTCGTACATCAGCCAGTGGCCATCCATCACGTTGCAGGACATGCAGTTGTTCATACGGTAACGGTCCATGATGTTGTCACAGTCGTCCATCAGCTCATACATCTGACCACCGAAGTTCTCCCTCTCGTAGATCCTCATCCTGTACTGGCCTCTGTACTATTTTGGGAAAAAGAAAAGAAATGAATGTCTGTATATCAAGTTTTGTGATGGATGTCACCAATAATAGAACTTTAGTATGACAGATGTCTGTCTTATACCTACCATGGGGATCATACGGCAAGACCTGATACCACTGTTCCATCCCCACATGCTCATGTAGTCAGCATAGTCGCCCCTCCTCATGAAGTACTGGTTTCCCATGTAGTTGGGACGGTCGTAGGCCATGAAGCAGCCGCTCTCCACCCTGAAGGAGTGGCATCTGCTCAGGTAGGAGGAAAAGTCAGCGCAGTCGCTCATGCACTCCCAGGAGCGACCCTGGAAGTTCCTGTCCTCGTAGAAGATGACCTGAAAAATGAGATACTTTAATCGACCGTAGAAGCACTGATATAATTTGATGTAAGTCTGCAGAATATTCTCTATAACCAAACAGTCATGATATTTGTAATTTGTGTTTGTAAAATTACAAGCTTACCCTGCCCATGCTCATTTCAGTGGTGGTCATGCTTGTGCTGTAGGTGAGCTGCTGCTGTTGTTACTGCTGCACTGCTGTCCTGTTTGGTGTAACCCCTGCTTTTATACCTGCCCAAACCCTACAGAGTCAGTGGGCCCCCATTGTTAAAACTCCTATGTGATGGAGAAGCTTCGCACTGACTGCAGTCCACACACACACACACACACACACACACACCCACAAAAAATGCAGACAAACAACACCTTTGTGTTTCTCACTAAACACTAAGTTAATATTCACACACATAACTCTTGTCCTCATGGTTAAGTAGCGCAACCAAGGGCATACTAGTGCATTTAGTTTGGTTTTTACTTCTGCATACATTTACACAGATTAATCTAACTTACTTTTTGTGTGTTAAATTCACACAGTCACCCTATTATCTTGCTTCTGCCATTCAGATGACAAAACAGAGGCCTAACTATTGTCTGTCATTATATGGCGTAATGTGTGCTGTTATTGGCCATAGGACATAGGATATAGTTGTTTTTGTGTATAATGTTAATTTGTGCCACTGAAATCTGTTTCCATTAAAGGTAAATGAAAAATAAGATAATCAATGTTTAAAATATTTGTGTAAAATGAATGGTAAATGTTTTATATATCTTGGTAAATAGTGTGATACTGATACGTCATCTGATAGATAATAAATCATCTTCACTGGATGTATTTGATAGTATTTATAACATATAGCCTGTTGTTTTTATTGCATTTATTACATTTCATGGTGCTCTCCTGGTATGTCTTGAAAACAGATTTTAATCACAATGAAACTTTCACCTAGTTAAATAAAAACATGTCACCATGCAACAGAGGCTTGGCCGGGTATAGTATAGTACAGTATCTCTATACATGCCCTGCGATAAGCTGGCGATTTGTCCAGGGTGTACCTTGCCTCTTGCCCTAAAGTCTGGGGTAGGCTCCAACCCCACCGAGACCCTAATGAGGATAAGTGGTGACAGATAATGGATGGATGGTATAGTACAGTATATGTAATTGTCTAGTATAGTATAGCATTGTGTAAGTTTTCTTGTATATGTTTGTATAGTGTAGCCCCAGTTTCCTTGAACATGCACCAGGACAGTGTAATTGTGTAACAGGAATAATTGTATAACAGGATTAATCTCACCAAAATCACTCAGTTCAGTTTGAGGACGCAGGTGTGCATCCAGTATTTGATGTCAGTGAGGCAGTTAGAAAGAGTGGAGTGAGTGGAAGTGGTGATGGATTTAGTGATGTAGAGCTGGATATCATCAGGGAAGCAATGAAAGCAAAGACCATGATGGCAAATAATTTACATTTACATTTGGACATTTAGCAGATGATTTTATCCAAAGCAACTTACAGAGGCGGGAACAATCAAGGTACAATGCGGTAAAAACGTGTGAGTGCAGCAGTTAAGTGCTATGACAATTCTTAAAAGTGTAGATGAATCGTGTCCAGTTGTTGGTAGTTCAAGGAGAGGAGGTCCTCTGTGAAGAGCTGGGTCTTCAGGAGTTTTTAAAGGTAGAGAGGGACAGCCCTGATCTGGTAGTGCCACCAATGGGGCCAATGGAGTGGTCATGATGTAACACATTCCTGTATAAGGGTATTCAAGTAGGTAGGTACAGTACCAGAGACAACTTTAAAGGTGAGCATTAGAGATCTGAATTGAATACAGGCTGCAACACTTAGCCAGTGGAGCTCAATAAACAGCAGTGTGACATGTGACCTTTTGGGTTGGTTGTAGACCAGGCACACTGCAGCATTTGGGATCATCTGAAGGGGTTTCACTGTGCAGGCTGGCAGGCCGATCGGGAGAGTGTTATAGTAATCTTGTCTTGAGATGACAACACCTTGTGTCAGGAGTTGAGTTGCATGTTGAGTTAGTAATACCGATAATGTACACAATATAGTAAACAATATAGTTAGGGCTAGCTCAAGTCATCCCTGAGTTATGCTGCCATAGGACTAGACTGCCGGGGGACTCCCCCTCCCTCCCCTCTCTCTTGCTCTCTCTGTCTCTTTCTGGGTTATGCCTAGTCAAGCACAGTATTGGTTGAAGATGCAGTCACATCTCCCTTTACCGAAAACTCTCTATCTCTCTCTCTCTCCCCATCACCATCACCATCTGTCAACATACATGTCTCATTAATGCATGTCAATGCATTTTACTAACTAAACTTCTTCCCCAGAGTTTCTGCGGCAGCAGGTTCTCATGAATCGTGGCTGCTGCTGTGGTCCTGCACGATGTCCACTACATATATTCCTACTGTCATTGTTGCTACCGTATCTCCATTACAGTTCATAGTTAGTTTATGATTTGTTGCTGCTGTGCATCTATCTCTGTCACAGGTTCCACTGCTATTGTAATTATTTCATCATTCATTGTAATTGTACAATATGTCTCTGCTGAATTGTTCTGTACACGTGACATCTATTGCACGTCCGTCTGTCCTGGGAGAGGGACCTTTCTCTTTGGCTCTTCCTGAGGTTTCTTCCACATTTTTCCCTCTTAAAGGGTTTTTTGTGGGCAAGTTTTTCCTCACTCAAAACAAGAGTCTAAAGACAGAGGGTGTCACTCCCTGTAAAGATTGTAAAGCCCTCGTGTGTTTTGTGACTTTGGGCTATACAAATGAAATTTGATTTGATTTGATAGAGATGTCATTGTCCATGGTGATTGTCATGTGGTCAGAGATGTTGGGTTGAGGCTGCAGAGGGGATGTATAGTGATACCAGTGGAGCAGATCAGATCAAGGCAGTGAAAAGGACCCAGGACCTGAGAAACCAGTTTCAGGTGACGTTCCTTCATAATGAGTTGAGAGGACTAAGAAAGTGGGTGAGATTTGACATTAATATAATACAAATCTATAATAATGCAGAGACACACACAACACATTGCTTAAGTATCAAACAAGGTTCTAAACATCTACAAGACGTTGGCAGAATTGTAAGAATCTGAAGAATTTAATTTCTTATATGCAAACCAAGGTAAGCAGTGTAATGCTTGGTTTGGGCAACTCTTTCGACATTTCTACATTGATTATTCAATGTATTATATTAAATTATTTTTGTAAGCATGGAAGAACAGGAAACAGTCACAGGCTCAAGTTTTTGTTTTATCTTTATTTTTTAAATTTATTTTAGAATGAAAATGTCTACCACATGTCCATGATACGCCTCATGCTCATGAACCTGGAGCCGCTCCAGCCCATGTTCATGAAGTTCCTGTACTCTCCAGGCCTGAAGTACATCATCCTGCCTCTGTAGTGGGGCTGCTCGTACATCAGCCAGTGGCCGTCCATCACGTTGCAGGACATGCAGTTGTTCATACGGTAACGGTCCATGATGTTGTCACAGTCGTCCATCAGCTCATACATCTGACCACCGAAGTTCTCCCTCTCGTAGATCCTCATCCTGTACTGGCCTCTGTACTGTTTTGGGAAAAAGAAAAGAAATGAATGTCTGTATATCAAGTTTTGTGATGGATGTCACCAATAATAGAACTTTAGTATGACAGATGTCTGTCTTATACCTACCATGGGGATCATACGGCAAGACCTGATACCACTGTTCCATCCCCACATGCTCATGTAGTCAGCATAGTCGCCCCTCCTCATGAAGTACTGGTTTCCCATGTAGTTGGGACGGTCGTAGGCCATAAAGCAGCCGCTCTCCACCCTGAAGGAGTGGCATCTGCTCAGGTAGGAGGAAAAGTCAGCGCAGTCGCTCATGCACTCCCAGGAGCGACCCTGGAAGTTCCTGTCCTCGTAGAAGATGACCTGAAAAATGAGGGATACTTTAATTGACCGTAGAAGCACTGACAAAATTTGATGTTGTAAATCTGCAGAATATTTTCTATAACCAAACAGTCATGATATTTGTAATTTGTTTGTAAAATTTCAAGCTTACCCTGCCCATGCTCATTTCAGTGGTGGTCATGCTTGTGCTGTAGGTGAGCTGCTGCTGTTGGTGTTGTTACTGCTGCACTGCTGTCCTGTTTGGTGTAACCCCTGCTTTTATACCTGACCAAACCCTACAGAGGCAGTGGGCCCCCATTGTTAAAACCCCTATGTGATGGAGAAGGTTCTTCACTGACAGCGCATACAGGCACAAAGCACATGCAGATCCACATACCAACTTTCTGTTTCTCAAAAAACAATCATACCATCACACATCCATCTTCTCTTCACCGTTTAGTAGCACCACCAAAGGTGCACACTTGGTAGCTCTTTTATCTATTTTTACACAGATTATTCTAACTTGAAAATTCATCCTACCACACAGTCACATTGTCAATTCTTCTGGTCTTCAGGTCACAAAACAGGTCTGTAACTACGGTCTGTCTTTAAATGGCATGATAATGTATGCTTATATTGGTCATGTGACCGATATACAGGTACTACTCATGAAATTAGAATATCCTGAAAAAGTGCACGCATTTCTGTAACTCAACTTTAAAGATGAAATTTACATATTATATAGAAAAATAGTATGCAAATCAATATATTTCAAGCTTTTATTTGGTTTGATTTTGCTGATTAGGACTTACAGCTTCAAAAAAACTCAAATTCAAAAACTCAGAAAATTAGAATACTGCTTGAAATCAATAAAAAAAGGATTTTAAAAACAATGTCAGGCCTCTGAATGCAAAACGTTGCATCTGTACTTAGTACTTGATGGGGGCCCCTTTTGCACGAATGACTGCCTTAATCCGGCGTGGCACGGATGCTACCAGCTTGTGGCATATCTCAGGTGTTATGGAAGATAAACATGCTTCAATTGTGGCCTTGAGCTCTTCTTTATTGTTTGGTCTCTTCCTGTTCAGCTTTCTCTTGGCAATGTCCCACAGATTTTCTATGGGGTTCAGGTCAGGTGACTTTGCGGGCCAGTCAAGCACTGTAATCCCATGGTTGTTGAACCAGGATTTTGTACTTTTGGCAGTGTGGGCAGATGCCAAGTCCTGTTGGAATATGAAGTCTGCATCCCCATAAAGCTGGTCCACTGAAGCAAGCATGAAGTGCTCTAAAATGTTCTGGTAGACAGCTGCGTTTATGCTGGACTTGATAAAGCACAGAGGGCCAACCCCAGCAGCTGACATGGATCCCCAGGTCATCACAGACTGAGGAAACTTAAATCAAATCAAATCAAATCAAATTTTATTTGTATAGCCCAAAGTCACAAAACACATTTTGCCTCAGAGGGCTTCACAATCTGTACAGGGAGTGACACCCTCTGTCCTTAGACCCTCGGTTCGAGTGAGGAAAAACTTGCCCACAAAAAACCCTTTTAACAGGGAAAAAAAAATGTGGAAGAAACCTCAGGAAGAGCCACAGAGGAGGGATCCCTCTTCCAGGACGGACAGACGTGCAATGGATGTCACATGTACAGAACAATCAACACAAACATATTGTACAATTACAATGAATTACAATAAATGGTGAGGTGATTGCAGTAGCAGTGGAACACAGATGCACAGCAGCAATAAGTCATTAACCAACAAAGCTGTAGTGGGGATGGTAGCAATAATGACTATATATGGCATGTAATGCTAAATATGGTGGACGTCAGCAGCAGACCACGGCGGCAGCCACGATCCATGAGAACCTGCTGGACGAGAAAGCACAGAAACTCCGGGGAAGAGGTGTAGTTAGTAAACACTAGACTTCATGCAACTTCCATTATGTGCCTCTCTGTCTTTCTCCACACTCTGGGACCTTTGTTGCCAAATGAGATGCAAAACTTTCTCTCATCAGAAAAGAGGACTTTGGACCATTGGGCAACAGTCCAGTCTTTCTTCTCTCTCTAGCCCAGCTAAGGCGCCTCTGGCGTTGCTTGCTTGTGAGGAGCGGCTTTATGACAGTAATTCGACATTTGAAGCACATATCCAGCATCTGCCTGCGTGTTGTTTCTCTTGAAACAGCAACTCCAGCCTGAGTCCACTCCTGATGAAGTTCTGCCACACTTTTGAATGGCCCTTTCCTGACCATCCTCTCCAGGTGGCGGTCATCCCTCAGGCTTGTACACCATTTTCTTCCATTACCATTTCCACATTAATGTGCTTTGAGACAGCACTCTGATAACATCCATATTCTTTTGCTATCACTTTTTGTGTGTTACCCACCTTGTGCAGGGAGTCAATGATGGTTTTCTGCACAACTGTGAGATCACCAGTCTTTCCCATGATTGTGAATTCTTCTAAACCAAACAGACACCAAAAAGACACACCAAACAGACTTTTTAAAGGCTCAGGACCCTTTTGCAGGTGTTTTGGATTACTTACCTGATTAGTGTGTGACAGGGGTGTCAAAGTCAAATACACAGTGGGCCAAAAAAACAAATTTGCTAGAAGCCGAGGGCTGGACTGGTTCAACGTTTATTAAAACATATTGAAATTATTGCGCATAGCCTATTGAACCAAAACAAACAACGGTAAAACAAAACAACAACCAGAACAAAAACGAACTTCCCTCAAAGAAAAATTACATGTCGTGTACATTAAATGAATAAATCAATATTTTGTTGTGGCTCTGTCAGTAACTTAAAAAGGAGAACATTTTTAACAGGCAAACAGCAAACAAGTAAATGTCCTTTAAAAAGTGTACTGTGCTGCTCTATGATCCTACCAATCACTGCTTTCAAATAGTAAAATGAGAAAATAAAAAAATAAATCAAATTAGTTGTATTCTTTCTCACGGCTCTTATCTGCAATTTTCCCTGAGTCCATTCAACTGAAAAATAAATCAAAATAAATAAAATACAATAAAATACAAAAAATTATGGCACACAGACAAAACAATACTTCCTTCAAAGAAAAATCAGGTCTTGTAGAAACAAATGTAAAAATGTAACTGAATTAAAAACTGAAAATATGTTACTGCTCTGATGCTCACTTGTCTGAGGCTGAGCCTGACGTTTGGTGGTGTCTCATCTTTTAGACAAGTTCATCAATCTTCGGGGTCAGGCTCTGAGCTGAGGAAATCCTCAGGATTGAGTGAAGGTGTCCATCAGTAAGACGGCTCCTGTGTGATGTTTTGTTTAGCTTCATCAAAGAGAACAGCTGTTCACACAGGTATGTGCTGCCAAACATAGAGAGCGTCCGAGCAGCTTGGATGCGCAGCTGGGGCATTGTGTCGGGGATGAAACGTGCAAACTCAGCAGCACCCACTCTCTCATATTTTTCCTTCAGTGTGTCATTGCACTGGAGCTCAATCAACTCCATTTGTAGATTTGGTGGTGCGCTTTCTACATCAACTGCAAAAGGATTGCTGAGCAGTTCAAAGCTGCTTTTTTGGGCTTCAAAGTCAGCAAATCGGTGTCGGTAGTCGGTGGTAAGTATGTTGAGTTTATCAGCAAACTGTGCACTCGGGAACACAGTGGTAGAGAGCTTCTCTTTCATGGTCTGGCAGGTGGGAAAGTGGCTCAAGTTTCCTTTCCCCATCTGTGTCTCCCACAGACTCAGCTTGGTTTTAAACGCCTTCACTGTACTGTACATATCAGAGATGACACGCCCCCGTCCCTGCAGCTGCAGATTCATCACATTCAGATGGCTCATGATGTCGCACAGAAACGCCATTTCACACAGGAACGTTTCATCTCGGAGCTCTGTTGTGTCTTTCCCCTTGCTTTCCATGAACAGACAGATCTCCTCACGCAGCTCGAAACATCTTTGCAGCACCTTTCCCTGGCTTAGCCATCGCACCTCTGTGTGATACGGCAAGTCACCATACTCTGTATTTAACTTGCCCAGAAATGCCTTGAACTGGCGGTGATTTAAACCTCTGCCTCTGATGATGTTAACTGCTCGCGTTATGGTGCTCATTACATGTTCCATTTTCAAGGCTTTGCCACACAATGACTCCTGGTGTATGATGCAGTGATAAGCTGTCAGCTCATCTGTGACGTTTTCCTCCTGCATCCTCTCCCGCATCCTTGCCACCAATCCACTTCTGTGCCCACACATTGCGGATGTTCCGTCGGTTGTCAATCCCACGAGTTTTTCCCAAGGCAGCCCCATCTCATTTACACATCTGGATACCTCTTCATATAGATCTTGTCCTGTAGTTGTGCCATGCATAGGACGTAATGCCAAAAACTCTTCTGTTATGTTCAGGCTGGAGTCTGTGAACATAGCCTGCCTGGACTTAAGACCTCGTTTTAATTCTTCCACCTTCCGTAGCCTTTGTTCCGTGTCCATATTCTTGTCTTTGTCTGTGTGCTTCTGAGACGTTTGATAGTGCCTTCTTAGATTATATTCTTTCATTACAGACAAACTTTCTCCACACAGAAGACACACAGGTTTGCCTTTTACCTCCGTGAACATATACTCTGCCTCCCACCTGGCTTGAAAGCCCCTGTTCTCAGCGTCTACCTTCCGTTTAGCCATTTTTGCGGAGGGGTAGCTGAGAGTTCACCTCTGCTCTGACTGCTGATGAATAATGAAGCCGCTTGCCGCGCTGCAGTGACTTCGCGGGCCACCTTGCATTGTGGGGAATGTAGTGTTGGTGCGTGCAAAACACCAGCGGGCGGCTGTGGCCTGCGGGCCGGTTCTAATAGTAATTATATATCATCCAGGGGGCCATAGATAATTCATTCGCGGGCCGGATCTGGCCCGCGGGCCTCGACTTTGACATATGTGGTGTGTGACATTTTGAGCCTACAATACTGAAGCTTTTCACAGTATTCTAATTTTCTGAGTTTTTGGTTTTAAGGTTTTAATAAGCTGTAAATTATAATCAGCAAAATTACAACAAAGAAATGCTTGAGATATCTCACTTTGCATGTAATGAGTCTATAGAATGTATTCGTTTCACCTTTTATGTTGAATTGCCTGAATAAAACAACTTTTACACAATATTCTAATTTTCTGAGGAGTACATGTATTTACGTTTTTGTTCATAAGGGTACTTTGCTGTAAGTAATATGTTTTCATTTGTGTTAAAGGAGCAGCAAATGCTTCTCTCTTCTATATAGTCATTGTCTCCTGATAACTCAGGGTCAATAGACTTTTTAACTGCATTTTAGATATAGACAATTTTCTTGAACTCAACAACAACAAAACTGAAGTTTTAAATATTGGTAGTGAAGAAACTGAAGAAACTAATTATAAAACAACAAGCACCGAAGAGAAAACCATGTCAACAAATGAAAATCTTCAGTTATCATTGATTCTAACTTGGAATTGGAAAAAAAACAGTGTATTTAATTAAGCCTGGAACAAGATGTACTATTATTTACTCAAGTTAATGCAGAGTCCCAGTCACTGTCATGTATAACTCTGCCAAGTTCTTCTTCTTTTCAATCTTTTCTGATTTTATCAAGAGATGTCTCTTTAAGATCGGAGATTAAGGTGTCAATTTTTGAGATAAGGCTTTTTCTGGTTTGTGGGAATGTCCAAAACTGAGTCAGTTGAGTTAGTTGGAATACTGGGGAAAGAGGTGCTATTTGATTTAACAAAGTTATTGTAGTGTGTGGAGGCTGGGGGTTGGGCTCTGTGTGCTCTCCTTGCAGAGATGGGTGTGGTTTGCTGGGTAGTTGCACGTCTGTCCGTCCTGGAAGAGGGATCCGTCCTCTGTGGCTCTTCCTGAGGTTTCTTCCAGATTTTTTCCCTGTTAAAAGTTTTTTTTTGTGGGCAAGTTTTTCCTCACTTGAACCGAGGGTCTAAGGACAGAGGGTGTCACAGATTGTAAAGCCCAAAGTCACAAAACACAAATAAAATTTGATTTGATTTGGTTGTGGAGCTAACTGCGCAAACCTGCATCGAATCATCTTCTCAAGCAGTATTTAGAGACTGGCCTCCTGCATGCTCACTGCCATATTGTCACTACATCACAGTAGATCAGCCATTTGAGATTTTCTACTGATTACTCACATGAATTTTCTGTTTTCAAAATCCAGCTCTTTGCCCACCTCGCCATCCAGCTACCGCACCCTTCAGCCCCAGCCTTAACCCCCTCCACACATTCCACCGCACATTCCAACTCCCTCACTCAGCCACAGGTATGTCTCCATTCATGGCAGCTAATGGTTTTCAACCTCCTCTATTCCCCACCCAGGAGCGTGAGGCACACCTTCACAGAGTTCAAGATGTGTGGAAAGCCACCTGAGCAGCACTTGTTCGTTCTACTCTGTGCAACCAGATACTAGCAGACAAACATCATTCTCCAGCCCCTCAGTACCAGCCTGGTCAAAAGGTATATATGACACTACGAGCTACAATCTGATTGGAGAACAGAGGACTCTCTGCCCAGAAGTATTTTTCTCACTATTTTAAGGATTTCTTTTAATAACATGATCAACATTTCTCAACACAAACACGTCAAAGTGTCACTGATATTTCAACAATAAGATAGCTTCATGCTGTTGCCTTCAGTATGATTTTTTTCTCCTTCGATTCTGAGAAATAAAGTTTTATTGGTATGTTTTTTTGATAGCAACCTACAGTACAGATAGACCTACATTACCCACAATCCTTGACAACTGTTGCTATAGAAACGACGATGCCCCAGGATGATCCCACATTGAAATCACTCTATAATCAAGACACCTCGCTCAATAATATGAGCGACCCTTCTTGCTGGGCGGTAAGAAGAGGTTTGCTATATCAGGTGGGACTGCTGCGGCGCAGATGAACACCTTCACCGGCCAATCAAGATTGATTGGTGATTGATAATACACACATGTATTGTGCATTCCGTCAAAGAGGGATTGAGGGAGGGTCCAAATTCTTTGATACATTTGAGCATTTAAAAAATTAATTGAAAGTAACGCAATAGTTACTTTCCAAAGTAACTAGTTATTTTTATAATTTGTAACGCAGTAAGTACTTTAGTTACTTTCTGGGAGAAGTAACTAGTTACTGTAACTAGTTACTTTTCTAGAGTAACTTGCCCAACCCTGTTCCAGACAGTGATAGACCTGCCAGGAGCTGTGGACGGAAAAGATGGAAGAAATTGGAGAAAGAATTACATCTGTTTACTAGCAGCCACAAATGGAACAACGTTGTGGTGTTGAAAAAAAACTCGTTCTAAAACCACACCCCCCAATCCGTGTGTCATTTAAAAGGAAACACAAAAGCAGACATAACAGCACAACCCACTGACTGGTTCAACCCGACTAAAAGACAATTTTAACCAACACTACAGCCAGAGATACCTCACTACCACATCGACCCCCCTTGTCTCAGGAGCCAGAGGCCTCATCCGATGCTTGAGGCTTCACACAGCTGTTAAGTTTGTCCTCTGGCCTCCATGACCCCACCATTCCCTTCCCCGACCATGTGCTGGAGGAGAGTGAATGTACGGCCGGTACAACCCTGGTCCTCTTATCAAATGGCTGTTCCACCTCAGCCGTAATCCATGTGCTCAACATCACTGTTTCACAACTTTCGACACAAGCGGTGCTACAGGTGTCAGATCAACCACCTTGGCCGGAGTCAGAGTCACTTCATTCTTTCCATCCAACATCTTGTGAGCACGCGCAAAATCCTTGAGGATGACTGCAGTCAAAACCTGCAGACTCTATTACACAAGCTCAAATTTGTGAGGAACATCAAGGATCTCATCAACAGCATGTACGAGCTGATTGGCCAGGACATGCTCAAAATAGAATTGAAAATGGTGACAGCGAGCTGGAAGGTGTGGAGGAATAGGAATTTTCTCCTGTTTTTGTTTTTTAAAATGGGTAATTACTGGAGAAAACGTGTAACCTATGTAGAGGAGCGGATGATCAACACCCATCTGATAGAGATTTTGGTACAGGATCATTGCAAAAGAATTTTGAACAGATAGAGACAGAGTCGCAACGGCAGGTAAGGTAAAGAGGAGGTAAGCAACATTATGGACAGAGTTCGTTCTTACACTGGACAACTTGGGAAGTAATGGTACAGTGTACAAGCACATCTGATTTGTCAGAGACCTTTGAAAAAAATGTGCAGGAATGGATTAAAGACTCCTTTGGTATAACACCCTGTCATTTTTCACCCTGTACACTTTGTTTGTGGCTTTGCTGATTTTTCATTTGCAGAATAACATGTCTGTGAATATCCTGAGTGAATTGATAAGATTACACAACATTCTTCAGACAAATCTAGATTACTGTGTGTTAGTTAAGGTTTTAAAGATGATTAAAGACTAGTCATCTCCTTTTGCAACCAATGTCCCTATCATTTATGTACCCTTATCATTTATGTATCTTAAGCCTTGATGTATCTTAATATCAATACAATCAAATCAATAAAGGAAAAAAGAAGCAATTCAGAGTGGTGTGTTTTTCAGTAAACCCTGAGAGTTTGTAGCAGGCAGGATGGCAGTGAGGCAGGTCATGAAAAGAGTGTATTACAACCCAGCCCATCCAGCTATTTTTGGAGTAGACCAGCTCAGGTTGTGCAAGATTAAAAAGGAAAAAAATGCCAGT
The DNA here is from genome assembly GCA_023373845.1 of Nibea coibor. Taxonomy (NCBI): domain Eukaryota; kingdom Metazoa; phylum Chordata; class Actinopteri; family Sciaenidae; genus Nibea; species Nibea coibor. Next base: position 1,848,022 of record CM041724.1, read on the forward strand.
GTGGAAAATGTTAAAGATTATTTACAAGAGCAAGATACCTATAGTCTGCATAAACCTGCCAGAATACATTTCACCAGAAACAGAAAAGAGTCTTTTTCCCTATAATTTCAATCTTTGTGCAAGCAATCCTTGGTAGAACATAACAATGGATTTAAATATTTATTAATGGTCACAGATCACAGTATTTTCAGATAGACGTATTTTCAGATCGGTCATAGATGTATTTTCAGATCGAGGGGATGCTGTGGTCGGCTTTCTTCAAGGGTGTACAATCAGCTGTAATCCATCTGCACAACATCACAGTTTACAACTTTCGACGTAAGCAGTGCTACAGGTGCTACATTTTCACGTCTAAATAGTCTTCGGACCTTTGTCTGATCGAGGATTCTGGTTGAGTCAGATGGTTTAACTGAATGGGTGTTACAAGAAACATTTTTTGCGACATTCTGAGAGACATATCTTTTTCTTTCACTTTCTACTAACGAGTCATATTTCTGAGGATGGACACCGCAGCTGAAAGCAGAATTAAAATAAAACCTCCTGACTGTTTCATCAAGGTCGACATTTCTGATTTAAGTAATTTTCTCTTTTTATCAAACAGTGGTCTGATAATTTTTCTTCGTCTTTTCAGTTTTTTGTATTGAGGAAAGGTTCAAAGCAATCTTGCACAAAACTTGGAGAAAGTCATGGAAGAGTGGAGAAGAATGTCTTTACGTTTAGGTAAGAGTGCATTTCTTCTTATACATGCCGATGTAACCAGTGAGTTTCTGGCGTTGTCTTGTGTTTTGATGAAAAAGATCAGAATATCTTTGGAGGCGATATCTGTTTATTCTGACAAAAGTTGTAAATAACAACAAAATCCTCTAAAACTTAAATGGCACAGAAATGTTAGCGTACTACTCAATAAGTTTAAGCTAGCAAGTAATATTATAAATGTAGTTTAACAGAGGCTAAAACACAGAAATTTCCGTGACCACAGTGTTGCTTACCTCTCCCAAGGAGAACAGCAAAAGCCAAGAGGCACAAAAGAGACACATTTACAGATATGTTATATGTTAATGTAATTAATAATATCAATTTGTCCGAGTACTATTCTAGAAACTTCTAGAATAAAAATCACACCATAATAGTCTGATAGACTAAGTCTGTCATCATCACAATGGATGACCGGTGACTATGAAGGCAGTATACCCATCCTCAGCCTGTACAGTAGGAAGGTGTTCTAAAAAGAAGGCTTTTTATGAGGGGAAGATTTGATGTGGCGATACCAGATAATTACCAGACTGTTCAAACTCATTGCACGGCTGAATGGAAGATGTAGCTTGTTGTTATGCCCAAAGAGTGCAATGCTGCTTAAGCACGGTGGCAGGCACAGCCACCTGCACAGGAACTGGTTCACCTTCCTCTCAAAGCCCTCTATGGTGGTGATCGGGGCTTCATAGATCAGCAGTGGTCAGAGATGAGGCAGAATGCCATGTTGGTAGATCCAGGCCTTAAACCTCCCAGGAAGCCCTGACTTGTCCACAGCCAACCGCAGTCCACAGCCAGAGCCAAGAGCTACCTGTCAAGGTCATTGCTGGTACCTTTGCATGCAGTGGTATCCTTGAGGTCGCTAGTGAAGAGGTTGCCCAGGCTTTTCACTGGCTTTTCTGACACAGATGGAATTTGAGTTTCCCCCCAGGGTAAAGCCGAACCGATTACAAGATCTAGATATCTCCACTGCTGAGGTACCTTCTCTTTCCTCCACATGACTCTGTAGATCTTCCAAAGATGTTCCACAAGTCTGGAGCAGTTCTTGAAGACCTTGCAGGGTACTTCACTGGGGTCTGGTGCTGATGCTGTTCTGGCTGATTTGACAACCTCTCTGACAAATAAGTTATTTAAAAAGATCATTTTATATTTAGAAAACACTGCCTATCTTGATGACTCATGTTTTTTTTTGCCGTAGGTAGCTCTGTCACAGGTCTCCCGAGAGGAGAAACTGACACTAGACTCTGTATAGAGAAAATATATATGATTACACTTTGCTATTCTCCAATCGTCACCCTTTCCGTCATCGGAAATAGTACATAACATAATACAAAAACTTGAAACAGTTTTACTTTTTTGGGACTTATCTGATGCTCCACTTGTAGTGCAAATTCTCTCAATGAAAGTTTGGTGATGGGGGTTTCTGAGTAGATATTCCGATCGTGATGTCCTAACCACAAGCAGTTTGCAAGAAGACGACTTGTTGATGGGGGAGTGCTTGGAGTGGCTGACTCTGGTGTCTGATTCAACCAGGCCTAAGGGGTCTTTATATGCCCAGAGAAGAGGCAGACAACATTTAACAACAAAAAAAAAAGGTTTTGAAGGTAATATTTAGGGTGATAGTCAGCAATTTCCAGAACATTCTTTTGGAAACTTTACCTAGATTAAGCACAACCAATAGCAACACTTCCAAGATTCCATGACTTGGAGGGGAGAAGACCAGAATGCACATCATCAGCACAATGCACATTCATGGACATTACGACCCCCTATTGTTGGATGACTACATGAAGGATCAGTTGGTTAAAATAGCGGGCCATTGTAATGTTGACATTGGTGATAAATGGGTGAAAGAGACAATGAAGGCAAATTTAAAGTTCAAGTTATTAAAAATGAATGTGTTGGGTATGGGAGAGGTTGCATGCATCTCTTTAGGCGCTGAGGGCAGGCCTAGATTTGGTGTAGTGTTGATTTATTATAGTATTATTTGTTGGTTTGTTGTGTCAGAATTCACTAGCACCTCCTATAAACAATCAGACCCCACAATTGCCCCCCCAATAATAATTTTATGGCGCTGCCCGTGGATTGACTAGAGTAGCAGACAGAGAAAATGCAAAAGAGATTACATGCACAAGCAGCAACTGTATGGATTAAGGAGTATCTCAAAAGGAGTCAGCACAGATTAGACTTTGAAGAGAATTCGAATGTATACTCAACAGTTTGGTATAATGGCACTTGTACTATGGTGTCATCAGAGAAATGAGATATGTAAGAAATGCAGTGGGTAGGGGGCACTAGTGAGCTGGCAATGGCATAAGACCTGTTGTGTTGAGCTCTTGCCTAACTTTTTTAAAATTATTATTTTACAGCACACTTCGTGCAGATTTGTTGTACATTTCGCTCATAATTAATAAGTGAAACACCCTGGACCAAGATTGAACTGTGCACATGACTTCAAAGGCGACCAAGCTGCATAAATATAAATATGGCGGCCCTATGAGCCACCGTTGCTCGAGGTGACAAGGACAGCAGTGAGCAGACACAGGCAGGCACAGCCAGAGACAGAAATAGATCTTCAGGGCCTGAAAGCAGACACCATCTCCTCAATGACATCTCCATTATTAAGGCCGAGCTAAAGAATGCACTCACTGATGGCTTTAATTTTGTTAAAAACCAGCTGAAAGAAGTCAAGTCTGAAATCGCTAACAGCACTGCGGCCATGTGCCCCGACATGGACAACATGAAGGCTGCCATCAGCGACATAGAGGGAGGTTTGTCAACTTGGTCAGGTGAGGTTACTGTCCTTCGGTTTTGTTCTCATCTTGTGAGGAGTTTACCAACTTACTCGACACCTGTGAGAGACCAGAACAAATGAGAGTCAGACACGAGGGTTTTACTTTGTACAAAGGGCATCCCGCTACTGCAACATCTAAGCTACAGAGAGCAGAGAGGCGCAGAGCAGTTCCTTGTTTCTTTATTTATAGCACACAGTAAGTTTACATGACACGTGACTGGAACAGGGGCAGTCCCTGTTCCAGTAAAAAAAAAAAAAGGATGAGTGTAGTGTACTACGACTACTGATGCTGGGACAGTGTACTACGACTACTGATGCTGGGACATGTGACATTCTTTTAGCCTTCTAACAGTCCCTCCTGTTGGCACATGTCCCTAATCATAAGCAGAATATACACAGTAATGCACTTGATAATACAAAGTATAGTGGCCGATCACGCATCAAACATAATAGATGAAAATAAAATCGTTGTGAAGCCTTCAACCCATGTACTGTTCGTACAGTAGAGGGTCACCACCATGGAGAGGTTGCTAGCACATACGATGCATGGTGGCATGGATTCCCCTCCTGGAAAGTATAAGGTAACTACTAACAAACATACTTATCAGCGAAAATAATGATTGGTTATGCACATGTAGTGTAAACTATAAAATGTTAAAATATAATCACATAAAAAGAAAAAGGAAAACACTCTTCTGAGAAACATTTTAGCGCATTATTTACAGTTGTGTGACGTTTCATCAACTTGCATTATCAGTCAGTAACATCTTCTTTCGATTTTCTGTTATAACGTCATTCATAGTTGATGCTAAACATTTCACACAGAGTCTTCTGCCTCGCTATCTAAGTCCGTTGACGAGTCTACACCTCCAGGTGTGTCTGAGTCATCGTGAGGCAATGGGTTATTGTGATCTTTATCATCATCATCATTCACCTGTAATAGTGGCATTCTCTGTTGCACAGTGCCCCTATCCTCTATGGCTGCAGTAATTACTCTATTTAACAGTGAACGAATACATGGTATGCAACAACATCCACACAGAGTTAACAAAGCAGCAAATACTGCGATAGAAAGTAACACTGATGACACCAGGCCCTTATAACGTCCAAACATATCCATCCATGGCTAGAGTCAATTTACCACTTGTTGCAGTATTATTTGGGATGAATGTGCAACAAGTATCTCCAAATATTGAGCAAACACCTCCTTTTTCTGCCAAAAGCATGTCTACCGCTATTCTGTTCTGGAAAGCCATGAGTGAGGTTGCTTTCAATTGTTGGTGCACGGCTTCGAAACCTTCGTGTGTCAAATTGCCTAACCTCTGTACGTTGTAATGTATATAATTTATTCGGTCCACGTTTTTATTTATAGTACACCACCAACAGACGACTCAAAACCTGCTGCTACTTGGTCTACCAGTTTATATTCATCTGGAACACCGCGAGGTACACCTATAGCATCAATATAGGTTGGATCATGCTCAGACAGGCCTATAATGGTCCGTTTACGTCTATTCACAGTCTCCTGTGAAACTGGCTCGGGCATACTCACTTCTACCAACAACTGATCTGCTGACATAGGGAAAATTTGCACTGGTAGGATGAGAGAAACCACTGCACAGAGACCTAAAATGTTAGTAGACATAGACATATCGTATATTATGGCTCCTCCACACCACCACCATATGTCAGCTCGGGTGACTGCTTTGAAATTAGATGGGGCGGTTATGTTCACTAAGCAATATGTCCACGGGACAGATCCCATCTTTTTTCCTGTTCCATTGTACTTAATGCATGTGAAATTATTTTTAGCTACCGTTTTATCAAAGATAGGTTTAGCTTTAGTGGTGTGCACACGGGGATAAACTCTATCCCAGCGTGCACAGCTGTTGGTCGGGTTACTATTATTCATTACGTCAATGGTGCAGTTTATTGACAGGGATGCTGGTACAACCTTTAATAGGGGTCTGGGACCCAAACATACTATACAACTGCGGTTAAGCGGTTGAGCTGCTTGCTCTACCATTAACAACCAGTTGTTAGTTTCTCCAGAGACTCCAGTGGTGCCTCTGTACCAGTCATCCGCGTTTTTTGGTTTGGAAGAGATTGTGATTTTAAACCCTGAGTTTGATGCTGTTTGACGCCTTACTCGATTATGGGTGTTGTGACTATTGTTGGTTTGCGATGTTGGCTCCGGAACCAGGAACCATATTGAGGTCACAATAAGCAAGGATACAATGCTGAGCCACACTAGGAGTCTCTGTTCTCCATACATAGTGAAGGCTAGATATAAATGGTCACGGGTCAGTTACCTACAGGAACCACTAGGGTGGATCTAGCTCGTTGGAGCTTTCCACGATGATTTCTTCACTAGCTCACAGTACCAGACTTTCGTCTGTGCCCCAGGACCCAGCAGGCTTCCCCCGTCTGGTGTCCCGTAAGCTGTCCTGTGAGTACTCTAGACTGTTTCACTAGATGATCCCTTAACTGCCTCTGTGACCAGTTTACAATGTGACAAGTGTATCCAGGTAGCTCGTTCACTTATCTTTACTGCTGTTGGCGTGGTCAGAAGCACTTGGAATGGGCCGTCCCATCGCGGGCTGTTCCACCTGACTCTATGTATTGTCTTTACCAACACCCAGTCTCCAATTCGAATCCTAGTATTAGGGGACGACATAAGAGTATCAGGTATTTGGTTCTGTGTTTGTACGTCATTAGTTTTCAAAAGTTTTCTCATATAATCTGCTAATGTGTGTTCTTCGTCAGATTTCACCAGATCAGAGTTAAAGTGTGGCATAGGAAAACTTCGGCCATGTACTATTTCAAACGGTGTTAGTCCTTTATTTCCTCTGGTAACTCTCATCCACATTTTAACTAGTGACACACAATCATTCCACGGTCTCCCAGTCTCTGCCATTGTTTTTCGCAATCTTGTTTTAATAGTTCCATTTGTTCTTTCTACTAAGCCTGCACTCTGTGGGTGGTATGCACAGTGTTTTTTTAATGTTATGCCTAACGTCTCTCCTGCTTTAGCTATGACGTCATTCACAAAATGAGTACCATTATCTGATCTGATAATTCTTGGTATGCCGTAGGTTGGAAAATAATGGCTACATAGTTTTGTTGCTACAGTTATTGCGTAATTTCTTTTTGTTGGATAAATTTCCACCCAATTAGAGTAGACATCGATTATGACTAATGCATATTTTCCTTCTTTAGAGTCGCTTAACTCTATGAAATCCATATGTATAGTGTGAAACGGATGTGGTGGGTGTGGGAACTGTCCTCTTTTTGGTCTACACTGTCCCTGTGAGTTGTTTTTTAAACATATCATACATTTAGATACGAACATTTTTGCTGAATTTTCGAAATTTACAGTGTAGTAGTTTCTATTTACTAGTGTTACCATCCCTCCTGTTGAGACATGGGTCTTCCCATGACTCACTAAACACGCCGCCTGGTGCAATGCTTTAGGTAGGATGGGTTTATTGTCAACACAGTAGATATCATTTACTAATGTTGCTCCTTTTTTATGCCAAGTTTTTTGTTCATTTACAGGTGCCTGTTTTTGATAGTCCTTCAGGATTTCGTCATCAATCTCTGTGACTTGTGATGCTAATACATTAACATCCGTCGTAGTTTTAGATAGGGCTGCTGCTTTAGCTGCTAGGTCTGCTAAGTTATTTCCTTTTGTTACTTCTGAGTCATCATTTTGATGTGCACGACATTTACATAAGGATAGCGATGTTGGTAGTTTAACAGCTTCTAGTAGCTCCATCATCTTGGCGCTATGTGTTAATGGTTTGCCGTTTGCTGAGGTCATGCCTCTCTTTGCCCATACACGGGCATAGTGGTGTACCGAGTCAAACACATACTGGCTATCTGTCCATATGCACACTGCTTTCCCTGCCATTAGCTTACACGCTTGTGTCACTGCATGTAGTTCTGCTGTTTGTGCAGAAAATGAGGGTGGCAGTGCACCAGATTCCAGTGTGCATATGGAAGATGTTATAGCATAGCCTACTTTATTTCGTCCGGTATTATCTTTGCTCGCAGAGCCATCTACAAAAACATGTGTTTGTTCTGGTTTCGGCGTACTGTAAATATCAGTACGAGGTTTCGTCTCTTCTTCCACTTTAGCTTTGCAATCATGCGGTTTTCCGTCAGCAGCTGTGGCTAAGAGGCACGGAAGCGAAACCTTTGAATGTTGAGAGAACGATATGTGTTGTTGTGACATGAGTGTTGCTATTAATCCTAATAGTCTTGTGTTTGTCACAAATGGCAGTGGAGTCTGTAACAGAATGAGTGGTATATTACAGGTGGTCATTATTTTTAATGGGTGAGTGAGCACAACTTCTGCACTCTGTTCCACCGCCTCAGCAGCTGCCATTACTAGCTGTACACACGATGGTTGACCACTGGCTACTGGATCTAATCTCTTAGAATAGAACGCTAAAGGTTTGTGTCTATCACCATGCTTCTGGGTCAGTGCTGCACTCATAAACCCTGAATTAGATGTGACCATTAAACAGAATGGGGCATCATAATCGGGCGTGTGTAGCATGGCCTGTGTTTGCAAAGCATCCTTTAGTGCAGTGAATGCTTGCTCCTGTTCTGGTGTCCATTCTATTCGGTCTTTCATTGCCATCTCTTTTCCGTGTATTGCATTTTGTAGAGGCTGCACTAATGTTGCAAAACCTGAAATCCATGTTCTGCAGTAGTTACATAGTCCTAGAAAGGACATCATTTGTCTTTTTGTTTCAGGTCTTGGTGTTTGAGCTATGGCTAGCTGTCTTTTGTTATCTAATCTTCGTCCTCCAGGGGTGAGGATATGACCTAGATACTTCACGCGCTGAGTACAAAGCTGTACTTTCCCCTGTGTCACCTTGTGGCCTTCACGTTGCAAGTGTTTCAGCACTGTTATTGTGTTACTCATGCAGGAGGCCTTGTCATGTCCAGTTACTAATATGTCATCAACATAAAGCAAATATTTACCATTATCTAATGCTGGGCATTTCTGCATTGAGTTTTCTAGCGCTTGTGAGTAGATTGTTGGACTATTAGTGAAGCCCTGTGGCAGTCTGGTATAAGTATAGGTTTTGTTTCCATACTTAAATGCAAATAGGCCTTGTGAGTCTTTATGTATGGGTATTGAGAAAAAGGCGTTTGATAAGTCTATAACCGAGAACCATTGTTCTTTCGCAGTTATATTATTGAGCAAAGTATGTGGATTTGCTACTTCAACTGGGTCATGTTTTACCATATCATTCACTTTTCTCAGGTCTTGTATCATTCTCCAACCTGATGTCGCTTTTCTTACAGGAAAAAATGCTCTGCCATGATAAGCAACTGTAACTGTTCCTGCTGCTTCATCTACTGTGAAGGTCGCGCGCTTGTTTTTGTCCTTGACAACGCTATCTGCGTGCATTGCTTGCTCTACCGCTTGAGCTACGGATCCAGTGTTTTTGTGGACCCATGTTTTGTCTATTCTTGACCTGATTTCAGGCCTTAGACCCCGTAAGAAATGCATTTTTAGCTGCTGTTGGTAGGGGCTATTTGCGTCGTTATTGGGTTGAATGCCGGAGTTAGCCTGGAACACTACTTCCAGTCTATATCTATAATCTGCAGGGCTTTCATCCTCCTTTTGTTGTGTTTCACCTATTTTTGAATAATCAATAATATATATTATAAATGACTAAATGATTATATATATAAATATATATATAATATAATAATAAAGTTTTGCTTTTCTCTCTCCCTCTTTATCTTTTTTCTTTTGCTCTAATTCACCCCTCCTTAATTTAGAGAGGAGTTTTTTACGCTCACCCTCAATCCTCGGTGAGTCAGTTTTGTGTGTGTGTGTGTGTGTGTGTGAGTGTGAGTGTGAGGCCGCAGCTGCACCTCCTCCCTCTTCCTCTTCTCTCACTCCTACATTCTTTCTGCGACCTTGAGTCTCATCGTCTGGTTTCACATCAACACTTAGCGCAGCGAGTTTTTGTTGTGCCTTTTGCAGTTTTTTCTGCTCTCTTTTATTCCTTTCTCCATCTCTACGTTTACTTTCTTTTAACCACTCGTCGCTTATTCGGTATTCTTTTATTTTCTTTCCTTTCTTTTTTCCCGAGCATTTGTTAATGTCCACTTTTAGATCGACTTGCAACTTTAACAGTTCGCTCGTTTGAAACTTTCCTTCAAAACCATATCTCTTTTTCCATTTTAATGCAACTTTTCCACTTCCTGGGAACTTTTGTTCCATCCACCTACTGTCCTCCGTATGCTCCACACTATTTTTGTTCCCCATTACAACCCTTTTTCCCAGACGTACAACTCTGTACCACACTTTTTAGGTATACATATATAACTATTCCTGTTTGTGGAAAAGTTTCTCACACATGAAGTGACAGGAGTGAAGTTCCTCTCCCAAGCTTCTACATCGACTAATACGATGCGGGGAGAGCTTACTCAAGTCACCGTGTGTACGTGGATTTTCCACAAATAAAATAACAACAGAGTAGAGAGGGAAATCCTAGTCCCTTTTAATCACTCTTACTCTTTCATTCACACTTTCTCATTCACACTTAGGGTCCATACGTTCACCCTTCCTGAATCACTAACTGGATTCTTGAATCACTAACTGGATTCTTAGGAGATCGGTACGTTGATCTCAGGAATTCCTTTTATTTACCTGACTTTCTGTTACGGCCAAAGTCTTAACGCCAATCACGCGCTTTTCGTGTCTGATGCTCACCTCTGGACTCCCTGTAGTTCGGATGATTGACCAGGGACCCCCGGAGATCCGGTTCTAACCCTGGCCCAGATCCAAATTCACGGTCCGGGGCTTATCAGTCACCTGGTGACTGGCCGTCGACGGTCTGCAGGTCGGAGAGCTCCTCGTCAGGTTCCCTGATCAACCATCCGGCTCGAAGGACCAAGAATTATGTGAGGAGTTTACCAACTTACTCGACACCTGTGAAAGACCAGAACAAATGAGAGTCAGACACGAGGGTTTTACTTTGTACAAAGGGCATCCCGCTACTGCAACATCTAAGCTACAGAGAGCAGAGAGGCGCAGAGCAGTTCCTTGTTTCTTTATTTATAGCACACAGTAAGTTTACATGACACGTGACTGGAACAGGGGCAGTCCCTGTTCCAGTAAAAAAAAAAAAAGGATGAGTGTAGTGTACTACGACTACTGATGCTGGGACAGTGTACTACGACTACTGATGCTGGGACATGTGACATTCTTTTAGCCTTCTAACACATCTCCTTTTTTTGGATGGATACTAGGATGTAAACGGTTTGATAATCCCACTCAAAGGCTATTTACTTATTTACTTTTTTACTTGCATATTCTTCAATCACATGCTATTACAACATTGTTCTCTTATATTACAGGGTGAGTACACATTTTTGTCAGTAATGTTAATTTTCATTTGTTTGTATACATGCTTATGCATGTAATCCCACACCAATTGCTTAAAGATGAATGAGTTGGCAAGATCATTTCCCAGTACACTACGTGATGTGGACCTCACACCCAAACTTGTTTGTTATTTGGTTATTTTCTTTGACTTAAAGATCAACGGTACAGATGAACCCTTGATAACGGTACAGATAGCTGCTAAGTGGCACCTATGGATATCTTTGTTCAGATATATGTACATAGGTGCATGCCTAGAGACATAGGTTCATTTATTTATGATAAATATTTTTTATATTGGATTTTTTTTTTACTTACTCATTTATTTTATTTTTATTTTTATATTATTAAACAAAATATTGCTCCACAGGCATGTAGCCTGGCGAAACTTAATAGCACAGGACACAGAAATCTGTTTTATTTTGGGGTCTTTATTCTGGACAGAAAAATTGGTAATTAAATCCCATGTAACAAAATAAACAAAACGTGTTACTTCCTTCAGACCAATCTTGTCTGTCTCAAGAGCATAAACTTCAAATGACTGTAGAAGTCTGGATACTTAGTACAGAAAAATGCAAAAACAAAATATCTTTACACACGTAGGCTAGTACTTCGAGAGAAAGCAATAAAATATCTCCGAACATGTAGGCTAGTTCTGAGGGAAATAAAATATCTCTGGCGGCTCAACTCTGTAACACACACAGCCCACAAATCCACAGTTAACCACAGTACATTCATATTCTTAAACAGTTACAATAAATGTGCGGAACTTGCATGTACTGACGTGCATATCTGTCCAGGAGCACGAAGTGGCGACAGGGTGCTACGCCATATTGTCTGACCTCAACGCGGACTGCAAAACTATTAGCATTTAACAGATACGAACTTATAAGTGTACATTAGTTCACAAAATGTGGTTACAAATTACTTTACATGTCATTCGCTTCATTATTTCAGATCACCAGCTACATTTTACATCCTATTTACCTTCAACACAGTCTGTAATGCCGGGAAACAAGTCTGCGTGCATGTGTCGAGGTAAAAGCAAAGGTGGCGTCTCTCTTCCGGGTCCCTCTCAAAACCGTTCCCCAAAAACATTTAACACACGAGAGGTTATCCGTCAGGAAAACAGTGACACCTAGTGGCGCAGGTGATTATCGCCACAGTTTCCCACCTGGCTACATATATATATATATATATATATATATATATATATATATATATATAAAATATTGATCACCATGACTCTTAATGGCTAATACAAATAATTTAGGAATGATTTCAGGGTGCATAGTTAACTTTTTAAGTTGGAATGTGAAGTCTCTGAACCATCCTGTTAAACGCAGGAGGGTATTAACACATCTTAGTCATCTTAAAGCTGGCATTGCATTCCTCCAGGAGACTCATCTTCACACTACTGACCAACATAGATTGAGAGGTGGATGGATAGGACAGTCCTATCAGTCCAACTTTGGTTCCGAAGCAAGGGGAGCACCAACCCTAATTAGTAAGAATATTCCTTTTGTAATGTCTGGCCCTGAATCAGACCCTATAGGGTGATATATTATAGTAGTGGGACAACTGTACGGATTCCCAGTTATTTTAGCTAACATTTATGCTGCTAATTGGGATGATCATACCTTTTTTCACACCTTCCCTCAAATTCAACATGGATTCACATCACCTCATTCTAGATGGGGATACAAATTGTGTACTTTCCACAAATTTAGACTGTAGGTCCTCTAAAACCTCATTTGAATCAAAGTCAGCAGAAATGATCCAACTCCTTCTTCAGGCTTATGGTGTAGCTGATGTCTGGTGTTTCCTCAACCCTACATCTAGGGGCTATTCCTTTTTTCCCTGGTCCATAAAAAGTTCTCATGGATAGATTATTTCTTTATTGATAAGAAACTCCTTCCAATGGTAACTGCCTGAGAATATCAGTTCATAGTTATTTCTGACCAATCTTCTATTGTCCAATTTTGGTGAGCCTGTGCAAATTGTAGTTTCCTGTTCTTAGCTGACAGGAGTGGCACCCGGTGTGGTCTTCTGCTGCTGTAGCCCATCTGCCTCAAGGTTCGACGTGTTGTGCATTCAGAGATGTCCTTCTGCATACCTCGGTTGTAACAAGTGGTCATTTGAGTTACAGCTGCCTTTCCATCAGCTTGAACCAGTGTGGCCATTCTCCTCTGACCTCTGGTGTAACGGAGTTAATGTAGAAATGATTCCACTTGCCATAAAAACTCACACACTCAATTGTCCCACTGACCTTGAAGGCAGCACCCCTGTGGGTTAGGGCCGTGCATCCCGGGGGAGCAGCAGTCGGACTTTGCTGTATATTGTCACATTTTTTTTTGTTTTTTTCTATGAAAATGGATGAACATAATGTGTCAGGTGTTGGTAGAGGTTCTAAACTGTGTTTCAGTCAATTTCCTACTATGGTTGGGCTTAGTGAAGACAGACATGTTACATCTACCCCTCACAACCGTCCTGGGATAGTGCATGTGCCGCTGCAGATGTTGGGGTGGAGTCTGCACTTTCTGGTCGAGATGTCCATGTTCTCAGTGATCTGGTGAAACAGATAGGGACCAGTATAGGTGTAAACATTGTTTCATGTCTTAAGTCCATTCCAGCTAATGAAGCTAACATGACTCAATCAACCACAGCTGACTTTTCTAAGGTTAACTTGACAATTAACCATGATAGTTATGAGCCACATCCCTTCAGGGGAGATGGTACTGATAAGATTTCAGTCTCTGAGTGGGAGGAGCGCATGAGGCTTTACCTGTGTAGGAGGGGCATTGAGGTTTGTTACCAGGCAGATGAGGTTCTGGGCAAGCTAAGGGGGAGGGCACGTGATGTAGTAACCATTGGACTTCGCAGTCGACCCTCCTTAGACTTAAAATCAGGTCCTCAACCTGTGTTTGACATACTCAGGCAGCACTTCAGTGATTCTGTGACCTCTTTTATGCCTCTCGCAGACTTTTATGACACGGCCCACTGAGACCGCTGTTGACTATTGGATTTGGCTAAACAAAGCCATCGACACTGCAGTAGATGGACTCAAGAGACAGGGAAAGACTCTTGACAATCCATCTCGTGAGTTGACTGTCATGTTTATCACTCACTGTCCAGATACTGAACTGTCTCTAGTCTTTGGCTGCAAGCCGCTAGAGGAATGGACTGCTACTGATGTTCAGGTGAGGTTGGATGAACACCACCGAAAGATGCGCCTTCAGCAGCGTCAATCTTTCCACCCAGCTGGAAGCCTGCAAACCAGCCAGGCTGTGAATGTTTTGCAGTGCCACGCCCAGTCTGCGGGGGGGGACCCCTGCCTCTCAACCAGTTGCGGCTAGCAGAACATCGCAGTCGGAGGGGCAGTCGCTTGACCATGTTATCACTCTCCTTGAGCAGTTGCTGCAGCAAGAGGCCTCCCGGTGTTCCAGGTCACCAAGGTCGGGTACTGGTGGCCATGGCAGGTCTCGGGGTCCGTGTTCCATTTGTGGGGGAGACGACCATGACACCATGTCTCACTGCAGGAGAGAGCGACTTTGTTTCCGCTGCTATGCTGCTGGGCATCAGGCTGTGACCTGTCAAAGTGCACCCCCTTCTAACTTACCTGCTGCTCAGCCTGGTGGTTGCAACCAGCAGGGAAACTAGACGGCTCACATGAGCAGGGGAGTAGTGTAAGGCCAGATGACATGTCCCCACAAGAATCTGATGATGTTGATCTTGAGTCAATATACTCAAAGTTCTGCTCCTTAGCAGGTGATAACTCTACTGTGATTATCCAAAATACCCAAAGACTGTCTGCAACAGATGCCCTTTTCCACACTGATGTGTTAATTCAAGATACTGTAACACTTCGGCGTATGCTTGACAGCGGCTCTATGGCCTGTTCCTTGAGCTCTCAGGCGCTCCCTCTACTGAAACAGAACAATGTTGTTTCCCCTGACTCAATTGCCCCCACTTCAGTTGTCCTTGTTGGGTGTGGAGGTTCAAGAACAAACCCTGTTGGTGTGTGTGATCTACAGATGAAGGTGTTTGGCTGTTGCTTCTCAGTTCCAACGCTGATAGTGGAGGGCCAAAGTGACGATCTCATTCTTGGCAGCAATGTAATGAAACACCTCATCCGGGTGCTGAAGCACTCTGAGGGCTTCGGGGAGAGAGTGTCCCTTTCTGATCAGGTTCCAGTGGAGGCGGGGAACCTGCTGCAACTGTTGGACACTGTGGAGACATGGAGGGGGGATGAGTGTCCTGATAAGGTGGGTACTGTTAAACTCAAGCATGCAGTGACCCTGGAGCCATTGACAGAACACCTGGTTTGGGGCCGCCTACCTGCTCATCTACGTCTCTCAGCCGGCAGCACAGTGGTTGTGGAGCCGAGTGAGTCAAGAACAGTGCCACGTTCAGTGATGGTGGGGCGTGTGGTGACACCACTGTGGGGGGATGGATGGGTTCCAGTGAGGGTCATTAACCCCTCCCCAAGATCAGTGACTTTGAGACGCAACTGCAAGATCGCTGACGTGTCCCCGTGTGTGGCACTAGAAGACTTTGACACTGACTACCTTTATGCGACTGACTCACCTGAGGAAGTACAGTGTTCTGTGACAAAGACAGCTGACAAATCTGACACAGCCAGTGAGAAGAGCTTGACTGTTGACTCGGACTGTACTGCTCGACCGACTCTTAATCCCACTCTCGCTGACCTGGGACTGCAGGACATTGACGTTGACGCGACTCACCTGTCCCCCTTCTGGAAGGCAAAGCTGGTTGACCTACTGGCTAAGTATGAGGCCATCTTCTCTCGCCACAGGCTGGACTGTGGTAAAGCCAAAGACTTTGTCCACCGCATCCGACTGAGTGACAGCAAGCCCTTCAGACTTCCCTATCGCCGACTGTCCCCATCGCACTATGAGAAGCTGAGGGTGGCTTTAAATGAGATGGAGGAGCGTGACATCATAAGGAAGTCTACAAGTGAGTACGCATCACCCCTTGTTCTTGTCTGGAAAAAGAATGGTGAACTGCAGCTCTGCACTGATTTTCGGTGGCTGAATGCACACACTGTCCGTGACGCACATCCCTTGCCTCACCAGGCTGACGCCCTGGCCGCACTGGGGGGGAATGCATTCTTCTCGACCATGGATCTTACCTCTGGGTACTACAACATGGAGGTCCACGAGGAGGATAAAAAGTTCACTGCATTCGCCTCCCCATTTGGGCTATATGAATACAACAGGCTCCCACAAGGACTTTGCAACAGCCCAGCCACGTTCATGAGGATGATGATGGCGACCTTTGGCGATCAAAACTTCTTGAGCCTCTTGTGTTATCTCGATGACATCCTTGTGTTTGCCCCCAATAAACAGCTGGCATTGCAAAGATTGGAGATGGTGTTTGAGAGGTTAAAGGTGCACAACCTGAAGCTGCCCCCCAAAAAGTGTCACTTCATGAGGCCTTCAGTGAAGTTTCTGGGGCATGTGGTGGCCAAAGAGGGGATTTCAACCGACCCAGAGAAAGTCAAAGCAGTTGTTGCACTACAGGAGAAAGATTTGATGGTGGAGGGCACTAACATCCCAGCTCCCACCAAGATAAGATCCTTCCTGGGGATGGTTGGGTTTTATCAGCAGTTTTTTGAGGGGTACTCTAGTATCAGCAAGCCTTTGTTCGCTCTGACGTCTGGTGTGAAAAAACCACGACGTACCAAGGGTAAGAAGTTCCAGCCGGAGTCCCGAGACCTCTCTTCTGCTGATTGGACTCCTGCCTGCAGCGAGGCTTTCAGGAAGCTGAAACAGGCTTTGTTGAACAACGTCACTCTCGCTCACCCAGACTTCAGTAGACCTTTCCTCCTGTCAGTTGATGCCTCCTCCAATGGCCTCGGGGCAGCACTTTCTTAGCTGGCTGATGGTGATAGTGTTGCTAGGCCCATTGCATTTGCCAGCAAATCACTGAATTATGCCCAGTCTCGCTACCCAGCACACAGGCTGGAATTCCTCGCACTTAAAGGGATAGTTCGGGATTTTTGACATAAAGCTGTATGGCATCCCCGTCAGTAGTGTTGCACAGCCACACCGACTTACCCCCGACAGTGTCCTGTGGGCCGAGTTCTGACCAATTTTAGTCAGCAACGAAAGTAGTCCGGCAGGTTTCCTGGGACACTTAAATAAAAAGTTTTTCTTCTCAAAACAGCATGTGTTCAAAAGAGTGATTTATTTGCATCACAAGTCACACTTCGTAATCAATTGGCCCTACTTTCTCTCTTTTTGTATCCCTGTGCTGCTGCAAGTGGCTGCTACGGTTTAGTTTTGTTCGCGGACGAGTGCCGCATCGGAATGGGGCACTTTTTCAAGCGCCCCATTCCGACCCAGCTCCTTCCGCCCCACCAGGCTCTCTCCGGGCAGCCCAGCCCTCGTCTGTCATCTTGCAGCAGCGCAGAGATACAAAAAGAGAGAAAGTAGGACCAATTGATTACGAGGTGGGACTTTTTCGAGGACATCACTTTTGTGATGCAAATAAATCACTCTTTTGAACACACGCTGTTTTGAGAAGAAAAACTTTTTATTTAAGTGTCCCAGCAAACCTGCCGGACTACTTTCGTTGCTGACCAAACCTGGACAGAACTCGGCCCACAGGACACTGTCGGGGGTAAGTTGGTGTGGCTGTGCGACACTACTGACGGGGATGCCATACAGCTTTATGTCAAAAATCCCAAACTATCCCTTTAAGTGGGCTGTGTGCGACAAGTTCAGCCACTGGCTGAGAGGCCACCAATTCACTGTATGGACCGACAATAATCCGCTCACTTACATTCTCAGTAAACCAAAGCTGGACGCCTGTGAGCAGAGGTGGGTGTCAAAACTGGCCCCGTATGACTTTGACATCAAGTACATTCCTGGTCCCAAAAATGTGGTGGCAGATGCCCTCAGCCGTGAGCCTTTTGTGCATCCCAGTGTTCTCCATCGACTCACGACAGTCCCGTATGGTACCCTCCTGGAGGAAGCAAATGCTCTGGAACCCGACCGTGTGCAGAAAGCTTTCCGGGTGTCCTGTGACCCTCTCAACCGGCCCCAAGACCGCCTTCTGACTGTGGTCTCCAACAGTGCAGTGGCAGTGCTTCAGCATCCACCTATTTCCTCAAAGGCAGTATCAGCTGTTCTGGAGTGTTCCCTGGGAAGAGACTGGTTGCCCCCTCATGCGTTCTGCTTGCCACAGCTCACTGACTCTCTTCTGCCTTCTGAGCTACCTGAATTCCGCCCTTTGCCCAAGGACAAACTGACATCATTGCAACGTGCTGACCCATGCTTGGGTCGGGTGCTTTACTTTGTGGAAAGGCAGAGGCGGCCGTCGAGACGTGAACGCCCGCATGAACCAGCTGGAGCCTTGCGGCTTCTCCGACATTGGGAACAGCTCACTGTCAAAGCTGGTGTTCTGTATCGCACCTCAAAGGACGCTGTGACAAAGAGAAAGGCTTACCGGTATATCGTGCCCACTCACCTGAAAGATAAGGTCCTGAGAGGAATCCATGATGAGGCCGGCCACCAAGGGCAGAGGAGGACGCTCTACTTGGCTAGACAGCGGTTCTACTGGATTGGGATGGAAAGGGACGTCAAGGAGTATGTGCACCGCTGTCACCGTTGTCTGGTCAGTAAGTCTCCTGAACCTGAGGCCAGGGCACCGCTTGAGAGTGTTAAGACCTCTAGGCCTCTTGAGTTGGTCTGCATTGATTTCTGGTCAGCTGAAGACTCGTCCAACAAGTCTTTGGATGTGCTTGTTGTGACTGACCATTTCACTAAGCTAGCTCAGGCATACCTCTGTCCCAACCAGTCGGCTAAAGCTGTCGCTCATCAGCTTTGGAATAACTTCTTCTGTGTGTATGGCTTCCCAGAGCGAGTGCACTCAGACCAAGGTGCGAACTTTGAAAGCAGCCTGATTGCAGAAATGCTCCAAGTCGCTGGTGTTGAGAAATCACATACAACACCTTATCATCCCATGGGAAATGGAGCAGTCAAACAGTTCAATCGCACCCTTGGAAACATGATCAGAGCTCTTCCACCCAGAGCCAAGAAGAGATGGCCCCAACTCCTACGTTCACTCACCTTCTCTTACAATGCAACAGTCCATGAAACCACAGGTTTCGCACCCTTTCTTCTGATGTTCGGCAGGATTCCCAGGTTGCCTGTAGACATGATGTTTCAGTCCTGCTCATGGATGACGAAGTGGTGGATTATGATGGCACGTCTCCGACGTGACTTGGCAGAGGCTGTCAGGATTGCTCAGAGTCCTGTTGGCTAACAAGGGAGAGTGAGGTCGGAGGAAGCTGGCTGATCGCTGGGAGAGTCACCTATACACTGTTGTGGAAAAACAGGATACCACTCACACCTTCAGACTCAGAAACTGTGCGACAAACCAGGAGAAAGTGGTCCATAGGAACCTCATTATGCCTGTAAATTTCCTGCCTGTCCCTGCTGAGTCGGAGGATGGCGGATCCTTGGACAGTTCCCTGACTGATGAGGCTGTGGACGAGTCTGTGATGGGTGCTGAACCTGGTGGTTCAACTGTTCTCCCTGGCAGTGGACCCGAAGACAGGACTGTCTTTTGGATCTCTCAGCTCCCAGACTCTACGGGAGAACAGTCGACCAAAATGGATAATGTGGATGGATGGAACAGCCAGGATCCGACGCACCTGACCAAACTGATCCTGACAATCAGGTTGAAGTCGGACTGGATGGTCCAGAGGAGGCCAGAGCTGACGAACTGAACCGGTCTAACCCTTGTGGTCTTGATGTTGTAGCTGACTGTGCTGTTGGCTTACCTGACTCCCAACCTGCTGTCTCCACTCTTTCTGTTGACTTTCTACCTGCTGATGCTGGTTCTGTTATTGCATCAGGGAGAGGGCAAAACCTTGTTGTTAGACCAGTAGTCAGACTTATTCAGAACATGCATCAGAGAGTTCTTACTGGCCGCTAGTGTTGTTTCATATATTGGCCTTACATGTGTGTAAGGGGTTATTGGCTTATATATAGCCGTGAGTTTCTTCAAATTTCAGGAGGGTCTGTTTTCTTGTTTTTTTTGTGATGGTTTGACACCTGTGTGTCACTGCTGGTTAAGTGTATCCAGGTCGTAAGTTTGTGTGCTGTTGTACTGACATGATTTCCGAGTAATTTAATATGTATATGGGCATGTTTTTCCCATGGGTGTTTGAAGGCTTTGCAACCCTTCTTCATTCTGATTCTTAAGGAATAGTCTTTTGACTGGAATACTTTGTATCTGTGATATTGGCAGCACTATACGCACCAATTTGTTTTTTTTTGTTATTTGTTTCCTCTTGAAATGATGTTGGTTGTGCCTGGTATGTTTGTGGGTCACATAATGTACAGTCCAGTTTTTTTGTGCCTGTTTGTGTTTTTTTTTTCTCTTTTTTTCTTTCTTTTGGTCTGGTTTGTATGGGCAAGTGGAGATCAGTAGGGGGGAGTGTAACGGAGTTAATGTAGAAATGATTCCACTTGCCATAAAAACTCACACACTCAATTGTCCCACTGACCTTGAAGGCAGCACCCCTGTGGGTTAGGGTCGTGCATCCCGGGGGAGCAGCAGTCGGACTTTGCTGTCTCCCTGGTAGGTGCATGAGTTTGAGCTCCGCTATTGTTTCATGTTAATTACACGTGGTTAGCTAACTTGCACTGTCTTCTTGTTTTACATTTTTCAGATGTGTATGTGAAGAAACGGGACTGACTACGTTGTATGTTGATCCTTTTTGCCAGGTACATTATCTTTTGTTCTTATGGTATTTTCATTTTAGTGCTAAATTAGCAGTCGGACTTTGCTGTCTCCCTGATGTGTATGTGTGTGTGAGGAAACGGGACTGACTGTACGTTGTATGTTGATCCTTTTTGCCAGATGTACCAATAAACGGCAAGTTTGCCAAAAGTGACGGGCCTCTTCGGTAAAATACACAACACAACGAGAGAGAGTACAAAGCCGCTACACTGGCATCAACAAGGCATTTTCACCTACAGAACTTCCGCTCACTTGATATTTTCTCTTTTCTGGACCATTCTCTGCAAAAGATGGCTGTGCGTAAAAGTCCCAGTAGAGCAGCAGTTTCTGAAATACTCAGATCAGCCCGTCTGGCACCAACAACCATTCTGATGCTCGGTTTGACCTGCAGCATATCATCATGACCATGTCTACGTGCATAAATGCATTGAGTTGTTGCCATATGATTGGCTGATTAGAAATTTGTATTAACGAGCAGTTGGACAGGCCTGTGCCTAATAAAGTGGCCAGTAAGTGTAGTTCATACGAGCATGGACAAAATGCTGGTAAAATTTTAGCACATCAGTTGCTTCAGAAGACTGCCAATCATCTGAGATAAGTGTTGAAAAAGATCTAAAACATACAGAACATTTGGAAATAAATTCTTGCTTTTTTGCTGTTATTCCTGCCTCTACACCTCTGAATTACCAGAGAATGTGAGCATTAGATGAGTTCTTTTGCAGTTCCGATGTTCCCAGAATAGATCCTGAGCTAGACAATGTGCTAGAGGATCATATCTCTGCCGTAGAGGTCACAGAGGTGATTGGGAAGATGCAAAGTCTTACAAAGATGCAAATCTCCAGGGCCTGATGGCTACCCATCAGAGTTTTTAATGCTTGCCCCTATCCTTCTATCTGTCTTCAAGGAACACTCTCTTCAAATTCTCTCCTTCCAACAATGCACTGGCAGCAGGTGCCTGGAGCCCAGGTTTCTTGGAGAGAATGTTGTGAGCATTGGCATCCTGGTGCCAGGAACCCAGGCTACCTGCTACACTTGGTTTAAGTGTACGGCTGTGGGCACTGGCATCTTGGTGCCAGGAGGGTGAATTGGTGCCCCAGCGGGTAGTAGTGCAAAGACAGCCTCCAGTGTTGTGTTCCCTGATTATATTATTGCTACTTCATAACACTAGGTAGCAGTGTTGTAAAGCACATACTGTTGAGATAGTGAAAAAATCAGAAGAGAAGAGTTTCAAGATGGCGACTACTGAAGTGTAGGCTACAACACGATCTGCTGAATTAATGTTTTGTTGTACTGTTAGTCTGTTAAGTAAACAATATTTTCTGCTCTACGCCATGGCCTTGTTATTCGCATGCCAACACTACACCCAGCCCTCTGTTCGAGGCGTCAGTGTCTGTGTCTACTTTAGCCTCTCAAGTGACACCTGGCACTGCTCTGACCACTAGACTGGCTCTGAAGCACCTTTTCGGGCAAGTTCGGTCGGGGGGCTGGTCAGCTCTGCGAAGTTGAGAATCAGACACTGCCTTATCTACCTGCGGACACACCTGCCTGCTGCCCAAGTGGTACCCCAGATACTGTACTTCCCTCCATCCAACTGCACACTTCTTCAAGTTGGCCATGAGCCCCACCTGCCTCACTGACTCCATATACTCTGCCCAGGTGAAACTGTGGATGATCATGTCATCCAGGTAGGCGGCAGCAAATGCAGCATGCAGGCGCAGCACAGAGTCCATGATGTGTTGAAATGTGGATGTAAGTGTAGTAAATGTAACCAATTGATACAAACCGTACAGAGTGGAAAAGGCAGTTTTCTCCTTGGACTCTGGAGACAAGGGAATCTGCCAGTAGCCCTCGATCAAATCCAGTGTCATCAAAAAAAAAGCAGTACCCAGACAGCCAGGAGTTCATTAATCCAGGGCATCGGATAGGCAACAAAACTATGATACATCATTCTTGAGATAGTCCACACAGAACTGGATAGACCAATCGTTCTTGACTACAAGAAGGATGACTTCTTGACTAGGGAAAAAATCCTGTGGAGGCCTGGGGTACCACGTGCACTGCAAACAACAGAGGCTCTAGCCACCTATCCCAGTTGTGGCCGTCGTTGTGAGCAAAGTAATGGATCATGGACTTCAAAGTCTTGGTGTGCAGAGGCACTGCCTCTGGAGTTGCATAATCCTCAAGAACTAACACAAAGCGATATCTATGTGTGCTCCGGTGAAATGGCCCGATGAGGTGCATACCAATTCACTCAAATGGGACCTCAATCAATGGGCACAAAGGTAGTTCAGGATGGCAGTAGAATTGGTCCATTTCATGGTTCAGTGTTTTGTCATACCACATATGTCCACTTGATCAAAGGTAAAGTAAGTATTGTCATGAGATTGTCCAAGTGGAAAATCTTCCATGGAGTTAAACACAGGTACCTGCTGAGCCTCCTGCTAAGGCACTGCTGGTTCCCCCTCCCCATCTGCAGTGACAGACAACCTTGCATCACAGCTGAGCACAGTGTACATGCCCATGCTCCTATTGGCCGTGACCGCACCAAACACACTGCTCCACTAGTCTACTGAACCTGGCCAATGCGTACCCAAAATAAGGGGGTGCAACAGGCAGGAACTAACCACAGCCTTCACACTATTTTTACCTCATATCAAATCATACTACAGGGTATCTCTGAATATCCCCATGAACACACCTAATATCTACCCACCCTGCCTCTATCAAAGTCCTGGGTCAAACCAGGTTCTAGTGAACAATGGACTGCATGCAGCCACCATTGATTGATGTGTATCCCCCAGAATCCTTACTGAAACACTATACATCCCTCATGGACTGGGGGAGGGTACTGGAGGGCCAACAAAAATGAATCACTTAGGGGCGATACTTACCTCAGTCGGTATAGCGGCCACCCCATATGCAAAGGCTCGCTACGGCTGGCCCAGGTTAGAGCCCTTTCCGGCCCTTTCCTGCATGTCATTCCCCATCTCTCTTTCCTGTCGCTCTTCAGCTGTCTCTATCAATAAAAGCTTGGAAAGGCCAAATAAATAAATTAATAAAAAAATTAAACTGACCTCCATGAGTGAGCACTTCTGCCCTGACACCTGAGGACCCCTGCGGAACAAGAGAGCGCCTGTGGCAGAAGAAAAACAGAGGGAGAGTTAGTGTGGGGAGGGTTGAGCTGGTGTGTGGTACAGTGTTTCGGAACAGCCAGTCAGTGGGACCCAGCTTGGTCCCTTGGAACCTGCGGCAGTGGTCTGCAGCCAAGTGACCTAAATGGGGGACATAAAAGGGACAGCCCCCTTAATGTCCCTGTACTGCTCCCAAGAGAAGGCACACAGGCTGAGTTTTCCTTGCTGACGTAGGTTGGGCACTAGTGTGGCAAATCTGCTGCCACTGTGGGTTCTTCAGCACAAAGCAAAGACCGATAATGCAGTTTCGACTACTGTTTAGGTAGGTTTGTCCATCGCAGGCCTGGTAGCATGGTACTAAAATGAATGAAGTGTGGAAACAAGTCTGCAAAGTAGACTACGGTTGTTGCCAGCCTTTGAATAGAGAAAGTTGAATTGACCTCTAACAGTGGCAGAATGTATGAATGAAGTCACCCAGGATGTGGGGGTGTTGATGGAACTGGGACCGTGATGGGCTGAGTATTAAAGGTTTTGATTGTTGTCACCAGGGCCCGGTATTTCAAAACTTGTAATCTGGATCAGGATAATCCGGATAATGAAATCCTCCTTTTCTCAGTCATGGATCACGGTGATCCCGCTGACTTTATCTGAGTATTTCAAAACACTGGCGGATTGGATCACCGTGATCCCGATGTGGGCGGATACGGATTTCCAAATCTCTCACTCCGCCTCCGCGGACCGAAAACATGGCGGACTACCTCACGAGAGGAGCAGCTGGGAGCAAAACTTCACGTCAAAAGTGTAAGTTTACCGTCGTCTAATGTGCAGCGGTTTTGGGACCATACGAACGCCAACCAACATATCATGCAAACCAACTTTTTGAATTGTCACCTAATTCAAACCAGGCCGTAGCGATCTCTAATTGAGCCGCGGCGTGCTAACAGTAGCTAACTCGGCTCCATTGACTTGTGTGTTAAGCAGCTAGCGTGGTAGCTTTGTTGATGAATTTAGCTGTCTAAGGTTTAACTTAAAGGGAACTAATCTGACGTACATCATACGTTAACTCTTTAAACTAACACCGACCTGTTCAGAGTTTATTAGCGTTACGTCATAGGCTCCATGTGTACAGACCAGGCTGCTACAGTACTTTGGAAATGTTACAGCTACGAGTATTAACTATACGGTTCATTCAGAAGTGTCAGGTTGCTACAGTAATGCTGCTGCTGATGTCATAAACAAAGATATACTCATGCACCTTCTCTGTCTTCTGCTTTCAGAGTCCACTCACAGCCATGGACCACTCAGCTGTTAAGGACAACCTGGAAATCCTTGGAAACGCTTTAATTGTACATTTAACATTAAGTTATTGGATTTTGAATAAAGTGCTTGAAACTGCTTGAAATTGTAATTGCATTACTTTCATGGTATATAGCTTGGTCAGTGACACAATTCTGCCGAATATATAGAAGGCTCTTACTAAACTTAATTATGGTCATTATGTCAAAATAGCATCTGATTTGATGAAGTCAAATAATCAGTCTGTACACAAACACTGAAATACATTGCTGCTGGTTTCAAAATCACATTCAAGATATTTCCAAACATTTTAAAAGTGCATTTTAAGTTTCTAACTGAAGTCAAATTTGTCTTCATTTAATCAGAAGGATGTAAATCTTAAATGCTTGTAAAATGCTTCAATATGCAGCATGATATGAACACTAAACACTGTACTTGTTACTCATATTTTCAACAGTTTCGGGAAGTGTGGTCAAAAATATTTTACTCTGCTTTAAATTTCTTATAAGCAATAATTAAGGTACTTTAATTATTTTAAAATAAAACTAACACTTTAGATTAACTGTAATGGACACCTTGAGTAACAATATCTAGGAAAAGTGGGACTGAGACTTTGTCAATCTAAGTGAAATCAACCTCTGAGGTAGGATTCAAATAATCCTGAAATTTTGGTATCAAGTTGATCCAGGTATCTGCCTTAACTTTTGAAATACCCAAATCCAGCCTTTTATCTGGATTCAAGGGAGGATTGGATTACCAGATCAGGATTATGATCTTCAGGATCAGGATGATCTGAATCTGTGTTGAAATACCCAGTTTTCAGATCAGATCTAGATTTAATCCAATCCGACCAGGATAATCCTGTCAGATCAGTTTTGAAATACCGGGCCCAGGTGTTTCGTTGGATGTTTCGTTTCTCATTCTTAAAACGAAGGTGGGCTGGAGGTCTGACAAATTAAACAGATAGATTAAAGTTGTCTTGCGTATTGAAGAGAGATGAACCCGGGAAGCAGACTATGGTAGAGACTGTGTGGAGTGAAGTTACTTGTGGATGATTTAGTAGCTCACTTTCCTGAGACTGTTTGAGTTAGTGTTGCATGTTTTCGTGTTGTGTGTGTAATATGGGAGCAAAGGGGAACAGAGGGTGAGGTCTGCTTAAAGCTCCAAGTCTTGACCAGGTTCGCCTTGAAGAAAGATTTCAATAACACTGAGACTGCTGAAGTTAAATAAAT
Organism: Nibea coibor; assembly: GCA_023373845.1. Taxonomy (NCBI): domain Eukaryota; kingdom Metazoa; phylum Chordata; class Actinopteri; family Sciaenidae; genus Nibea; species Nibea coibor. Next base: position 1,874,419 of record CM041724.1, read on the forward strand.
AAAAGAGTCCACTTAGTAGAGTGTAAATCAACACTGTGCAACTTGATTGCAACATGCAACAAGATTTACAAAGTTTTGAATTAATGAATTTTGTATAGATTAGTATAGCATTGTGTAAGTTTTCTTGTATATGTGTATGTTTGTATAGTGTAGTCTCATTTTTCTTGATGCATCAGGATAGTGTGTAAGAAGGCCATAAGTCAAAACTTTGGATGGCTTTGTATATGAGGAGGAGTAGTAGTTTGAACTGGATCTGCTGTGGGACTGGGACACATTGATTCATGTGTTATTCAAAGGAATGAATAAGATCACTCAGGGAGGACAGTGATAAACTATCAAATCAAATCAAATTTTATTTGCATAGCCCAAAGTCACAAAACATTTTGCCTCGGAGGGCTTTACAATCTGTACAGGGAGTGACACCCTCTGTCCTTAGACCCTCAGTTTGAGTGAGGAAAAACTTGTCCACAAAAAAACTTTAACAGGGAAAAAAGAGAAAGAAGAAGCCTCAGGAAGAGCCACAGAGGAGGGATCCCTCTCCCAGGACAGACAGACGTGCAATGGATGTCACATGTACAGAACAATCAACACAAACATATTATACAATTACAATGAATGATAAAATGACAATGAATTACAATAAATGGTAGAATGATTACAGTAGCTGTGGAACCTGTGATAGAGATAGAGAGACACAGATGCACAGCAGCAGTAAATTGTAAATTGTAAATTAACCAACTAAACTGTAGTGGAGATGGTAGCAATAATGACAGTAATGCTATATATGGTGGACATCAGCAGCAGACCATAGTAGCAGTTACTATTCATGAGAACCTGCTGGACGAGAAAGCACAGAAACTCCGGGGAAGAAGTTTAGTTAGTAACATGCATTGACGGTATCAATGGGGAGGCAGAAACTGAGTGGTTTTGGTGAGGGATTTGGGACTGATGGTGATCATGTCTGATTTTGTCTGATTTGTCACAGTTCAGTTCACACAGTTCACAGTTCAGAAAGCTGGTGTGCATCCAATATTTCATGTCAGTGAGACAGTTGGAGAGAGTGGAGTGAATTTGTTAAGTCCAACTCAATGGGGTATTAGGAGTAACATAAATCCAAGGTGTTAATGTTTACAAACAAAGATATTCATTAAATTTAAATTCAAACTATTTTGAACAAAACTAGGTGACACTAGGCACAAGGGAACAAGCAATTGCTGTTTAAAAGAATAAAGAAATATAACAAAAAGAGAACTCCAAACAGAGCCTGTCCTAGGTCAATTTATCTCTCTAAGTTGAATCCAAACAAACAAAAAGAAAGAAACAAAAATCCCACTGTCTTATTTACCTAAGCAAAAAACACATCAAAAAAGCACCCCTGACTAGTGAGTCTAACAAAAAGTCTCTCTGTGAGAGTAATCAGTGCTAATTAAATTAATCCCTTGCCCAGTCCCAAATGAGGATAACTTCCATACTCATTAATGATTCTAGCCAATATTCACAATTTATCCAAAACAAGGCAAGCTTACGAACATAATGGACAAATAAGCTGCCCTGAAGCTTAGGTGTTCCCAGTTTAAATAACTGAGATGCTGATGGTAGAGCATTCTGATTGGCAGCGCGGGGAGTGATACAAGTGATGCTGCGCCAACCTGAACCTGCACAATCCAGTGGCAGGCCACCAAATGTGACTCAATCAGGGGATGGCGGCCACATACCTGTATTTGCATAAGACACCATTCATGAGATGTACCGGGGCGAGACAGCGAAAGCTGTAACACAGTAATGATGAGTGGTGAAGTACAATAAGACCAGTGGAGCAGACCAGATCAAGGCAGTGACTAAAGGAGTGGGACCTGAGAAACCAGTCTCAGGTGACTTTATAAATTGTATGGATTAAGGAAGTGGTTGAGATTTGACAATAATATAATAGAAAAATTAGAATAAGTCAGGGACACATGCAACAAAATCCTCAAGTTTTAAATGAGGTTATGAATATCTGCAAGACACATTGAAACAAAGGTAAGAGTATGACACATTCAATTTCTTATAAGCAAAACAAAGTAAGCAGTGTAGTGCCTCTACCTTGTTCATTCAATGTATTACATTAAATATTTTTTGTAAATATGGAAGAACAGAGAAAAGTAAGTTTTTGTTTTTTCTTTCATTTTTTATTTATTTTTATTTCTTACAAAATGAAAATGTCTACCACATGTCCATGATACGCCTCATGCTCATGAACCTGGAGCCGCTCCAGCCCATGTTCATGAAGTTCCTGTACTCTCCAGGCCTGAAGTACATCATCCTGCCTCTGTAGTGGGGCTGCTCGTACATCAGCCAGTGGCCGTCCATCACGTTGCAGGACATGCAGTTGTTCATACGGTAACGGTCCATGATGTTGTCACAGTCGTCCATCAGCTCATACATCTGACCACCGAAGTTCTCCCTCTCGTAGATCCTCATCCTGTACTGGCCTCTGTACTGTTTTGGGAAAAAGAAAAGAAATGAATGTCTGTATATCAAGTTTTGTGATGGATGTCACCAATAATACTTTGACAATGTAAAATGTTTCTTGTACATAGACAGTGTAACAAGGAAGGAGGGTGTATTTTGGTTTCCAGTAGGCGATTTCTTATTTCACCATTTAGATTGTACTTAATTCTCCACCTCATTTTGGTATTTCTTCACAAACAACTTTAAAGATCACCTTGCTTAAAAAAAACAAACAAAAAAAGACTTTGCAGCTGTTGGGTCATAGTCTTGTGGTTAAACCTTGACCAGAACTTGCCTGTCTCCTCCTTTGTTCTCTGTGCTATGCAGGTGTTTGTTTTAAAGTATAGATTGTAGAATAAGAATATGATATCATATAATATGGTCAATCTACAGGACAGTAGATCAAGTGTAGTATTTTCTAATTTTGTTTGGAATGAGATTTTGTTTGAAAAGGTAGTTCTGGTGATGTATGTGTTTTTCAGTTTTTGATGTGGATGAACTGTTGTGTTTTTTGAGGTATGTTTTAAGTCAGGAGAGGGCATTGCTAATGATGCTGAAGGAGGGTGCTGAGGGGGAGATGGATTTGAGGTTTGTGAAGGACATTATTAATTTATCTTTTGAGGTATGTTTTTCTGTAAAGCTGAAAGAATAGAAAACAATGCAGGCTTATATTTCTGTTTATCTTCATTTATTTCAATATGAAAATGTCTACCACATGTCCATGATACGCCTCATGCTCATGAACCTGGAGCCGCTCCAGCCCATGTTCATGAAGTTCCTGTACTCTCCAGGCCTGAAGTACATCATCCTGCCTCTGTAGTGGGGCTGCTCGTACATCAGCCAGTGGCCGTCCATCACGTTGCAGGACATGCAGTTGTTCATACGGTAACGGTCCATGATGTTGTCACAGTCGTCCATCAGCTCATACATCTGACCACCGAAGTTCTCCCTCTCATAGATCCTCATCCTGTACTGGCCTCTGTACTGTTTTGGGAAAAAGAAAAGAAGATGAATATCTGTATATCAAGTTTTGTGATGGCTGTCAACTGTAATAGGCATATGTCTGTTTTATACCTACCATGGGGATCATACGGCAAGACCTGATACCACTGTTCCATCCCCACATGCTCATGTAGTCAGCATAGTCACCCCTCCTCATGAAGTACTGGTTTCCCATGTAGTTGGGACGGTCGTAGGCCATGAAGCAGCCACTCTCCACCCTGCAGGAGTGGCATCTGCTCAGGTAGGAGGAAAAGTCAGCGCAGTCGCTCATGCACTCCCAGGAGCGACCCTGGAAGTTCCTGTCCTCGTAGAAGATGACCTGAAAAATGAGGGATACTTTAATTGACCGTAGAAGCACTGACAAAATTTGATGTTGTTAATATGAACTTAATGAAATAAACATATTTAATAATACATACAATAATAATACAAAATTACAAAGTTTACCTTGCCCATGCTCATTTCAGTGGTGGTCATGCTTGTGCTGTAGGTGAGCTGCTGCTGTTACTGTTGTTACTGCTGCACTGCTGTCCTGTTTGGTGTAACCCCTGCTTTTATATCTGACCAAACCCTACAGAGTCAGTGGGCCCCCATTGTTAAAACTCCTATGTGATGGAAAGTCTTTGGGCAGTCAGCGCATGCATATATAAACAAAGTGCACACAGACAAACACCTTTCTGTCTCACTTAACAGTTAATCATATTTGCACACATCCCTCTTCTCCTCATGGTTCAGTAGTGTCACTAAGTGTGCGCACTTTGTAGCTCATATTGTTATTTTTACTTCTGCATACATTTACACAGATTATTCTCACTTTTTGTACAAAATTCACCCCACCACACAAAGTCACCCTGTCACCTCCTTTCTGGTGTGTGACAGAATATGGGCATAACCATTGTCTGTCCTTAAATGCTATGATAATGCTTGTATTGGTCATGTGACTGATATCATTATATTTTTGTTCATGATTTTAATTTGTTTCATCACTCATTTTTTATTGAAAAGGTGTCAAGTGAGTGGTTTCATTTGAAACACGGAGCTTTACCTACATTCACAGCAATGATGTTAACAAATACAGCAGACAATGCACAGGCACATTTAGTGATTCAGCATTTCCCACATGACTTTGTGAGACTGTGGTGGATGGGCCTCAGACCTTCTAGTGAGGTCTATAGGCTGGCAGCCCCAAAGAAAATGTTGTACACTTTAAAGTTAACTCCATCATCAGTATGGTGCACTTTCATCATAAAGACACAGGTTGTAGAGGTATAAATGTTATTGTTATGACTTGACCCAGATTTACTTTCATACATGTTTAAATATGACATACTGTGTACATTATGGTTTGGTTAAATACTTGATGATTAATATTAAAGTTCCTCTGATGAGGATTTTTGGGGCCGATCACTGTTCATAGGGGCTATATGAAGCCTACTATTTACCCTCACATTGAATATTAAAATTAAAAAATGATAAAGTATTCTGAATTGACCACAGTTTTTTTTTTTTTTTTTTCGCAGCAGGCAAGGTGCAACTCTCAGCTTGAACCACAGCAGCCTAAACCTGGTTATTGGGAGAAATTTAACTTTGACAATGTAAAATGTTTCTTGTACATGGACAGTGTAACAAGGAAGGAGGGTGTATTTTGGTTTCCAGTAGGCGATTTCTTATTTCACCATTTAGATTGTACTTAATTCTCCACCTCATTTTGGTATTTCTTCACAAACAACTTTAAAGATCACCTTGCTTAAAAAAAACAAACAAAAAAAGACTTTGCAGCTGTTGGGTCATAGTCTTGTGGTTAAACCTTGACCAGAACTTGCCTGTCTCCTCCTTTGTTCTCTGTGCTATGCAGGTGTTTGTTTTAAAGTATAGATTGTAGAACAACTTTTTGAACTACTTCTCTACCGCTTTCACTGTTATTTGTTCAGTGCTGCACCAACTTCTGTTTGTTATGTGTAAAAGTGTTTTCAGTTAATTATAAAACTGGTGGGACAAGCTAGACATTATTAAGTGAATAATAAAACACATTGGTTATGTTCATGCAGTTGTGATCTTGACCGATTGTGTCCAAGACCAAGACAAGACCAAGTTCAGTCATTTCCAAGATGAGACCGAGACCTTCAAAAAGTGATTTTGGGACCAGTATTGGGACCAAGACTGATCTTACTGAAACACTGTAAAATGCTCCAGTTTTGAATGAGGAAAAATCTACACAACGCGTTAGCACAAAGGTAAGAATCTCATAAATTTCATTTCTGATATGCAAAACAAGCAGTGTAATGCTTGGTTTGGACACCTTATTTTGAGCAATCTATATTGTTTATTCAATGGATTACATTAAATATTTTTGTAACAACAGAAAACAGTCACAGGCTCGCATTTCTGTTTTATCTTTAATTTTTATTTCAGAATGAAAATGTCTACCACATGTCCATGATACGCCTCATGCTCATGAACCTGGAGCCGCTCCAGCCCATGTTCATGAAGTTCCTGTACTCTCCAGGCCTGAAGTACATCATCCTGCCTCTGTAGTGGGGCTGCTCGTACATCAGCCAGTGGCCGTCCATCACGTTGCAGGACATGCAGTTGTTCATACGGTAACGGTCCATGATGTTGTCACAGTCGTCCATCATCTCATACATCTGACCACCGAAGTTCTCCCTCTCGTAGATCCTCATCCTGTACTGGCCTCTGTACTGTTTTGGGAAAAAGAAAAGAAATAAATGTCTGTACATCAAGTTTTGTAAGGGATGTCAACTGTAATAGGCAGATGTCTGTCTTATACCTACCATGGGGATCATACGGCAAGACCTGATACAACTGTTCCATCCCCACATGCTCATGTAGTCAGCATAGTCGCCCCTCCTCATGAAGTACTGGTTTCCCATGTAGTTGGGACGGTCGTAGACCATGAAGCAGCCACTCTGCACTCTGCAGGAGTGGCATCTGCTCAGGTAGGAGGAAAAGTCAGCACAGTCGCTCATGCACTCCCAGGAGCGACCCTGGAAGTTCCTGTCCTCGTAGAAGATGACCTGAAAAATGAGGGATGCTTTAATTGACTATAGAAGCACTGACAGAAATTGATGCTGTAAGTCTGCAGAATATTCTCTATAAATAAACATTCATGATATTTGTAATTTGTTTTTAAAACTACAATCTTACCCTGCCCATGCTCATTTCAGTGGTGGTCATGCTTGTGCTGTAGGTGAGCTGCTGCTGTTGATGTTGTTACTGCTGCACTGCTGTCCTGTTTGGTGTAACCCCTGCTTTTATACCTGACCAAACCCTACAGAGTCAGTGGGCCCCCATTATTACAACCCCTACGTGAGAGAAGCTTCTTCACTGACTGCAGTCAGCATATAAACACACATACATAGACAAAGCACACACAGGCTCCCTTCTGTTTCTCACTAAACAGTTAATAAAAAATCATACACATTCCTCACATTTTTAAATTTTCCTCACATTTTAAAATTCTGCATACATTTACACAGATTATTCTAACTTACATTTTGTTTGTTGGATATTTGCCCCACCACACAGAGTCACCCTGTCATCTTGCGTCTGGCTTTCAGGCGACAAAACAGGGGTATAACCATTATCTGTCATTAAATACCATAATGATGCATGCTTTTATTGGTCATGTGACTGATATAATTTTGTGTTTGTCTAATTTGTGCATTAATTTGAGTGTCACAAATATGTGCAAGAATTCTATGAAGGCTGAAGAAACACGTATTTCCTTCATGACAACCTTCACTATTTGTTTTATCACATTAAATTAGATTAGATTATACTTTATTCATCAGCAGCACAGTGTAATATGAACAGACAGAAGTATCTTGTAATCTACACACTACAAACAAACAAAAACAGACAATGTGTAAAACAAGTAATATATATATATATATATAATAAAAATTAGGATTATACTGGGTTTTCAGATGTTTTAACTCATAGTGTGTGTGTATCTTGTTTTTTACATGTCTCGAGCACTTCCCTTATTTGCTGTGTGTTTTGCTGAGTCTGGCAGGGACAGATAACTATAAATTAATAGTACAAGGACAGGAAAGACAGATTAGAGAAGTATCATTTGGATAAGGAATGCCCTGCTCATTACTGAGCAGGAAACCAAAAAACGACATTATGATATTACCCGTATCAGTGGGTGTTGTGGAGAAATTGCTGGAGGCAAAGGTCAGTGGTGAGGTCAGGAAGAAAGTGTCAGGCCCAGAACAAAGCGGCAGACTCAGTTGCGGAATAGGCAGGTTTGGGAAGAAACTTTTATTGTTTCTGAGCTGCTGATACAGTCTATAGAATTTACAACAAAAATGGCTACCCTGACTAGCACTCTAACTAAAACTCTACTCAAAAAACCACGAACACTAATCTAGAAAGAAAAACGCCTCACCAAAGTGGGAGGGAATAAACTAATAAACTTTACTAAACAAAAACACTCACTCAAAATGAGGAGGAAACAGTACTATCTGTATCTTTGACCTAATCTTCCTAAACTGACTCAGAAACAAAAACAATCCTGGAGGATGAAAAAACTTTATCCAAAAGAAAGAGACTATCAAACAAAAACAATCCCATAGGACGAAAACAAGCTATAAAAATGCTCTCTAAACTTAAGCTAAGGCTATGAAACTTACAAAACAAGGACACATGGAACAGGCTTGGATTCTATGGCTTGGGTGCGACGACAGAACGGACGAAGACACTTTGGCACGGGACAAGGGAGACGCAGACAATATATACACCAGGTAATAGGGAACAGGTGGAAACAATCAGGGCGGGGAAGACAATCAGACCGGTGACACATGAGGAAGGGCAAGTGACCTGAAACGAGAGGAGAGTTAACTTTCAAAATAAAACAGGAAGTGACAAGACAAGACAAAAACCCAACTTGACCTCACCGCGGTGTGACAGAAAGAAAGTGTTCAGGAGCCTCTGATGTCTTATGCTGTATTATTTATTAACACTTGGCCAAGGAGAATTAGAGACATTCTCATAAAGCATCAGAAGTGCCTGAGTCGGTCTCACATTCTGCCCAACTCATGCTGGTGGACAGACTTTAAACCCCAAGATAACATCACAAACACTATATGCCCCGAATTAGGTAGAAGAGAATGCTTTTACCAAGGATGGTGTCTTCGTCAACATGATTAAGTCTGGAGACACAGATGTCTGTTTATGCAGATTGGAATGTCAGTGGCAAGCTGTCTATTATGTCTAAGCATGCAGCACCAGAGTCCTTCGACCCTGGCCACAACAGTGTTGAGATAGGATGACACCTGCTACTGCCAGCCAAAGACAAACAGCTAATACTGCTGAGGACCTCAAGGCCCACATGCGACTTCATGTAACCTTGTATAATGTCTGTATGTTTGTGCTTTTATTATATTCCATTTAAAAGTATGTATGTGTCACTCAGAACACCACAAGAATAGAAAATTCCATAACAGTGGGGAGGTGTCCGAGACAGCTCGTTAAAAACCAACTGTTAGAGCTCCTCTGGGAGCCTTTTCTCTGTAACCCCTTTCGTGTGTTGCACTGTTAAACGCTCCTTCTTGTACAAGAATAATAAATTCAACTTAAACTTTGATACTCTGAATCCAGTCTTCTTTATTGAAGGGTCTTTCTTTAAAAAATTCTCATGACAAAAATCAAAAATAAAAATACAGCTATGGTGAGTAGTAGTCAGTAGAAACAGGAACGGAAACTACAGCATTATCAGGTGGTGCAGGTGTTGTAGAGCCTGATAGCGGTCGGGATGAAGTACCTGTGAAACCTCTCCTTCTCACACTGTGGGTGTAACAGTCTGCTGCTGAAGGAGCAGATCAGGGACCTCAAAGTGTTATGTATTTGCATATTTTATATTTAGACTTATTTTCACATGCACAACAGCATATCAACTATTGGCATAATTCTACTAGCTGACTCTGCAAAATGCATTATTGAAGTTGGTTATAATTTGTAATGCAATTTGATTTACAATAGAGTGAATTATGGGTATGAGGGGTTTGTTGAAGATTTAGATAGCACTCCAAAAAGGCATACTCAATATATGGTGAACTATACGTCTGAATCTATTGTTTTGACTTTGAGATGGGGTAGCTGTGGATCAGGTAATCAAACGATTGGGGGTTCGATTCCCAACTCTTCCAGTCTGCATGTTGAAGTGTCCTTGGACAAATACTGAACCTCAAATTGGTCCCAAAGGCCATGCAGTAGGTGTGTGATTGTGGATGAATGATCAGTTCCCAAGATCAAGTGATGAGCACTTGGCAGTGTATGTGTGTGAATGGGTCAACAAAATATGGAGTGTAAGAGTGGTCAGGCCACTAGAAAGGCAAAAGTTTACCACTTTACTGTGATACTCATACTTGTTAATCATTATTGTTCATCATATGATACACTATAGTTGATACTCTTTATGCCATGTAACCTGTTATTCATGTTGTATTTATTGTAATTTATGGTGCTATCTTGACCAGGTCTGTCTTAAAAAAAGATTTCAATCACAATGAGAGCGCAGATCCCCACTGTGCAACAGAGATTTCTAAAGTTTTGAATAATTGTTTTGTATAGTACAGTACAACACAGTATAGTTTTGTGTAATATAATATAATATAATATAATATAATATAATATAATATAATATAATATAATATAATATCATATGATATCATATAATATGGTCAATCTACAGGACAGTAGATCAAGTGTAGTATTTTCTAATTTTGTTTGGAATGAGATTTTGTTTGAAAAGGTAGTTCTGGTGATGTATGTGTTTTTCAGTTTTTGATGTGGATGAACTGTTGTGTTTTTTGAGGTATGTTTTAAGTCAGGAGAGGGCATTGCTAATGATGCTGAAGGAGGGTGCTGAGGGGGAGATGGATTTGAGGTTTGTGAAGGACATTATTAATTTATCTTTTGAGGTATGTTTTTCTGTAAAGCTGAAAGAATAGAAAACAATGCAGGCTTATATTTCTGTTTATCTTCATTTATTTCAATATGAAAATGTCTACCACATGTCCATGATACGCCTCATGCTCATGAACCTGGAGCCGCTCCAGCCCATGTTCATGAAGTTCCTGTACTCTCCAGGCCTGAAGTACATCATCCTGCCTCTGTAGTGGGGCTGCTCGTACATCAGCCAGTGGCCGTCCATCACGTTGCAGGACATGCAGTTGTTCATACGGTAACGGTCCATGATGTTGTCACAGTCGTCCATCAGCTCATACATCTGACCACCGAAGTTCTCCCTCTCATAGATCCTCATCCTGTACTGGCCTCTGTACTGTTTTGGGAAAAAGAAAAGAAGATGAATATCTGTATATCAAGTTTTGTGATGGCTGTCAACTGTAATATGCAGATGTCTGTTTTATACCTACCATGGGGATCATACGGCAAGACCTGATACCACTGTTCCATCCCCACATGCTCATGTAGTCAGCATAGTCACCCCTCCTCATGAAGTACTGGTTTCCCATGTAGTTGGGACGGTCGTAGGCCATGAAGCAGCCACTCTGCACCCTGCAGGAGTGGCATCTGCTCAGGTAGGAGGAAAAGTCAGAGCAGTCGCTCATGCACTCCCAGGAGCGACCCTGGAAGTTCCTGTCCTCGTAGAAGATGACCTGAAAATTGGGAGATACTTTAATCGACCGTAGAAGCACTGATATAATTTGATGCTGTAAGTCTGCAGAATATTCTCTATAAATAAAGTCATGACATTTGTAATTTGTTTAAAACTACAAGCTTACCCTGCCCATGCTCATTTCAGTGGTGGTCATGCTTGTGCTGTAGGTGAGCTGCTGCTGTTGTTACTGCTGCACTGCTGTCCTGTTTGGTGTAATCCCTGCTTTTATACCTGCCCAAACCCTACAGAGTCAGTGGGCCTCCATTGTTAAAACCCCTATGTGATGGATAGGCTCCATCAGTGACTACAGTCAGCACACACACACATAAAGACAAAGCACACATACCACTCATTCTCTGCCCCTTTCTGTTTCTCTCTAAACAGCTGGTATAATGCACACATATTCCTCTTTTACTCATGGTTCAGCACAGCCACCAAGACTGCACACTTGGTTGCTCTTTTATCCATTTTTACATCTGCATACTTTTACACAGATACATTTTAAAACTTTTTGTGTGTTGAAAATTTACCCTGTCACACATTCACTGTATCATCCCAGTGTTCCGGTGACAAAACAGGATTATAACTATTGATTGTCATTCAATGGCACAATCACACAACATTTTATCGCTCATGTCACCAATATTTGTATTGTGTAATGTGTGCCTGCATGTGTTTCCATTGAAGGGAAGCTGTGATAAACCCACACAAAAAGAAGGTCTCCTATATTGCTTCTTTATACCCACATACAAGCAGCAGGTCATCCAATAACCCAAAGGTTTGATTTGTGGTTTGATTCCCCAATTTACTGATTGAAGATTGGAAAGGCCTTGTCGAGGTGTGTTCCGACAGGTGCCAACTGGATGGGTTAAATGTAGAAAAATCATTTTACATGTAAATGTGATTAATAGAGTTTCTAAACAAATTAGAAAATTCCCGCGGAAATTTTGAAAGTGCAGAGTGGGCTGTTGCCGGGGTTTTGTACTGAAAAAGCACATCTCGAATAATATTTAACATGTTTATTTAAACACATGGCCAGCTAGCGCTAACGCGCTACCCACTAATTCTAGCATCAGCTGCAAATGCAAAACTAATGTGCTAGCTTCTAATGTTAGCAAATGTCATGTCTTTAATACAATGAGCAGCTAGCGCTAACACCCTAGCTGCTCATGTGCAGAAGGTTTGTATAAGGTCAATATAGTAGTAATGTCCTAAATGAGCTGAATCTAGTGATATATTTTTTATTTCTGTAGTACAACATTTGTGGAAGTTGTTAGGTGTAGGTGTGTGTGTGTGTGTGTGGTGTGTTTGTCTTGTCTGTCTCTGTGTGTGCTTGTCTGTGTCGGCCAGTCTCTCTGTGTCTGTGTTACTGTCTGTCAGTTAGTGGCTAATAACTGACAGACAGTAACACATACAATGAGCAGCTAGTGCGTTAGTTCATTGTAGACGGTTTGTAAAAGGTTTGTATGAGGTCAGTGTAGTAGTAATGTCATAAATGAGCCGAATCTGGTGACATAATTTCACAAAATTAGTGGAAGTTGTTAGGTGTGTGTGTGTGTGTGTGTGTGTGTGTGTGTGTATGTGTGGTGTGTTTATCTTGTCTGTCTCTGTGTAGGTCTGTCTATGTGTCTGTGTTACTGTCTGTCAGTTAGAGGCTAGCGCTAACGCTCTGCTGTCTCTTTCTATCATTTTACACAGACATTCAAATTAACTGAAAATAATGGCTAAGATGGCCGCCGCCGGGCAGTTAGTGCAGCAGTTTGAATTTCAGTTGGAAGACAGAGAGAGAGGGAGAAAATGCTGAGACCATGCCTCGAACAGGAAGGATATCTGGTCAAACCGTATTTCCAATCATTGAACCGACTTAAGTTTGGGCATCTAGAGACTTTCCTGATCGTCTAGATATGCAGTGTCTAAAATGAAGAAATATGACCTATTAAAATCGATTCAAAGAAAGGTTACTTCTGCTTTCCTCCAGAATATTTCCTGCCTTTTTAATATGGGAGTCTATGGGGCTGTGGATGGGTGTGGGTGGGGAATCTCTGTGTGTGAGGTCAAAACTATAATACTCATAATACCCCTACGTTTTTATGTATAAATCATGTCTGTAGTGTGAAATTTGTGGCCACAGGAGCAGTTTACATTTTATTTTTTGACCGATTTTTTTCTCTCCTCCACACTCTGGGTGATGATGTCATCCACTGAAGAGAAGGCAAGAGTACCTCCATTTTAAAGTTTAAATGAAGTCTCTCAGTGAAAGTATGCCAGAGCAGTTCATTTTTGAAAATGTCTCTTTAATTTTTGGGGAAATATTCACGAAAAATTCACGAATTTCTTACACACTTAGTGGCACTCGATTTGGGATGAAAACACACGATTTGTTAATTTACTTGTTGGGGGTCCTCTGGCCGGTTTGCGCCGCATTAATTGTCGAAAAAGGGCGGAAAAAGAATAATAAAACTGCCATGAAACACACAGAAGAACAATAGTTGCCTCGTGTCGTAGGCACGAATAAAATAGGTAACTAATTAAATAGGTGTATATATAGGTACATAATATATATGTACATATAGGTGAACATATCAGTACATATATAGGTGAGCATATGACCCTATAACAACGTGTATCTATATGTACATAAAATATGAAAACAGCCAATTATATGTATGTAGCATATATTTGAAACTTATATCAAAACTTATATTAAAACTTATATGTTTATATAGGTTCTTTCCATGGGAAAATATAATCTCTATCAAAACTGCATTTTTGGAATGATGATATGCTTTACATATTATGAACAATGTGTTTTTGCAACAATTGCAAAAAGTTAAAATCTCTGGCAGGTAAGAGGGGACTGAGCCATTAATGGGGTTAAAAACAAACAACAGAAGTTTAAAATCAATTCTAAAATGGACTGGAAGCCAGTGGAGTGACGACAGCAAAGACATAACTGATCCCAGAGGTAAAATATACAATGAAAACAGAATAGGGCAGAGAATAGAACCCTGTGGCACCCCACAGGGCATGGATGCACTCAAGGAGCAGTGGTCACCAATCACGACAGAGAAGCTCCTGTTTGCCAGGTAGGACCTAAACCAGTGGAGAGCGGTGCCATGGATGCCAACATGCTGCTCTAGGCGAGATACAAGAACTGTCATGATGGAGGACAAATATTTGGACTTCGCTTCCTTTAGAGCTCTCTGGTAGGCCGCCAAGCTATCAATTAAGCAACCCAGGGATACATGCAAAGTCAGAAAGTCAGAATTCAGTGCAATAAAACTTTTTTACAAAGCATTTTACAAGGTCAACAGGTTACTGCTCATGTGTTTGGTTGAGCCAATAGGCAGTGTGGACTACAGCAGAAGAGTAGATGAGTATTTTATGTGATCATTGGGAAAAGGATTCTTATCTCAATGATCAGACCTGTTACTATTCATGGACAGGGATGGATGGGACTTGCCTGTACTCATGGACTCACTTCAGGAAAAAGAACTGGGCAAAACCAAAACAGAACATGGGGAGAAAGGGGAAGGTCAATGTAAATGTTTCTTGTGCTGCGACAAGAAACCTTGACCTACTCAAGCCCAAGCTGGTTCTCAACCAGTCACAGACCTCAACATTAGTTGTTGTGAGTGAGGGAGTAGGTTTGATTTTGACATTGGTGGGAACACAAAAGTGCTCCAAGGCAGCACTCCTGAAAGTTGACGCAAAAAAGGTTTTTACTTTCACACAATTATTACGTGTCGTTTATTCCCCCAAAATATGGATGTATAAAATCACATGAGCATCTCGAATCTGAGGTTTTATTGTATTTTCCCCACAAATGTTCTTTGTATTTTTTAAACAGTGCCTCCACAAATATAGACCCTAGAAGTAACTTACACTTTAACTCCTAAAGAAGTGCCTGGCCAGTTTTCTTTTCTTTGACATCCTTCAAATCCTGACTGCCAAGCACACATGCATGCACACATACACACACACACACACACACACGCACACATGCACACACACAATGGGGCGCTTTCTGGCTCTTTCGGCCCCACCACGCTCTCTCCGCGCAGCCCAGCCCTCGTCTGTCATCTTGCAGCAGCGCAGAGATACAAAAAGAGAGAAAGTAGGGCCAAGTGATTACGACGTGGGACTTTTTCGTTGACATCGGTTTTGCGATGCACATAAATCACTCTTTTGAACACATGCTGTTTTGAGAAGAAAAACTTTTTATTTAAGTGTCCCAGGAAACCTGCCGGATTACTTTCGTTGCTGACCAAACCTGGACAGAACTCGGCCCACGGGACACTGTCGGGGGTAAGTCGGTGTGGCTGTGCGACACTACTGACGGGGATGCCATAGAGCTTCATGTCAAAAATCCCGAACTATCCCTTTAAATTAGTGAACGAATAAGAGGAATTTCAACATAGAATTTAGTTAAATACTAAGTACGTTAAATTGCGTGTACAGTAACGTTATATCACTACAACAGTGGCCCAGTTTTAACGTGCCGACCACAGCCTGTAACATTAACCTCAATAAACGCTTGCTAGCTTGCTGTCCAGTTATTCCTTTGTGGAGCTGCTGGTTCTGGTCACAACGTGTCATTTTTATGGATTTATGATCTTGGTGCTGCTGCTTGGGTAAGTTACAGCTGGTTGATGTGTGCTGGCTCTTCATAGTCACTTTACATAATCTGTTTGCAATCGTGACGTTCAGTAGAAAAGGGCAGGAATTTTGGAGAAAGGATGTAATGATGTAACACAGGTTGGAATGATTGTAATTAAGCTTCCAGTTTATCCAAAGTATGAAGAACTAATTATTTACTTTCTAAAGTATTGCAGAGGCAACATGTGACAACAGCACGTGATGCTGATGGGTTTGGAGGCCATAATGCAAAAGTGCAGGAAACAACCTAAATCTGAGTGGCTGCTTGACAGCAAGAGCAGCTGATGGAGCAGCTCCAACTATGGAAAGACAAATGGTGTCAATGTGTATCACTATTTTTAAACTGACTTACTCTTAACATGACAGATATATAATATTTCAGACCTCTTGACATGAGAGTGAGATTCTTAAAAATAAGAAGTCTAAAGTTTTCTTTATTGTCTATTTAGTTTATTTTATCTCCTCCATAATTTACCCTGATTGAGAAATCGGTCTGGGCTCTCATATCTCATATAGTATATGTTCAAAGTGCTGTTTACAGTCAAACATTTTGATGCTTGATCAATCAAGCCTACAGGTGGAGTTTGGTTTTATAAGTTTTACAGTTTTTGAAGTAAATGATGGACTTCATAGTTTCCTGTGTACTTCAGATCAGCTCAGTTGTGAAATGACGAAATTCCAGGCCTGCCTGTATACATGAAAACTTAAAAAATGTTCTTGCTTCATGGAGTTTCATTTACACCTATGGGATGGACAAATATGAAAATACAGTAAATGAGTCATCGTGCTGTTCATGAAACCACAGAAATCACAAGGTAGTCAAACCAACTGCATTTTCTACTCTGTGATTTGCGTGACACTGGGAAACAATAAAGCCCATTATGTGCAAACAAAAGGTTGAGCAATGAGAATGCTAATAAGGTGTTTGTACGAGCTCACCTGGCCTAAAGCATGCACTACCGGCACTACTGCAAAAATCTTCCAATCTTCCAAAAGGCTGTTAATCACCTGTAATTCTTCCTCTTTAATAATTCATAAAAAAAAGTTCTGCATGGAGTTTCATTTATGTTTCAGTTTATTTGTGCAGGATTTAACCTGTGGGATGGACAAAAATGAAAACACAGTAAATGGGGGGAAAAAAATTTGTTTTTCTTTTTTGTCTCAAACTTTATGACACATAATGTTGTCTACTGGCTAGACCAGCGATTGGACCAGACTGGAAATCAGCCGACAGATTTATTAGGTTATGTTATTATTCATGCAGACGCTTGAGGAGTTACCGTTTTTGGCACTTCAACATTAACTATTTCTCAGCCATGGAGGTTGCTCCTTGCTATGCCTAGGTGTTTTGAGAGGTTGAAATAGAACACTGCACCTTCACAAAGTGTTGTTTCTATCTGAATACCTATTCTGAACTTCTTAAATGACACTACTGACAAGTACACCCCATATTACAACTAAAACAACTTAAAGTATTTTTTTGTGTTTGGATGAAAGAACAGGAAAAAGACACAGGATCATGTTTTTGTTTTGTGTCATTTTTGTTTTATTTCAATATGAAAATGTCTACCACATGTCTATAATATGCCTGTTCACTGGTGCTCTAATAACAAGAATCCATGATACGCCTCATGCTCATGAACCTGGAGCCGCTCCAGCCCATATCCCTGAAGTTCCTGTACTCTCCAGGCCTGAAGTACATCATCCTGCCTCTGTAGTGGGGCTGCTCGTACATCAGCCAGTGGCCATCCATCACATTGCAGGACATGCAGTCATTCATACGGTAGCGGTCCATGATGTTGTCACAGTCATCCATCAGCTCATACATCTGACCACCGAAGTTCTCCCTCTCGTAGATCCTCATCCTGTACTGGCCTCTGTACTGTTTTGGAAAAAAGAAAAGAAATGAACATCTGTATATCAAGTTTTGTAAGTTTTGTTTTGTTGATGTCAACTGTAATAGGCAGATGTCTGTTTTATACCTACCATGGGGATCATACGGCAAGACCTGATACCACTGTTCCATCCCCACATGCTCATGTAGTCAGCATAGTCACCCCTCCTCATGAAGTACTGGTTTCCCATGTAGTTGGGACGGTCGTAGGCCATGAAGCAGCCGCTCTCCACCCTGAAGGAGTGGCATCTGCTCAGGTAGGAGGAAAAGTCAGCGCAGTCGCTCATGCACTCCCAGGAGCGACCCTGGAAGTTCCTGTCCTCGTAGAAGATGACCTGAAAAATGAGAAATGCTTTAACTGACTGAACAAGTACTGACATAATTTGATGCTGTAAATCTGCAGAATGGTCTCTATAATAAATAAAATACCTTGCCCATGCTCATTTCAGTAGTCATAGTTGTGTGTGCGGTGAGCTGCTGCTGTTGCTACTGCTGTCCTGTTTGGTGTAACCCCTGCTTTTATACCTGACCAAACCCTACAGAGTCAGTGGGCCCCCATTGTTTAAATCCCTGACCGAGCAACATATAGAGTGCTGTACAAGCCGGTGTTACTGTGTTATATAATCATATGACTGGGCCCTCAAAGACTAAAATACACTATTGACCTGTAATAGTAGGGTTGGCAACATACAACGCTTGTAGCACAGACTAAGCGATCAGGTCTTTTCACTTGTCTCCTTAAAAGAAGTGACCAGGTCTTGAATGAAAGTGATTAGCTTTTTTCGCTTGTAGCATAAATAAAGCAACTAGGATCTTGAATTACTTAAATTAACCTTAAACAAAGTGATCCTTACACAGACATATGTATTGTAATAATTGTGCCTCCATTTGGAATTTCCATCGAGGTTGGACCTCCAAAGGGGCCGATTGTGGATGTTGTGAGATGGAAATATGGGGATAAAAGAAACTATGGAAGAATTATCCCATCTTTATTCAAAAACATAGATTTTCAGTTTGAGGGCATGATTTCTCATTCTCGTGCTGAGATTTTTTTCTCCTTTTGTGCTCGCACTCAGATTTCTGCTGCTTTCTTTCAAAATGTGTGCTTGGGCTCAAAAATCACACGCTTGTGCTCACATTTCTTCTTCTTGGACACAAACATTTGTCCTATGTCCTGTCCTATGTCCTATGTCTCACTCAGATCTAACATGCTCACACTCAAATATGTCCTGTGCATGCATAATATGACATGCAGCAAGAGTGTGGCGGCCGGGATTCAATAGGAGTACTTAACCATATATATATTCTTCCATATATAAAATATATCCTGTTAATATAAATGTAAATATAAATTGAAAAAAATCTTTTTAGGTTTACTTAAGATTAAATATGCTCGTATTTTAAATAGGTGACGATTCAAATAGCTGGTTAATATGGTAAATTGATGTATTTTAAGAGAGAAGCACTTTTACAAACAGACCATGTATCCTATGGAGTACTCAAAAACGGCGAGGGAACGCACCCAAGATTGGTACACACTCTAGTTGTCTCCCTATTGGCTGGTGAAAGACTAGCTAACTAATTTAAGTGCAGGGAGGGACATCCTTCAGTCTAGGCAGACACCTCAACCTGAGAGAACGTGCTTGTTTTGAGTGTGAGCACATTAGATTTGAGAGCGCAGACTTGGGGGCTGTAGTTTACTGGACAGATGTGGTGGAAGGAGAAACTGTTGTATTTGATAGTTGTTCATCTATGAATTATTAGCTCTTAATAATTGCACTATATTTTTCATGGCAGGTCATCTCAGATTCAGAAGATGAAGTGGAGGCAGCAGATACTGCTTGTGTAGATTGGTACAGAGCACAGCCCTGCACCTCTATGGAAACCTGTCCATTGAAATGGTGGTCTGAACATGCAGGGGCCTACAAAAGCCTGGCACCTCTTGCACAGAAGTACTTGGCTACACCTGCAATGTCCGAAAGACTCACTGTCTGGTCACACTGTGCAAAAGAAGAGCAGCACTGCCTACTGAAAATGGTCTGACTTAGCTATTGGCTTAATAAATAGGAGAAAAATTAGCACTAAGAGTTCAGAGTTCTGAATCTGATGTGTCTTCATCAATTTAATTTCATTATTGTTCTGTTTGTCGTTTGTTGTCTACTACCTCTTCAGTTTTAAGACCAAATTGCAACCATTAACTGCCTCTGAGCTTATTACTTTAGCTAGGAAAACAGTCTTAACAGCTACAATAGATTTGATGACACCATAGGATCTGCATTGCACCTCTCAAGTGTCACCAGGACATGATGAGCCATATGAGGAAGGTTGGTTGAGAGATTTGATAAACTCACAATGACACACATTTATTGGATACAACATAAATGCGCTATATCAGGCTCTCTCATGCAAATTCAACGTGATGTGTACACCATAGACCATTCAGTCCCATTCACACTTGCAAAACACACATCAGATAATTGGGAAGATTTGGGCCACGACCACTCAAAGCTCTTTTACAGTACATATCTCATTCACCCATTCACACACATTCATACACTGATGGCATTGGCTGCCATGCAAGGTGCCAACTGCTCATCAATTTCAGGAGCTAGCCATTCATACACATTCACACACTGATGGCACAGCCTTCAGGAGCAATTTCAGGTTCAGTATCTTAACCAAGGACACTTCAACAACCGGGGATTGAACCACCCATCTTCTGATTTGTGGACGACCCATTCTACCTCTAATGATAACCATTATCAATTTATTAAAAGATGCAATAAACAAAGATAGACCCAAATCATAATATCAGCACAATATATCAGCACCGTTTAATATTTATATATTACAACTCATCTGGCACTGCTCTCATGAGCCGTCCACACACCTCTCTGCAGCTCAACACCATCCTAGACTATGGACCACCCTGAACCTAAATGGTTACAAAGCCAGATACCACAGAGTGAGTCCAGTCACTGGAGGGGCTGTTACTGTCATCTCATGTGCCACTTGGATGAGTTTTGTGTTGTCAAATTAAAAAGTTTGTAATATATTGTGTTATAATATACAGTATGTACACTAATCACAAAAAGTTAGGGATATCCGGCTTTCAGTGGTATACCCACCATTTTTGTTTCAGTGCAGTGTTTGAGATGATGGAAATTACCATTGCATGCTTCTAGTTAAATCCCCGACTTCCATGATATATCATCGTAGCATGAACTTTTTCCATGTTCCATAAATTTTACCCAGTTGGATATCCCTAACTTTTTGTGAGTCACAGCCCTAGTTTTATTGTCATTTCAGCAAGTGTTAAACATGGGATGAAACGAAATTGGTTTCCCCTGGTCTCGGAGCAGCCAGATACAATATAAAATATAAAATATGAAATAGAGTAAAAAAAAAAAAATACAAATTTAAATGTAAATACAGTAGCACAGTGCATGTGCAACAGCTGCAGCATACTGCTCTGGGTCCAAAATAGTGTCCCCTCTCAGAGCAGCAGTTTTAAACACACTCCATTCTGTACTGTTAAAGCAGTCCTAAAGCACCAGTTCCAGATCTTTGAGTTAGCTTGGTCCAGGCGTAGAAGAAAGTCAAAGTCCAACAGGTATGAACTGTGTGGGTAAGAAACACAATGACATGAATGAACAAACTAAGTGACGTCAGTTTTAAGAGAGAGATGCAAGCACACATTTTGCTGATAACAGCTTCCAGAAATGTGTAGCATGTGGGTTGTTTTGAATGTATTGAAGTTTGTGAAAATGTATTTATTCATTCAGATTCATTTTATTTAGTCAGTACATTATTTTGCTGTTTTTTATTTTCATTTATGCAAGGCTTTTTTGTTTTTGTATTTAGGCGGATCTGCCCAATCCGTCCCCAGACGGTTAAATAGCTACAGAAGCATGGGAACCTTTCTGGACTACAGAATGAAGGAAACCAAATAAAGTTTGACACTTTCCCCACAAAAAGACAAATTGTGTCCTGGGAGAGATTTTTTAGTCCTTGGGGCAGCTGGTGAAAAAAGAGAACAATTCAGGCCATCAAATTCTTTTAGAGAGACTTAAACATCTATAATTGACATCGGAGGAACTCCTGGCTTAAGTCTTATTTTTCAGATCGATCTCAGTTTGTTCATGTTAATGATAAATCCTCCATGTACAGCGAAGTCAGTCACAAAGTCCCACAAGGTTCTGGTAGAGAAGGGGGAAAAAAAAGTTTGGATTATGTCCACTTACAACAAATTTCAAAGACTTTTCACCTATGTAACATAGCAAAAATCAGATGATTTCCCATTTTGGCTTCCTTGCACTGGCTACCTGTTAAATCTAGAATAGAATTAAAAAATTTTCTCCTTACATACAAAGCTCTTCATGGCCAGGCACCATCATATCTAAAAGAACTCATAGTACCTTATTACCCCTCTAGAACACTGTGCTCTCAGAATGCTGGGTTCCTGTAGTCTCCAAAAGTAGACTGGGAGCCAGAGCTTTCAGCTATCAAACAAACTAACAAACTCCCATTTTGGGCTCTTTATAGTCTGAGCCATTATCTTCCTCTGAACATATTTATGTCCCATTAATACAAGTAATAACTTAACTTCTTCACTGGAGTTTTTGTGCATCTCACAGGTTCTCTTGGATTGTAGTTGCTGTGGTCCAGCAGGTGTCTGCTACATATATTGTTAGCATTGTCATTATTGCTACCATATCCCCTAATAACTATAGTTTTGCTGCTGCTGTGCATCTGTGTCTCTCTGTCTCTCTGTTCATCTATCTATTCATCTATTCTGAGTGCTTGCTCATGATGACAATTGTTGGGTCTCTGTGAACAATATCTTTTTAAAGAAAGGTGGACTAGACCTGATCTTTATGAGTACCTTAGGGCAAGAGGTGAGGTACACCCTGGGCAAGTCACCAAATGGGTAATTTAGAGTCTCTGGCCTGACTGTGGAGAACATGCAAAGAAAGGCCCCAGCTGAGGTTCAAACTAGTAACCTTCTTGCTGTGAGACTAAGAGGTTACTGACCATGGCACCATTGCCCCACCCATGTTTGAACAAATTCATTTTCTTTGAAATATTTATTTACTTTCACTGATATCATCACCATATGATCTGCATGGAACAACACCATCTCAATGGTGTTTTTAAAATTTTATGTATGTATTTATTCTCACCTGTAATTCTTGCCATATTTCTCACTTTATGTATCTACCTCCATTTTCAAAAAACAAATACTGGATTGAATTGATAAAAATCAAAAGGTAGTGCCGTAATTACTTTATTTGGTGGTATTTCATTGAGCCTGAGAACATTTAATACCAAGAGTCCATCACACGCCTCATGCTCATGAACCTCATGCCACTCCAGCCCATGTTCATGAAGTTCCTGTACTCTCCAGGCCTGAAGTACATCATCCTGCCTCTGTAGTGGGGCTGCTCGTACATCAGCCAGTGGCCGTCCATCACGTTGCAGGACATGCAGTTGTTCATACGGTAGCGGTCCATGATGTTGTCACAGTCGTCCATCATCTCATACATCTGACCACCGAAGTTCTCCCTCTCGTAGATCCTCATCCTGTACTGGCCTCTGTGCTGTTTTTTTTTTTTTTTTTGGAGGAAAAAAAAAAACAAATTAATCTCATTATGTCATGTTTTGTAATGGCTGATATGGAAGACTATAAAGTATATGGATGCTGTTTTATGCCTACCATGGGGACCATACGGCAAGACCTGATGCAGTCAGACCATCCCCACATGCTCATGTAGTCAGCATAGTCGCCCCTCCTCATGAAGTACTGGTGGCCCATGTAGTTGGGACGGTTGTAGACCATGAAGCAGCCGCTCTCCACCCTGCAGGAGTGGCATCTGCTCATGTAGGAGGACATGTCAGAGCAGTCGCTCATGCACTCCCAGGAGCGACCCTGGAAGTTCCTGTCCTCGTAGAAGATGACCTGTAAAGAGATAATTGTAATGGTTAGAAAACAAAACGTGAGTGAATTAATTTTGTAAAGAATGAATTATGCTTATTACAAAACTATTTTTAAAATTACCTTGCCCCTCATGTTCATGTCGGTGTTGCTCATGGCTACAGATGTGCTGTTGCTCTTGTTCCTGAACTGCATGTCTACCTGGTTTAACTCTTTCCTTTTATACCTGACCAAACGTAAAGAATCAGTCCACCCCCCACAGAGAACACCTTACTAGGCAAATATCTATTGAAGCCTATAGAATGCAGAGGTTATGACCATTTTGAGTCTTTAGAAAGGTCTCCTCTGTCATTATAGAAAGCATTCCCAACAATGCTCACAACATATGAATAGGCTGGCTCATGTGACCTGTTAAAAGTATTTGTTTGACCTGTATGGGGCATGTTTCTGTGGTTATTTGATTTAATGGTGCAAAACATTTTCCATACACAAAATACAATATATGGTATCTTTCTCTTCTCATTTAAAAGATTGGATTGTTATATTACAGCATATCTCTCTGGTTGCTAGAGCAAATTTTAAAAAATGGAGCTAATCCCAAAAGACATCATATAAAATAACACATGGAACAACAACATGGAATTATGTGTTGAAATCAGTGTTGAAATATCTTAACGAGGACATCAGGGAAACATTTGAACCCTCACAATGGAGGCCGTTTTGGAGAATGGACTCCTGAGAGTCGGAGGAAGATTGAGTAGAGCAATACCGGAGGAAGCCAAGCATCCACTCATCTCTGCATTTCAAAGATCAACACGTCTCTATGTTCATTCTTAGACATGTACACCAGAATCTGGGCCATAGTGGGCGGACTCACACACTGTTGAATAAATTTTGGATCACAAACGCCAATTCTGCTGTCAGTAGAGAGCAGTGGAACAAAAAGTCAACACAGGAGTAGATTACTTTGGACCAGTTGAAGTTAATAGAGGAAGATCAACCTGTAAGCAGTTCACATTTATATTTACTATTATGGCAAGCAGATTGGTCTACCTGGAGGTGGCTAATTCGAGGAACTGAACCACCTACTTCACTTAAAGGGTAAATCAGCCACCCTTTGCCACCTGTAGTGTTTGAACTGCATGACCTGTATGTGAAAAGGCTCTGGAGAGTACAGTACCTCTTAGATCTTTTCTGAAGGAGATCAAAACGGAAGTACTTTCCCTTTGTCCAAGAGAGGCAAAAGCGGAATGAGAAGAAAAGAAGTTTTTGACAGCTGGAGATATGATATTGTGGTAATAATGGATTCTTCAGCTCGACATGGTTCCTGGCCCTTGGCAAGGTTCTGGAGGTTTTTCTAGACAAACAAGGACTTGTGCATTAGGTTGCAGACAAAGTGAGGTTGCGGACAAAGACCAACATTATTGAAAGGTTTGGTACAAGAAACATCTTCTTTTATCTTTTTTTATGTTTTGAATTATGTTGGTCTGCCATTGACAATTAGGGGCTGCTGTATAGGAGCCAAATATGTTGTAATGGGTATCAGTTTTAAAGTGTAGTTCATTCTGTGTCTGTGTGGAGTCGCTGTGCTGTCACCTAGGGGCTCAGGTGCATATAGGAAGCAACATCACTATTGTTGTCAGGTGTTTGACCCAGAAGGGCAAATGGTTTTTGACCGCTGTGGCACTAAGATGCTTGTCATGCTGCAGTTATAATAAACTGGCATTAAACTGGATTCATCTAAAGAAGATCATCTGGACTTTTACTCAACAGCCACAATCAAACGAGCAATAGTGAGAGGCGCATCAACCAGGTTACTCCACGTTAAATATCTCAGTAGCGGTTCACAGCCCTATAACAACTTTAGTTGTAGCAAACTTTTAAATTACCATAATATTTACAGTTGATTTAATTTTCCCCTTGCAAAAGAGCCTTGAGATCTGATGTAGACAGTATCGTGTTCCTCTTTCTCTTTCTCTTGCTCCTCCATCCTACCTTAAACACTTACTGAAGCAGCACATCTCAATTCCAAGCTCTGTCAGCAGCGTTGCTGTGTTAAGTATTGTACTGTTCTTCTGTCATTTTACACTTGACAGCTATGTTCTTGTAATTTGTGTCCTGACAAAATCAAAGTAATGGGAATATTTTCAGTGTTTCCATCTTCCAGGCTAATTTGCTGCTTGGTAAATTACACATGCAATGAGAATCAGAATCCCTTTACTGGCCAGATATGTATAACAGACTAAATGTAAACAGTGGATAAATAAGTAAATTATAATGTGCAGGTATTGCAGGGTTATTATGAAAATGAAATTTTGGATGTGATTGGATAATTGTATTTACAAGGGGTGAATGCCGCACTGCCTCAGAGTAGGATCAAAACTTTGAAAAAAACAAATTGCATGTGTGTTTGCAAACGAACTCTCCATAACATTTCATGACATGTAAGAGGTAATATTTCTATTTATTTACACAGTGATTTAAATTTACAAATCATTTCCAGGGTTTCAACTTTCTGTTTATGTACAGTATGACAGATGGGTCAACATTCGGGTCAAAGTTTCATCCATTTAGAAAGTGGTGTAAACAGTGTCTTGTTGTACATTTCCTGGGTAACTAACCTGCTTAGCCCACATTTGCATTTTGAAATTACAAAAAAAAATATTAAATTGAAATTAAAAATTAAAAAAAATAATTAAAATTAAAATGTACTGTCCTAATTGGAATATGGCTCTGCAAAATCAATAGCTGAGTTGTAGTGATGTTTGCAGCTGTTGTCCTGCTGCAGAATACTTTTAGGGACACTACTCCCTGATGACCTACCTACTTGACATGATGGATGAGTATCTGCCTCTATTTCTGTATTCCTGACCAAATCTCTCTGTTCTCCAGCCATTCGGCAAACAAACTCTCATAGCAATCTTCTGCTATGACCAAATATTTCAGATTTTCGTGAGGTGTCCTGGACTGATGGTATGCATTTGTACATAGGTGAGTCCATTGGCCTTGTCTCCATGTCAGAGGATGGCTGTTTGGCTGCCAGACTTCTCCAGACAGTAGATGGGTGTACCTTTCTGTTTCTGCAGGTTCTGAACTGATGGCACTGCTGGAAATCTTACGATGTCAAAGGGAAATAAGCTTAATGTGTGATGTGTTTCCTTGGTCAGCTACTGCATCTACAATTTTCAATGTGCCCATTTCTTTGTGCTTCTTCAAAAGAGCTTGAACAGCAGATCTCGAAACTCCAGTCTGCTTTGAAATGTGTGTCTGAGAGAGAACTTGCTGATGCAGTATGTGTCCTTGTTTGCCCTTGTGTCTTGTTCCTGTGCAGTCTTGTGTATGATCTGTGACATGAACCTCACCTTGGTGGCAGAGTTGGGTTATTTCTCACCCAGTTTTAAGCCTCCTACGTAGCTGTTTCTGTTTAAGTTAATGACTGTGTTTCAACCTACATGTAAAATTGATGATTATTAGAACCGGTTTGATATAATTGGCTGATCATACACCTGACCATAATCCTACAAAATCCCCCACTTTGTGTGTCTACCTACATGAATTAATGCTGTTGAAGGTAAAGGGTAGCACCAAACTTTGATTTTTTTTCTTTTGTTTACTCACTTTGCATTTTGTAAATTAATTAATGTCTTCACTGCCTAGCTACAAGCTGTAAGTGGAAGATGCCACAGGCAGCTAGAAGTACACACTTAGTGAAAGTAGCTGCCTCCTCAAAGAAGCCCTATAGCCTGTTGCTGCTGATGGGTTTTTTTTAACCTACATAACATTACAAAACACAATAAAAGGTAACATTGCTTCTAGGCTGGACTTCTGCAACTCCTTATAATCAGTAACTCCCTTAGGACTTTGCAGTTGATTCATGCTGCAGCGTGTGTATTGACAGCATCAGCATTCTCTCATTTTCCCTTAGTTGCATTGGTTACCTGTAAAATAAAGAACATAATCTATAATAATTTTCATTACTTATCAAGCTCTTCATGGTAAGGCATATCTTAAAGAGCTTGCCTGGTCTCCTGGTCTCCAGAGGTAGACTGGGCCATCAAGCCCCAAGCTTGTCTTCTGTAGAACAAGCTCCAAATTTGGGTTTGAGAGGTCATCTCAATCAAAATCAATCTTATCATTCATGAGTAACGAATATTCTTTAATTATAATAACATGTCAAGTATGTAGAAGATGTGCACTAACAGCTCTCACAATCAGGTACTGTAATAAATGAAGCCACAAGTAAAAACTTTTTTGTCAAAAAAGTTTTATTATTTTAGTATTTCACAGTGTCAGAGAGCATTTAGTACCAAGAGTCCATCACGCGCCTCATGCTCATGAACCTGGAGCCGCTCCAGCCCATGTTCATGAAGTTCCTGTACTCTCCAGGCCTGAAGTACATCATCCTGCCTCTGTAGTGGGGCTGCTCGTACATCAGCCAGTGGCCGTCCATCACGTTGCAGGACATGCAGTTGTTCATACGGTAACGGTCCATGATGTTGTCACAGTCGTCCATCATCTCATACATCTGACCACCGAAGTTCTCCCTCTCGTAGATCCTCATCCTGTACTGGCCTCTGTGCTGTAGAGAAAACATATGAAAAAAACAAAACAAAAGATCAGACAACTGTTCAAAGATATATGAAGGAAATACTATCTAGAGAATGAAAATACTGGCGTACCATGGGAATCATACGGCAAGACCTGATGCAGTCAGACCATCCCCACATGTTCATGTAGTCAGAGTACTCGCCCCTCCTCATGAAGTACTGGTTTCCCATGTAGTTGGGACGGTCGTAGGCCATGAAGCAGCCGCTCTCCACCCTGAAGGAGTGGCATCTGCTCAGGTAGGAGGAAAAGTCAGAGCAGTCGCTCATGCACTCCCAGGAGCGACCCTGGAAGTTCCTGTCCTCGTAGAAGATGACCTGAAAAAAGCCAGAATATAAGGGATTATATTGATGTAATTGATTAATCAATCAAAAACATTTGGTGAAATGACTGTGCTTACCTTGCCCATGGTTATGGATGTTGTGTTAGTTCCTCAGAGAACTGCAATGCTGATGCGCTGATGGTGGTCCTGTTTTAACTGTTACTTTTATACCTGACCAAACCCAAAGAATCTGTTGCTCCAATTGTGTAAAATCCTGAACCAGCAACATGGTGTAGAGGCCTATAGAGAGCTGAGGGGTATTTGTTACATTTACAACTGGGTCCCCTAAAACACTTTAGAATGGATTCAAGTCAATACAATGAGCATTTTTGAAGCTTCAAAAAAGAGAAACAAACAATGGTCTTTTTTAAACATTTCAAACACTGTGCGGCCATCGGAATGGTGAGTGGATTTAGAGACTGACCAAAACACACAACAGACATTCCTATGTATACAATGTAGTTGTACGCATCTGTAAATACACTTGTATGTAATTTTATGTAATGTACATTCATTTGTGAACAACTGTTTCTGTGAAGACTCGTTTTATGTTATTATGTTAATATTTAACTGTATTTACAGTAGACTCCACTTATAGGTGCCCGCATGTGCCCACAACCATGTAACCAGGTATGGTTTTCATAATATTTATTAATAAATACTTAGGAGACGTAGGGGTGTTGATTAACTCAGTTGGTAGAGGATCTGCCCCATGTACAAAGCCTCAGACCTAGCCACAGTGGCCCAGGGTTCGAATCTGACCTGTGGCCCTCTTTCTCTCCCCACATTCCTGTCCTTCTTCAGCTGTCTCTCAAAATATATATATATAAATATATATATATATATATATATATATATATATATATATATATATATATATATATATATATATTTATATATTTATATATATATATATTTTCCATCAACCGATCGCGGATCAACAATGATCCGTTGCACCGCGAGCCATATCCATGATTGTGCTCCAGCTGATCAGCTCACGCGCTCAGCCCAGCGTATCTGTTCAGGTGTGTCTCTATACAGTCTACAGTGAGAGCAGAACATTACAATCACTGCTCCTCCCCATGGACAAATGAGGCATTGCAGCTGGTTTTCACCTAGGCTGCTATAAGGGGCATTTCCAGTCGGAAATGCAAATGCAAACACATGAGTGTTTACACCAGAAGAAATGCGACTGCTACTCTGAATGCTTCCATGATCATCGTCATAAACATTGGTCGCACTTTTGGCGCATCAGCTGCCTAAAACTCCATTTATCTCAATTTACACAGAAACGCAAAACCGTCATTTTCCAGAATCTCCACTCTAGCCTGAGTTTTTAGAAAGATTCGTTTTCAGAGGCAAATTCACCACTTGCGTGTAAAAGATAGGTACAAATGAAGGGAAATGTCTTTTTTTTGTTTTTAAAAATACCTGTGAACGTATAAACGGGGCCTCAGGCATCGCAGGGGATTACATTACCGTCACGGACCTGCAAAGGACCTGTGAAGGACCAGCCAAGGACCCGTCTCGGAAACACGGGAACTTTTGAGTTGCTACATCTGTGTGGACAGAGGAGGTTGCTGTTTCTTACGGCCAAATGACAAAATAATTTTCTCTACCTTATTGCAGAGAGTTGCTTTGTTAATCAGGGCTTGAGTTTGTGCAAATTTGGCTCCTGAACAGTCCACCTGAAAATCACTACTCTTGAAAGGCAGAAATTTGGCCAGTTCTGAGTCTGTGATAATTATTCCATTAGAGACCCCAGTCCTGCATTTTTCTAGCTGTGTTAACATGTCCAGTGGGTCTGCCGGTTTGAGTTTGTGAACCCTGGCTGGGGTGACATCCACATTTCTATCTCCAGAAATGTTGGGATGAGTTGAAGGCACAACATCTGGATCATCCTGTAACAGGTCACTTAGCACTGTGTTGTCCTGGATGGAATCATCTCCCTTTGCTACACATGGATTAAGTGGAGGTGGTGGTAAGGAAGAGGAAGATGAAGGTAAGGGGGTGAGGTAGGGGAGGGTGGTGAGTCTGGGGGTAATAGTATGTGGTGTCTTTGTGGTTTTGGGAGGAAGGATGAAAGGAGGAAGAAGGAAGAAGTGGCAAGAACAATAATATCAATTGTCATCCTGTATAAAGGGTGATTGGTTACTTGATGCATACTTAATGGTGGCTGTTGTAACTGCGTAGGCTCCCTGAGGTGCTTTGGGGCACAACGTAAGTAATTTTAGAGACAAGGGCCCTGAGACTGTGTCTTTGTGTAGCAACATTTGGTGGTTGGGGTAGCTGGCTGTGACCCTCCATCTCACTGTCCACTGATGTTGCAATGTTCCAACTGTGCAACCAGGGTATCTGCCTGCTCCAATGTTTCATCCTGGAGCAGGCATGTCAAACTATTCCACAAAGGGCGGTGTGGCTACAGGTTTTCTTTTGAACCAAGCAGCAGCACACCAGACTTGGCTCATTTAATCAACTGATCTCAGTCTTCAGAGAGTTGATTGGTGAAACTGTGTGCTCTTGATTGGTTGGAACAAAAACCTGCAGCCACACCGGCTCTTTTGTGGAACAATCCCCCTATCCTAGAGGCACCTCCACAGATGATGCCTGGTGAAGCCACTTTAACAGGCTCATGACATTCTTGAGTAGATAGCTTTTGTCAAAGCTTCTAACTCTCTCTCCAACACCTCCATGTAGCATACTTTTTTCTCTTTTTTTGCATTTCCCTCAATTACAAGCTGTTGAAATTGCTGAAATCAGGTGGCCCCAGGTCAGGAAGGAATAAAGTCTCCAGGAGCTGTAATAGATGCTGTAATATTTACTGAAGCTTGATCGAGAAGAATCAAAAGACATCCTCACATACAATGAGGTATGCAAATGAGTCAATCTCTATTCTGTCCAACTCATGCTGGTGGTCAGACTTACTTAACCCTTACAGATGACGGCGCAAATACTATACGCCCAAAAACAGTCAAAGGGAATGCATTTTCCCATGGTAGTGTTCACCTTCAGCGCATGCAGTCTGAAGCCATGGTTGTGTGTTCATGCTAACACAACGTCAACAGTCAGCTATCTGTTATATCTAGGATGCCAACATTCAGTTTCTTCGACCCTGGTCACCAGGCAACTTTGAGATAGGCTGGCACCTGAGCTCCTCCAGCAATCCAACAGTGGTCTAGCATACCAAAAAGAGAAAGCATCTTCTCTGATATGATTTAGTGCTGTCACCAACCCATAGAAAATTCCATAACACAAGCAGGGTGTTCTCTGGAGCTTACAGGTTTAATGATTGTGGACTGGCTCCCTGTAGCCATCCCATTACATAGCTGGGACAGTTGTGGCTGCCATGGTAGTGATTTCCAGGGGTGCTGTACAGCAACTTGCCATCATGGGACTGTTTGTTATGGTTGCGGTGGTACGAGATCACCACTCACTCTCCATCTCATCATATAAAATTCATTCTGCAATGCTGCTTTTCCAGTTTTATAGAAACAAGCTAATAACTACATTTCAGTCCTGAAAAGGACCTTCTTTATGTTAGCTTGTTTTGTTGAGGAGATAGCTGTTAATGTATTGACAGAACCATGTTGGGCTTGAACTGGCCACCCTCTAGTCTTCAAACCAATTTAGTTTAGTTTTTATACCACATCTATCTTGCACTCTTAAGTTGGTTGTTAGAGTAGTAGCCAAAGGAAGGGAGGAGGACAGAAAAGTAGCCAAGCATACACAAACTATTTTTAGTTTTCTTAATTTCTACTATTACATTTTAAAAATAGAACATTTCAACATGAAAGACAAAAAACAAACAGACAAACAGACATTTAACCCAATGTGCTGTCTCAATAATATTGAAATTTTGATTATATGACTGTAAATTAGATTTATTCCGAAATTTGATGCACAATTTTGTAAATTTTGTATAGAGGCATGACTGAAATTATGTATTGTATATACAGTATATTATGGTACCAGTAAGTTGGCTATAAAGTGTTCCCATGTGTACTGAGAGTGTGCTAATGTTCTGTATAACAGAAATTAAAGAACTGGATTTCAGTGTTACAGGCATTTAATGCCATTTGTAATTGGTGAACATTTTCTTTGCTAAAAAGGTATAAAAATTTAAAAATTATGACACCAGAATTTAGAAAGTTATACCATTTATTGAATTTACAATGTACAATTAGCACATAATGATATGCCATAATTTAGTTCACTGGAGAACTAATAACAGGAATCCATGATACGCCTCATGCTCATGAACCTGGAGCCGCTCCAGCCCATGTCCCTGAAGTTCCTGTACTCTCCAGGCCTGAAGTACATCATCCTGCCTCTGTAGTGGGGCTGCTCGTACATCAGCCAGTGGCCGTCCATCACGTTGCAGGACATGCAGTCATTCATACGGTAACGGTCCTGGATGTTGTCACAGTCGTCCATCAGCTCATACATCTGACCACCGAAGTTCTCCCTCTCGTAGATCCTCATCCTGTACTGGCCTCTGTACTGTTTTGGAAAAAAAAAAAGAACTGAATGTCTGTATATCAAGTTTTGTGATGGATGTCACCCATAATGCAACTATAGTATGGCTGTAGTCTGTTTTACACCTACCATGGGGATCATACGGCAAGACCTGATACCACTGTTCCATCCCCACATGTTCATGTAGTCAGCATAGTCGCCCCTCCTCATGAAGTACTGGTTTCCCATGTAGTTGGGACGGTCGTAGGCCATGAAGCAGCCGCTCTCC
Source organism: Nibea coibor (assembly GCA_023373845.1). Lineage (NCBI taxonomy): Eukaryota > Metazoa > Chordata > Actinopteri > Sciaenidae > Nibea > Nibea coibor. The sequence goes on from CM041724.1 coordinate 1,907,718, forward strand.
ACCCTGAAGGAGTGGCATCTGCTCAGGTAGGAGGAAAAGTCAGCGCAGTCGCTCATGCACTCCCAGGAGCGACCCTGGAAGTTCCTGTCCTCGTAGAAGATGACCTGAAAAGATAATTGTAATGGTTAGAAAACAAAAAGTGAGATGAATAAGGTGAATAAATTTTGGTATCAATCCGTAAATTGTCCGCTTACATATTTAGACTTAGACTTAGATACAGACAGATTTTACCGTCATCCAACTGCACATTTCCAAAGTACTTTTAAAAAAGATTAAAACTATAAAAGTATAATAATATACTATAAAAATAATATAAATAGAATAAAATATAAAAAGAAACAATACAATTCTGACTTTTAGACAATATGAATAGTGCAAAATTAAATATTTCAGATTTTTAACTGTTGTTTACCTTGCCCATGTTGACTTCAGTGGTTTCCCAGATCTCCCAGAGAAATGTGTGAACTGATGCCCTGTCTGTCTGAATGTGGTACATTTATACTTGTTAAGAGACAAAGGCTGTGTGTGCCGCTCTATTGTTTAAAGTCCTGACCCAGCAACCTACTACAGAAGCTATAGAGTTTTGACTCGCTTACCCATACTGTATACCAACAGGGTCACAAACAAACAGAATGTTCCTTTTTTTTTTTTTTTACATTTTAAACATGAGTTATGATTCTCTTTTGCATGTAGGTGAATGTCTATTTTTGTCATTCAGATATGTCAAGGTGCCAGTTTCATTTACCATTTCATGGTTTCATTTACTTTGCAGCTTTTATGGCCTATGCTCATTTTGCAACACCTGTGTATTCCATATTTTTCGGACTATAAGGCGCATCTAAAATCATAAAATTTTCTCAAAAATCAACAGTGCGCCTTATAATCCAGTGCGCTTTATGTATGACCTTTGGTTGTGTTTAGTAACCTCGAACCGATTTTATGTTGTACACATTACGGCTAATAACGTATTACTTCGCGAGTCAGGAGCCTCGCGGAGTAATATGCTGGCCTACTGTGCAACATACTAATAATTTAGTATGTTGTGTGCGTGAAAAAGACCCTAAAATGCCCCTGTTAAGAGACATGCTTACGATGCGTATTTCAAACTCAAGGTACTGAAGCTGAAGGATTTGTAGACAAGAAATGAACTGAAAAAAAGTGAGTGTATGTTGTATTTTTGTGTTACAGCTGAAATTTTTTTTTGTATTTTTGTGTTAGCCTACAACTGAACAACGATGAGTTATTTTAAATTAGTTGAATAAAGTTCGACTTATCCGACACGTTTTGTTTTGCTTATTGCGCCTTATAATGATTATAATGTGACACATAATCCTATGCGGCTTATGTGTGGACAATGACAGCAATTCTGCAGGTTTGCAGAGATGTTTGACTCTTCAGAAGAGCATTATACCAGCTTTAGTTTTTTTACTTCATCTTCAACATCAACAGCAAGAGACCAATGAAATTATGTTAGAACTCATTATTAATATAGTCACAGGATTAGTGACACTTTATTTAGCAGTCTGCACAACTGGAAAATACATTCAGCAGTATAAGCCTGATATACACACTTTTTACAGCACTGCCACTGCTGTTTAGTTTTCACACACAATGTTACACATTCAATTCAAATATAATATTTATACACACACACACACATAGCTAAAGAATTTATTGAGTCTAAGTATAACATGTACTGTATATAGGGTAATTTATCTGATCACATTCAGACATATTGACACGAGGGTCAGTCAATCCAGAAAATATCAAGAACTTTGATCAACATTTGTATTGTGAAGTGCAGTCACAAAAAACATCAAATGATATGATGAAGCTGACTGTGCCCTAGGAATGGAAGACCAACAGTTACTTCTGCTGTAAAGGACAGTTACCAGTCTCTGAATTGAGCCCACATAAATGCTGCACAGAGTTCAAGTAGCAGACACATCTTTGCATTCACTGTTAAGAGGAGATTGTGTGAATCACACCTTCATGGTCAAAATTGCTGCAAAGAAACTACAAGTTAGGGAGACAAAGAAGAAGAACATCAGAACTGCTTGGGGACACAAGGAATGGACATTAGACTAGTGGAAATCTAGACCTTGGTCTGATGAGTCAAACTTTTTGGTTACATCACGGTACCCGTGACCCTCCACAATCACAGGACCGAAAGAATGTAATCAGTGCACCTCATCACAGCACCTACCTGTAGACTCCACTAGACCTCGTAAACTCACAAAGAATGGATTGTGGCCATTAATAGCACTATGAATTAACTACACATCACTTGCAACCATTATCTGCACCATGTCAAGGTTCTATTCACAAAGATGCACAAATGACATTGCAACTCAAACACACTAATAAAGCTTTGCAGCTGTGCAGTTTGACCTTTCATTTGAGTCATTGGTTGTGACAGAAAAACTGAATCATATCATTTTTTTCTGTTTGTGTTTGTGTGTAACTTTGGTGCTGTCTGTATTGTTAAAACAGAAAACCAACAATTTAAAAATGTGCTTTAAATAGACTTTTTTCTGACAATACATAATGAACTGAACTGAAATGTATTCAAAACCACTTGTCACATTAGATTAAATTAAAATAATAATAATAATAATCTCCACCATTGTCTCTAAATTCAAAATTTAAGGTTAAATGAAAACAAATGTAAAGCATTTATTAAAGGATCAATGTGTAGGGTTTGCAGGGTCTGTAGATATAAAAGGCTTATTATTATTTTCTGGTGATTGTACACTGACAACATACAGTAGTTATGTTATTATATAATATTACATATAGTTCTTATTGGTATGAAAGTCTATCACATGAATCAATGTGCTTAGTTTCATCCCTCTTGACATCTGTATCTGAGGTAAAAAGTCAAAACAGAAGAGTTGATTTTTTATTTCATTTTATTGAAAAGTTTGTTTTTAGTTCACTGGTGCTCTAATAACAAGAATCCATGATACGCCTCATGCTCATGAACCTCATGCCGCTCCAGCCCATGTTCATGAAGTTCCTGTACTCTCCAGGCCTGAAGTACATCATCCTGCCTCTGTAGTGGGGCTGCTCGTACATCAGCCAGTGGCCGTCCATCACGTTGCAGGACATGCAGTTGTTCATACGGTAACGGTCCATCATGTTGTCACAGTCGTCCATCAGCTCATACATCTGACCACCGAAGTTCTCCCTCTCGTAGATCCTCATCCTGAACTGACCTCTGTGCTGTAGAGAAAATACAAAAAAAGAAAAATTAGATCAACTGTTCAAATTTACATGAAAGAAATATTATCTAAGGACTGAAAATCCTGGCGTACCATGGGGATCATACGGCAAGACCTGATGCAGTCAGACCATCCCCACATGCTCATGTAGTCAGAGTACTCGCCCCTCCTCATGAAGTACTGGTTTCCCATGTAGTTGGGACGGTCGTAGGCCATGAAGCAGCCACTCTCCACCCTGAAGGAGTGGCATCTGCTCAGGTAGGAGGACATGTCAGCGAAGTCGCCCATGCACTCATAGGAGCGACCCTGGAAGTTCCTGTCCTCGTAGAAGATAATCTGAAAGCACAAGTGTTTCATAATTACCATTTTCACTTTGTTCCAAGAAGCTTTTTAATCCAGTGTTAAATAATTACAAGCTTGATAAATATGAAAATAAATAAATAAATCAAAGTGGGCTTTTTCAGATGGATCATACCCAGTACTTACCCTGCCCATCATGGTTGTTTGGTTGTCACTCAGGAGTGAACTGTGCTGTCCCCTGCTGCGTTTCTCTGTCAGTGGTAACTGTTACTTTTATACTCGCTCATTGTAAAAAATGTATGCATGGCTGCTATTGTGCAAATCCCTGATGCAGCAACACGCCATAGAACCTATACTGAGCAGTCAGGTTGTTAACACCATACCACTCTGAAATGCATGTATTCTGTACACGCAGCATTGTTTTCCAACATAAAGAAAAAGAAATAGAAGTTTCCAGTCGTAACATGGCTGCCATCTGTATGTTTCATGGTATGAATATTTATTCATCTGAAAATATCAGACAAGCATAATTTGAATCGTTAATGTCACATCATTATTTAGCTAATGATGATGTAACTTCAGCAATATTGATTTATATAGTACTTGTACAGTTTAACCACAGAGGTATATTTTGTCATATCTTGCTTTATTATATCATTCCAATTTTCTGTAACTGTCAAGTCATTTGTTTCTAAACTAAAGACTTCATATCATTATTTATTTAGTAATTTTTTAATAATACCAGTGTGTTGGGGTTCTGGGGGACCCTCATCAAAAGTGGATGTGGATAGTTGCAGTTTATAGAGAACTTCTATGGCTGTGATTCAGCCCAGTGAGTTTGCTTTGGGCACAAGCATGGCAAGTGGCATACTTGATGCATCACAAGCCATTTGAAACTATGTAAAACAAATAATGTAAAGTGTTTCAGAGTGCATTGCAGTAGTTAATTATTTATTTGGCCTTTTCAAGCTTCATTTCCCGGAGATAGCTGAAGAGCAACAGAGAGAGAGACAGGGAACGACACACAGGAAAGAGCCACAGGTCAGTTTCGAACCCCAGGCAAGGACCGAGACAGGACATGGGCGGCCGCTCCACCAACCAAGGCAGGGCTCATTTATGTTGCCAGTACAAGTAGAATGATTGAACCTGCACCAGAACACAATAGCAGTCTAAAGATTCTTCTGATTTTATGTCATTCCCCGTTTTATTATTCTTCATGTGGATCCTCACATTTATTGTCTGGGCTCTCTTTAAGAACGACTCAGTACTAAGAACTCTACCTCAATGACGTAATGGCACATACCTGCCAATCAAAGTAGTCATACTGTTAATTCTGCATAACTAATCCTTAATATAATGAATGAAACATGTATATAATTTGTAAACTCACTTTGTAGCAAGCTTCTAGTGGGCATTTGTGGAACTGCAATTTTTGGCACTTTAATGTTGGCTTCACTTCAGATCCACAGTGGTTGGTCCATGGTTCACATCCATCAATATTCACATGTCCATTTGTGTGTTGAAACATTTTTCTCATTCTAACTGACCATTAACAGAGTGAAAATACTGTGTGAAAATAATAATAATAACAAGAACAACAACAATAATAATAATAGTGTTTCTGTGAGCTATAAACAGTTTCCCAGCCTTTCATCAGTAACATTATTAGTTCCAGCTGGGATTTTCCTGCAATGACAGGTTAATAATGTGTCCTGTGAGGATACACAAGTATTAGTGGGATTTTGACATATTAAGTGAAGCTATTTAATTAATTTCATTTAAAGGAAACGTCTGGAAAAACATGCACAGCCTCAGAGGTACCATTTTCATCCTCCATTCATTATGATGTTTTGTGATAGTATCCAAAATCACTGATTGATGTTTTGAAAAATCAATGGGAATGATCAATGTAAAAATTCTTTATTAATATTTGTTGATTACATTATCATATCTGGAGCATGTTTGGTTTTCTAACAGGAGTCCGTGATACGACGGATGGATCCAATCCTGATGTTGAAGGGACCCATCCCCATGTCTTTGAAGTTCCTGTACTCTCCGGGCCTCAGGTACATCATCTTGCCCCTGTAGTGGGGCTGCTCGTACATCAGCCAGTGGCCATCCATCACTTGAGCAGACTGGCAGTCAGACATACGGTAACGATCTTGGATTGAGTCACAGTCGTCCATCAGCTCATTCATCTGACCTCCGAAGTTTTCCTTCTCATAGATTCTCATCCTGAACTGGCCTCTGTGCTGTAAAACAACACACAGACAGAAAATGACTTTCTAATCAGAAATTCTGTGCTGTGATGTTAATTAATTAATCTGTTTGTATCTTTAACCCTTTTAATCTTATCGATGCCAGTCAACACAAAACTGCATACCATAGGAATCATGCGGCAGGACCGGATGCAGTCACTTGTGCTCACTCCCATCAGGCGCTGATTGTCAGGGTATTCACCCCTCTTGACCAGCATCTGGTTTCCCATGTAGTTAGGCCGTTCGTAGAGCATGAAGTAGCCATTCTCCACCCTGCAGGAGTTGCAGCGGCTCAGATAGGAGGTCAGCTCAGAACAGTCGGTGCTGGTCTCATAGGAGCGACCCTGGAAGTTTTTGTCCTCATAGAAGATGATCTGAAAACAAAACATTTAAACCCTTTTTCTTCATATCACATGATATTGTGTTATGTTTACATTTGTATCTATATTTATCAACCTAATTTACAGTAAAAATGGTCTCTTACTTTGCTCATTTTGATGTTCAGTCCAGTCCCTGATGCCACTAGTACTTTGCCCAGTCAAACTCTCTTTCACTTTTATACACATCATGGTGGCTAAATGATCTGTGCAGCCATTGTTTTAAATATCTTGCTCAGCATACATGGCTATAATGTTTGTTTAATCATTCTGTAAATGGTTATTATTCTAGACCGCATGCATCTGGTGATCTGCCAGCTGTAGTGACTCTCTGGGTATACAGGTGGGTAACAGCAGCTAACTCATCAGCTGGGAATATTTGTGTGATCACTGGTGCCAAGAACTTTGTTCTATTCCAATCATCAGTCCATCAATTGAGTATTAAATGATGTCTTTGTTTTATGATGCACTTCATGTCACTGAAGAGAAGAATGAAAAATGTGCTGAACTGAAAGGGAGGACCAGAAGGTTTGTTTTTAATACTTTAAGTTCAGCCTATTTTGATAATCATAGCTATTTTTTTTCTCACATTACATTTACATTGCAGGATTCTTACTTGTCCTGAATCTTAGTCTCTATGTATCTAATATCCCAAATTTACAGTGGCCAACAAGGACAAACACGCCGCAAATGGCCAAACTCTGGAAACAAAGGAATGATGCAAAACCAATGAGCCAGCCCTTTCTCCAAAAGTTAGCCAACTTCTTGTTCTGTGCATCCCGCTCATGTTTTAAATAGGGACTGGGCCCCACCAGACTGGTCCATCTCTCAGGTTGGGTCCCCCTAGTGGCCTGGCATGCTTCAGTTTTGTGGAGTAAATTTGCAACATTTCTCTCTTGCAGTTGTTTTGAGTTACTTTCTCATGTCACAAAACTCCTCCAGGGCCACAAAACAGACAAACACCTGTTTAAACAATAGACTGCATAAAATATGGATGTTGTAACTGTGACATTATGCTCAGTGTGGGGGAAATCTTGGCAGTCCTGCCATCTAAAAATGGGCATATATATATATATATATATATATATAGGAATATGTAGGAAATTAATATAATATTAAACAATGAGGACATGATTAACACACTGGCGAATGTGTGTACGTGCTAAAATCCTGCTGCTGCAGCTACAGGGATTTCGTGAACTGAAAGAGAAGCTCTTCATATATTGTTTAGATACAATAAAAATCAGCCACATTCATCGACCAATGCAGGCTGAATATTTAGTTCTGTACTGAACATATTTGATGATCGGCGACAGCAGCAGTGTTTTACCTTCATTAAATCACCTGAAAACTATATCACGCTGACCCTACAGACCTACATACAGACCTCTACACACAGCAGAGTGTTCTGTTAATAGTTCTGCTTTTTTATGAAGGAGACACACACTAAGATGAGAGCCCCCATCTAGTTTAAAATAAAGCCTAGCTATTCTTACATCTTGTGTCTTGGGTCCTTCTTATATTGTACACAGGGGCTGTTGTGGGACACTCCTGTGAAGGTGAAGGCATGCTGAGGTTGGCCTGATAAACAGCTGCCTGGCCTGTTGTTGTAGGAGGTCTGCCACGATTATAAAGGGAGCGGACTTCTTCGTCAGAAGAACGATGCTGTGCAGGGGTGTCAGGAGGACACTCATCGGCCACTATATTAGGTACACCTTGCTAGTACCGGGTTGGACCCCCTTTGCCTTCAGAACTGCCTTAATCCTTCATGGCATAGATTCAACAAGGTACTGGAAACATTCCTCAGAGAGTTTGGTCCATACTGACATAACTCAGTATCACACAGTTGCTGCAGCTTTATCGGCTGCACATCCATGATGTGAATCTCCCGTTCCACCACATCCCAAAGGTGTTCTATTGGATTGAGATCTGGTGACTGTGGAGGCCATTTGAGTACAGTGAACTGACCAGTCTGAGATGATTGGAGCTTGTGACATGGTGCGTTATCCTGCTGGAAGTAGCCATAAGAAGATGGGTACACTGTGGTCATAAAGGGATGGGCATGCTCAGCAAAAAATACTCAGGTAGGCTGTGGCGTTGCAACAATGCTCAATTGGTACTAAGGGGCCCAAAATGGGCCAAGAAAATATCCCCCACACCATTACACCAGCACCAGCCTGAACCGTTGATACAAGGCAGGATGGATCCATGCTTTCATGTTGTCAACGCCAAATTCTGACCCTACCATCTGAATGTCGCAGCAGAAATCAAGACTCATCAGACCAGGCAACGTTTTTCCAATCTTCTATTTTGGTGAGCCTGTGCGAATTGTAGCCTGTTTCCTGTTCTTAGCTGACAGGAGTGGCACCTGGTGTGGTCCTCTGCTGCTGTAGCCCATCTGCCTCAAGGTTGGACATGTTGTGAGCTCAGAGATGCTCTTCTGCATACCTCGATTGTAACGAGTGGTTATTTGAGTTACTGTTGCCTTTCTATCAGCTCGACCAGTCTGGCCATTCTCCTCTGAGCTCTGGCATCAACAAGGCATTTTCACCCACAGAACTGCTGCTCACTGGATATTTTCTCTTTTTTGGACCATTCTCTGTAAACCCCAGAGATGGTTGTGTGTGAAAATCCCAGTAGATCAGCAGTTTCTGAAATACTCAGACCAGTTTACCAGTTCACGTTCAAAGTCACTTAAATCACCTTTCTTCCTCATTCTGATGCTTGGTTTGAACTGCAGCAGATCGTCTTGACCATGTCTACATGCCTAAATGCATTGAGTTGCTGCTTTAACAGAAATACAAAACACGCCTCATGGTCACAGAGCTCATGCTGCCCATACAGAGAAACTGACAATACATAATGAATTTGAAATGTATTCAAAACTGCTTATCACATTAAAATTAAAACAAAACTAATCACCACCATCGTCTCCAAAGGCAAAATGTGAGGTTAGGTCTTTAGATATAAAAGTCTATTATTTTCACTTGTGGACATATTTATATCATGTTATATTATCGATTATCAGTCTACCACATCTAGTGATGTACCTACTGATGCCCATTTCATCCCTGATGACATCTGCTTCATTGCTGTCCAGGCCACAAAACAAGCAGCACGACAAAAAGTAAAAACAGAAGAGCGGGTTTTGTTACTTCATGGAATTTATTGAACTTTCACTGGTTAGTTCATTGGTCAACTAATAACAGGAATCAGTGATACGCCTCATGCTCATGAACCTGGAGCCGCTCCAGCCCATGTCCCTGAAGTTCCTGTACTCTCCAGGCCTGAAGTACATCATCCTGCCTCTGTAGTGGGGCTGCTCGTACATCAGCCAGTGGCCGTCCATCACATTGCAGGACTGGCAATCAGACATACGGTAGCGGTCCTGGAAGTTGTCGCAGTCGTCCATCAGCTCATGGCTCTGGCCCTGGAAGTTCTCCCTCTCATAGACCCTAATCCTGAACTGCCCTCTGTGCTGTTGATGTATTCAAGGAGGGGGACAGATCAGCACAAGACTCTGAAGTCTGCTGTCAACATTAAATCATCATCATAAAATGTGCTTATTGTAAGGTGTGCAATGCTCTTTTTTCATTTTAAGAGCACAGAAGGAAAATCAATTCATTCAAATTAGACCTGGCTATTTTGAATTAATGTTTTCCATTGAAGGGTACCTTCACACATGACATACCTGAGGAATCATACGGCAAGACTTGATGTAGTCAGACCATCCCCACATGCTCATGTAGTCAGCATAGTCGCCCCTTCTCATGAAGTACTGGTTTCCCATGTAGTTGGGACGGTCGTAGGCCATGAAGCAGCCGCTCTCCACCCTGAAGGAGTGGCATCTGCTCAGGTAGGAGGAAAAGTCAGCACAGTCGCTCATGCACTCCCAGGAGCGACCCTGGAAGTTCCTGTCCTCGTAGAAGATAATCTGTAGAAAATAAGAATAAAAATAGCACAGACTGATTTGGAACAGTCCAATAGTCAATTTGAGGTAGTCCTACCCTGCTCTCTACATACCTTGCCCATGTTGGTGATGATCTGAGTTTGTGGGAATCTGTCCAACAACCAGTGGCTGCCAGGCGGCTTTTATACATTATGTGTGCTGTAACGGCGCTTTGTTATTCAAATTTTCTGGAAGCTGATGAATAAGCAGCTCTGTGATCACTGTTAATTTCATTTGTGCCATCATGATCTAGGACAAAGGGAGGAGAGATGGGTGGACACAAGGCAGGAGAGGAGGGAGACCAAATTAGGTGCAGTTTTTACATTTCTCAGAGGAAGATTAAAGTGGCAAGACGAAACTTCGTGTGATCAGTCACTGTCTCAATGAACTTGTCATTCTTTGTTTGACTAGTTTAGTTTGGATGAAGAACAGATAACACATTTCAAATCTGAATCTGTTATCTGGCTGCTATGTCTTGTGTTGTTGACCTTGCTTGATGCAAATCACAACAGATGCTTTAGCTTCAGGTTTTAGATGAGAATACTGTTCATGTGTGATGATTTAATATGAACACTTATCCAAAAAGCATCTGGACGCTTGGCTTGCTGATCCACAAAAATCAGTGTTGGTCCTGAGTTTGCTGAGTTTTTGTCAGTGTAGTGACTAAAAACAAAGCAGTCGCTGAGAGGCTATGCGTGGGGTGTTTGCTGATTGTCTGGCACGCTGTACTAACAAAATATTCGCTGGGATCAAAAAATGCGTTTAAGGATTTTATTAAAGAAGGAAAAAACAACTTTTTATAACATGCTTAAAGAAAGAAAAAACAGCGGCCAACAAAAAATATGGCCTCCCAATCACTCACCCTCTCTGTCTTTGTTACTACTCCCGTCGTGCCAAAGCACAGGTGAATATATTAACTATAATATTAACTATACTGTATGTTACCGCCCATATTCCTGTGAGCCAGTTACCGTGTTATCAAAAACAAACAACAAAACAAACAGAATATAATAACCAAAATAACCCAAATATAAACTACAAAAGTATCTATGTACACATCATATACACCTTCATGGCTCCTACACACCAGCCCCTAATTATTGAATTATCACCCCATTAATTACCCACATTATGGGTAATTAATCATTATTATTATTAATAAGAGCCATGAAATAATCAAAAATAAATGGTTCACATAATCACTTCACATTTCTTGTCTTCTTTCTTCCTCCCGATCCTGTGACAAAAGTCAAGAGAGTAGGGCCAGAGGTTGCCCTGTAGTGATCTGGGATCTTCACAGTCACTGTCAGTCAAAGTGTCAAAGTTAAAGTCATAGGTCAAAGCAGAGATGTCATCAATCCGTACCAGGCGCTCCACATCCTGCATCTGCCTCCTGTAGCAGACAGACTTTGATTATAGGCCGGTCCAGGCAGGTCCTGGGGAGGATGGGGGGATGGTAACAGGTTTCATTGGCACCACCCTAGCCTTTCCCATGACAGAAGCACTGTGCACTTGTGAGCATGCATTTCGTGACAGCAGGTAAGTCACTGCTCCATAGCCATTTTCGATTGCCTCACAAAAATGATGTAATTGTGTTGTAGTCACCTCTCCAAAGTCCAGTGGTTTCAGACACCTTATGATGTTATATTTCTTCAAATGGCAGTTTTCAAAAATTCAACTGAGGGCAAAATTGACACAGCTGGGAGAGGACGTTGACACCTCAACCGCTCCACTTCCGACAGTCCTATAAATACCCTCCTAACCCTGTGGTTCCCTTCACGCTCCCTTCCCACCCACCCCATTTCTTTCACCTTTTCTCCCCTCTTTCCTAGGGCCTGTCAGGGGGGTCCGTCATGGCGGATGCTACAGCAGATTCCCTACCGACGCTTACCCACACCGCGGCATCAGACCCAAGAACTTTACGAGATCATACTTTATTTGCAATCATTCATTTTGTCAATAAATAATTTTAACGTATCTTGTTGATGGTGTGGTCCATGCTACTGAAAATACAGTAAAATGCAGAAGACATTCATTTAACTGTAGCATGTTTTACAAAGAAGGATATCACGCTAACATGGTAGGCAGTGTATTACTTACCAGAGTTACCTTCCGTTGTAACCTCAGAGATGGTCATAGCCTGGCTGCTGCTAAGTTGAGATTCATCTGCAGTCTGAAGCATGTCAAAAACATGACATTCATTTAAAAATATTGCATGTTGTGTGCACAGATGTTTCTGCATGTTTGTCATGTTCCCTCCTGACAATGTTTTCTCCACTTTGTAATGATTGCAAGTAGCCATGTTGCCATCTTTTTTGGTAAAATGCAGCCAAACTTCATCATTTGAAACAAGTGGGTGCCATTGTTTACTACTGATTGCACTGCATGTGCGAAACTTGCGTAAGTTACGTGGCGTAATCTGTGCTTTCTGGAATTGACAAGAGAATCGTTAGATAAACTGCAGATTCCATGGAATTGAAACAGCCTAACGGTTCTAGTCCATTCGAGAACTGGTTCTCAACAAGAACTGGTTCTCGATTCCCATCCCTACCTGGAAGATCCGGACCCTGAAAGAGCTGAGCATTCTTCAGGTGTAAGGAACGCTGCTCAACAATTTTTCTATTATTTGGCATGCTAATGTTCTTTTTCCTTAATGGTAAGTTGATCTGATAATGACTATTGACCTACTATGCTGAACTTGTGACCAGCTCCATGAACTTCTGATCTTCCCTTGACATACCAGGCTGTTCATCCATGCTGCATTCGGGAAAGTCTGTCTTAAACTGCTGCTGCCAAAGTGCCCAAATTCACAACCAAGACTCTGTTCACTGTGAACTTGGGCTGCTCCCCATCCACTGCATCTTCATGACCTCCTTTAAGTGGACCATTTACAGTCCATTCCAGCATTGTTCTGATTGCATAGGGTCCATCTTCAACACTGCGAATGACTTGCAAGGGTTCCAAGACTTTAGAAACATTTGTCCCAATCAGCAGCTTGATACCTCAATGCATCAATTTCAGGCAAATGAACATGCTTTAGATGAGGCCATTTTTGAATATCACACTGTTTTCAAATGTTTCCCTTGTGAAGGCATATATGCTTGTGTGTAAGCCTTAAGCTCATAGATATGCACCTCAGTCAAACCAGCCACTTCCAGCCAGTCCTGGTCACCACTTTCTCTTGGCCCATCGTCCGTAGCAGAATATGGACTTTCTTTCCTGCAAGGTCAATCTTTTCCATTAAAGCCTCTGTACAGAATACTGCAGTACTTTCTGAGTCCAAAAAAACATAGGTGGTGATAATTTTGCACTGGAACTATGAGAAGTTTGCAGTTGTGTCCGCAGAGGAGGATCACAAGCCCCTGTAAGCCTCTTTGACATCAGAGCACTGTCCACTGAAACCTCATATTTCTTTTCAGCCTGGTCAGAATCTTTATCCTTTTCCCTTTGAGGAGTATGAAGGACAGTTGGATGTTTGAGACCACATTTTAAACAGGAAATATGTTTTCTGCAAACTTTGCTGATATGTCCAATACACAAACAGTCAAAACAGACCCCATTTCCTCTAAATGAGAAAAGATTACAAGAAATTACGAAAGAAGAGATCCTGAGCTAGGATCTTGTAATTTCAAGCTAAGGTGTCTATTTTTTTTATCCAATGAAAGCAATGTGCTTCTGTACTCATCATCTATTTCCAATGATCCTTTCTCCCATTTGATCCTTGAAAATGAAAAAAATGAAAGGATTTTATTAAAGAAGGAAAAAAAAACTTTTGTAACATGCTTAAAGTATGGAAAAATCAATCACAGCGATCAGACGAAAAAACAGCGGTCAACAAAAAATACAGCCTCCCAATCACTCACCCTCTCTCTCTTTGTTACTACTCCCGCCGTGCCAAACCAGAGGTGAATATATTAATTATACTGTATGTTACTACCATATTCCCGTGACCCAGTTACTGTTATATCATAAACAAACAAAATATAATAACCAAAATAACCCAAATATAAACTATAAAATTATCTATGTACACATCATATACACCTTCATGACTCCTACAGTCAGCAAACATTCAGCATGTAAATATGATGTCATACTCGCTAAGCTGGACATCTCTCCTCTCTGTTTCCTATTACTGTGCATTGTCAAATATCTAAAAAGCAACAATATCACTTTGTGTGTGTTGATGTGAACACAATATACACTCACCGACCACTTCATTAGGCATACCTGTCCAACTGCTTGTTAACGCTTTTAGTTCTTATTCTATCTCTCTTACTGTGACACTGTGGTGTTAATAAGTCTGATAGCACCTGATTTCCGTTTAAGGCACCCAGTCTCATACAGGGGTTGTGAGGAGTTGGTCATGAAGCTAACATCAGAGCTGGACCTTCTGACCAGATCCTCCAGAATACGTTCAGTGATATTTGAGTCACCCACTTGTATATTTTTGTATAATGTATGACCAAACAACACATCCTCGCCGTTCGAATTTTAAATATTCTGTTGGTGTACAGAATATATATGACTACATGTATACAGACTCTTTTGAGACATTGAGGCCTTTTAGTTCTTATACTATTTCTCCTACTGTGACACTGTGGTATTTCTGTATAATGTATAATGCTACAACAAACTTTCAACAGCAAATATGTTTTGAGAAAAATATAATATGATGACATTTGATAAAAATAGGGAAATCCTGTTAATGCAGGGATCTTTCCACTGATCTTTCCACCCAGTATACTAACCCTGTCTAGCACTAACAGCTGTTCAAGTGTAAATATGAGAGCTGTGTTTTTCGAACAGGTCAACAATGCATCCAGAATTATGTAAGTCAAATTACAGGAATTACACTAATCTTCTTACCTCAAGTCCATGTTTGCACAAAATGGATGAAGTCTAAAAAACATGAGAAAAAACAAACACATAAAAACTAATACTGAGAAGTACTAAAATCACAGACCATCTGTAACTGGCAGCCAACTTTATGGTGCATTGCCAACAGAAACACCACTGTTATGTTAGACTAGGTATGTCAGATTTGACCCTTACAGACACAAAAAGATTGTCTGCTTTCATATAAAAAATAATATGATGACAAGGTGACATTTGATTCTTCCTCCTCTTTGACTCTGCTTTAACGGAAATACAAAACACGCGTCATGGTCACAGAGCTCATGCTGCCCATACAGAGAAACTGACAATACATAATGAATTTGAAATGTATTCAAAACTGCTTATCACATTAAAAATTAAAACAAAACTAATCACCACCATCGTCTCCAAAGGCAAAATGTGAGGTTAAATGGAAACAAATATAAAGCAGTTAAAGGATTAGTGTGTAGGCTTTGCAGAGTCTTTAGATATAAAAGTCTATTATTTTCACTTGTGGACATATTTATATCATGTTATATTATCGATTATCAGTCTACCACATCTAGTGATGTACCTACTGATGCCCATTTCATCCCTGATGACATCTGCTTCATTGCTGTCCAGGCCACAAAACAAGCAGCACGACAAAAAGTAAAAACAGAAGAGCGGGTTTTGTTACTTCATGGAATTTATTGAACTTTCACTGGTTAGTTCATTGGTCAACTAATAACAGGAATCAGTGATACGCCTCATGCTCATGAACCTGGAGCCGCTCCAGCCCATGTCCCTGAAGTTCCTGTACTCTCCAGGCCTGAAGTACATCATCCTGCCTCTGTAGTGGGGCTGCTCGTACATCAGCCAGTGGCCGTCCATCACATTGCAGGACTGGCAGTCAGACATACGGTAGCGGTCCTGGAAGTTGTCGCAATCGTCCATCAGCTCATGGCTCTGGCCCTGGAAGTTCTCCCTCTCATAGACCCTAATCCTGAACTGCCCTCTGTGCTGTTGATGTATTCAAGGAGGGGGACAGATCAGCACAAGGCTCTGAAGTCTGCTGTCAACATTAAATCATCATCATAAAATGTGCTTATTGTAAGGTGTGCAATGCTCTTTTTTCATTTTAAGAGCACAGAAGGAAAATCAATTCATTCAAATTAGACCTGGCTATTTTGAATTAATGTTTTCCATTGAAGGGTACCTTCACACATGACATACCTGAGGAATCATACGGCAAGACTTGATGTAGTCAGACCATCCCCACATGCTCATGTAGTCAGCATAGTCGCCCCTTCTCATGAAGTACTGGTTTCCCATGTAGTTGGGACGGTCGTAGGCCATGAAGCAGCCGCTCTCCACCCTGAAGGAGTGGCATCTGCTCAGGTAGGAGGAAAAGTCAGCACAGTCGCTCATGCACTCCCAGGAGCGACCCTGGAAGTTCCTGTCCTCGTAGAAGATAATCTGTAGAAAATAAGAATAAAAATAGCACAGACTGATTTGGAACAGTCCAATAGTCAATTTGAGGTAGTCCTACCCTGCTCTCTACATACCTTGCCCATGTTGGTGATGATCTGAGTTTGTGGGAATCTGTCCAACAACCAGTGGCTGCCAGGCGGCTTTTATACATTATGTGTGCTGTAACGGCGCTTTGTTATTCAAATTTTCTGGAAGCTGATGAATAAGCAGCTCTGTGATCACTGTTAATTTCATTTGTGCCATCATGATCTAGGACAAAGGGAGGAGAGATGGGTGGACACAAGGCAGGAGAGGAGGGAGACCAAATTAGGTGCAGTTTTTACATTTCTCAATCTAAATGTGTTATCTGTTTTTACATTTCTCAATGTAAAAACAGATAACACATTTCAAATCTGAATCTGTTATCTGGCTGCTATGTCTTGTGTTATTCACCTTGCTTGATGCAAATCACAACGGATACATATTTCTATACAATGTTGCTTTACGCTTCAGGTTTTAGATGAGAATACTGTTCATGTGTGATGATTTAATATGAACTCTTATCCAAAAAGCATCTGGGCGCCTGGCTTGCTGATTCACAAACATCAGTGTTGCACTAAAAAGCAAAAATATCACTTTTGTGTGTTCTGTAGAGAATATATATGACTACATGCATACAGACTCTTCTGAGTCTGTGATTTTGAGGCGTTTTAGTTCTTATACTATCTCTCTTACTGTGACACTGTGGTGTTAACAAGTCTGATAGCACCTGATTTCCGTTTAAAACCCCCACAGTCTCATACAGGGGTTGTAAGGAGTTGGTCATGATGCTAACATCCGCCTCTCCCAAAGTTCCTATATGGAGTCTAGGGGCAGTCCAGGACAGAGCTGGACCTCCTCACCAGATCCTCCAGAATATGTTCAGTGATATTTGAGTCACGCACTTTAGTGTATTTTTGTATAATGTATGATGAAACAACACATCTTCGCTGTTCAAATTTTAAAGGAAATGTGTGGCATGCTACAACAAACTTTCAACAGCAAATATGTTTTGAGGGAAATGTAATATGATCGAACCACATTTGATAATAAGGAAATGTTAATGTATCCTGGCATCTGGGGTGGCAGTTCTTTGATATGAGGCCGTGTGTGGACAAAGAGAAATCAAACTTGACCAAACTATTTTGCTGATATGCAAATCAAGCTAATTTAGATGACAATAGCTTTCCCCAGTGTGCACATTCTGCATTTCGATATAAACCACATCACAGATGCAGCTGGGCAGGGGCAAGCAAAATCATTAGCAATGGGGAAGGTAAGGAGCAAATGCCATTCTCTAAAGCGTTTTAATATCTTTGAGACACTAACTCTAGTGCATATAAAATGTTTTTGTCATTTTAATTGTAGTTAGAACCAAGAACATGCTTGTTGTATTTATTACAGTCCTGGGACAAAAGTTTGACTTTTCGTTTCCTTCCATTCAGATTGTATTCTTCGAGGATAAAAAATTCCAAGGTCAGTGCTATGAGTGCAGCACTGACTGCCCTGACCTAAGCACTTACTTCAACCTCTGTAACTCCATTAAGGTGGAGAGTGGCTGCTGGGTCCTGTATGAGCGTCCCAACTTCACCGGGTATCAGTATGTCCTGAATCCTGGGGAATACCCTGATTACCAACAATGGATGGGATTCAATGATAGCATCAAGTCATGTCGCTCTATCAAAAATGTAAGCTCAATAATAATTAGATGCTTTTTATAACATAACCAACCAGTCACAAAGCTTTAAAAATCATTGTTAGTAATGATTGTCTTATTTATGTCAAACTATTGTTAAAGCAGCAGTTTCATTAAGCCGCATAAGCTATAGATTGCCAAACACAATACATTAAATTTGGGTACAGATCAGGGACAGAGCATGATTCTGTTTTACGGTTAATTTTTTGCAAGAGAGTGTTCAGCTTCTATGAAAGACCACAGAGTGCACCAACCAAGCAGTAATCAGTCAAAGACCAACAGACAAAAAGGAGAGATAAAAGGCTCACGATTTGGCAGCAGGATGGACATCAAGTATTGAAGGAAACTAGGAAAAGAGCCAAGAAAGCCATTTAAAATCTCAAAGTAAATCAGAGAACAAATGACTGACATAGGTCAGTCAATAAATTATTCAGATACTAAATGCAAACATAATTTCATTAATTTCAATTCTTTAAAGGTATATGGAAAGTTCTGGAAGATCCGATTCTACAACAAGCAGGATTTCGGAGGCCAAATGATAGAGTGCATTGCGGATTGCCCATCGGTTTATGAAGCCCTCAAGTTCAAAGAGTTCCACTCATGTATGGTCATGGATGGAGCGTGGGTCCTCTACGAGCTGCCCAACTACCAGGGACAACAGCACTTCCTGGAACGTGGCGAGTACCACAACTATACAGACTGGGGTGCTACCTCACCTGCTGTGGGATCCTTCTGCATGATCACAGAGTTCTAGAACAGGAGTGGTCATGCAGGGCTCTGCATTTATTTGAATGCTAAAACTACAAAAGTTCTAGAATTCTAAAGATTATCAAGATCCAGAACCCCAACATACCTAGGACATACATGCTGGCAGCATGAGCAGAGTTCCAGAACCCCATAGTTCCAAATCTCTAACATAACTAACATAAGTTTAAAAAAATTACAGGGGGCTTCCTGTCACAGAAATTCCAGGAGCTTAAGTAAATTCTTGTGCCACTCAAAATATCCAGAGCTCAAAAAGGCTAACAGTCAAGAACCCTTGAGCCTCCCACCTGCTTTTTCCCCAGAGCTGTGTGTTGCATTCAAATAAAAAGAAAGATTTCTTACACATAATATTGTTGTCTCTATTCTTTCTCTGTAATTTACCTGAAACTTTAATGGCTTTGTCTGTTTATTTGGTCACTTAAGGAGGGGCAATGCACATATAACTGCACAGACAAACAGCAAAATGATATAACCACTATTGTGGATTACATTTCATTGTCTAGTAACCACCGTTTTATACACTCGCCAAAAGGCCTCACAGTCACAGACTCAAAAGAGTCTGTTTGTATCAAATCAAATCAAATCAAATTTTATTTGTATAGCCCAAAGTCACAAAACACATTTAGCCTCAGAGGGCTTTACAATCTGTACAGGGAGTGACACCCTCTGTCCTTAGACCCTCGGTTCGAGTGAGGAAAAACTTGCCCACAAAAAAAACCTTTTAACAGGGAAAAAATGTGGAAGAAACCTCAGGAAGAGCCACAGAGGAGGGATCCCTCTTCCAGGACGGACAGACGTGCAATGGATGTCACATTTACAGAACAATCAACATAAACATATTGTACAATTACAATGAATTACAATAGATGGTAAGGTGATTGCAGTAGCAGTTGAATCTGTGATAGAGATAGAGAGACACAGATGCACAGCGGCAATAAGTCATTAACCAACAAAGCTGTAGTGGAGATGGTAGCAATAATGACTATATATGGCATATAATGCTGTATATGGTGGACGTCAGCAGCAGACCACGGCGGCAGCCACGATCCATGAGAACCTGCTGGACGAGAAAGCACAGAAACTCCGGGGAAGAGGTGTAGTTAGTAACATCCAAAGAAAAAGTGTGAGAGAGATAATGATTGACAGAACAATGAAACCTCAGGCCCCGTTTATGTGGACTCTAAGGGATATCGAACTGCCTTACATTAATAGGTATGATGAGAGAGAGAGAGAGAGAGAGACAGAGAGAGGGAGAGGGAGAGAGAGAGAGAGATAATGATTGACAGAACAATAAAACCTATATGTAGTCATATACACTCACCGGCCACTTTATTAGGTACACCTTGCTAGTACTGGGTTGGAACCCCC
Source organism: Nibea coibor (assembly GCA_023373845.1). Taxonomy (NCBI): domain Eukaryota; kingdom Metazoa; phylum Chordata; class Actinopteri; family Sciaenidae; genus Nibea; species Nibea coibor. The sequence goes on from CM041724.1 coordinate 1,928,024, forward strand.
TTTTTCCTTCAGAACTGCCTTATCCTTCGTTGCATAGATTCAACAAGGTACTGGAAACATTCCTCAGAGAGTTTGGTCCATATTGACATGATAGCATCACACAGTTGCTGCAGCTTCATCGGCTGCACATCCATGATGCAAATCTCCCATTCCACCACATCCCAAAGGTGCTCTATTGGATTGAGATCTGGTGACTGTGGAGGCCATTTGAGTATAGTGAACTCATTGTCATCTTCAAGAAACCAGTCTTAGATTATTTGAGCTGGCCTGGCGCGTTATCCTGCTGGAAGTAGCCATAAGAAGATGGGTACACTGTGGTCATAAAGGGATGGGCATGCTCAGCAACAATACTCAGGTAGGCTGTGGCATTGCAACGATGCTCAGTTGGTACTAAGGGGCCCAAAATGTGCCAAGAAAATATCCCCCACACCATTACACCAGCACCAGCCTGAACTGTTGATACAAGGCAGGATGGATCCATGCTTTCATGTTGTCAACGCCAAATTCTGACCCTACCATCTGAATGTCGCAGCAGAAATCAAGACTCATCAGACCAGGCAACGTTTTTCCAATCTTCTATTTTGGTGAGCCTGTGCGAATTGTAGCCTCAGTTTCCTGTTCTTAGCTGACAGGAGTGGCACCTGGTGTGGTCCTCTGCTGCTGTAGCCCATCTGCCTCAAGGTTGGACATGTAACGAGTGGTTATTTGAGTTACTGTTGCCTTTCCATCAGCTCGAACCAGTCTGGCCATAGAACAACAAGGAATTTTCACCCACAGAACTGCCGCTCACTGGATATTTTCTCTTTTTTGGACTTGTAACCCAGTAGAAGATGTTCCCCTTAAAATATTATTTTTATTTATTAACCCTCTTTAGTTTATTATTTGGTCAGTAATATTAATTTTGCACACTCTCAGTTTTATTTGAAGTATTATTTATGTGGGTTGTTAGAGAAAGTAGTTCTACTCCTTTCTGGCGGAAGTTACAGTGCGGTTCAGAGTGAGAGTAGCCGTACGAGCAGAGAGAAATCACCAAGGAGAAAGTCAATAAGAAGTTACGAAAACAGCGGTTGCTAGCTCACTTATCAACACAGAATATCCTGCGAAAGTGTACCTACCTGCAGCAGAGAGGTGGTCGAGGATCTGTGGGTTATTATTTCGGCAGAAACTTGGTGAGTCGCTTAAGCTAAATAGCGCTAGCACATGCTAACTGTAGGAGCTACATCGTGATTTAGCACGCGTCATGGCGGAAACTTGTTGATGCATGAACGTGACTTGCCGCTACTGCAACTGTGTGTTTAAAAAAGTTAAAACTGTATAATTTCCTCCGATAGTCTGACGAAAACAAATGAGGTGTGCTATTTATTTTCAGTGTGTATATTCATTTTGAGATGCACTGTTAGGATGTGTGTTAAAGGTGCATTTTGCCAATTTCAGTTCATAATCTAATATTGTGAATTGTGTTTTGTGTGAAATGGTTAAAAATCATATGAATCATACTTCATGTGGGAAAATGAGCTAAAATAATCATAATTCATGGTTAAATAGCTAAAATAAGTTATGTTGATTAAAAATGATTGAAATTGTGTGAAAGTACTCACCTTGAGGGAAAAAAAGAACTGTACAGTTAAAAAAGATCATTCATGTAATTACTATTGTGTACCAGTAGTGTGTTGAGATTTATGTATTGAATATGGCCATAAGAGAAGTTGTTGATTTGATGATTCTGTGTAGTGATAGCCCTGTCTTTATACAGGCTAGGTTTTTGAGACCCCTCAGGAACCTTTAGATGTGGATCTGGATTCTCCTGTTGAGGGAGATGGCGAGCCAGTGAAGTTCTCCTTGCCCAAGGAGTAAGGAACCAGTATTGGAGCCGGAAGAGGACATCCAACTCTTTCTTCACCTTACTGATAGTGTCTGTGGTAGGACCACCACACACATCTGACGTGTGACCCCTGACTTTGGTTTAACTTTTCCCCTTGACTTGACATACACACAATGCGCGCTGACTAACGATGGCAAGACATTAAAGGAACATTCAAGGGCCTTAAAGACATTAAAACATTCCAGGAACAATTAAAGGAACGTTCTTGTTCAAATGGGACACTTTTATTTGGTTTGTTACTACAAAGAGAGACTGTGAACCACTGAGTGATCAGATACCATTGCACTTTTGCTTTATTTTATTTTTCATATGGTAAATACATTTAACTGCTTCCAACGTACCTTGTGGCTCCATTTAGTTATTGTGTCTGTCATTTTCTCTTAACCCTCCTCCACGAACCTAGTCTCTGGTCCACACTCTGTAGCAACTAGCAGGTTACAGACTATTCTCTGTAAACCCCAGAGATGGTTGTGTGTGAAAATCCCAGTAGATCAGCAGTTTCTGAAATATTCAGACCAGCCCGTCTGGCACCAACAACCATGCCACGTTCAAAGTCACTTAAATCACCTTTCTTCCCCATTCTGATGCTCGGTTTGAACTGCAGCAGATCATCTTGACCATGTCTACATGACTAAATGCATTGAGCTGCTGCCATGTGATTGGCTGATTAGAAATTTGCATTAACGACCAGTTGGACAGGTGTGCCTAATAAAGGGGACGGTGAGTGTAGATCTCCTATATTCAGTGGGTCAGTATTCCGGGTATGTGCTGCTAGGAAAAGGCTAATTGCCCAAAGGATTTTTTTCTATATGGTATTTTACAATTCCCACTGTAGTAGCTTTGGTGAATGTGTTTTGTCAGTAAAATATCTGCAAATTTGATCATGCTTTCTCATTTTATTAGTAGTAAAAACAGACTTTATGTACTACATACACATTTGTGAAATGTACAGTGATGTACATACACAATCTGACTTGGCACAGGTAAGAAACAGAAAAATGTACAAGATGACTACTACAAAACGTTAACGAAAATGTTAACAGTAGACATTAGGAGCTAAAAACATCAATATATTGCCAGCCAGTAAGCCATAATGATGTCTGCACAGATTTAACATTAATTGTGGTATAGGTCAACTTTACAGTGTTTATATTTAAAGTTGTTATCATGCACAAAATAAACTTATCAGTATAGTATAAATCTAATATTTGTACCTGTGAAAAAATAACTTGCATGTAAGAAATATACTTCTGACATTTATTATGTCAGTTTACAGCCTACATGAAACTGCATATACACTCATTCATTGCAGCAGTTCAGCTCCATTTGGATTGAGCAGTGAAGTTTCGATACTTGGCACCGCTAAACAACCATTGTGTGTTGAATAGCAATTCAGTGAGTAAGAACAATGGGCAGACTCTAGATGATTATTTGAATTGTAATAACTTACATGCACTGCTAAGCATGCATCTGGTTGTATTGTCTCTGCCATGTATAAAGAGTAGTGCGTTTGACACGGTGTCTAGTACTTTAAGCGCCACAGATGGAGAAGGTGAGAATTATCAGTATTTTCACTGTGTTCTTATCATTGCAAAAGCTGATTCTGTATGCAGGAAACAGAGACGTCAGATGCTTTGTCAGTGCAAATGTGCAAACACAGATGCAGATAGTGTATAATCCTGTTTTTCTCTAATATCTCTCCAGATTGTGTTCTACGAGGACCGGGACTTCCAGGGGAAGTCCTATGACTGCAAAGGGGACTCAGCTAACCTGGATGGCTACATCCACCGTTGCAACTCGGTCAAGGTAGAAGGTGGCTGGTGGGTTCTGTACGAGCGCAACAACTATTCAGGCTACCAGTATGTCATTGGTCCAGGGGAGTACGATGACTACCGCCACTGGATGGGCTTCAATGACTGTGTCAGATCCTGCAGGATCATCAAAAATGTAAGTTGGCAAACAAAAAGTAGCAAGAAAAAAATAAATATTTCTCATACATCACATTTGTTTGACTGTTTTGGTTTCAGGCCAAAGGCCCATGCAAGCTGCAGTTGTTTGACCGGACAAACTTTGATGGCAAATCTTTGGAGATGACAGACAGCATGAAGTCTTTCCAAGAGAAGTGGCCCAGGCATGAAGTCCAGTCCTGCAAGGTTCTAGAGGGCTCTTGGATTTTCTTTGAACATCCCAACTACTCTGGTCGTCAGTACCTGTTGGAGAAAGGAGAATACCGACACCACTTAGAGTGGGGAGCTCTGAAAGCAACTGTGGCCTCCATCAAAAAAATCATGGAGCTGTGAAACTCAACCAGTTAAAGTTTCTTGTGATGTAATACATTGCAATAAATTGATTTGATGCTAATGTTTGTTTGTGTCTGTGTCAACTTTAATTCAAACCTTCTCTTGTTATAATATAAAGATAACTGAATGCAACAAAGTATCACATGTAAATTACCTAAATCAGCTGCTCCCCTCCTAAAGTCCCCTCTAAAAATATGCATCCAGTTATCAGTATATTAAGTAGAGCTAAGCCAAGAACAGTCTAGAACCCTGCAATAAATCCTTCTGATATGCAGGTTATGATGTTTTTTGTTGAAACTGGTTCTGACTGAGTATAATCTTGATCTGTTTTACAGAGGCTGTAGCTTGTGATGCTGTTGGACTGTACTGCATTATACTGAGGGATGATTCTAATATTTAGTCTACCCTTGCCCCTCTCTGTAATAACTGTAGATTGCCATCATCAGGCAATGGTCATTAGAAGCTCTTGTATGGCCATAGTTTTTAATACAGCACACTTCAGAGACTGTTCATACAAATGATTTGGTATTTGAGAAACAAATAACTATTGCTTTTCAAAAACAATAACATGCAATAATGCAATGCAATGCATGCAATTATTATTATTATTAGTGCCGAGTGCCTACAACACGAGGCAACTACAGACACAGAGAGACTGGCCGACACAGACACGCACAGAAACAGACAAGACAAGACATGACATTTGCTAAGATTTGCAGCTGATGCTAGAATTAGTGGCTAGCTGGTCATGTGTGTAAATAAACATGTTAAATATTACTATTTGAGATTATTATTATATATAAATAATAATAATAATAATTATTAGCTTTTTCACTACAGAATCCAGGCAACAGCCCACTCAGCACTTTCAAAATTTCCGGAGGAATTTTCTAGTTATTATTATTATTATTATTATTATTATTATTATTATTATTATGAAATCTTAAAACTTACAGGCTCTCCGTAATGCCAGAACAGTCTATTACTCTTCATTAATAGAGGAAAATAAGAACAACCCCAGGTTTCTCTTCAGCACTGTAGCCAGGCTAACAGAGAACCACAGCTCTATTGAGCCATCTATTCCTTTAGGTCTAACTAGTAATGACTTCATGAGCTTCTTTAATGATAAAATTAGGACCCAAACACCTCAGAAACTCTCTTTCTAGAGACTTAGTTACTTTAGACGGGATCACCCTGGCCTCCAGCTCCACCATAAAGAATCTTGGAGTTGTTTTTGATCAGAATTTGTCCTTTAATGTCCACATGATTTCGAGGACTGCATTCTTCCACTTACGCAGCATTGCCAAAATCAGATGCATTGTGTCTCAAGCGGATGCAGAAAAACTAGTCCACACATTTGTTACTTTGTCATTTGTTATTGTAACTGTTATCAGGCTGCTCCAATAAGTCTCTGAAGAGAGAGAGAGAGAGAGAGAGAGAGAGAGAGAGATTCGGAATTGGAATTCGGAATGCTGCTGCACGTGTTCTGACAGGAACCAAGATCAGAGATCACATCTCTCACATTTTGGCTTCTTTGCACTGGCTACCTGTTAAATCTAGAATGGAATTTAACATTCTTCTCCTTACATACAAAGCTCTTCATGGCCAGGCACCATCATATCTAAAAGAACCTTACTACCCCTCTAGAACACTGCACTCTCAGAATGCTGCGTTCCTTGTGGTTCCTATAGTTTCCAAAAGTAGATTAGGAGCCAGAGCTTTCACAGTACAGTACAAACTGTGGCTATAATAATAATCTCCTTCTCTTCAGGTGAGGGGCTGGTGCTCAGTTGCATAGGCGCTGGATCTTTTACACTTACAGGAGCATTTGCGCAGTTGAGTCTTGGAGTGAGGGAAACTGTGAGGCTGGGTGGAATGTGCGTGGAACTCGTGTGCGTGTCTCCCTCCTGAACTTATTGGTAAAGGAATGGAAAGAGTGGCAGGCAGGGGTCCCTCTCTGCCACTCAGCTGCGCCCCAAACACAGATGGATGAGATGGTTAATGGTATAAGCCACCCTGGCTTCCTCAGAGGAAGAGGTGAGCAGCTGCAGGGAAGAGATGATAGAGCAGTTGCAGAGAAAGGTGTTACAGGTGACAGGATTGCCATCATATCACTCAGGTGCTCCCACATTAGGCTGACAGGGCGAAAGGAGTGGAGCATCGACTCCTGCTGAGACAGGCGGCGGAGCAGCAGTGTTGGCTAATGATGACGATATGGCCCCCAGAGAAGCCGGTGATTGCTCCAGAGACTGCATGTAGACGTTAAAGCTCTCCATTTTTTTTTCTTCCATACGTTATTTGCCATGCTACTACTCCCACAAATCCTGTCCTACAAACATAAAAAGTATATCACAAGATGCCACTCATTCAGGCCATGATGGCTATTACTTTATATATCCCTATTATTAATACTGTATACATTATTAAACAATTTGTACAATTTCCCCACCATAATAATGCATTGGAAATCCTCAAATCTCTCAACAGACCCACTAAACTTTAAACAACAACTACTATAGCATAACTTGTCCTACAGACTTCATTCAAATTACTACTTGTACACAAGAGCTTAAACTATTAACTTCAAGCACTCTCATGTGCTCTAAATGGACCACAAGGGTCTGTGAGCCTCAGTTCAGTCTGCATGACGCTGACCAGTGATGAAAGGACAAAGGATTAGGTCACAACAGATGTCCCTACCAATCCTCAATCCTCTCTGGTTAGCACACTGCTAACAGATGCTGTGTCTCAATTCAGGGGCTGCATGCTTCGAAGGATCCAGCCTTCGTGGCCTTCGAAAGGCGACTCCTTCTGAGGCTCCTTCGTAGGCCGCATCAGGTGTTGTTAAATTAGATGGTCTAGCCTTCAAAGCTTTTCTTGGTTGCGTCACCAGCTCTGCACCAGCCGTCAGTTGGTAGTTTTAACGTAGCCATTGAAAAAAATGTAATAAAATATAAGTCATTTCTAAAAGTATAGGTAGTGATAAGTAAAAGTATTTAAACAGCGGTGTACAAAGGATCTTAGGATATGTGAAGGATAGTTGCGGTGCATCCTCAAAAAAGAGGGAAAACAAGGCCGCATTTGAAAGCTGCATTTGAAGGAGAATTCGAATTGGGACAGCCTTCGCGCAGCGTTGTGACGTAATCGGCCTTAAAATGCGTACTTCGAAGGATGCAGCCCCTGAATTGAGACACTGCCAGAGTGTAAACAAACCAGCGCCTGCGGCGCACGGAGTCTGCCAGCTGATTGCAACGAGCGACGACGAAGCAGTTAACATAAAGACAACACATGGAGTCACCGGCTTTCTCCGCACACGAACACTGCACAAACGGACACTGCAGAGCAATGACTTCTGACCAGAACTTTTCCTGCCCGGCTCACAGGACCGCCGCACCCAAACGGCAAATTAAAGTCTTTTCTTTATGGGCCGGTAACGTACTGGGCATTTAGCTTTACATAGCTTAACATGGCTAAGCACAAAACTGTTAACTTTGTTAGTGTGGTTGTTTAGTTACTTAGATGTGTGTTTACTCTGTTCATGTTGTGATATGTGTCATCATATTTGATGAGAGTGGTACAGCTATATTTTATCAGTTAAAGGTGCAGTGACATGGTAGATGAACCACAGTTCAACTGCTGTGTTACTGTGTGATAAATGCAGTCACTGTGCTCAGGTGAGGTTGTTCAAATCTCCCGCTTCACATCCTCCTTTGTCTCTGGTCAGACGTGTTTCATACACTTGGACGTGTAAATAAGTGGTACACGCACATTCTTCCTAGTGCGGGTTTCACACACACACACACACACACACACACACTGTATTCTCTGATGAAAGAAGGTATCACAGCAAGCAGAAGTTGTGAACTTCTGAGATTGAACTATCTCTTCAACTTCAGACTTTTCAGCCAATCAAGTCTTTCAGAGCTTGTCTGAGAGCAGTCCACTGACTGCGTATTGTGGTGTGGATGTACGCAGTGGGTGGATCATGATAGTCTGAATGCACCTGTGCCTGCACAGAGACATTACAGCCAACTTCACCACATCAGCCTCAGTGCCAGCTGCAGAGGAGACAATTTAATTGAATCAACATACAGTTTCTGGAATCAGGCACTGACATCAAAACGTCAAATGATCAAATCAAAAATCAAATCAAATTTTATTTGTATAGCCCAAAGTCACAAAACACATTTTGCCTCAGAGGGCTTTACAATCTGTACAGGGAGTGACACCCTCTGTCCTTAGACCCTCGGTTCCAGTGAGGAAAAACTTGCCCACAAAAAAACTTTAACAGGGAAAAAATGTGGAAGAAACCTCAGGAAGAGCCACAGAGGAGGGATCCCTCTTCCAGGACGGACAGATGTGCAATGGATGTCACATTTACAGAACAATCAACACAAACATGTCGTACAATTACAATGAATTACAATAAATGGTAAAGTGATTGCAGTAGCAGTGGAATCATGACTAAACAATCATTATGCAGATGACAAATGCTGAGGCAATTAAAATGCAATGATACAATGATGAACTTGACAATGCGTAAAGTGTGCCCATATACACCGTATATATATACAACTGGACCAGGCCTGCAGGTAGTACTGTCTGTGTGAACGTTGGCAATTACAAACTGTTATCAAAAGTCAGTGTAAGGCCTAAACCATGTGGGAAAGGTAAGAAGACAAGCAGATGATGCTTGTGAACAAGTGTCTACATTATTTGATTTGTTTGAAGAGGTCAGAACTCACACATGCATAAAAAGTGACTTTACCCTCTACCGGGTAGCAATAAAGTTAATCTTTATTCTTGGTTGTTAAATGTAGCTAATTTTTAAAATGAATATGTGCATATCCACCATGTATGGTGCAAGGCACCAAGAAAGAAAGGAGAGTGTGCAGATTATTACTACTTCTTTCCTTTCTGTCCTCTTTACTCTATTTTCTCCTCCCCCCAAGTGAGGAGTTATAGAGCCTGATGGCATGAGGGACAAAGGAGTTTTTTTGACTGTCCTGAGCTCAATGCTCACTTTAACTGCTGTAACTCTGTTCGTGTGGAGAATGGAGCGGGGAGTACCCTGATTACCAGTGCTGGATGAGCAACAATGACAGCATCAGGTCCTGCCAGATCATAAGAAATGTGAGTCACTTTCATTTTATTTTATGATTATGTTCTGACATTCAGAACTTGATTTAGGGAAAGTTTCTAGTCTTTGTTAAATATTGATATATTCAGTGTCTTGGAGAATGACACATTTAACCGAAATCTGAGTTTTCTTATTGATTAGTCTCTGACTTGGTAAATAGTGTTCATGTCAACATCATAATTCTGACTGGGTAAGTCAGAACTTTTGAAAGCTCCAAAATGTCCATGCTTCATAACATGGAAACCAAGCAAAAACAGGGGCCTCATATCTGCAAAAGAATCTCAGTCAATAGTATTGTAGTGTCACATCAGAAACCCTGAACATTTGCAGGTGGATTCAAGTACACTGCATATTTTCTCAGATTTTTAGTACCATAGCTGTTGTCGTTCACCACTTCTGCAGAGATTAACTGAATTCTTTGTCTTGCAGACTTCCAGTGGTGTGTTTAGGGTTTGTGTCTACGAGTGCCCTGACTTCAGTGTTCAAATGATGGAGTGCACTGAAGATTTGAGCAACCTGCTCGATCACTGGCACCACCATGAGGTTCATTCAGCCCAGGTCCAGGATGGTGCCTGGATCTCCTACGAGCTTCCCAACTACCCTGGACGCCAGTACCTGCTGGAAAGAGGAGACTACCCAGAGAGAACCCAATGTGGGATCTTTCCACCAAGTTACCAACTTTTAGACTGTCACTCTTTTAGTTCTTGTTTTCCATCTCTGTTCTTTGGAAATTCAATAAAAGAAAACAGGATGGTGCTCAACATGAATATTAAGTCTGAATCTATTCATTCAATCTCAAATCATTCCTCAGAGAAATAAGGTCAGATTTGATCAGTCAAATCAAAAGTCATTTGTGTTTCTCTAACCTGATGTCATGCTTGTAACATTATATGACTAATAGTATATTCCAGCATGCTTGGTTGCTAAATGTAGAAGTTGTAGCTGTTGTAATTGTCAAAATGAATATGTGCATGTCCACCATGTACGGTGCAAGGCGCCAATGTTGGAGATGCAGCTCTAAATGCAGCATTAACAAGATGTATAGATGAATAAGCAGCAACACATTTATTTAACTAAGCTGAGTAGAATCAGCCAGCTCACTTAATATTTTTTGTTTTACCTTTAATACACAATGGAGGTTCTGCACTGCTCGACACTGTATGCCCATGGCATAGACACTCAGTTCAGATACAATAAATATTCTTTTCTTACATGATTAGAACAACTGGAGCTTGTGATTTTAAGGATTGGTTCAGCTGGTAATTAGTGATAGTATAAATATGAGATTTCTGCATACTGTAGTAACAAATGATAGTAGAACTAACCATATCAACCACGCCACCATATCAACTTTAAATAAAAAATACGAACAAAATAAATGCATCATCTATTTTTATGCTTACACACACATTTTTAAAACAACAATAACAACAACAAAAGCCATTATTTTACAGAATGACTTGAGCGTCAACAAAGCTGATAGGAGTGCAGGAAGGAGGTCAAAGAGCTTAGCTAAACCTGTGGACAAAGAGGTGCAGCTTGCTGATGATTCAGTGGGATTTGCCAGTAAGAGCCCAGAGCATGCCAGCTGCTGTTAGTGCTGACGCTCAGCTCACTGGAACAACGCTGTGACCCTAACAACACAAAGGGAGTTCAGCCAGCATGTTCTCCCAGCTGCTGTTATTCACCCCTAAAGCCTCTTTGTTTACCCCAACTCGTGATGCTGTTTTTGGGAAACAGGAGAGAGAAAGTGCAGCGCAGTGCTGCTTATCACATTAAGCTAGAGTGCGCCCTCTTGTGGCTCAGAGCTGCAGTCCAGACGGTTTTCTGTACTTTTAGAATTAGTTTCCCACTTTGGTGTTGATGGACTTGACTGCCCTGCACAGACCTCAACCACATCCAAAAGCTTAAGAATAAACTGGAACACAGACTGTGAGCATGACTTTATCACCCAACACCAGTGTTGGACCTCACTTATGTCCCAAATTCTTGTGGGAAGTCTGGAGAGATGTTGCTGGAGGCAGCAGCTTATTTAGGCTGCATAAGGCTGCAACATCGTCCATCCACATTCATAGTGGAAAAAGCAAACTAAGAGTGGTATTGTCTGAGAATTCACTGCAGAACAGAGATGAGTAAAGAAATGATAGAAACTGGTTTTAAGACATATACAATACTTTGACTCGTAATTTGTCTGTGGTATAGGTTTTCCAGAAATAATGTTCAATTAACTTGCTAAAGTCTTAAATTTAAAGTGAAGCAGAAATACCTTTTGAAGTGGACTGATAAAAATCATTCACAGGCCTAAAACTTTAGGATTAATATTCTGCAATCATCTTTAATCCTCTCGGGTCTTATTGACGGCCCTATCTACTCCTTGGACCACAGATTGACACGTTTAAAGATCTCCTGTTTGTGCCCTGAAATCGTTTTTACTGTATCATGTAGATGTTTTGCGATTCTCAGCAATTTGCTTCCTTAAACTGCCTTAATTGTTACAGAAGTTTGCGTCCTAAAACATTTCTGCTGTAAGTTTTCCCCAGTTCCCCACATTTCCTGCAGCTCAGTTATTTTTAACTCGTGTGGATATGACTTCTCTCAGCAGCTGAGAGGAACTATGATAATCCCAGGAATGTAGATTCTTGGCTGCACGAGTTACCTTGTAAGGCAGCAGTGGATAGATGGGAGAAGAGATAGACGTAATGTGAGAGAGAGCGAGAGGGTCAGGAACATCCAGACAAGGCTCATGGGCAGAAACAAAGTCGGCTGTATACAAAACAAAGTCTACCGTGGGATTAAAATGCTGTTGAAACACCTTTGTTGGTAACAGCTTGGTCCTGCGGTGTTATGATGAGTAATACCACCATGACGTACACAGATTTCCTGAAAATGTCTCCCAGCAATACTCCTAATGGGTTGCTCAATAAATGATGATTGCTGATGCACCTTAGGGAGCTGATGAAAGGCTGTGATATGACACAGCATACGTTCCAACTTAAACTGATTAAAGATGACAGCGGCCACAGGTGCCACTACTGCTGCATGGAAAATAACATGCTATTATTAGTGTAGGAATGCTGTATGTGGATAGAAAAACAATTCTGTAACTTTCTAAAATCTGTTGTCCAACGCCACTTCTTGCAGTAATTGTTCAACCAGGGTTTGAACTTCTCTCAGCTTTACATTTTCACTCTTGGTCAAACTATTTTAAGAAGCAACTCGGTGCAACACCATGAATCTCTTCAAGTCAGGTGTCAGGTATAAACACTTGATTTCGCTGTACAAGCTTGGTCTGTTTTGGAGCACAACCCAACCCTTACTCTAAGACTTAGTGAACATTTGTATTAACAGTGGACTCCCATTTAAGTAAGGCTTACTGCACATGTAACCTGATTTGTTCATCTTGGAGTTAACCAACATTTTAACCGTCTTGCTCCTTATGAGCAAACTGAACCGCCATTGATTTGGACCCACCTCTATGGAATTAGCAGCATGGTTAAAGTATTTTGAGCAATGGTTTGTTGTTGTACCTCAGCATTTTTTTTCTTGTTCATTTTGGTGATGAAGCTGGTGCATACATTTTGTAACTGTTTTTTTTTCTTTTTTTATGTTCTCATGCAATAGTACAATATATTTGAAACAAGACAGATAGAAAAAATACACAGTATAAAATACAATTTTGCCTGAAACTTGCTGCTGTGCACATATAATGACATTTGTTATTATTACATGATGAAAATACTGAAAATACTTATGATCAAGAACTAGCAAGCAAACAGCCAAACATCAAGCAAGGTCAACAACACAAGACATAGCAGCCAGCTATATTACTTACTAGTCCAACAGCAAGAAGCCCAGCTAAAAGTCAGTCCCAGATTGTCTCTGGTCTTGTCTCTTTTCCTACTGACAACAAAATATCTTCAGTGATTACTAAATATTTAGACGTGAGGAGCAACTAGAACAAAATCAGGTTGCATCAGAAAGTTCCAGAGTTACCATTAAGACAAAGATACTGCTATGGGCGGACAAGATACATTTGCTCTCGGTCTCTTGACACCCTCTTGTCCTCTGAGGAGACACACTGCAGAGAGGTCGTGTCCCTGTGATGTGGCTCTCTGCCCACGACACCCTCAGTTAGCCAATATTCTCACAGCCTCCTTCACACACCTGCCACTCAAAACACACACATGCACCTTTTGCTCACACCTTTCATAGCGTGCACCTTGCACACATACGGACCTGCTGGGACCTTAATTTGGACCTGAGGTCTATGCAGGGAAAGCACCCCACTGTGCCAGACCCAAAAAAGAACCCCGATTTGAGGTGACATGATGAGAGTTTATGTCATTTGCTGTTTTGCAAAAAGTAATATACTGCAGTGTAATAAAGTATTAGATGTGTTACTTCTACCACCGCTGCTACTTGTTATAGCAATAATAATGATTTAATATATCTATATCTGGTATCAGAACAAATACAAAGTGCCTTAATAATGCTATAAGTATTACTGTATATTAACAGTGTATCATATTCTGTGATCTTAAATCATCAGTATGTCGTTAAATACACAAACAACAGGTGTAGTTTTCACTGGAAACCACAAGATGGCAGAATCGCACACAGAGTACTTAGCAGTGTAAGGCTTGGTTCATACAACCAAATAACCTCTACAAGCTGGTTGATGCATGCATCACAAAAAGAACAGCACCAGTTATCAGCAGCTGTCAATATTCAAATCACAGCGTGAAACATTAGAGAGTAATTTTTTTTTTCTATTAAGTTTTTTTTTTTTTAATTCCATCGCAGACATGAGTCTTTTTTTGCTGCTGTGGCAGTTGTCAAACATGACAGATAAGATAAGACACAGCGTAGCATTAAGCAGGTCAGTATGGAGAAACAGGAGGCAGTGCCTCGACGATCAATAGATGATTCACACTGCATTCACAGTGAATATGGATTGGACAGTGTCTCACTGTCGCCCATTTTTGTATTCATTCCCTCTTCTGCTCTTCTGTCTGTACACACACACACACACACCTTTGTGATAAAGGTTTACCGGGGAGCCTGATGTGACGTCAAGCTGGAGAGAAGGAAATGAAGCAGTATTGCCATGGAAACCCATCTCCCTCAGTTTCTCTATGATCTCTGATCCATCCTGGATCTGAGCACATGAAGGCTGTATTATTGCACAGACGTGCAGCCCTGCACAAAAGAAGAGCTTTTTGGAAAGCGAGACCAATGTTTTAGGTTACTTAAGGATGACTGCCTGGGAGCGATATTAAAATGTTTGTGGACACTGACTTCACCTTTATCTTTTATGGCAAACTGTATAAATAGATTTTATTGTCTGTTTAAAGTATGCCAGTCCCTTTTATAGACACATGCTATACCCAGCATTTGTGGGAGTTGTCTTGTGTTTTTTAGTTATTCAGTTCAGTTGGTTGCACTGTGTTAAAGTGATTGCTACCTGCTTATCTACACCAGTCAGATGACCAAATCATGTGTTAAAGGTACAAAATCTTTAGTTATTCTGGCATAAAACAGTGTGTACATATTCCTGAGAAGATACATGGTCAAGCAAATTAAGCACGGTAGCAACACCTTCCTTAAAATACAACAATTCTTTCGTCTTTGTACGTTTCTGTGGTTTCAGCATCTTGTTGTCTGTTTGCTGTAACATTAGTTTATGCAGACAGAGAGAATGAAATACACATCTTTGGTCGTGTTGAATTGATTCAGACCAAGTGATGCATATAACACCCCTTTCACACCTCAGGTGTACCGGTCTCATTGATCAGGAGGTATTAATACTCTAAATCAGCTCCCAGCACAAACAAACCTAAGAAGCATGCTCTGCAGTAGTTTTTGGTTCAGGTTGTTAAAAGAAAAAGCTCATCTGGCCCAAACAGACAATTTATACCTCCAGGGGTTCATCATGTCGTCTCCAGGCTGTGCAGCACATGTTGTCCTCTTCAGTCACGTGGATTTGTCGATCTTTGGAGGTCTGAGCTTGTTTGTGTTGTGTGTTTCATTTGCATTCAACAGAAAGCCCTACAGTCCTGATCTGTCTGAAGTCACAAGTCTAACCCTAACAGCCAAAAAAACTTTCATTTTGTATGCGCAGTAGATCACGAGTAACCTATTCACAGATTTGTTGGCACCTTAAATCGATGTCACGATTTTTTGCTCTGCTGTCTTTAATGTTTGTTAGAAAATGAAATCAAATCTTCTACAGTCAGCTGCAGCTTCACAGCATCCTATTTTTATGATGCTGCCTAATTTACTCTGAGATTAGCAGGAAACTAACCTCACTCTGTGTGTGTACAGAGTTTGACATTGTTTGCTTATAGTGTCTAGTGGCCCCCTGTCCGGTATTAACAAACCTTGTGATAAAGGTGACAGTCCTTGAATCACATGTCACTGGTCATTGTGCAGATTTCTACCAATGTGTCATTTCACAATGTGACCGTGCACTGAGCTTTGATTTATCAAGGTGAATGCCTTGTGTTTGCTGCAAAGCAGTGAGGTGGCAGCGTTCCCCAGACTTGTTCAAGTAAAAACCCCACAGATGGCTTTAATTGTACAGCAGCTCAATGATGCATGCTCGCCAAACCAAACACTGGTTTATGACTTAGGTGGGGTGTACAAAGACTGCAATGTGACTAACACACACCAGTTCCTTAGCTGTGTTTGCACATACACACAAACACACACACACAGGCCTAGGCTGGTTGCTGCCTGTCGCTGGCTTTCTGAGTGTTTACAATGCCGTATGAGGGGGGATCCTGGGAGGCAGCTATTTTTAGCTCTGGTTTCATCATTCCTCTCTCTCCGCTCTGCGTGCAGCTGCAGGCTGGTGCTGCATTCTAATGAAAAGACGAGCGGATGGCAGTAAAACACCTTCTGTTTGCCTCATACACGCAGAGAAAAAGGCTCCCACAGCTCCCGCAGGTTTAAAAATCCAGACAGAGAGCTCAGGCATCACAGACTGCTCTCACCTCTTTTATTTATCCAGTGTGATTTCTATTTGGATGTTGGATGTCCAGCATGGGCGTGCTGTTAAATTAAAGGACAATGGTTGTGGAGCAAATTTTAAGTTTATATGAGGTGTGAGCTGAGGCTCGTGTTCTTTGATGTGACCAGGCAGCAACCTCAAGCCTCAGCCTGCAGTGTAGTAATGGTGGATGGGAATGTTAACAGTCATATGCTGCAGAACTGCCACTGTTTCCTCTGTGGGTTGCCACAACACACTCAGCATCTCACCCTGTCATGTCTTACATTGCATAACACTCCCACCCCCACCGCGTCCCCCTTCTTACCCTTCAACACTTGGTACAAATGGTACAAACAGATGAAAATGCCACCGTGACAGGAAGGGATCATCATCACCACTTCACCACCGTGTTCTGTACACTTGCTACAATTAGGAGCAGCAAGGTTATATCCTCTGTCTTATTGATTCTGATGAAAGACTTGATATCTTTTTGATTAGCTCTGTGCAATATGAAAGGCTTATAGAGATGAAGCCACATAAAATGATCACCCAACAATGCTGTTGTGAAGCATTTTGGTGTCTTTCAATTTACTGTTTTAGCTTTACAGCTTTATTAAATCAAAATGTTCATAATAAGCTTTATTAGTGGCTAGTCAAAAATATCTCAGATTGGGACAACCAGTGTTTCATCTGGTAGCCCCACATGTAAGCTAAGCCCTTAATGCAATAGCCCAATTCAGGTCAATTCAGTTTTATTTATGTAGTGTCAAATCATAACAAACGTTATCTCATGACACTTTCCATACAGAGCAGGTCTAGACTGTACTCTTTATAATATTATCTACAGAGATGAACAATTCTACCATGAGCAAGCACTTGGCGACGGTGGCAAAGAAAACCTTTTAACAGACAGAAATCTTGAGCAGACCCAAGCTCATTGGTAGACGGTCAACCACCGCAGCCAGGTTGGATTCCAGGCCTGCGGCACATTGCTGCATGTCATCCCCTTCTCTATTCAACACTCCTGTCCACTGTTGACTGTGGTTATCAAATTAAGGCATACAAAAACATATAAAACAAATAAATATCTCAGTACCTGAACTCAGTATTTGATCAACTCTGGCAACTTCTCAGTCTACTGGAAGTCCCTGGGACTGCGACAAGGGACAATCCTCAGGAAATGATGTTTGAACTAGGAGACCTTAGCCTTGTTAGTTCTTTTGGTTCGGGGTGTGTATCTTTGGAAATTAGCTTGCATTCTCTTTGAAGGGAAATTGTCATGGAGACACAACAGCAAAACAAGCTCATGATGGAATCAGAGGTTCCCAAAGCGAGGTCTATTGATAGCCCACACAGAATGGAAAACGGACATATCTGGGATGAACTGGTGTGTTTTCCTTTCTTCAACCTTTCATCTCAGCCCCCCCACCCCCACCATTCCCCTGTTTGTACGTAACTGCAGGCATCTGTGCTTCTCTTAAACGTCACCAGATTTGTATTACATGGTTGTTACTGTGTCTATTTTTGGAAATATAAACTGAATTTTGCTCCAAAGCAGCACAGTGTGGTTTGTTTAGAGAGACGGGTTGCGTCACATTAATTAAGATCCCAGTGAGAGCGTGCTGTGTTTGAGCTGAGGAGGCACTAGAAGAGGCAGATAGATGGCAGACCCTTGTCCTGCAGTCAAACCTGAAAAGAAGCAGTACCGTGTGTCTTTGTTGGAGATTTTCCATCTTGTGAGAAAAAGTCAAGGTTTATTATGCTCCCTCTTGACTAATGCGTGGTGAGTTCAGCAGATGTGCCTCTTGCAATAGAGGATAATGCAAGGGGTTTTGTATTTTTATTTGAGCCACTTTTGAATATGGATTTTAGTATATATTGTCAGGCTATTAGGAGATATGAAGACTGACCTTTCTGTTTTCATAAGACGCCATTACGCTTCCGTTCATTGTAATGGTGACGAATAACATCCACCACCTTCAACTTGCAAGCACTGCACTTGCATGCAAAATGTTGTTGATGTAATACAACTTTACTGCTGCCCCACTACATTTCATATTATACTTATTATATTATTCATTTCAATATTATACTCTTTACTCCATCTAGTCAGGCATGAAGTCAATCTGGGTATTCATCAAACTCTATATCTTAGGTGACCATTCAAATAGCTGGCTAATATGGTAAATCGGTGTATTTAAAGCGAGAAGCAGTTACAAACGAACCATATACCTGCCCCTATGGAGCGCTCAAAAATGTGGAAGATTGCCCTATTGGCTGGTGAAACACACTAATTTAAGCACAGGGAGGAACATCCTTCATTCTGAGCAGACGCCTCAGCTGAGAGGACGTGCTTTGAGTGCGAGCACATTAGAGCTGAGAGTGCACAGGTTGCACAGATTTGAATGTGAGCGAAATGTTTGTGTCCAAGAAGAAGAAATGTGAGCACAAGCATGTGATGTTTTGAGTCCAAGCACACATTTTGAAAGAAAGCAGCAAAATCTGAGTGCGAGCACAAACTGTGAGCATGAGGAGAATAAATCTGAGCATGAGAAGGAGAAATCATGCTCTCATGAAAATCTATGCTCTTGAATAAAGACAGGATAATTCGTCCATAAGTCCAGAGTTCTAGAAATCTGTGCATGTGATGGAGGAATGCACAGTGCATGCAAGGGGCGTGTTCTCAATAGCCCTGCAGTAAGCAGTGTGTTATCAGCATGTGATTGGGGACTAAAATAGATATTCAAGTGTACTTGCATGAAATCTGGTTGTTTTAGTCAATATTATGCTAAAATATATTTTCCCCAACTATATTTAAGTTTTTATTCCCATATATTCCTGTCAATTCCCATGACAAGTTTTCAACTTGGAAAATTACCAGGATTTTGCAACTCTATGTACTATTAAACACACGTTAGACTTTCCAGCCCAGCTCAGCCAGATCATTCAGTCTCCATTGTTGTAACAACACCACAGTTAACTGTCTGCACATCGCGCCTGTTTTTGGATTCTTTTTGGATTTCCCTCACTGACTTCTGTCAACTCCTGTTCAGCTATCCACATATTACAGTTTTCAGCAAACCAACGACAACCTCCAAGATGGCAACTAACATGTTAATAATGAATAAATAAACAAATGTCAATTTCAAAATTCATGTTATTGCAGATTTAATACTTCTTCCTCCACCATGTTTCTGAATCCAACTGTGATGGAAAATCACACCCATCCATCTATCCTTGCCTGCATTTTCTAAACCCAGTTATCTTAAAGTAAATAGGTTACAGCTGTTTCTTTTGTTTGCTTTTGCGTCATCTCCTCATCTCCACAATATAGATGAATCTCTTTTTGTATTGTTTTTTGTTGTCTTGTTATTTTTACTTTTCTTTTTTTCTATCAATATTTCAAGATGAGTGTTCTTCAGTATGCCGACTGTCTCGTCACAGCCGAGCTGAAAGGTTGGAGCAGACAGGTTCTGCTTTCTGCCGTCTTGCCTCTGAGATATATCTGGTGCACTCTTCATGTTTGAATGTATATGAAATTGATTTACTGAGTGTAATGATGTGCTCAGTCAGGGCAAATGAGTCAGACGAACCAAAGAGTCCTGTGTGTTTATATAACATTCACAGGAAGATGAATGAGGCCTATTTTACACTGTTCAGATGCTCAGATGCTTTCAGACACTCAACTCGCTGGATTCTTTCAACAAAATGTTAATGAAGGATCAACAGAGATGCTCAGCACTTCAGAGAGCCTCATTTAAATTTCATTTGAGACAAGAGACATGGAGCCACTGGTCTTAAACAATAACCATAACAAGACAATTATGTTCTCTCTCTACACACACACACACACACACACACAGTAGCTGTCAGGTTCCTGTGGAGATAGGGGGTCAACTCACCCACTCAGTAGTTGCAATGGCTTCTAACAAGCCTGAGAAGGTGAGGAGCCTGAGACTGAAGAAGAGGAGAACACAGCTACCCTGTTGGACCGTGGGGAAAATAAAGAAGCCACACGATGCAGTCATGGCTGTCAGTGTACCGGCTCCCTCGAGGAAGGAGGAGTGGACTGACCTGCATGTCATCCATCTTAAGACACTCTTCTGAAGGATTTAAGTTCATTCTTTCTGCAAATGGGTAACCTCCTGAATGTGCACCCAAAATTTCTAATTTCCAAGCAGTGCCCTTTGTGATTTGGGATATTGAGCCATACAAATAAAATAAACAGGAGTTGATTTAAAGCATCACACTGCCCCAGTACAGCCTCACAAAGCTGAGTTTCTGTCTTGTTTTGAAGTTTATTTGCAGAGATAAGAGAGAGAAAGAGAACATTTGCATATTATGTGTATCTCAAGGAATCAGAATTGATCCTGTGAAGCTGTTTTACTCCTGTGGTTACTAACAGTACCATCACAAGTGACATCAGAAAACACAGACAATTGCAGGGTTAAATGTGTTTTTGGCATTGGCTCTCTTTTTTTGCATTGGTGACAGACAGAATGGTGACCTCTGTATTATGTATCGTATTGAACTAATTGTACTTCACAGTGGCAGAAATATGGCCAGAAACACGTACAGTGGGGTGAAACCCAAAGCAGAGCACATACTTGAGCAAGTGACAGCCCTTCCTGTCAGTCTGCATGTGAACACAGGCAGCATTGGTGTTGTGACTGTTAAATGTCAGAAGTTGTATGTGAACTGCGAGTGGGTGTTATATATGTGCAACCCTAAAATATGATATTTGAAGTTAATATGACTGGGGAATGAAGGAGCATTTTTGTGTTTATTGCAGATCGAGATAGATTGGCTTCTCTTTTATCAGGCTGCAGTGATCCATCTGAGAGAACATCTTGTTAAAGTACTACCTCAGCTATATTTAGAACTGTTTGCATCCTTTGTGTCCTTTTTGAATTAGGATCTCATCAAGGCTTTCAGTAACAGTAAACAAGCCCCCAGATGTTTTAAAAGTGGCATATCAGTCCTAATGAAATGCTGTGAAACAGTAGAGCTTAGCCAGCAGGGATGGATGCAGTAATTTATTCTCTTGTATTTCTTCTCCCAGGCAGCCGGGATAGGTGGCACAAATGCAGCGTTTTAATTAAAAACTGCTGAGACACAGCGATGCTGGAAGACTTGGCAGCTGCTGAGAAGTCTTCCCATTCCTATGGTGTGTAGGCAGCACACTATGGTGTGCCTAATTCAACTGAGGGAAACCAATAACAGGAACCCAATTATTACCTTTACAGGGAGCCAAAATTCTCTCCAAGCTCTCCCATTGTCTGCTGTTCCTGTGAGTTTATTTCAGTCCATTTGTGTATGGCTACAGGACTAAAAAAAAGTCTTGCAGCAGGTGTGTCACTCCAAATCAGGACAACAGGACAACAGCATTTTTATATAAAGAACAATGTGCAATCCCACAAAGATGAGACTTCCAAAAGCTTAAAGAAGAGCTGAAGATTGTGAGTCCATCATTTTGGTTTGTGACCTCTTAAAAGACTTACTAGCAACTCTTCTTGGTTACAGGTTAAAATAAAAGTAAGATCATTCATTTAAAGGAAAAATGACAACTTATGTTAATCATTTCAGGACCCTTCAGATTTATCTTGCAATCCCTGGAGGGGGATCCCCTTATGTTGGAAAACAGTGGCTTGAGAGATTAAGGTGCCGGTATACAGTTAGGGTTAGATGTAGGGTTAGAGTTAGTGCCTGTCATATGGTGAAACAGCCTCAAACATACTCTTTAACTTTTCTGGTGTTAGAAATGGAGGAGGTGTGGCTTTGTCTGACGATAGCTATAATTTTCTTAATATTACAGTCTTAATCTTTAGACCCACAGCTGGGTGGAGGTGACAGAAAACCCAGTAAAATTTTCCAGGAGAGATCACCTGAAAATGCGCACTGTAATCCCCAAACAAGAGTGCATCTCCCCCTCTCTGACAGGACAGCTTTAACCCTTTAAGTCCTGAGCCTATATTGGCCGTTTTTTCAATACTTTTGATTTTGTCTCTATATAAATATAAAAAATGTTTAAATGCCCATGCTTGTTATCTTATATATGGACAGAAATGCAACGGCTGCCATCCCGTCTCACGAGTGCAAGTCCGCAATTATTCTCGGATGAACATATTTTCTACCATCAAATTATAATTATAATTACAATCATATCTCCGGTTTTCTGTGGTCTATCGGTTCCAAATAAAAACTGGGACAGAGTTTCAAATGCGCACTTTCAAGTAAAGTTGATGGCAGCACTCCATGTGAGTTTTTTTGTTATGGTGCCACGTGATCTGATCATGCCAGTGTGATCATCAGCCCCAGAGGGATAAGCACTTTTTTTCTGACTTAGTCAGAGAACATGACAAACAAACTACTTTTTTTTCCTGCAAGCTAATATCATGGATGCATTCTGAGTGAACTGGATGTAACAATTACAATTCCAGATCAGTTTTTACCCCTAAATAATCTCACACTTTATATGAGGTAAATATTTTAGAAATTTTCAATTGCTTGTGTTATCATTAGTGAAAATGACCTCCATTTTTTTCACATTTTCTTTTACATTCAGTCTCATTCCCAGGTTGTCAAAAATACAGATGCTTTTGGGGTGAATAGAAAACAAACCAAGTATCTCAGAGTGAGCCACACAATACAGTAGCTGACTCACACTGGGGACATAAGCGCCACGGAACGGCTGCGCCACGGTTTTGCTCCATCCTCCGTGCTGGCAGTGTAACGGCAGCTTAGCCGTATTCAAGCGAGATCGCGC
Source organism: Nibea coibor (assembly GCA_023373845.1). NCBI lineage: Eukaryota > Metazoa > Chordata > Actinopteri > Sciaenidae > Nibea > Nibea coibor. Next base: position 1,951,103 of record CM041724.1, read on the forward strand.
GAGAATCCTGAACGTACGCAAGTCCTGACCCATTTTTTAATGTGACTTAATGATTTTATAAGGCCAGCCAATTTGTGTTTTAAATGATTCAAAAATAGTAGGAGATCTTTGTTTCATTAAAATAAATGTGTTCTTCCAAATACTTGACTTCATTCTTTACAGGGATTGTTTAATGACAATAAAGCTTAAAAAACCTAAATGCACAACTGTCAAACAACAGGTTAAAAATAAAGTTTGTATTAACAACATGAAAATCGCTCTTGACTAATCTAAGAAACTAAAACTCACTCGACAAAAGCTAGACTAAGAAAGAACAAATAAACAAACACTTATGAGACTATACTGGGACTAAAAAAACAAACAGAAAATCACTCTTCATGGAAATCACTCTGGCATGGAAAAAGTGTTGGTTCTCTGACACATGGGACAAGACGAACTGGCAGACAGGGAGAAACAGACTATATACACACAAGATAAGTGCACAGGTGGAAACAATCAGGGCAGAGACAGGTAGTCCTAAAAGCGGGAAAAAACAGAGAAACTGAGAAAGTGAAACAATAGTAACAATGGTAACAATAGACGCAGACAGTAAGTGGAACCAAAATAAAACATGACACTGGGTTCTGAGATACCAGGCAACAGAGACAAGTCTCCAGTTCCTGGTTGAGCCGCCCCGTTTGTCCATTGGACTCAGGGTAGTATCTGGACGAGACACTGATTTTTTCAGGGTTATGCCTAGTCAGGTGTGATATTGGTTGAAGATGCAGTCAATGTCCCTTTACTGAAAACTCTCTCTCTCTCTACCCCATCAGCATCACCATCTGTAAACATACCTGTCTCATTAATGCATGTTAATGCATGTTACTAACTAAACTTCTTCCCCGGAGTTTCTGTGCTCTCTTGTCCAGCAGGTTCTCATGGATCGTGGCTGCTGCTGTGGTCCGCACGACATCAACTACATATATTATTACTGTGATTATTGCGACCATATCTCTCTTACAGTTTATAGTTAGTTAATGTTTTGCTGCTGCTGTGCATCTGTGTCTCTTTAACTCTATCACAGTTTCCATTTTATCATTCATTGTAATTCATTGTCATTTTATCATTCATGTACAATACATCTCTGTTGATTTGTTCTGTACACGTGACATCTGTTGTACGTCTGTCTGTCCAGGGAGAGGGATCCCTCCTATGTGCCTCTTCCTGAGGTTTCTTCTACTTTTTTTTCCCTGGTAAAGGGTTTTTTGTGGCAAGGACAGACGGTGTCACTCCCTTTACAGATTGTAAAGCCCTCAGAGGAAAATGTATTTTGCCTCTTAGTGGTTGCCGAACAACCACTAGGTGTAGGGTTCTCACCATTAGCCTGCTTCACCTCTGACTCTATCTGCCATTTTACTGCTTCATGGTGCCATGGCAGGATAGGCTCCTTGGCAGTAGGCTTGGGGTCAAACAGACGAGACAAGCGCCAGGCTTGGTGATCCGGGACCCCAGCCTGTACGACAAAGTAAAATCAGAGTCCATCTGGCTTGGCGCTTAGCCTTGCGAATATATTCAAGGTTTTTATGATCGGTCCAGACCACAAATAGATGTTGGGCCCCCTCTAACCAATGTCTCCACTCTTCCAATGCTATCTTAACAGCGAGTAACTCACGGTTACATAGTTCATCATAGACCAGGTGATACGCATTTCATAGGTCAAGCTTTGTAAAAATCTTGGCCTGTTGCAAGCCAATGACACAAGAGGCAGAGGGTACTGATTCTTAATGGTAATGTCATTTAGAGGTCTATAGTCAATACAGGGTCTCAGGGAGCCATATTTTTTCCCACAAGTATTTAAGAACGCCTCAATATACTCAGTCATGGCTACCTTCTCAGGACCAGAAATGGAATACAACCTCCCCTTTGGAATCACTGCCCCAAGGATAAGGTCAGTAGGACAGTCATAAGGTCGATGGGGTGGTAGAGTGGCCTTAGTCTTATTGAATACCTCCCCAAGATTATGGTAGCAACTGAGAATGGTCAGATCAGGCCGGTCAACCTTTAAGTCTGTGTGGGGCAGAACAGAAGCAGAGTTAAGGTCAGCAACCACCCCAGTGTCCACCTTTTTGTTCAGGTCAAGCCCTGACCCTACCCTGGGCCCTCCTCATCCCATTACTTCCCCTGAACACGAGTCAATGTGGGGGTTATGACTCTTGAGCTAGGGGAACCACAGGATCAGAGGGTGTTGGGCAGAGTGAATCAGGCGAAAAGACATCAGTTCATGGTGATCCTAAATGGTCACTTCTACTGGCTCAGTCACATAGGTTACTTTAAAAATGAAGCTGCCATCTAAGGCACTACCCTCCAAGGGCCGAGTTAAAGGTTGAGTCTTAACATCCAGCTTGTGAGCAAAGCCCCAATCCATGAAGCTTTCATCTGCCCCGGAGTCAATTAATACTCCCAGAGAAACTGTAATGTCTTGGTGTTTTACCTGGATATCAGGATGCGAGAGGGATTGTCAGTGTTGGAGGAGTGACTCACCCAGAATCTCTCCATCGGCTGGTGGGCTCTCTCTTTAACTGGGTATGCTGCCAGCAGATGCCCCAGCTGTCCACAATAGAAGCACCTACATTCCTGTAGGCATTGTTGTCATTCCTCTGCAGACAACTTGGCCCTTCCTAGCTCCATGGGCTCCTCCAAGTCGCAGGGGGTGCTGCTCTCCTGCGGACTGGTGATGACGAATGGAGAGAATCCCTCCAACCACATGAAGCAGGCAAAGGACGATATCTGGTGTGGTCCTGGAAAACTGTAGCTTGTGACTTGTCCCTTCTCCATCTCCACGATGCTAGGACTAAGAAAGCAGCATCATCAACAATACTTAAAAACCCATAGTATGTAATCTGATACATGTGTTCCGCCTTCTGCTGGACTATCATGTCACTACAGGCAGCTTAAGTTTTGTTTTGGTCATTTCCAACATGGCTGCCCCCAGAAAATGGTCCTCCCGCTTTTTTTTAGGAAAATCATTGCTAATTTTTGAGAAGTCATGGTGAGAATAACATCAAAATTCTAAGTATTTTCTTTAAATAAGTAGTTTATTCATTGAAAGAATGCATATTTATTATGTAACTCATTCTTTATATTACAATTAAATCGTGTTAAAATGTCTGTATCAAATTTGATACAGCAGGTATAAAATGTTTTTTTTCCTCCAAATTGTCATTTCTCATTTTTTGTAATTTAATCTACATAATGCTTACTAACACACTACAAACTACAAACACACACTATTTTGATGATTTCATAAATCTAATTAATCACTGAAATGACATCTTTATATACATTTTGAGTATTTCCACAATAACAATTCCTCTGAAATAATGTCTATGCTATATTGACCTATACGTCTGTTCCGCCCGGCGGAGCTTAGTTTCCAGTTGGACCCTTTTTAGTGACGCACCAGTTCTAGCGCTAGTACCGAGACCGTCCACGAATTGTTTTTTCAACGAGACTTGGTTAAATCTTTGCCTGTAAGTGTTTTGTGCCCTTATTTTGTGTCCTGTTAAGTGTGTCCTTATTGCGCTGAGTTTTTGTCGGGTTTCATACGAGGTTGAAGTCTCCGTTTGTTTTCGCCGACGCTATGTTGAATTTGTCCACTAGGGGGGCTCAGCGCTACACCTTAAGTAAATTGTAGCGCATTTGTATGGATTTGTATGATATAGCTGTAACTGAGTTTAGGGTCACAACTGATGTATGATTAATTTCTATACATTGGGGACATCTGTGTTTTATTATGATGTTGCAATGTGCAACGTTTATTTTCTGTGTGATTTCAGTCTTACAGACTTTTGATGAGGACAAACAAAGGAAATAAAACTGAGGAACAAAAGAGAACAAAAGATGAAACAACATTCCTCAACAAAACTTTGGGAGTTAGTCTTCTTCAATTGCTGTTAACTACCTGTCTAGCCGTACAAAGCTGAAGTCGTACTGCGAGAGCAGAATAGTAAGAAGGCAGTAATACACCAGGCTCAGTACGAAGCAGCTCAACTCGACGCTGATCTCATCGCTGCCTACTCACGGTTCCCCAAACAGCCAAGATGGAGGAACAACGTAACGCAGAAGAAACGCATCAGTCTCTGGTGACTAGATCCATCGCCCAATCAAGTACCAAATCATCAACAACAAGCTCTGCTGCACTCAAAGCTCGAGCTAGGGCCGAAGCTGCCCGCATGCAGGCTTCATTTGCTAAGAAAGAAGCGGAGATGATCGTTGAAGAAGCAACATTAAAAGCAAGAATGCACATCCTAAAGAAAGAAAAGGATGCAGCTACGGCCACCGCAGAAGAGGCAGTGTTTGTGGCTGCTGCAGAAAATGCAGAGATAGACTCTCGTCATGACATTGACTTACCACTCTTGCCATCCAACCCAGGACAACGGACAAGCGAGTATGTTTTGCAGCACAGTGGTGGTGCGTCAGAACGCATATCTATGTACACATGTTCACAGCCTGCAAGGGAGAAAGCAGAACAGGAAAGGAGCAATCTCAGAAACGAAGAAGATATTCGCCTGGAAACAACTCCTAAAGAGGTGAACCAGCAGCCAGCAGCAAATGCCACACTACATACTCATGAGAACTTTTCTCCTGTGCACAAACAGAGAAAGAGATACTCAGATCCACGTGCAGATTCAGCTTACCTGAAACAGCCTACACCGCAAAGATGGGATCCTGACAACCCTTTAAAGCAGACAGCAGCCACACCAGATGTTGCAAAATACCTAATGAGGAGAGAAGTGGTCACATCCGGTTTGATGGAGTTTGATGACCATCCGGAGAACTATTGGGCGTGGAAAGCCTCCTTTCAAAGTGTCATTGATGGACTCAGCTTGACTCCAAGAGAAGAGTTAGACCTCTTGATAAAATGGCTCGGGCCAGTATCCAAGGAACACGCCAAAAGGATCCGAGCTATACACAGTCACAACTCAACTGCAGGGCTGGACATGGTTTGGCAAAGACTAGAGGAGAACTATGGATCCCCTGAAGCAGTTGAGCATTCACTCCTGAGAGGGTTGAGGAATTCCCCAGAATCTCAAACAGGGACAATGTGAGATTAAGAGAGCTTGGGGATCTGTTGCTTGAGCTAGAATATGCAAAAGAAGGAGGATACCTTCCTGGATTAGCATATCACGTCACGTGGAGTGAACCCCATATTAGAAAAAATCCCATTTAGTCTCCAAGAAAAGTTTCCCAAGGGTCAAAATATAAAGATCAGAACCAAGTCCCCTATCCACCCTTCACCTTCTTCTCACAGTTTGTTCGTTCTGAAGCTAAAATCAGAAATGACCCTAGCTTTATGATATCCCAAGCTAATCTCTCAGGCCTCACCAAGACCGAGAGACCGACAAAATACAGCAACAAAGTACCAGTCTCTGTGAGGAAGACTGGAGTGTTTTCTGAAGCTATGGCAGCTCATCCAAGCTCTGTCGAAAGAGGAGCTATAGATCCAGACCGACAATGCCCCCTGCATAACAAGCCTCACGCACTCAGAAAATGTCGCAGCTTCCGCAGCAAGCCCATGGAGGAGCGGAAAACCTACCTTAAAGAGAAAAACATCTGCTTCAGGTGCTGTGGTTCGACCAAACATAGAGCAAAAGACTGCGATAAAGAAATAATATGCTGAGAATGTGGCAGCAAGACCCACATGGCAGCTCTTCATCCTGGCCCAGCACCTTGGGTGTCCGGAGCCACAGCGGACCATGGCGAGGAGGAGGAGACCTACAAGACCCCTCCTGGAACTCTTCCAGCAGTAACATCAAAATGCACAGAGTTTTGTGGAGAAAACAACAATGCCAAATCCTGCTGCAAAATATGTTTAGTTAAAGTCTATCCTGAAGATTGTCCAGGGAAAGCAATTCAGACATATGTAGTGTTAGACGATCAGAGCAATCGTTCTCTTGCTCTTAGTGGGCCAGACTTAAACAATGCTCTGCTGGGTGTCTTAATGCGCTTCAGGAAAGAGAACATCGCAGTCACCGCAGATATCCAGCAGATGTTCTACGCATTTGTTGTCCGAGAAGATCATCGTGATTACCTGCAGTTCCTTTGGTATAAGGAAAACAACTTAAGCAACGACATCACAGAGTTCAGAATGAAGGTACACATATTTGGCAACAGCCCCTCACCATCCGTTGCCATCTACGGTCTGAGAAGAGCTGCACAAGAACATCAGGATGAATACGGCGCAGACAGTAAGGAGTTTGTCATGAGGAACTTCTATGTAGATGATGGCTTGACATCAGTTCTGACAGAGAAAGAAGCTATTGATCTTCTTAAGAGAACCCAAAAAATGTTGGCAGCATCCAACTTGAAACTCCACAAAATTGCTTCAAACAGCAACGAGGTCATGAAAGCGTTTGCCCCTGAAGACCTTGCAAAAGACTTAAAAGATCTCGACCTTGGAGCAGATCCTCTCCCACTTCAACGAAGCCTGGGACTGATATGGAATCTGGAGAAGGACAGTTTTAGTTTCCAAGTGTCCCTTGAAGAGAAACCGTTCACAAAAAGAGGCATCTTATCAACAGTTCAGAGCCTGTACGGTCCTTTGGGCTTTGTGAGTCCCATTACAGTGCAAGGAAAAGCTCTGGTCAGAGAACTCTTGTCCAAAGATAATGACTGGGATGATCCTCTTCCGTCAGTCAAGCAAGTGTCTTGGAAGTTGTGGAAGGAGTCTCTCCTGGAATTAGGGAAGCTACACATCAGAAGAAGATACGTGCCTATCCCTCTTGCCTCATCTCAAACTCGACAACTCTGTATATTCTCTGACGCCTCTACACAGGCTATTGCTGCAGTAGCCTACCTGCGTGTTACCAATGAAGAAAATCAGTGCCACATAGGATTCATTATGAGCAAAGCAAAGTTGGCGCCGCTCCCAGCTCACACAGTCCCATGTTTGGAGCTGTGTGCCGCTGTCTTGGCAGCTGAGATGGCGGACTTGATCTGCAGTGAGATGGACATTGAGATGCATGCAGTAAGATTTTTCACTGACAGCAGGATTGTTCTCGGGTACATCCATAACACCTCTAGAAGATTCCATGTGTATGTTGCCAATCGAGTCAATCGCTTCAGGAAATCAAGTCATCCACAACAATGGCAGTATGTCGCCACTGAGCAGAATCCAGCGGATCACGCCACGAGACCTATGTCAGTGGACATCCTCAGGACCTCTAACTGGTTTTCCGGACCGGGATTCCTGAGGAACACCAGTGAGTCTCCACCAAGCAACAGTTTTGACCTTGTTGATCCAGAACTTGATGAGAAAGTTCGGCCCCAGGTTGCTGTCAACTACATTAAAGCTACAGAAGGTCAGTTTAGCTCAGCACGCTTTGAACGATTTTCCAGCTGGAAGAGACTACTACAAGCCATCACAAGGCTTATTCAAGTAACAAGGGCATTCTCCAAAACTTACAAAGCAGATGCTGTTGATGTACGATGGCAAGCTAAAACAGTCATCGTTCATTGTGTCCAACAAGAATCCTATGGAGAAGAGTTACGCTGTTTGAAGGACAGGATTCAGCTCTCAAAAAAGAGTCCGCTGAAAAAGTTAAATCCTTTCATCGACGAGGATGGACTTCTTCGGATTGGAGGGCGCCTCGTCAACGCTGGCTTACCAAGAGACGAGAAACATCCTGTCATACTGCCGAAAACACATCACATCGCAACTCTCATAGTGAGACATTACCATGAGGAAGTTGCCCACCAGGGTCGTCACTTTACTGAAGGAGCCATCCGGGCAGCAGGAGTGTGGATAGTGGGAGGAAAACGGCTGGTGTCTAGTGTCCTCCATAACTGTGTGACCTGCAAAAAACTGAGAGGGAGGTTGATGGAACAGAAAATGGCAACACTACCAGCAGACAGACTTACCTGTGAACCTCCTTTTACCCATGTCGGACTGGATGTCTTTGGGCCCTGGAGCATTGTCACTCGCCGCACTCGTGAAGGCAGTGCAGAAAGTAAGCGGTGGGCAGTGTTATTCACCTGCATGAGCACGAGAGCGCATTGAAGTGTTAGAACCTATGTCCACTTCAAGCTTCATAAATGCTTTACGACCGTTCTTTGCAGTCCGTGGGCCATCCAAACAGCTTCGCTCTGACAGAGGCACAAACTTTATTGGAGCATGCAAAGAGTTAAAATTCAACACCAGTGACCCAGAGCTGACTGGTTACCTTGACGAGCAGGGCTGCATGTGGACTTTCAATGCCCCTCATTCATCCCATATGGGAGGTTGTTGGGAAAGGCTGATAGGAGTAGCACGTCGGATCCTGGAAGGGATGTTGCTACGCTCTGTATCCAACCATCTCACACATGAAGTGTTGACAACACTGATGGCAGAAGTCATGGCCATTCTAAATGCCAGGCCATTAATTCCAGTGTCAACTGACCCCGACCATCCTACTATATTGACACCTGCGATGATTCTCACTCAGAAGATGACTCCAGTGACAGCTCCTCCAGGTGACTTCGATCACAAAGATCTTCACAAAAACCAGTGGAAACAAGTGCAGTGTTTAGCGGAGAGCTTCTGGAAACGATACAGACAAGAATATCTGGTGTCTCTCCAGAAACGTCACAAATGGACGGATGACTGGCCAAGCATTCAAGTTGATGATGTCATTTTGGTGAAAGACAGCCAGGCTAAAAGGAATGACTGGCCAGTTGGACTTGTGGTAAAGACATTGCCTAGCAAAGACAGCAAAGTTCGCAAGGTTGAAGTTAAAGTTGTGAGGCAAGGAACACCAAGAACCTACATCAGACCAATCTCAGAGCTTGTTCTCCTTATGTCTAAGGACTCTTAAAGTGATGGACATTCTGATAAGCTATAATAGCGTTCGTTAATCTTAAGTGGTGATTATCTGTGTATCTTTTTGATTGTTAAATCTTTGAGTTATTAAGATGTTAATAGTGGTATAATAATATACCAGGCGAGGAGTGTTCCGCCCGGCGGAGCTTATTTTCCAGTTGGACCCTTTTTAGTGACGCACCAGTTCCAGCGCTAGTACCGAGACCATCCACGAGTTGTTTTCTCAACGAGACTTGGTTAAATCTTTGCCTGTAAGTGTTTTCTCTGTAACATAGTGTTTTTGTGTCGCTCACATGTTTTTAGCATTGTGTTATGTTACGGTCCTTAATAAATTGTAGCGCATTTGTATGGATTTGTATGATATAGCTGTAACTGAGTTTAGGGTCACAACTGATGTATGATTAATTTCTATACATTGGGGACATCTGTGTTTTATTATGATGTTGCAATGTGTAACGTTTATTTTCTGTGTGATTTCAGTCTTACAGACTTTTGATGAGGACAAACAAAGGAAATAAAACTGAGGAACAAAAGAGAACAAAAGATGAAACAACATTCCTCAACAAAACTTCGGGAGTTAGTCTTCTTCAATTGCTGTTAACTACCTGTCTAGCCGTACAAAGCTGAAATCATACTGCGAGGGCAGAATAACGTCTATCTTTAGATGTCAAAAAGGCTAGAGGAAGAAGAGAGAAAGAGAAAGCACATTGAAAATGTCATCAACATGATCATGGATGGTAATACAAGTGACATAGAGCAGTTGGCAGAAGAGGATGAGGATGAGAAATGGACTCAGTGAAGGGCAATGAAAAAAGAAGAGAATACAGATGGAAAAAAATACAATATCAAGCTCCATCTGTTGATTTTGTTGCATGTGTTGATGAAGGGACAGAGGACAGGTATGACTGGACACCATACATGTATTTCAAACATATTTGTCACTGATGAAATGTTACAGGAAACTGCAGGACAAACAAACCTGTACAGTGTGCAAAAACAGGGCAAGTCAGTAAACACAAGTGCCAAAGAGATAGAGCAGGTTCTAGGCATGTACATGCATATGGGATTAGTGCAGATGTCCAGTGTGAGAGCCTGGACAAGGTAAAGAAAGAAAAACTGTGGAAGCTCAGGACATGGTTACAAAAACTGTGTTTTCTCTGTGTACCTCCTGAAGAGTGCCATGCAGACTCATCTGCGTGTTTACATTCCTGCAAAACCTCACAAAGGGGGTTTCAAGATGTGGGGACGTGCTGGACAAAGTGGCTTCCTTTATTACTTTGATGTCTGTCAAGGTGCAGAAAATCCAGAGAGAGAAAAGTCTGGAGTTGGTGTTACAGGAGAAGTTGTGCTGAAAATGACATCAACACTTCCAGCAGGAAAAAATCACAAGGTCTTTGCAGACAACTACTTTTCATCAGTTCCCCTGGTGCAATGCCTAAAAGAGAGAGGAATCCACTACATTGGTACTATCCGGACAGAGTGAAAGACTGCATGCAAGACTACATGATGGATGAAAAAGAACTGAAGAAAAGTGGAAGAGGGTCAGTGGACAGAGGGAACCAGGACAGAAGCATCATTGTAAGATGGTACGACAACAAACAAGTGAACCTGATTTCCTCTTTTGTTGGCATTGAACCTGTGGGGAATGTGAAAAGCTGGGATCGCAAATCCAAAACTCACATAGTGGTTCCCAGGCCAGCCATTGTTGAAACTTATAACAAGTTCATGGGAGGTGTCGATCTCCTTGATATGCTGTCTACACTTTACAAGTTCAGCTTCAGATCTCGAAGATGGTACATGTATATCTGGTGGCACACTGTCACAGTTGCATCATCAATGCATGGAACCTCTACAGAAGAAACCAGAAGAAGCCTGAGCCCCAAAAGAAACCCATGGCTCTGCAAAGGTTTCAGGCTTTGGTTGGTACATCTCTCACAAGCGCAGGAAAGGCTAAGTGTGGCAGACCACTATCCTCCCCTGAGGCGACTCCAACTCCACCCCGTAAAAGGCCAAGCTGCACTGTGCCTCTTGATGTAAGAAAGGATGGCACTGACCATTTTCCTGCATAGGAAACCAGAGAGATGCAAGCACTGCACAGGCAATCACTTTTCATATGTCTACTGTGGGAAGTGTAAGGTGCATCTTTACCTGAACAAGGACAGAAACTGTTTTTCCGCCTACCACAAAATGAAATAAAAAGGTGTTGAAAGTGTTATGTGAAAAAGAGGAAAAAGTTCATGTTCATGTTCTATAATTTCAAAATGTTATTGAACTCTTTTTTGGGGCTAACATTGTTGTGAACAAAAATTTGCCAAAAACGCCCACTGTATCAAATATGATACAAAAAATATCGCATAAACAACATGATATAGCAGAAAAAAGAAGTGGATTTTGTTATAAGTGTTAATAAATATCTCAGTTCCAAAAAATCTAAATTTTCTGGCTATTTTTTGATGGGTCAGGTCTTACCTAGAGATGAAACTCCTGAGGCTATTCTTTCTGAAAAAGCAATGGGGAAACTCTTACTCAGTCGCAGACAGACTTTCATGTGATGATGTCTGAAATCACAAAGAACAAAACACCCCAGACATTTAACAACAATCAAGTGTTGGCAAGACTTTTAGTCTACTTTGATCAAACCTGAGTAGAAATAATGCTGAGGGTACGTGTGTGAGTAACTAACACACACATGAAATATGAGCCTTGTTCTTCACTAGCTGGGTAACATGATTGCACAAAGTACTGCCTTCTTACTCAAACAGCATTTGCACCCTGCTGAGCCACTTACGGCACACTCATATTATACGTCAGTCCTGCAAATATTCACCTCACCATTTACTTCAATTGAAGCTTGTATGACTTGAAAGTATGCATTTCCTGTTTTGATGCATCCTCTTGTTGGCTGTGGCGGACCATCAACCAACTGAAACGCTGATGGACTATGCTGGAAATGAAGAAATTGTGGTACTATTGAAGTGCTATTGTACAGTATGACAACCAGACCACAAACTGCAGCATCAATCTTGTTCATTGTTTGAGACAGCTTGTGCTCAATAATAATTTATTGCCCTCATTGCCTCATTTTTCTGTGGTCAAGGCTGCATTGTGTAATGGCCCTCTTCCATTTTGTGTTTTGTTGCTCTCTGTGCTCCTCCCTCCATAGGTTCTCCTTGCCTTTCCCCTCATCAGGGAGATCCACCTCACCTGTGGCCTCATCTATAAAGGCGTGGCCTTTCTAAGATAGCAGTCTCTTGCTCTCTCTCTCTCTCTCTCTCTCCTATATGGCTGGTGCCTCCAGGCACCCCTGCATAGTTTTGGTTTGGTTGTGTTCCATTTGCTCTTTTGTTTCCTCATGATTACACTTAAATTCTGTTCTTAAATAAATTCATGGTTAATTTAACTGGTCGCTGCACTCTCAGAAAATAAAGTACGGAATTGTACCTTTCTGGCTTGTCACTGGGGCAGTACCCTCAGAAGGTACAGTTTTGTACCCTGGACACTGGGTACTTATTTGTACCCTTGTTGTTTGTACCATTATTTATTTCAGATATTTTTTGTGTATCTACATTATACAAAACACCATTTTTTTAATTTATCAGAAGGTATTTTTTATTTCACATTTCAGTTTCTCTTGTCAACTGGTGAGCTGTGACACAACTCAATGCTGTCCATTTTCACAACATTCGGAGCTCTCCTGGTGAAGGCCATTTTCCAGTCTTGATCTGTCAAGTGGATAGTTGGGTATGGAGTGGCAGGGATTGCTCGATTCAAAACCAAAAGGAAAAAAGACAAGCAAATCAGATTAACAATAGCCTTTCCACTATAAAATGCAATTTTACACTACAGTGAACCCTTGCTGTAACACGTTTCACCTTTCTCGGCTTCACAGATTTTTTTATGCTTTTTTTTTTTTTTTTTACAGTGCATTGTGTTGTTAATTCTGATTGGCTGAGCACTTTTGACGTTGGTCTTTAACTTAGACTTCAGTAGAAAAAGACATTACAGCGGAGCGGTCAGGACGAAGACGTACAGTCCGCGGGACAGTGAAATACGCGTGAGCCACAATGTGTATATGCGTGAGTCACAACCTCGTATTCATTATTAAAATTATTATTTTACAGTATTTTTTTTAAGAAAACATTTATATTTTTATTTCTTAACAAATGCTTGGGCCTGAAAACAGGTTTTTGACAGGTTTCATTCTATAGTACAGTATTGTATTGTGTAATAATTGTAAAAAATAAAGCTGACTACTTTGCGAATTTCACCTATCGCAGATTCTTTTTGGAATGTAACCCCCGCAATAAACAAGGGTTCAATGTATATGGAATAGTAAGCACATTTATTATCTACCTTGCTTGACCTTTATTGAATATTCTGTCTTTCTTTACACATTTGCTGAAATTGTTGGTTATGATTAGAATGTGACTGTTCTGATGTGGAATTCAGGCCCCAAGTGTAAGATTTTAAACATAATTGTGCACAAATGCACTTGATTAAAAAAAATAAACTGTACTTTATCCTTTCAAACAAGAACATTTAAAAATATATAGTGTTTTCAAATTGAGTTTATGTTAGTACTGTATTGAATAATGGTTGACAATTATATGGGACCATCCAGACAGTATTCAGCACAGCATCTTTATCACCCTACTTACCACTTACAGTATGTATGGAGCCATTATAGTAGCAAAAGAGCTGCACATGCGTATCTCAATCGGTGTGAGCGTAATCACATTTGTAAATGTGTGACAAAATTCATAAATGCGTAATTAAATTTGTGAATGGTACTAGAGTCTGCAAATGTGTATTTAGAATCTGTGTGTGTGTGTGTGTGTGTGTGTGTGTAATGAGATTTGATAATGTACCCAGATCTTTATGTGCCTGTCTTCAGTTACAACTGAGGTTTCTCAAATGGGTAGTTTTTGAGACAGACCATACAATGTAAGCCTGTGAGTCTAATCAGGGCAAAATACTCTGAATAAAAATAAATAATAAATAATAAATAAATCACAGCAGCTTGAGCCTGTCAGGCTGTGCTCAGGGCCAAGAAAACATTTGGTTAAAGACACAATCCTTGCATGTTTTTGCAGATCTGTCAAAAGTATCTGATATCTACTTGCTGATATTTTAACAGGTTTACAGATTGATGTACATATTTTCAAATGTTTGTATAAATTTTCAGATCTATGTATGCGTTTCCAGATCGCAATACACTTGCAAAACTGAATACAGATTTGTCAATATTTTCTTACACATTTTCAAATTTGATTGCACAGATTCTAAACACACATTTGCAGATCCTTGCACAGATTCACAAATTTTGTTACGCATTTACAAAGCTGAATACACAAACAGTTTGACATGCACATTTGCAACCATTTTTTAAAATAAATCTGATTGCACACAATGATTGAGATACACACAGTGAATAAAGCATCCCTTTAATTTGAGATGTTTTGTTTTAAAAATGTTACTTTTTTCTACCTCAGTCTGTCAGGTATATTTTGTGTTGTGAAGTGAACAAAAGATTCTCCTTGAAGCTGTGTGGCAGAAAGATGAGGGCTGCTCTGAAGTCAATATCTGCAAGACATAAGATATATTTCAAAATAACAGCATTTATTCATTGATATATTTCCAACATATAAATATAAATGCAAACATCCCAAGTATTCATCCAATAATGTTAAACACATTTAAAAATAAATTATGTTAACAGTGAATTTTAATTCATTTTTTAATCAGTACCTGGTAGATCCTCCGTGAGAGCCTCTTGTCTCGCTTCCAGGTAGAGTTTAGACTGTGGGGATTTCCCTCGAGCCAGATTGAGAACCTTTGATACAATACAGCTGAAGCCTTCAGTGCATCGCTGACACACGTTTCCTATTGCTAGATTGCTAGGTGAAAGATTTATTCAGTATCTGTGTCCAAGCTACAAGTACTTTTCATGTCATAAAACCCTTGAAATTAACTGTCATTACTTAATTACATTATATGGATAAGAATCCCAGCTATCACTTTTTGATGCTTTTTCACTTACCACAGCCGGTGTCCTTTAAGAAAGGGTATTTCTTGATGGTTTCCTCCACAATCATGCCATCTGCTATCTCCCTTTACCACCATGCAAAGGTTTGCTGCAAACAGTCTTGTACAATCACGGGGTCTGGATGCATCTTCTGGTACTGGCAATGTAACATCTTCACGTGAGCATCAATGGAGGATGGATCCTCACCAAGAACACTTGATGCCTAAAGAGAATTTAAATACACATGCGACTCAAAACAGGAACCATTACCATTACAGTAACCATCCTCTTAACTGTGTCCTTGTCTTAATGTCTGAGCCACAACCTAAGTGGCCCGCAAATTCATCTGAGCTTCACAGAGTGTGGTACAAGGTTGGATACTGTTGCTTTCTTTTTTATCAAGGTGTGCACCACTGACCTTGGACAGATTTCTCAGACTGCTTCTTGCAGTTTCTGCAGGTTGATGTCTGATGTCTTGTGGCAAAACTTCTCCTAACTATTTTATGCTATTTTAGTTGCAGCACTATTTGGGTGGGGGAGAAATTAACTTAGCAAGGTTAGCTAGCAGGCCAAGCGCCATATTATTCCCCATAATTATTATTATTATCACGTAATTTTTCAGGCACACTACTCCTTTGTTTTGTTATTTTTGGTCACACACAAAAAAGGTTCAAACAGTTCAATGATAGGATATACAGTTTAGCCAAAAAGCCTTTTTGTTCGAGGGGTACTTTCAGTTTTTTCTCTCTCTTTCTCTCTCCCTCCCAAGCCTGTGATTGGGACTGTGATTAACTTTATTGAACTCTGTATAATAACAATAACTGTAAATAATACAGTTTGAATGTCAGCCATTTTATCCTTCTGTCTCACAGACACACACACACACACACACACACACAGGACAAAAAGCTTTCAAAATAACCCCCACGGTCTTTAGAGCCCACAGCCTCATAGACTGCCATGTTAAAAAAAAAGGCAGGAAAATTTCTGGAAGAAAGCAATTATTCGTTCTTGGCTTTTGACGTACAAAGCCGCAGGTTCAATAATACCACGGGGCAAGAGACGGTTTACAGATCAAAAGAAAACTTTATTAAACACACAAAAAATAAGCAAATAGAAAACAGGGTCATACACCACGTACTGACAATAATAATAATGACAATAAACACCTAAAACTTCGCACCAGGCAGAAACAAAACTAAGGAAAAGGCTGGGCTTACCAGATGGCAGGAACAAACTGAAAAAATAGAAATCTTAAATAAAACACCCGTCACACTGCACTCACACTCTCTGCCTCTGGGCCACAGCATCTAACCAAACACAGAAAACAAGTTCAAATACCTTGCTAAAGGTTACTACACGGGACAGGTGTGAAGAACCATTAAATAAAATAAACCAAAATACACACAAATACTAATAACAATTCAACAAGACATATAACACACAACAGAATAAAACAGGGATGTATCTTAAGTCAATTGAGGGCGCAGTCGTGCACTGACGGGCAAGGCAGGCCAAACCCAAAGGCTCGAAGAGCTGAGTTCAACAGCTGACATCATTAGAGAAAGTTAAAATCTCCGAAGATTTGACTGAGCCAAAACAGCAGCATGGGTCCCAGGAATAGTCACTTATGCAGGCCAGCAAATTACCACAGCCTGCCTCACAAAGCTACAGTGGTGCCTCAGAGAGATGGAGGTTAAAGGGCTCAGACTCAATCACCCAGCTACACCAAACGACACCAAAATAATCAGCTGGGGGCTGAGTGCCAGAACCGCTGGACCACAGACAATCGTGTACTTACCAACTAAGTCACCTGTGTGTCCGCACCTCTATATATAGGGGCACGTTGTGCCACTCCTCAAGTCGCTCCGTGACTTGGCACAGTGCCATATAGTGGAAGCGAGGGAGACGACCTGCCACACAAACTTACTTTGTCCTGATTAATTTGTCAGAAAAAAGGTGTTAATGAAAAGCGGAGTAAAAGCAGACTTACCTGAGAGTAAAGCTGTCAGCTGTCAAATAAATTGATGAACAAAACTCAGAAGAGGCAAACATATAGGTGTATCCACAGCATCAGTGTCCGCAAAATTTTTCCGTCAGATTGTAGGTCCAATAATTAGCCCTAGGGGGTACATTAGTGTAAATTGTACCTCAGGGGACAAAAAAGGACTTGTACTGTACCCCTATTTCTGAGAGGTCCTTCCTTCCTTCTTGGTTATGGTCTGGAACGAGCTGGACATAACAAGTGTGGATGTGTACTGTGTGACTGTTTTCTCTTTTGGGTCAGATTTTCTAGGGAGGAGTGCACATTTCTAGGGAAGAGTGCCTCAAGGAACAGGCTGTAGATCTTACACTAAGGCCTTTATTTGAGATGGTTGGTTCAGACGGTGATCTCAAGACTGTCTCTAGTGGTTATTTTCTCAGTGATGGGTTACTGTTGAGGAAGTGGGCTTGTGTGGTGAGTGGGGTACATGTTGACAGTGTGGACCAGGTCGTGGCTCCTTCCAAGTTCAGAGATGTGGTGTTAAGCACTTCACATTATGGGGTGGCAGGCCATCTTGCTGTGGAAAAAAACTTGATAAAGTGCTTCATCATTTTTTCTGACCTCCATTAAAACAGGATGTTGCTAACTATTGTAAAACCTGCAAAACATGTCAACTAACAGGAAAACCCAATCAGAAGCTGAAGCCAGCTCCCCTGTACCCAGTCCCTGTTGTGGAGAAGCCTTTTGAGTATCTGTTGCTTAACTGTGTGGGCCCACATCCAAAAAGTAAGATGCAGAACCAGTACCTATTAACAGTGACGTGTATATTGACGATATTGTATGACGAGTACATGCTATCCTGCTGCTTTCCCATTGCGCCTGTAAAAGTCAAACCAGTGCTGAAGACACTTACTTTCCTTTATTTCAGCTTTCAGTGTTCCAAAGATAGTGCAAACGGACCAAGGCAGTAATTTCATGTCCCATACTTTTTCCCAGTTGTTAAAACAGCTGAAGGTTGAACATCATTTCTCCAGCGCCTATCATCCAGAGTCTAATGGGCGTTCTGGAATGTTTGCATTCCTACTGTACCAAGCTTTCTCAGGACTGGGAAGAAGGACTGGTTATTGTTGGCAATACGGGAGGTGTCACAGACCAGCACTGGTTTCAGTTCAAATGAGCTAGTGTTCGGTCACTCTGTCCAGGGGACACTAGCAGTTCTGGGGGGTTATTTGAAACCTGACGAATGCATTGATCAAGTGGATGGTGCCAAATTTTTGACCAAACTGGTGCCACTGACAGCCAGGGCCAAGGAAATTTCATAATTCATTACACCATGAGGTTTGTTTTCTTATTCTGTTAAGCCATTTGGTCTCACCTTTCAGCATCTCATGAATAAGGTGTTAGCTGAGTTAGGAGGGTGTTCAGCTTATCTAGAGATCGACCTAGCGACCGTAACCTATCTGGGTAAGGTGGTTGGTCACGGTGAAGTTTGTCCAGTGCAAGCGAAGGTGGAGGCTATACTCAACTACCCAGTGTCAGCATCTAAAAGAGAACTGATTTGTCCAAACTTCTCCACTGTGGTGGCTCCACTGACAAATCTACTTCGGAAAAACTGTGTCTTCACTGTCTTCACTGTCATGCTGCATTTGAATGTGTAAAAAGTCTGATGTGCTGTGCTCAACTCCAGTCTTTCATAAACCTTTTAAAATCCAGGTGGATGCCAGTGCAGTTGGTGCTGGGGTGGTGCTCCTGTAAGAAGGGGAGGGGGGAGTTGACCATCGTGTCTGTTTTTTCTCAATATTTGGATATCATTCATTATCATTCAAATCAATGTGGATCTGTGACCCAGATCACACAGGCGATGAGAAGGACAAAGTAATGACTGTACTTTTAAGGCAGGGGCAAAGGAGAAAGTATAATGACATTATTATAGAGTTACAAAGTCACAGGAGACTACAGTTCATTTCCTGTCAGTTTTTTAAAGCAAAACTACAATCGTTGTCTACTTCCATGTATCAGGACCTGGTCAAACGGTGTATTCTGTGGTTTAATTTGGAGGTCTTGTTATGAAAAGCTTATGTGAAGGGTGGATATGGAGACACGGAGATAGATCCATGATTAAACAAAGCTTTGAATCCAAAGCAAAGAATTGGAATTGTGACACGAGTTCCTCAGGAAATCATTTCAGCCCTAAAAGTCTTTCTGATTTAAGCATGCGTGCCTCATCACATCATCACCAGAAGATTAGCAGAGGCATTTTAATGAAAGTGAGCAGTGTCTCTTCTGAAGGGAGGACAAAAAAACAATGTACCATTTGTAGTGTAAAATAAACAGCATGATTTGTCTTATCAGTAATCCCGTAACTCATAATATCACACATTAGGAAAACTTGCCACTGTTTCTCTTCCTCTCTTTTCTCAGTGGTTGATGTTTCTGTAGTGTTGTCTTCCATTCTCTAATTGGTCATCTCGTCTTCCATAGTGGGTCTTGTACACTTAAGCATGATAATCACATTAGGAGCGCAGCTTTTCGCTGATGGAGAACAGTACATCAATGTGTTTACTCCAGCAGCTGGAATATATCCATGACCAGCAGCGGAAATGAAAGAAAATGATCCAGGATGATCACAAGGCTTAAAGGCCAAACTAATCAGATGACCATTCAGCTGGGGATTCACTAATTCGCTAATTGCCCATTCGGTTTTCTGTTTTTCCTCTCACAACACAGCTTGTGCACTGATGTGAGGAATGTTTCACTAATGTTTGGGTTTACATCAGCCTGAGTCATTCTTAATTCTGATGTGTTGTAAAATGTGATTTACTGTGATTAAACTAAAATTTGTTTGCATAGAAAGGGAATTACGAGGTCATGATTTTTTTTAATTTTATTTTACATCAGATGGATATGGTGGAAGATGTACAGTAATAACTTCAGAAGGGAGGAGAACTGGTGACAATATGTAATAATGTAAATGAATTAGTTTAACTTTAGACAAAGATTATTTCATTTAAATCTAATGATGAATGAATAACATCTAACTGAAAGTGAATTAAAATGCAACGGTTCATAAATAATATTGAGTGTATCTCAGGAAGCTTATGACTTAAAACAGAGAACTTCAGTCTTACAATATTTATTCCCTAACCACTTACTCTTAGTGTCTAAACATCCATAAAAAGTTGACACTTTAAGTTGTTAGTTGTAATTAAAGAGTAGATATTTTATGTATTGTCAGGCCCAGAACAAAGCGGCAGTCTCAGATGCGGAATAGGCAGGTTTGAGAAGAAACTTTTATTGTTTCCGAGCTGCTGATACAGTCTACAAAATTTACAACAAAAATGGCTACACTGACTAGCACTCTAACTCTAACTAAAACTCTGCTACTCTTCTCTGAAAATCAAAAAACACTAATCTAGAAAGAAAAACGCTTCACCAAAATGGGAAGGAATAAACTAATTCAACTCAAAAATGAGGCGGAAACAGTACTATCTATATCTATGACCTAATCTTCCTAAACTGGCTAAGAAACAAAAACGATCCCAGAGGGTGAAAAAACCTTATCAAAAGGAAAGAAACTATCAAACAGAAAATGATCCCATAGGACGAAAACAGGCTAGACAATCAGACCGGTGTCACATGAGGAAGGGCAAGTGACCTGAAACGAGAGGAGAGTTATCTTTCAAAATAAAACAGGAAATGACAAGACATAACAAAAACCCAGCTTGACCTCACCGGTGTGACATGTATACATTTTTCCTACTTTCCAGATGTGCCAATTAACAGTCTTTTCTGGTTTTGTTAAGGAAACATGCAAGATGTGGAGAACAGAGCTCTGACATCACCTCAGTGGACAGGAACATCAAGTTTACATGAGAGGATGTTACGAACAACAGTCTTCTTGGACCCTTCTTGGACTGTGACATACACATTAATGAAGAAAGGAGCCTCCAGATTGGTGTTTACAGGAAATCTACACACACAGACCAGTACCTACTCTTCTACTCTCACTACCCACTAGTTAGGTGTTACCAGAACCCTGCAAAACAGGGCTAACAAAGTGCCTACGAGCGCCCAAGCTCAAGAAAAGGACCACCAACATTTAAGGGAGGCACTCAATGTTTGTGGTTATCCACACTGGTTATCCATACTGGACACTTTTTGGAAAAGCTACCACAAGATCCAGGAACAAGACAATTAGTAATGAAGAAAAGAAGGATAGACGGATTAACATCGTCACCCCCTACATATCTGGCATCTTGAAAAAACTCAGGAGGCTCTTCAACAAACATAATATAATCCTGGTGTTCTTCAAACCCAGCAACACACTGAAGCAGAAACTGGTACACCCTAAAGACACCTCACACCCAGAAAAGCAATCTGGTGTCTGCCGTCCAGTGCAGTGAGGAGTGTGCAGACTTATACATTGGGGAAACCAATAAAACAAGCTGAACACAGAAGGATCAACTCATCAGGACTAGACTCTGCAGTGTTTTGCACATTTTGGGCATTTTGCACTTGGCTTCATGTGACTCCAACAACCATCATCCACACCAGAGCTCAGTTGACCTTGACAACTCTGACGAGTCATCACGCCAGCACTGAGCACTAACAAACCAAATGGAACAATTGGCTGGTCAATGATCCTGGATGAACAGATCTCCTCACGGGTCAGTCAGAACTTAAGATGAGAGGTGGAAGTCCAGTTGCCCCTTTTTGCAGATTCAATGTTGTTTTTGTATGTATATATGAATACTTGTGTCATTGTGGGTATCTGTACAGTACACGGGGGAGCACTTCGGAAAATGGCAAATGACTGATGTGAATATCAAATTGCTGTGAACACAAATGTCTTAGTGACATTTCCATTTGTGAGCAGCGACCTCTCTGCCAAACAGTCTGCTCTGTTCTCAGGTTTGAGGTCTGCAGTTCAATAAAGTGGTTGAATCTCCCACCTTTCTCCTTTGAATTGACAGATTCAGGTTCAACTCAATAATTCACACATCTTATGAAAGGCCTTAAACCAGCGTTTCAGGAGAGCGGAAGAAAAGTTTTTTAAATGCTAGAAAGCTTAATAAAAAATACATGACTTAGAAGGAAAGAAGAAAAAGAAACCTGTAGCACAGTGGTTCTTAACCTGGGTTCGATTGAACCCTAGGGGTTCGGTGAGTCGGTCTCAGGGGTTCGGTGGAGCCTCTGTCCTGGAATTTTTTATACCATTTGTTACAACATATCTTTGTGAGCAATCATTTTCGAGGATGCTGGACATAAAAACTAAGAGAAGGAACAGACTTTGCTGTGAAAATGACATGAGACTGGCACTTGCCAAGGTGAAGCCATGCATATCTGAACTGGTCTCTCAAAGGCAACAGCAGAAGTCACACTGAGGTAAGTTGTTGTGAGTTCATGCACTGTGTTGGTTTTGTTATTTGAACAAGGTGATGTTAATGCACGGTTCATTTTGTGCACCAGTAAAAAAAAAAACATACCTATGACATATATAAAATATGATTTTTTACTAAAGAAGAGTTTGGTGAATGAGCATATGAAACTGGTGGGGTTCGGTACCTCCAACAAGGTTAAGAACCACTGCTGTAGCAGAACATCACGTGTGAAGGTGCTGAGGCAAAGTTGCACCAGAGCAGTGGGAGTTTCCCTGGGGCTGTTTGACTGGCAGAGCTTATTGTGAAATGCAAAGATTGTGGGAGGCTGGAGCCAATGGAGCTGGCATCGGGCCAGTGGCAGGGTATGCCCTGGACAAGTCTCAAGTTCATCACAGACACACAGAGAGACACATAGAGACAAACAACCACACACTCACATTCACACATATGGACAATTTACATGTAGATCCACAAATTAGCCTGTCTTTGGACTGTGGGAGGAAGCTGGGGCACCTGGAGAGAACCCACACAGACACAAGGAGAACATGCAAATTGCAAACTTATATCACCTATACATCTCCTGCTGTAATGATGCAACAAGATCATTAATGTGGAGTTTCTGATCACCTGATGAATTCAAGTACAGTTATTCTCCTTTCAGCTCTACTTTTGGTCTCTACCGTCTCTTTAGGGAAATATCTGTCTCTTTAGCGGTTAAATGCTCCACTGTGTTCACCAGCTAGCTGCTAACCTCGTCCATCTGTGTTTTTCATTTTTTGTTCTTGTTGATGAAAACAGCTGCCCACTGTGGCTGGAAACAAGGTTGCTGAGAATGGTGAGCATGAACCAAAACAGTAAAGCTGTGGGCCATAAACCCAAAATAATGTGCTGCAGAGTCAGATGGTAATTCTCTGTCGGTTCATCTGCAGGAAAATACTATTTTGCAAAACACATTGTTACTATAACAAATCTGGATAATTACAGCTGTAACATATTAGTACATGCACAAATATAATGTATATTATATGTTTATTGATATCAGGATCAGGAAGAAAATGAATGACTACAAAGGATGGAAAAAGCATCATTAGTAAAATGTTAAACTTTAGAGTGGTTAAGACTCCAGACTTCATTCTCTTTAGCTCTTATTGCTGTATTGCACATTCAAGCATAAGTATCTCCAGAAGTCTAATGCATTTGAATATTTTAAATCCAATTTATGCATTTTCTTTTGAATTAAGGATTAAATAATTGAAGTGCACCTTTGAATAATTCAGTAGTTGCTTTGGCAGCTGAGGTCAGCAGCATGAGGCCACAGATCTGTAAGTTGTAATGCAAATTTCATACATACCGTGGTGAACAAACACAGTGCAGATTCTCTCACACAGAACACTGAATAGTTTTGTTTTGGTTTGGTTTTTGTGAAAAAAGGAAGACATGAATCGAGGCATAAGTGCATAGACGGATTGAGGGTTAGTTAATGTCCTCCACTGCTAAGCCTTGGATTTGATTTCCCAGAGGTGGTGCTTGTGCATTCCGACAACGGGTGGAAAATCAAATCTTGTTGTTACACCTTCTTCTGGTTAGTCAGGTTAGGGAAAATAAAATATTAAATGCATTTTATGTACACCTGCAATTTACACCTGGCCATATTAATCAGTGAAATAAGTTGTAAACATGACCTAATTGATATATCCATTGGTGCTAACTGGAGTTAAACATTAGGGACCAACATGATGTCATGACATCGTCACAGCGCTGCGCCTCTGCTAACATATCCGCAGGTGGCACAGTACTATCTGACGAAAAGCAGATTGTTTCTTTCCTTATCCGGAGAAATTCTTAAAGCAATGGATTACTTAAAAGAAAAAAAAGTTACTGATTGCTTAAAGGTGGGGTAGGAGATGTTGGAAAAAACGGTTCCCGCAAGCTCTATTTTCCTTGCCTTTTCTTCAGACCTCTCATCGAAACCACGCCTTCAAAGTAACAGAAGGCTCTCTATTCGTTCACGAATGGGTGAACGCACAGAGGGGGAGGGACTGAAGTTTGATGGACATGTCAGGATCCAATCGTAATGAGCAATTTTTTTGACAAACCTTCTGTTTTACTGGCTGTAATGGGGTTGTGAGGAGGTTTTCAAGCAGTAGGGTAAAAAATGCTCCAGAAAACATCTCCTACCCCACCTTTAAGGCACAAAACTAACGCCTCACGTTACATGAAAAAAGTAATTAGAGTACTCTAACGTTACTTTGTAATGCGTTACCCACAACACTGGGGTTAACGTGTAACACTCATGGCACACCACTACCACCCCATGTATTTCAATAATTTGGAGGAAAATTGATCATATCTTATTGAGAAAATGTTTTCTGGTTTTCCCTCTGATGTCTGTCTCAGCTCTCCGTGATTTACCGGGTTTCCTGACAGACAGTATAGTAACTGCCAGCGATAGCTGCTGTACCAGTGCTGTACTAGGGATCAGTGTTTCACTGGTAGCAGAAATGGATCATCAGGCCTTGGCCAGTGGAATGCAACAGAGAGCAGTACTGGTGTTGAACAAAGTAATCAGGCTCAACAGTTTCTATATAGACACAAAAAATGGCAAAAGGCAAGACTGAAGAGGACAAAGACAATAAAAAGAAAAAAAGAAAAGACAAGGAGAGTGCATTTCTACATTACTCACTTTGTTTACTTCATATAGTATCATAAACAATTCATTGTTGTACTATAAATGATTTCTTCATCTGAATATGAGGCAAAATTCTTCTTCCACGCTGTGTTCAGTTCATCACAACTGTGTAACGCAGCTTGTGTTATTTTCATTAACAGTCAGCTTGCGAAAAGTGGAGTGGCTCAGTGACATCAGAGAGGGATTTACCTAGTAGGATCAAAGCGATCCTTGATATTAGTGTCCTTCACCGCCTCCTTTGCATCCCAGCTCCCACATCCACCCACGAGTCAGCCATCTGGGATGATTTCAAGAGACTGCATGCTCCAGATTAAGGCATAATGAGCGGGGGAAGTGGGAAGTCACTGCATTATTTCACCTGCCTAGTGTATAAACCAGATCCACATTCTTTTATTTGGCCATACTGTTTATTACTGAATGAATCTCTAATAGTGGATTTTTGATTTGTTAGTCTACATGTATTTTACTAAAGCAACGTACTGTTGCTCAAATTGCTGAAAAAGTTAATACTGGTTCTGACAGTGTCTGTCAGAACACACAGTGTATCATGGTTTGCTGCGTGTGAGGCTGCGTAGCCGCAGACCAGTCAGGGTGTCCATGCTGAACCCTGTACACTGCAGAAAGCACCAACATTGGGCACGAGCATCAGAACTGGACTACAAAGCAATGGAAGAAGGTGGTCTGGTTTGATGGTCTTATCACATTTTCTTTTACATCATGTGGACAGTTGGGTGCATTGTTTACATGGGGAACAAATTCAACCAGGATGCACTATGGGAACAAAGTAAACTGGTGGAGGCAGTGTGACACTTTATGTAATGTTCTGCTGGGAAACCTTGGGTCCTGTCACTCATGTGGATATTACTTTGACACATACCACCTATCTGAGCATTGTTGCAAATCAGGTCCACCCTTTCATGGAAACTGTATTCCCTGATGGCAGTGGTCTCTTTCACCAGGATATGGGCCCTGTCACAAAGCTAAAAAGGTTCTGGGATGGTTTGTGAGGAACAAAACAAGTTCAAGGTGTTGACTTGGAAATTTCCCAGATCTCAACCCATCCAAGCATGTGTGGGATGTGCTGGACAAACAAGTCAGATGTTATGGCTGATCTGTGTATATTCAAATTTTATTTTGTAATTAATTGCATGCAGCAAGGCTTAGCACTACCAACTCTGGGGGTTTTCTCTCTCCTCTTTCTCTCAAATATTTGAATAGTTTGATTCATCCTCTCCTGGTATCAATTAAAAAAATCTATATATACAGTACATATAATTAATTGAGTTTGTGATTATTTGGCTAAAGATTTCTGTCCACCTTTTATGTCGTAAGGTGATCTGTGCCTCACTATAATTGACACAATCACAAAGTTTTATGTACATGAATGGGTTATGAAAAAATCAACATCAAAATTATATGGTGTCATCTGGCAACTTTTGGAGCTCATGCTACTTCATTGGAAAAGAGTTGGCATCAGTGCTTCTATGATAGCCTTCTTTAGGAGCCTCCATTGTTTTTCCACATCTTGCTGCATCACATCTGTAGCTACCAGTAGTAGTTCCTCATAAGATTTGCATTTGACACTAATGACCATCAGAGACTGGACCCTAACCCTAACCCTAAGCTGGTTTAAGTCATATTTCTTAGATCGATCTCAGTTTGTTCACGTCAGTGATGAATCTCCATGCATACCAAAGTTTGTCACAAGCTCCACTAGGTTCTGTGCTAGGACAACTTCTATTCAGTTTATATATACTTCCTCTAGGGAACATTATTAGGAATCACTCCATTAATGTTCATTATTATGCCGATGACACCCAATTATATTTATCGATCAAGCCTGATGAAACCAATCAGTTAACTAAACTTCAGAACTAGTTATGTTGTCTTATGTTTGTAGTCCTGTACTTACTCACTGACGTATAGAAGTACAAAAACTAAATAAAAACTAAATTTACCTAATCTGAGCAAGTGTGGTGGGCAAAACGCTCTGCTTCAGACAAATTCATAGTGGGATTTGATGCTGCATGGAAAACTTGGACGGGGTTAGACTATTGTTGGAACCTTTCTTGAGAACAAATTTAGGAAGAAACGTTGGTGAATGCAACCCATCGTACTAACCAGGTTAATTGCAGAGATCACAGGAACACATTGTTTAAATGAAGTCCACTATGGCAAGACACATGAGCTATCATTCTCCATACTGACCCACATACCAGATAAAGCTCACAGCAACAGTTACGCTACATCTCGCTCCTGTTTGGAGCAGCCAGTGAGCTGCTGAAGTAATACGTCATGATATAGTCAGGCTAGAAAATGTCACATCCTACGTAAGGTGAAGTCAATCAATACATTGATTCTCAGAGATGTTCTTTCAAACCTGTGCAGAGGATTAACTGTTGAGTTGAATTAACAGGAAATTGTAGCCTAGAATGCTTTTTAAAAGGCAAATTGTGCTCAACTCTGCTAATGGTGAATTTATGTCAAGATGCTTGAGAGGCTGTTCTTGTGTTTTTGAGCAATATTAGCAAACTGTTTCAGTTAAGAATACAGAGTTAGTAATGGCTTTTCATCAATGCAATAGATTTCTTTGTATCAAAAAACAGATATTGTACTGTGAATACACAGGGGGCTTAGAGCAGTCATTCTAATACCTCTTCTCCCCAGAGGAATCCAGGCTGCTCAATATTCCAGATATAAATCCCATTATTGGCTGGGTGTGATGTATCTGGGTTGTCTGCATATATTACAGCTGTTCAACCACCAGAGAGTGAAAAGGTGGAGCAGAGCTGGACACCTCATGTTGTCATAAACATTGTTCTTGTTTTTCTTCCTATTAAGACTTCTTAGACTCTGTCACAGCCTGACTCTGTGACAAAGATGGGAGACCAGACTGTGGAGTGGAATTAACTCAAGCATTTATTCACAACACAAAACTATTCAACAGAAGAAAAGGTATATAAATGTCAGTAATCAGCAGTGTGAGCATGTGTGTGAGTGTCAAACAAACAGAACAAAAGCAGTGGCTGCAGCGACAAGGGCAAGATAGAGCTCTGCAGTATGGAGAGCCTTATATAGACACCACACCAGCCCAGGTGTGTCATCAAGAAGATGACCCTCCCACACCCTGTCATCACAGCTCTAATGCTAAAGATGTAATGAAATGAAAAACACATTTCTGGGATCTGCATTCTGCAGCAGGCATTCAGTATCTATATTTATATTCAGCAATTACCTCTCTAAACAGTAGTTTTATTAGAGAACTGAATTGAAAGCAGAACTACTGGGCTCTATAACAGAAATTGACTGACTGTAGTCTGGTATATTCCTGTGTGGTTGTTCAGTTTAGGAAACAATCATGGCTTGGGTTAGAATAACTACATCATGTCAAATGCAAGTCACGTGACACATGTCATGCAACTTATGTAACGTAACTTAAACTTACTTTTGCAGTGGGCAACCATATTCAACAAGCTGGACCTTCAGCAAACTTACCACCTGGTCCACAGGAAGGAAGGAAACAAAATTAAGACAGTCTTAAATACTCAATACCAGTTGACCTTTTTGAATGCCTGGTCATGTCTTTTGGACACCAACACTCCTACAGTCTTCCAGGCATGGTGAATTATGTTCTTAAAGACCATATGTGCTTGTTTACTTATACCTGGACATCTATTTCATATTCTCTAGATCCGAGTCAATCTTTAGGGTCTTCTTTCACCAGAGGTGGTGGGGCCATGATGCAAGGGATGGATGGGCTGGTCTCATCTGTGTAACAGTTGCTCAAACAGCTCAAAGCATTGCACTCAGATTTTAAACTGCACTTTTTGTAAGACTGAAATCTTAAGTATTACAACTTTAACATCCATTTTTGTTGGCAGTATTTTTCTGCCAACAACCACAATGTTCTATTTTTAGTCCAGTGTTTAACTCTCAACTCAATAGTTAAAGATGGTCACCTCTTCTGTAACTATTGTGCAAAAATCCCAAAAGCTGGGTGCTTCGAGATGAACTCACATTGTCTGGGGGCTATTAAATAATCATCCATGTGTATGACATCAAAAATGACTGCCAGCTGATGGAGGAATGAAATGCCTGATGTCAAGGCCACCATACAAAAAAAGCAACCTACTCTTCAGTAATTGAGTTGTCAGCCACTTACCAGCCGTGACTGTGCTCCATTATGAAATGTGCACAAATGTTACTGATGGCTTTGGAGAGCGTTCCTGATTTTTGTGAACTCTTTGATTCATCCATTGTGGGTGAGGTGTGGATGCAGATGAATGGAGCTCAGATGAGTAAGCTGGACAGACTGGGGAATTGAATGACTACTGTTGCTATTATTTTCCATGAGCAATCTAGGATGAAAAAAATCTGTCATGTCACTGGGTGAAAAAGAGCTGAACATGCCGAACCAATGGAATGGAAGATCTGTTGTGTTGTCTTGTTATTGTCCTTTTATACAGCTCATGCAGCTGCCCTGCACTCTTCAAGCCACTGCATCTGTCTTTGGTCCATTTATTACTACCTCCCACTTCCTGTTTTGCAGTAGTCATATTGATTCCTATTGTGTGTATGTGTGTGAAACACTGCCTGTGTGGGCGGTGTGTAGTCAACGTTGTACATATGGTGGTGAGTTTCGTGTAGACCGTTTGTTTCCATGTATATAATTGTCTATGACACAATACTGATGGTGAACCGATGGTGATGATGGCGGTTGTAACGTATCAACAATACTGCTCAGTGATAATCAACAGAAAATGTGAAGTTTAGAGGAAGTGAAACAGGCTGCGGTGCAGAGCCATGTGGAGCGCTTTCTAACCCGACCACTATAGTTACAGAGGGTCTCCAGAGGTGAAACAAAGAACCAGAGTTTGTAGCAATAGATGCATCCTCTGCAGTCTCTTTCCCCCTTGTAGCAGGTGTCACATGAAACTGACTGACTTGTGACCTTCAAACCTTTAATCTGTGCGTCACATCTTCTCATCTACTCACAAACTGTCCTTGAAGTTGCACCGTGTTCGCACTGTACTGCATTTGATGTTGCAACTGCTGCTTCTCCCTGTGATGAAACCAGGCTGGTGTCCTCTCATTTCATCACTTGGACGGTTAAAAGCCACCTGTGTCCAAGCCCACATGACGCACCCACACACTTGTTAATGGAAAAAAACGTCAATTGGGGAAACTATGGAGGAGGTTTCTTGTTCTTTTTCTCATTACACGGAGGTGATTAGGGTCTGCTGTCACAATAATATTCTGATAACATACTTGCACCAGATACCTGCACAAACAAGTATGGTCTTCAGTTGCAACAGCAAATCTATTTGAGAGAAACATGATGTCACTAACATATCCAATTTGTTTTCCCTACAATATCTCAGAAAATAAAGCAGGATGATCATTATAGTTATGTACCTGTAATTAGGCATTCATAGCACTTGGTTACAGGGGCCCTATTTTGCTTCTTCTTAGTTTCTGTCATCTATATAATAGGGTGTGTGGTCTTGGTTTAAGACATTTTGGAAATACAGCCAGAAACATTGGGAAGGAGATAGCGTGGCTCTATCCAATGGCCACAGTCTGCCTGTAAAACCATCAATCTATTACTGTTTTGGGTCACTTTCTCAAATTGCTGTTTCCACTACAACAAATAATGGTTTCCATTGAAAAAGCTCTAAAAACCCACTGTACATTTCCTGTTGAGCACCAACCACCAGAGCTAAAAGAGAGTGTTTGTGGAACTTACCTTCACTGAATGACCAGTAACTTCAGTTCAATTCAATTTTATTTATATAGTGGCAATACACAAACAAATAGTATTTGTTGTAGATGTCAAGCAGCACCACAGCAGCAGGCGCAACAACAATCACCGATCTGGACATAGCCACGATTCACACGAGATGAGAAAACAGTATTTCTTCATTGAAAGAAAAGCAAAGAACAACAGTGGTAGACAGATGGTTCATCCAATCACCTGATAAGTGTTTTTGAAAGTGGCTGACCACTTCCCAGATGGTTATGTGGAAAAAAAAAAAAAAAAAACATCTGATGCAGTTAGGTTAAAATGTGTTTGCCCATTACACCATAATAATTACTGGCAAATTAATTCAGATTTAAAGAGACAGGGTTTTGGCACTAAAAAAAAATCAAGATCTGAGCTTAAACTTAACTTAAAACGGAATTTATTTTGAGCTGCTATATAATGGCTTTAATCTGTAAAATTGTGCTTTTTTTATCCTGTTTGTCTGGTTCTCAGTTTAAGCTGTGGGCCATCTGTGGCCCCTTTTCTTTATTGTTGCTGATATCCAAGTTTCAATTAGCAGAATATGACTTTATCCCCACCACATGACCTTTTGCCTTTACAATTACATCATCATCTCTGACATTCAACAGACCCTGTTCCCTCCTCTGACTGCCTTGAAAAAAAAAAAAAACACAGAATAGTGCTTGAAAGTTATCAGTGAATGTCAGACATACTTCGGGAAGTGGTAGAAACTTGGAGCAAATGGTGTTTTTCTCCTCCAACACAATCACATTCCTCTGGGCTACTTAGGAGAACCAAGGCAGCAGGAGAGCCAGTTTCCCTTTTTTAGATTAGCTTGTGCCCTGTAGGTTTTTTCTCTTGTCCCTCCACAGAGTTCCCATCGTCCCCATCTTTGGGTTGTGGTTTTACAGTACAACCTCTGTTCATTGCTTCTTTTTTGACACCCCCCCCCCCCCCTCCTCTGCTGCTTTGTTTGACTGCTGTTTATATCAGACAGAGAAAGTTACAAATGAACTGAAGAACTTTTTATTTACTGAAATTAACAACAGCTCAGTGTAACATCCAGGCAACAGGAAGATGGAAATGTGAGAACGAGAGGAGGGGGAGAGAGGAGAAAATAAAGCATGCTCTTCATTGTTTCTCTGGGGATCGGCCTCTTTTAGCTCCCATCTACAGCAGCAGGAAGCAATGCAGGATTCAGTGAAATGAGGCAACACAACACGTGTGTGAAAGAGAAAGAGAAAACTGGTACATGTACATCTATGTACAAGTACCAGTGTGTGTGTGTGTGTGTGTGCTGTAAGGGGGAGCTGTGAAAAAAACAAAAAGGACAGATAGATGGATGCTACTGGCTTTATTCATCAGTGACTTCACTACAGAAATAGCCAGCAGCACAACAACAGGCCGACACATTGCAGTGACACCTTTAGAGCTCTGTGACATACTGTGCAGGATGTACTGTGTGTGTGTGGGCGTGAGGGGGAGAAAAAAAGACACACAGAGAGATAATGTAATGGTAATGGTGAGAACTATACAGTAAGAAGAGATCTAACAGAGGAGGCAGTCTGAGGGAGCACAGTGCAGTTTTATGTTCTCTTGCACTAGTTCCCTCAGGCTTTGACATGCTCTGCCATATTTTCCTGTTTCCATGGCGTGGTCAGGAATGAGTTGTCTTGGTCTGTTCCATTCTTGCTATTTGAATTTGGTAAAAAAAAAAAAAATAAAAGCAACATTATATAACTTTTCTAGGTCTGAGCGACAGCTTCAATACTATTTTGATGCTACACAGAACTTGTAATGGATCTGTTATTCCCACTCTGTACACACCACCAACTTCTTCACTCATTTTGGTGAAACTGGATCATATCTTTTGGAAAATGTTTTGTCCCAAAAGGGCATGCTGAGCAGGAGCAGAGAAGGTGTCATGCTAGAACTGGAGCTGGGTGAGCGATTAATGTAATCTGACGCCAGTCTGGGCTTCTTGCTGTTGGACTAGTAAGTAATATCTGGCTGCTATGTCTTGTGTCGTTGACCTTGCTTGATGTTTGACTGTTAGCAAAGTTTCCTCATTTAGGATCCCACTTCTAGGATGGACTCTTCCTGGGCCTCTCAGTGCTGGGCTGGTGCATCCAAACCCTTCCTCATGATCGCAGCAAGGAGAAATGCCGACATCCTGGTGGTTGGGATAAATAAAAATTCTCTTAATGTTGTTTTTGCATCATCTGATATCGATGTCTTTCAGGCAGAATAGACTACCAGCTGCTGAAAGTTCAGCTGAACAAACCAGTCTTTGCAGGGTCTTCTGGTCTTGTTCGGTGCTGTTTCCATACCAGACAGTAATGTTCCCTGCCAGGGCACTCTCAATGGTTTAGAGTATTTGAGTAGATACCTTGAATTTCTATAAGCATCTGAGATAAAAAAGAAAAAGCCCAGGTTTTTAAGCAACATCTCAGTATAATGTAGTCCTGTACAACACCATGTTAAAGTATGACAAACGGCCATTATGGTAGCAAACATAAAACTTAATTAAGCATTATAGTTTTCATCTAGATAGCATGTCAGGGCTGTGATATGGACTGCACTAGATTTTACATCATCTAGACTGATCGGCGTAACTACTGCAAGATAGAAGGTGCAGATGTTTGTATTCGTGAGCAGGCTTAGCCTCCTGACCACAATGACCCTTGTGGTCAAGGGGCTCAGCCTGCTCACAAATACAACAACATACATCCAGCCTGTTCTCTTCCTCACATATGCATGTTTTGTGATGACCCTCAGCATCTCATATAGACACAGCGTTGAGCATCTGCATTAGACAGCTTCAGGTGACGTAGTGTATAGAGCAACAAAGTGTGTCTGCATGGACACAATGTGATTTTTGGTGGGCTCATCACTGGGCTCAGCACACCCCGCATCCAAAGTTTAACCTGGTTGAGCTTTGGGTGCAAGTACATCAGCAGTGGGTGATGTTGTGCACTGCACATTGCTTGACACAGCAAAAAACACAACACAGTGCAAAACATTGAAATAATGGGTTTCAGAGCACAGTGCTGCTGTGTCACATGACTTTTTGCCACAGTAATGTCAACGTGACTTGCATCATGTGACCTACTTAAGTAAATTTCTTGAATGTGTTAATGTGAATTGCTATGAGGATTTTCTTAAAGAATCTATATAATGCTTAAGCCAACAATAACCTTTTGTAATATACAGTAAAAGGATATCGCAACTGTTGATTTCACATTTAAGGCTGGCATTTTATTCCATATTTTAAAATGAACTTATTAATTAATTTATTCCTATTGCATTTGAATTTAGATTTAACCTGCAATAGAAGATTTTATTTTATTTTTTCTTTGCCCACTGGGGGGGCAACTGTTTCATCTTTTCCTCTTTCACAGTAAAATCTACAGTGCAGCTCTGGTGGCTGATGTTGGTGCAACAACTCTTAAAATGATGCCTGTAAGGTTTCTGAAGACAGAGTTTAAAATTCTTTAAAAAATAAAACAACATTTATTAATCATCTGTCATGAGTCAGTTAACTGCTCTCCTCTGAAAAACATACCTCATAAAGAATACATGAAGTAGAAAAAAGGAAGGAAGGAAAAGAATGATTCGTAGTTGTTGATCAGCGAGAGAGAAAGAGGGAAGAGAGCGAGAGGGGAAACTGAACAGAGAGAGAGAGAGAGAGAGAGAGAGAGAGAGAGAGGAAACTAACAGAAAGGGGGGGCATTAACCATGCGCACATGAGAATCAGACGGGCTGAGAGAGAGAGAGAGAGAGAGAGAGAGAGGGAAGAAAGGCTTAATTAATTCAGGGTGGATGGGAGGGATGTTGCCGCTGTCCCTGCCGAGGCTCCAGTACCTCTGTTGTCGTGCTGCATGTAGCCGCGTGTTGGTGTGAGCAGAGCGGGAGAGGAGAGGACGACTCGACTGCTGCTCGCCTGCTGTACGCTGTACACACTGTAGTCCAGCCCGGCCGCATCCTGGAGCCCGCTGACCGACTTGTCTGACTAGCGGGGGCTTCACGAAAGCAGTGAACGGGGTGTTACATGGACTATAGTTGGAGCTGTGATGGCCAGAGGTAGGGGAGACTTTCTCTGTGATTACTCTTCTTCCTTTCCTGTCGATGATCACGCTGCTTTCCTTTGACTGTCTGTCCTCTGTGTCCTCAGCACTCTGTCACACCTCCCTCCTTCACTCTTGTTGAATTTCCTTTTCTTGCCCAGTTTTGTTTTTGCTTGTGTGCACAACATTTTCTCACTCCGACTTCTTTATTTTTAATTCTGTGTGTGTGTGTGTATGTGTGTGTGTGTGTGAAGCAGAGATGCTTTGGCTTTGTGTTGAGGTTGAACTCTTGTAGTTGTGGAGGTTTGAACAGGAGTGGATGTGTGTGTGTGTGTGTTTGGGTGGAGATGGATTAAAAACAAAATGTCTCAGACTCATTGTGCCTCGGGAACTAGAGCAAATCAACACAACATCATGTCTGTAACTGTGGTTAGAATCCAGGCAGCAGCTCTCAGGGTCAGGTCACAACACGGAGAGGCTTTTTGTGATGAATGACGGGTGTATTGAACTGAAAATATACTCTAACATGTTTCAGCAATAGGGTGACCTTTGTTCGGGAGTTGCAAGCTGAAGGACAATGCAAGAACATTTCACATCATCAGTAATGATTCATTTTAATTCAAGATATATTAAATTAAAAGTGCACATTTTCAATGTGTCTGCATTTCCTCGAATCATGTTAATCTTGTGCTGTCTTTAGTTCTGAGAGGGAGAGGTAAGATACAGAAAGGCTGAGATAATTATTATGAACTATAATTCTCCCACTATGACTTTATATTTTAGTCTCTAATTAAACTCTATTGGTTGAGTATATGTTAATGTCACTCCCTTCTAATCCTAGGCTGCCTCCTTGAGAGCGGTGCTTTAGCATGAGACGGCTGACTTCTCGTGATTAATCTGCAGCCGGCACGCCTAATTACATCTCATCAAGCAATCACCAAATGCGATGGTTATTTATTCCTTGACAACATCCACTTGGTCGGTGATAAACATTAGGGATCCTCGTCTGCGAGAGCACAGCGAAGCCAGCAGCGAGTCAGAGCTGAGGGAGAATGAGGAGAAGAGGGATCAACAGAGGGAAGGAGAGAGGCAGCAAGTGAATAAGGAGGAGAAAGAGTGTAAAGACAGAGGATGGATAGAGGGTGAAGGGAGGAGGATCGTTTAGCAGCACTCTCATATGCAGCTCACGTCCTCAGTCCCAAGAAAGACTATAAGCACCAGCGTGTGCGCTATATGTCTGCGTGATGCCGCCATGTGTGTTCAAACTGTGTTATTCATGTTGACATCATGTCTCTGCGAGCGGCCAGCTGGTGGGTCAGTGGAGGTCTGTGAAGATGGTGGTGAAAGCTTCCTGATGATGATCCCTGTGCCATCAGACAGTAATTCATCACATGGATTAAGAGGTGAACAATCGGCTGTCTGAACATGGATCTGTGTGATTAGGACGAGAGCATGCACAGACCTACTCAAATTGATTCCTTTCATTTCCGTACTGACCCGGATAGAAGACACCACCAACACCCCCCTCCTCTTTAGTAACACCTGTTTTTGAGCAAGATCTTTAGACAGACATTTAAAACAATGTTAAAAATAAACACTGTGAATCACTAAAAGCGTGTTTGTACAGAAATATTTAATACCTAGTTTTATGCTTTATGTCTGAACAAGGACCGTGCTGAAGTTGGAGTTGACATGGAGTTGGTCTTAATGTACATTTGACTTTAACAGGGTTTTTTTTTTGGCCACTGGAGGGCTGCAGAAACAAGTTGTGCTTGCATGGTTGACATATCATGGGAATAACAACACACAACCAAGTCATTAACCAGTAATGTGACATGCTAATGCTCCCCACACACTCGCCTGTCATCTCCTGAAAACAGTCAGAGGAAAACATTTAATTTGTTTTCATGACAACATCTAGCCTTTCTAAATAATTCTGTCAGTCCATTTCCGCAGTAAAGACTTAACACAACTCTTTCCATTTGTTGGGAATTTGTTTATTCTGTGGCAGGAAAGCACTTAGTGAACAAAAGCGAGGGTGAAACTCTTGAATGAGGCCTAACCTGCCTAATCGAATGGTGCAGACACACTGCAGCACTCCTGTTTGTCTCATAATAACAGGCCTGCAGTCACATTATTTGCTTTCGCTGGAATGTAAAGTCTGAATATTTGTGATGGTTTTATTGGCTGGAGTTTTTGCAAGTGCAACATGAGGTCACGATTGAAGGTAGACTGATTTTCAGGATGTTTTCAAGGGATAACAATACAACAAACTTTATTTAAAGCATACTGAGACCTTTATGTTTGCGTCACGTTTGGTAACTGTTGGCTGATTGGTGAAAGATGACGTGTTAGTGAAAACACTGTAAGAACTGTAAGCTATTTTAATATCAATTATTTATGCTTTGCTCACGTATTTAATATGAGTAAAAACAGAACTTGGAAGAACTGAAATAGATGTTTGATAAAATCTCAATTCCCACAGCTACCTGTAGACCTTCATGTGATTTATCATATAGCATTTATAATATTTTTTTCCCCTTGAAAGTTCTTTTAAAGCACCCCGCCACTCAAAAGCATGTTTTGCTTATCATTTCGTCACTTGGATGTCTGTGCAGAGTTATTTTCACATTTATCCTCTGATGGATGAACATTTCTCTGCGCTCACCTCCAACCTTCCTTTAACTCGTGTAAGTATGAGCAGGAGTTTAACTTGATGCTGTGATGCGTCATTGTGAGCAGATAAACACTGCTGGGGCTATATTTTAACTTTTTTTTGTGAGACAAATTAGTGTTCCAGTTAATTGCTGGGTGTTTTTATTTGTTTTAAAACATGTCTGGAAGGCTTTTTAAGATGAAGACATGTAATGTAAGGCTTCAGTGTATGCAGATACAAAGTTTTGAGTCTGGGATTCAAGCTCTGGAAGACAGTATATTTCATTTCACATCAAACTGTCTTAGACCAGAGAACGAGCATGTAAGTCTATTATTTCAGTTTGGGTGATATTCCCCTTTAAATACAGTGCAATCAGTTGTTGTGGATAGCTTGGCCTTTCCATTCCCCTCTGCGTTTTACACACAATCCCCCAGTTGCCATGACACCCAGGCCTTCCATAAATACTCCTGGTATTTGTGAGGCTACATCCCCAGTAGGTTAGAGAACAGAAAGCCGTGGCCCTATGTGAGCCTTGCCTGCAGCAGAGCTAATCGCAGATCAATCCACAATGTTCCTCAGATAGTTTGAGTGTCAGCTGCAGTGCCATTTCCAAGCCCAGTCTGCTCCACTGGATCCCCAGCACATCACACACATCATTTCTTTCCCCCCATCTTTGTAACCATGACAGTGTACACCTGCTGTAGGCAAATAGTCTGGTAGAACTTCACAAGATGACTAACGATACTGAGAAAGATCTGACGTTCATCATACTAGTCTCTGCTGCAAGCTGTGAAAACAGAGCTGATGATTCATTCTGTGGAGCTGGAAAGTACGACCGGACAGGAGATCACATTTTAAAAAAGATTAAGTGGAAACACTGAGTTCTGATAACAGGGGCAAGAGGCGAAGATGGTCTCGGACAAGAAGTGGGAATAGTGTGTGTGTGTGTGTGTGTGTGTGTGTGTGTGTGTGATTCTGTGTCTCGTATGTGTGTCTTGTCAAGCCTTGACAGGGGATTAGCAGCAGTCCTTTTATGGGTAAAGATGTAGCTGGGTCTGCAGCCCCTAAGGTTAACTGTGCCCCCGTGCAGTCGATTCTGTGAAACACTATTAGCTACTCAATTTGTCTTGAACCGTGGCATGCGCTGTTTCCTTTCTGAAGCCCCCACTCCACACACATACACACACACATACACACACACACACACACACACACACACACACACACACACACAGAAAACCTCATACAGAAGGAAACTCTATCCGAAGTGGAAAACAGTTCTCCTTTTTGAGGAATGGTTAACAAAAAGCACTTCATTTAAAAAGGCCAGTTCTCTGTATTGTTCTCGTTATCACTGCTAATTCCTGATGGGACCATGCACTACCATTGGTTCAGTTCATAAACACACACAAAATATAGATTTAAGAACAGGACGAGGGGAAGACAATGAAATATAAGGAACATGACAGCATGTAAAATACAACACAATTAGCAATTAGATAAATAAATGACAAAAAATAAAAGATGATGATGTATGGATGTGTATATTCTTTTCTGTCTAAATGTTCTGTTCCGTCGTGTATGTAGGATAGACAGAAGGAGGAGAGCTATGGATAAATAATGTTTTCAGTTTTGATTCCGCGATAGACGACAGGCTCTGTGATCTCTGAACAGTCAGACTGATGCACACATGTCAGTGTCAGATGGCTGATTATGCTGATTTCATGTAGGACAGCCTTTATATTGATACTTTACCCACCGAGGTGGACACAAATAGGAGAGTCAAGGTCATTTATAACCAATTACTTTAATAAAATATTAAACACAAGCTGATGATTTTCAATCCATACTTTGTTCTGTTACCATGTGTCAACACGATGGTTGAGTTTTGTTTAGGTTTAGTAAAAGATTGTGGCTGAAGCTATGATGAGATCTTTGGTTGATAATGTGGTTATTCTTAAGGTAACAGAACACTGACTTCCAGTTGGAAGTGAACAGCAGTCTCCCACATTAAAGTCCAATATTTTGTTGACCCATCTATCCACTCCAGCCTTCTCCCACCTGATTTCATCCTGTGCTCCCATGATGCCCTAGTGTCCTAATACCAGGCCTGACCTGTGCCTAATGAACAGACATTTTAGGTTTTAAACCATACTTTTCCTAATGTAATAAATAGAACCTTTAAAGGTTCAGCAGTGTTACAGTGTTGGGAATTATATAAGATGATCCCGGTTCCACTCACAGACTTTGATCCACGTCCCAGTCCACGAGAGCTCAGGGAGCTGTCCCACTGGGAAATCAGCAAGTGTTTGAGTGTTTGAGGGATCTTTGCTTGACTTTGAGCATTTTATGCACAAATCTGTAATTCCTGGTTATTTTGCTAGAATACAAACCCACTGTATGTAAATGTTCTCTGCATGTGTGCAGGAGCAAGAAATATGAATATAATATGGTTCCCTTTAATTGATTATTTTATGTTGTGTACTTATTCCAATACTGTTGTTGCAGTTCTTATGCTTGAGGTTTCTGCCTGTTTTTCCTTGCCACTGTCACCAAGTGCTTGTTCATGGTGGGAAATGTTGAGTCTCTGTAGATAATATTATAAAGAGTATGGTCTGTTATGATTTGACACTATATAAATTTGAGTTGAATTGAATTATGAATTGCAACATTTCAAAGTGCCACCATTCATCATTCAGAGTTTGGATTAGAGTAACTCTAACTCATATCACAGGTGTGTGGGTTCAGTGCTCATGCTTCACATTGGCCATGGTGTTATGTCCATTCAAAATGATGTCTTGTCATATCACTACATACTGTAACAGCTTTTCTTTATTGTTCCATATTGTACACATTAAGTAATGTGTCTTAGACTGCTATAAAGAGCCTAATGAGCCATTACAAGTGCTAATTGTTGTGCACAGCAGAGGAAACCTGCCATAGGATCCAGGTGATTGAAGGGATTGAAGTGCTTCAGTGACTAATACTGGAGAATTGGCCCTTGTTTTGTCTCAGAGGGTGAAAGAATTAAAACCTCAACCCACGCACACCGAGTTGTTTGATTTCCTCCTTTTGCAGGAAGCTATGAATACGCAGGAAGCGATGATGATGGGAAAAACTATGGATTTCAGGCTCACACCTACACACCTACACACAGGAAAATGCAAATCCAACCCAAGGCAGACACGAGCCGCCGCTGCAGGTGTGCAAACGCTGTTAGAGTCAGGAGTCACCCAGCCAAATCCCATGCTGCACTTAATGTATTATAAGTAAGAATGCTGCATGTGTGTTTCACTGAACTGAAATGTTCAGCTGATGTGATGAAGCAGATAAAATGCAGAGCCTGTGATGCCATGCTGAACAAACATGGCGTTCTGAGTAGGACACTCTGCTCTCACTGAGTTTAGGTCTTTGAGAGAGTGAGCTTTGACTGTGTCATCTTCAACACTCAGGCTTGTTAATTCTCCCCCAAGATAATTAGTGTACTCGAGTCCTTTGCGAAATTTCTGTTTGCTTTCTGACTACACTAAATTTCGGTTGACCCAACCTTCAGCGGGCCATTTTTCACCTCCTTTTTGCTACTCACCAGGTGGAAATGTGAGGCTACGAAATGGCAGTGCTCTCTGTCACGGGCATGAATCTGGTTAACTGTGTCTCCACATTATAAACATTTACATTGAAGATCGGTTTCACATGTGTGATTACAGCCTAAATGCCTTTACTCGAGTGAAACTGCAGATTTGAGTTTTCAGTTTCAGTTTTTAGTCTTTTTTTTCTGCACTTGCACAAGAAGCGCTACATGGTTTTAGTAAGACCCACCACATAATGCAGGTGCAAACTGAGTTTTTCAGTAAGCTACTGACCCAGTTATAGCGGGAGGCTCTATATTTAGCAAGTGCATGGATCATGAAGATTATCGCAGTGCTGAAAATGACTGATGTTTGACACAGAAAAGCTGCTGTTGGTATCCATTTAATGGCTTATGGCCTATGGCTTCCTGCAGCAGACATGCCCACAGTGAGTGAAAACACTTTGCTGGCGAGAGCGTATCTGTGTCGAGCTGCTATCAAGGCTTCCACATACTCTTCCTGTACCGAGGGCCTGCCTAGCCCACAGCATCCTGCTAAACACTCTACAGGGAAATGTCAGTTAGAAGCGTCCTGTGTGACATTTAGCTCCCAGTTTTATGCTAACTGTGTGGTGTACTGCCAACTTTAAGCCTGACTCTGAGTCTGGATCAAGCCTTCACTTTTATCACCATCTCTTCCTCTGTTGTTTTGTCAGAGCTCCAGTTTGTGTTCGGCGGCCCTCCTCTTCAGTGTTATCACTGTAATCATCATCGGTGTCCTAATTTGGCAGTGCTGCTCTCTCCACATGCTTTATGTCTTAGAACACCTCTTGGTGGTGAATGTGCAGACACAACAGCAATAGTAATAATAACGGTGTGTTGGACTGGACAGAATGGTAATTAATTGCTCAGTCTCACTGAGTTTAAGATTCCTCTGGGTGTAGTCATCAGGAGTTTTGAATGTTTTTCATTGTCTCATCGACTGTCTAAACGACTGCTTGCCACTGATTCTTTAAGCTTTCAAATGAAAGAGTTGGAGCACTGATGAACATAATGTACCGTGGGGTGTTAATAACCCCTTCTTTTTTCTCTTTGTCATCTGTTTGGTACGGCCACGATTCTCTATGAGTCACTGACACCAAACAAACCACAGCACTGAGGCAGCACATTTGAAGATGCCTCATACAATGGATGTCCTTTGGTCAGGTCTATTTCCTCCCACAAGAGTTAAAGATAGAGAGACACTTAGGAATCTTGTGTTTAAGGAAACTTGCTTACACTGTGGCAGAGAGTTAGATATGATGGTCAGGACTGTAAATAAAGACATTATGTTAGCGCTCAAGCCTGTAAAAAGAGCCATCAATAATGTGTCATGGCAGCAGTAGACCTTCTGAGTGACTGAAAATGCCACCTTAGAATTACATGGAGTAACCCAGTCATATCTGGGTAACATGTAAGTTAATGTTGTCCAGTGTCAAGCCTCTGTCAGATCATACGATGATACAATTTACAATAGCCAGGGCCCATCATAATATCTTGTACTGGGGCCCATTATGTTACACTGCTGGTGATGATTCATACATTTTCCATCCACCAGTTTTTAGATGCTACAGTCACACATACATACGTGAATTCAGGGGAGTGTCCAGCATCTTTGCTGTTGGTTTGAGGCTCCACATGAAGAAATGTGTGACCGAGCCCTCGTGCAAAACGTCCACAGAAGCTTCCACTCCACTGGACAGATGAAAATGGTGGACAGCAGATGTGTGTGAAGTTGTGAGCAGACTGTAATGTTCCTTGAATGAACATAAAGTGAATATAAATTACAGCCTGTCCGAGGCATGGTATCTTTGGACAGAGTGAGTCTAGCTGTTTGCATTACTGCCATATATTTAACATACAAGAGTGAGAATGGCATTGACCTTGAGCTAACTACTGTTTTGAGAGCGTGAACTCTTATTCTGTGGTTAAATAAAAAGAAAAGTGGTTTGTGGTAAAAACAGACAAAGACATATTGAGGAGACGCAGACACAAATGATTCATAACTTGTCATTACATCTGCTCGCACCATCTGCAGCGATCTCTCTCTCCCTTCCTCCCTGCATCTCTCAGTCTATCTCTGTCATGGTGCTGCTCTTTGTCGTGCAATCCAGTGACGTCATAGTTGCCGGGCAACCTCGTGAGCAAAACAGAATCCCTCTCTGCACAGAGGGGAGGCCCCATACGCTCTCTGTCTCTGTCACATGCTCACAGTATATACATATACATCTCCCATTTGTTCCCTGTGCTCGCTAACACCACTAAACCTGTGCAGGCCATTAGTACCTGCCACCTTCCACATAATCCAGCAGAAGAGATCAGCTAGTAGGAGAGGGAACCATGTTAAGGGGAAAGGAAGAACTCTGCTTCACTTCGAGAGCTTGCTAAATTTAGGATAAAGATCAGATTTTATGTGCAGAAACTTCTGAAGCAGTGACTTTGATGTTGGGAAATCCTTCTCAGGCCAAACCTTTTCAGGGTTTAATGATGTATGCTTTCAGAGGGAATGAATGCATTTCTGGCAATCAGCCCATTGGACGTCTGTTTAGCTCACTGCAAAGCTGAGCGCATTTTTTTAAACAGTGAGTGACTATTGGATAAAAAATGAGGAATTTAATGATTGTGATTCAAATGAGTTAGATCGAATATACCAATAAAAAATATGCAAAAGTCATTTAATACAGTCACAACACAGCTGGGTTAAATGTATCAGTGTGATCCCATCACAGCATCATAAACAGCCACTAAAAGAACATGTTGCTGCCTTTGAAGCTTTTTGAGTCATTTGATGCTGTTAGAGGTGTACGTGTAAT
The DNA here is from genome assembly GCA_023373845.1 of Nibea coibor. Taxonomy (NCBI): domain Eukaryota; kingdom Metazoa; phylum Chordata; class Actinopteri; family Sciaenidae; genus Nibea; species Nibea coibor. The sequence goes on from CM041724.1 coordinate 1,994,925, forward strand.
GAATTTTGGACATGTAGGAAAGGACATGACAAATATAATGCTTTATGATTCCACTTGACCTCATATGTGTGTGTGTGTGTGTGTGTGTGTGTGTGTGTGTGTGTGTATATATATATATATATATATATATATATATATATATGACGTAGAAATAAAATAAAATAGAAAAGAACAACCTAGATAAATAAAAAGAACCTAAGCATATTAACTAGTAGTACAAACATAACATATATGATGAGACATATTAAAATAAAAGTAATAGTACAAAATATAAAATTCAAGTATACAAATAGAATAAAATAAAAAAGCGGATTCAACCAGTACGTACAAGTGTGTAGTATTTAAATGTACAAATGGAAAGTGCAGTGTGTGACGTGCATGTGGAGAGTGTAAGTAATAACCAGTGAGTTTAGCTTGTACTGTATTTATATAATACAATAATAATATGAGATGACATAGATGTGTTCTGATCAGTTTATCACATTTATGCGGAGGTCATGTGATCTCATGACCACAGCAGCACCACTGCAGATTGGTTTAAAATGTTGTAGAGTTCAAAACAAGCTAAAATCTTCCTCTGCCAGCTTACTTGGTGTTGTCACTGATGCTAAAAAATCAGTATGACGTATAACTTGTTAATATTATTTGCAGTAGCCACAAGTGCTCACTGAACCTGCAGTGTTTTTCTTTATTGGCTAGCTTGGAATAAATGTAATTCTAGTAGTCTAATAATCCTTCATGTCATATGTGTATAAAACTGCACAGATACTTGCTGAAATGCAGACGTGAGGTTGAGCACATGTCAGTCTGAACAACATGACACATTACCACTTTGGGAGTAGCCAGAAAGTTAAAAGATACAACAACAGAGTCACAAACCATAATGTTTTGATTACAGTTCTGACACATGGTGGGTGGAAGAACTATAAAAAACAAATGTTCAACTGAAACCAACTGCTGGTGACAGCAGAGCCACAGGCAGGACAGGGAAGGAAGAAGGAACACTTCTGCTTTTGAGCTTTTAATCTGTTTTTTGCATGTTTTGTGTCTACCGTACTTTCTCCTTCATGCTTGGAATGGAGTGTGAGTGGAGGGGTTTGCAAACTGCAACTAAACCACTAGATACTACTAAATCCTCCACACTGGTCCTCTGTAAAGATGATCTTATGAGATTTGTTGCATCATATGGGTTCATCTCAGTGTGGCCTGCGTGTTTGTGACCCTGTTCTATTTGATATATGTTCTATGTAAAATGCTTTCAGTGAATGTGACCACAGTCAAATCATCATGATCTGTTCTCACACAACACACTTGCAGAGTGATGGGCAGTACTTAAAAATATCTTTTCCTTTTGTATTTTATGCTTAGATTGAATTACAATCCAGCTTTATATTTACATATTTGTAGATATTTTAGAATTTCTCCTCAGTATCTGCAACAGTAAATCCAAAGATCCAAATACTGTGAATATATTTACACCAAATGCATCCAGATGTTGACTCAACTTACTCAGTAGCTGGAATAATAAGTGTAATGTTTTTATTCCAATCTGAATTTTGAGACTTAAATTGAAACTGTAGAAAAGCATTTCTAAAATAAGTTGTTGTTATTCTGAATTTGGCTTCACTTGTGCTTTTACCTTCTGTGCCTTGGAAGTTCATGTACTCCAGCATCAGTCGGGTCCCCTCAGCTCCTGCTCTGTCTGCAGCATGAGCAAAGATCCTTTACTGGAGCCAAGATAGTTCATCCACCCATTTTCTGTAACTGCTTATCCTCATCAGGGTTGCAGGAGGCTGAAGCCTATCTCAGCTGACTTTGGGCGAGATGCAGGGTACACCCTAGACAAGTCACCTGCTCATCACAGGGCTGACACATAGAGACAAACAACTATTCACACTCACATTCACACAGAGAAGTCACGCAGGCACAAGGAGAACATGCAAACTACTTGACCTGGCCTTCACCAGGGTTCAAACCAGGAACGTTCTGTGCTAACCACTGCAACACCCTGACTACAGATCAATGCTTTTTACAATGGAGACATTTTCATTGCAGAAAAGCACAGATGGAAGTCATAACATTAATGACGGCTCTGTTTCAGTGTCCCAGTGAAAGCCAGGGCCCACAACCACACGGCAAACTGGACGCAGCCATTAGTAATGTTATTAATTACACTGATGCCATTTCCGCTGCTGCAACAACTGTGTCATGAAAAAGACGTACTGCATTGAATTTATGAGATTACATGTCTCATTTGCAAGAATATATATTATTTTATTCAAGGAACATTTGCAGGGACCAATTTCATTTGAACAAACAAAACTCTGTTCTGCACTCAATGAATTTATTTGCAGGTTTTAATTTTTGGAACACAACATGTTGGCCTGCATATTTCCTGACCTGACACAGCAGACAATAACGTTTTGAACAGCGCTGATCTCATCGTGCTCACACCAGATTAACAGACATTTGGGCAGTTTTGAGGGTAGTGACTGAAAATGAACTTTTCTATCATTTGGGTATGAGGCCTTAAATGCTTCAGCTGTTTTAAGAGTGAAGGCGGATTGAGGCCAAAACTAGCACTTCAGCTCAAATGCAGGTTTTTCCATTCATTTAAATGTGGGCACTGCATTTTAGCTGCAGCATTGTCAAATGCTACCTATATACTCCGCTTGTTGTGTCCTCACTTGGTTTGTTTCGTGTACCCGCTTCTATATTTGTGTCTGAAGTTTCCTTTATGTGTCTAAAAAGAGACAGCTGTGGTCAAGTGACAGACAGAGGATGAAATACACCACCATCAAGAAAGCTAGTCAATCAGTGAACAAAGTTATTTTCTGATTATTCCTTAGCAGCTAGGTTCATCACAAATAAACCACACACAACACTGCACAGCCCTCGCCTCAACACCTGATTTGGTCTGAATACAGCCAGACGCTTCAACACGTTAATGGTGTCATGCTAACATCTTAAATACTAGCATGTTATAGAAACATAAACAACAGCCCATTACCAAACTAACTATACCCATGTTCACATGCTAAGCATCAGAAGGTAAATGATAAATGTATGGTTGCGCCTTTGAGCAAGGCACAGAGCCCCTAACTACATGCACCCAGAACTACATGTTGCTGCCCATCACTCCACCATCTGTCCACATTTGCATGTTTAAGAGCCCTTTGTGTGTGTGTGTGTGTGTGTGTTTGTGTGTTTATACTTCACGTAAAATGCATGTAAAAAAAAAAACAGTGAAAAAAGATTAATAGATTAATACAGTTTCTATTCTATTCTATTCTATTCTATTCTGACATTCCATCAATGAAGAAGAATGGTATGAAGAGAAGAAAGAGAATGAAGCTTTACACTGATATTTCTGTGTGTACTTAATATTAAAAAAAACACAGTCCATGTGATCTGCAGCCCTGAGCGTGCCTGAGCAGAAGTCTATTGAGGATTGGTTATAGACTTAAATGAGAGGCCAGTACGCCTGACAGTGGTGAGGTTGTAGGTATCAAAGAGATATTTTCTGCTGAATTTTATTTGTGAGGAGAATCACAGTGAACACTTTCATTTAAAAAACTGGACAGCATCTTGTCTTTTCAGAAACAGTGTTACTCTCAGTCAGCGTTCACAGTGCACAGTGCAGTTTGACTCCACAGTTGTTTTTGTGTTGATTCAGGTTAGACAGAGACCTTTGTCATGGTAAGGCTAATTTAGGCTAAGACTTAACTGTAACATGAAAAGAATGATCTGTTTGGGTCTCTTTGACATTTCTTGTTCTATAACTAACAGTGAATTTCTGATGAGAGTAGCCTCAGTGACGATGAACACCACCACCGGAAGTGACATTTACTGAAATAAAAACAGGTCAAATGTATTAAAGTGCTGTTTCAGCTCTCTGTGGATTATTATATCTCTACAGTTTTTACTTATTTTGATCAGTGTTGTTTCGCGACTCTCAGCCAGCTGTGAAATGAAATGCGTTTTCACACTGACAACTAAAGTGCACTAGACTAAAACTATAAATTCAGTCCGGTGATAACGTTGGTCCAAGCGGGTGTTTCCTTCAACCAGCTGATTCCCTGGCCGCTCCTCCTCCTTCACATCTGTCGTTCTCCACCTCCACCTCTGCTCTAAATCTCTTCGTTCATCATTTTTTGTCATCTCTGCTGCCTCTTTCCCTCCCCTCCCCCTCCCCCTCTGCAACCGTCTCACTTTGAGATATTACAGGTTTTTCTATTTTATATACAGTTCAGAGAATGTTGATGATCATCTTAATTTATGTTCTCTCTCTCTCTCTCTCTCTCTCTCTCTCTCTCTCTCTCTCTCTCTCTCTCTCTCTCTCCAGGTCAGAGAAGGTGTTTTTCTGTTGCGGGCCTGAAGAAAACTTGTCCATGACAGTCCCCATACATCCTTTGTTTTTGTATTTTGGCATTCAAAGTGATAAATTCAATATTCGCAGCAGCTCTGCAATATTCAGTGTGTGAAAGCGACGAGGCCCAGCTTCAACCGAACACTTCTCAGTTGACCATCTCAGTTTCCTGTCTCTGTCTGCGGCCTCAGTTTTTTAGACTTCAGCTCACAAGGTGCTTGTCCTAAAGAGGCAGCGATGACATTCCAAAACCTCTTCAGCTCAGTCTTATTACACAACTTGACCCAAGGATAACCATCAATCCCCACAGCGGCACTCGTGGACCAACACACTCCCAGACACAGAGCCCTTTCCCGGCTTCAGGCAGTATGGGAGACGGGAGCTGGGTATGTCTGAGCCCAGCTGAGTTTGCACAGCTGCAACAATACAGTGAATGTGAGTACATACGTGTGTGAACCTGGGGGTGACACATTTGTATGTGTTCTTTTGTGTGTCTGTGTGTGTGAGAGGGAGAGAGATTGTGGCATATAGGATGAGTTTCTGTGTGTGCGAGTCTGAGCAAATACTGTGTAAGTGTGTGTCAGGGCATGTGATATGACCAAAATGGCACTTTTTCTGTTAATTCAGTGAATTTTTTCAGTGAAGTTTATTGACCACACTGTCAGACTTTTCATACACAACCATACGATAGAAGGAGCCCTTCTTTTAGGTGCTTCCTTCTCCAGATTAGGGCCGTGTGAAAAATGTGTTCACGTCTGCGTTTTAGTCTCAAAAATCTGAGAACGAAATCAGAATTCTGACTTTTGGGAAACATTTAGCAACACAGAGGTGAGATTCATGACCAGATTTTTGAGTTTTACATGGAATTTGCTTTTCCGGTGATGTAAAAAACTTGCACGACATCTGCACAAAGCTAAACATTTTACATTACTTTATTTGCCTGAACACTGTAGTATGTGTAATGTGATGTACATAATGGAGGGACAGGAAGTTTAGCAATTACCTGCTGTGGGTGGAGAGGGTGGAGAGTGTTGCTGTAGTACAGTACCATAGAGTGAGAGAATGAAATGAACAATGGAGCATAATATGAAATGATGGATGTTTCTTTATGCAAATCACATTCAAAAGAGTGCATGACTTGGTGTGCAGACCCACAAGCCACAGAAGTGACCAATAATATGAAGTGACTGTCCCTAATAACTTAGACAACACAGTGAATATATTGTCTGTGTGTCTGATGTTAGCTGATCTGTGTTGCCTTTGTTGCCTAATGAGCATGTTGCGTTTGTCCTAGAAGTCTTGAATGGACTGATTTAAAGTGAAGGAGATTATGTAATCATGTTCTACAGTTACTGAAACTCACTTAACTTACTCACTGTCATTTTCTGTGTGTAGTCAGAATGTCAGTCTGTTAATGACATTTGTTCACTCTGGAACTTGTGGCTATCTCTTCCCTCGCTAGCAAACACATTTGTTAGGTTAAAAGAGCATCTGTCTTCTTGTTCCTGGTGGATTCTGCCTGTCAGCATGGATGATGAATAGAGTATGACTCGCTCATGCAAGCTATTCTGTTGAGGAATTACACAATCATGCATAAATCAGTACTTCTTGTAGAAAGTGGAATCACAGCAGGTCATTATGTCAGACTGACTGATTGACTGGGAGGTCACTGACAGAAGATTCAAACCACTAAGAGAAAGTCAGTGTCTAAGCTTTGTAAATGCTATATGTGGGCAGACACATGTAGGCTCCAGATCTATACTGTATGTGGCATAATTGTATGCATACATGCTGATGATGCATGCTTTTATGTTGCATGTGAAAGAAGTCTACCTTCACTCAGACACTGTGACAGTTCTTTTCATTTCATCTCTGATTCATCTGGTTAATAGAATCAGATACTGTGATTAAAAACAAGTCCCCCGCCATTTCCCCGTCAGCCACTGCAGTGCAAACATTTGAATTAGGGGAGGAAGTTTTCTTACTTCTGCATAAGATCTACCAAACTTCTGCTGGCTTCATCGGCCCTGTCATTGCTTTTTGTCATCACATGTTCAATATCTTTATGAGCTTTAATGAGGATCAGAATCAGGTAGATTGTGGTAAATGTTGTCAGGCTGCACGCTAGCTTGAGAGTATTGACACGTCCTTAGCGATGAGCATGAAGTGGCGTTGTTGTGCAGCTCCATGGTCGCTCGCCATGTGACCCCGCACAGCAGAGAACAGAAAAGTAATCCAGGTTAATCCTCACCCCATTCGTGTCGCTGTCGCTGTGGTCGAGCAGGGTTTTTGGTTTATGAGTCAGGTTGCAGTAGAGATAGGACCATAATGGAAACATGACAAATGTGCACTCTGTGAAGGCCCCTGCAGGCCGGGAAGGTCTCATTTTTACTGATGGCGAGGAGGCGAAAGACAGGAAGGGCTTGTGTATCACCATCCAATCAATCAAGGGCACAATGAAGGACACGAGCTGTGTTTTTCTGTAGAGATGGGCGTATGTGAAGGGGCTAAAGACAAATGGACTGGTGTAATTAATGTGCTAGATAATGTAATGAAACAATTAGTTAATCAATTGATCACAAACTATTTCAGTAGCTGATTAATGACTTAAATCATTTTTGTTTTCGCTCCTGCAGTGTCATGTTATGATAGTTCATGTAATACTTTTTGGACAAAACGGATCGTGATCTTTGATTATTGTCAGAAAAAAACAACAAATCAATCCAAACATAATCAGTGGATGAACTCTTAATGAAAACGTTCATTAGCTGCAGCCCTAATTGAATCAGTTAGCTGATTAATAGAGCTGATTAATTGATTAATCAATCAACAGAAATGAATCAACAGTTTAGATAATTGCTTTATCATTTCAGTTTTTTATGGAGCAGAGATGCAAAACCGTCTCTGGTTCCACCTGTGAGGATTTACTGCTTTTCTCTGTTTTATACAATTATGAACTGAACACTGAACACGTTTTAACTGTTAATGCATGAAGACGCGTTAGACTTTGGGAACATGATGGTGATGGACATTATTTACTGACATTTTATAAACTAATTTATTCATCGCAGAAACTATCAAAAAAAATAATGTTGCAACCTTTTAATTAAAAGCACAGTTGACTGGCTGAAGCTGTTGCATAATTTAATTTATTTAATTATTATCATTGTGAAATCTGTAAATTATTGTATATCTGTATACACACACAATTTCTCTACAGTGACGGCATCAGATTATTTATTTAAATGTGTTTTGTTACTGATGCTTTTGTTACAAAGCTAAGTGTGTGTATTAGAACAAATCTGAAAATATTCTGATAATAAAATGAAATCACTGTTGAGGAGCTGGAACCAGAGGATGCTGAACACTGTTGTTCATAAATGACTTCAAATGTGATTTTCAAAGTAGTCCATTAACTTTCCTTCAATTGATGAATTCATTGTGTAAAGACTGATTTCCTCCAGCTGTAATGTTGCTAACCTGGGTGCACATCACTAAGCACACGCTGCACACAGTCCGGATGATCTTACCTGAGACCGTACACTTGTCTGTCTCTCTCTATCTCTGCTCCTCCTCCTGGACGTCTAACGCAGGACAGAAATAGGAAAGAAGCTTTACAGACCGCAAAGCTGCTGAGCACTACGAATAATGAAGTGTCATCCATAGTTGATTACGTGAGCTGACGTGACAGATGAAATCAGAGCATGTGTGTGGTGCCCATGCACACGTGTATGTTTGTCCCCTGTAATTGTTTGGCAGGTGATCGTGGGTGGAGGTCATACATGTTCTAAACAGAGGCTCTGTGACATGTGCATGTATGTGTGTGTGTGCATGGAGATGGGATTAGCATCTCAAAGTGAGAAAGACACCATGTCCCCTTTTACTTTTCACTAACAGGCTGAGTCAGGCTGAGCTCGACTGATGCAGCACCTCCTAGTACAGATGAGTATTTATCAGGGCATTCGTTAATGAGATGCAGCGTGTTCATTCACTTTTCGTGAACATGTCTCATCCAAAAGAACATTTTGAATGAGAGATATGATAACATAAACCTCTTGTGTGTGCGTACAGCATAACGGGACCTCTGTGTGCTCACTAGGTTTTTTAGATGTGACTCAAATGTATCAAAGCAAACACACTGCAGTTGAAGTGATGAGAGAATTCTGTTTTTCTCTTTCTCAGACTCCACCAAGAAGCTGAAGGATGTGCTGGAGGAGTTTCACGGTGATGGAGTCCTTTCCAAATACAACCCAGAGCAGGTGTGTCTCCATCAGCCTTCCTCCACTTTTATCTTTTATTTTGGTGGCTGATATTCTGCCTCACTCTGACACAGCCAGCGTCCGTGCGCACACAAACACATGGCGTGACGTTATCGGATACTCTTTTAGTTTCCTCTGATTCAGTGTGATATCAAGAAGCAGAGTGCTTAGTCATTCCACCACGTTTATAGATAAATGCTGTGGTGGAGACACACCCGCGCCATCAACTCTGGCTCCTGACGTCAGCAGCTGTAGTGCAGACTACAGCGCAGGCTGTTGTATACCGCCGCCTGAACTTTGGACACTGACGCTACTTTCAGGGCTGACTCTTCTGACACTTCTCTCTGTCCTCAAGTGTTTCTAAACTCAGCAATTAACTGTCTGCTTACTCATTTCCAGTGTTCATGTCTGTATTTGATCCCGTGTGGTAACTTTAACTTTTTGGCTTCACACATACAGTTACATATATTGTATATGAGCTGACTGACTTCAGTGCCAGTGCTTACGTCTCGAGCATTCACAAAACATGACTGACAGTTTACCCAAGCACATTATGACATTTAATTAAAACAAATATGTGTTTCAGCTGGCGTGTGTGTGTGTGTGTGTGTGTGTGATACACAGGTCTTCCCGTCTTTGCAATGTGTTCTGAATAATTAACGCAAAGCTTAAGCACAATGTGAAATATGAACCATCTGGGCTGAAGCAGACGGATCCTTTAAGAGGTCGATTTAGGGATCAGGTTAGTTACTAGAGGACAAGAGTAAGTATCTGTGTTCTGCTGCAGGCTCGTGGCATATATTTGTCACTTTCATAGTTTAATATTTGTTGAGTATATATTGTAGGAAATCCCACAGCAAATCTTGAATGATGACATGATCATTTTGTGGTATTGTAACAGTGTTGTCAACACTAATGATGACTAAAGCATAAAGCACCTGCATCATCAAAGCAGCCTTCCTGTTATCAGACACTTCAAACAAACTGAAAATAGTTGTCACTTTAATTCATCTCCATGAAATCTTGACTTTGCATGTTCTCAGCGTGCACCCACAGAGGTATCAGGCTCTTTGACCGCATCCAGATTTGACTTTTTTGTATATTTCATCTGATTACAGTGAAAGAAGTTTTGTAAATTCAAACATGCTGCATGTTTTTTTTGGAGAATTCATTTACATCTGCATTGAAAGTCATATGTCAGCGGGAGGGGACAGGGGTTGGCGTCCACCTTCAGCCTAAACATGGCTGCAGTCACGTCCAATCCCTCCCCCACAGTATTATTGCCCCCTCTTCCTCTTCCTCTTCCTCCTCCTCTCTCTCTTCATTATCACCTCCTCTTTTCCTCACTATTTGTGATGACATGACTAACGGCCCGGCTGGACGTTTGGCGCCATAGGGACTGGACTTAATGTTCATGTGGTCTTTCAGAGACCACGCTGTCACCTGGCGCCTCTGATGACCACCGTGGCTCTGCTTCTGCCATCTATCAGTGTGTGTGTGTGTGTGTGGGTGTGTGTGTGCGTGCATGTACCTCTAATGACTCATCTACCCACTGTGCCAGCTGTAGTGGAATCTTATTTTTTGCCATTGTGCAGCCTGGCCTCTTCTGAGGGAGTTTCAAAGACTGATAAAAGACAGTGGATAAAAAGAAAGAACAGTGATTGACACTTTTAGCCGTCAGTCGTGTTGGTTTTTCTCCATTGGACAGACGAACAAGCAAACAGCAGCACAATAATTCTCAGTGATTGATGAGTGACTGAGAGAAACACCCACAGGGTTTCCCTCCACAGCGGCAGGCTCCATTAGGCGTGACCAAAACGTTTTATTTCATTGTTGAACACACTCGGCTCAAACTGTTTGGAAGCGTGTGTGCTTTATCTTTTCACTGCGTGATATAAGAGTTGATGTGTCGGTTATTTTTGGGGTCTGTTCTCATTCTAGGAGGACCCTGCTTATTATAAACTACGGTCAACAATGATTTCTAGCAGCAGGGAACGAGTTGGATCAGCCATACACAAAATTCATGTGAAAACTGAATTCAATTTCAAAAAGATGAGCCTTTAAGTTCCCATGTAACAGAAAGCAGAGTGCTGTTTGCTTCTCATTCTTATTCTGTGAACCCGGCCCACACAACCTCTGAAATGAGCCAGTCTGTCAGGGAATATAGGTCCTACAGATGTATCTTTATTGCTGGTTTTGGCTTCTGGCATCCCATGGCAATCTTTCCACCAGGAAAGTCTGTAAATCAGCCCAGTGGTCTAACATTTCCGGTTGGTCTCAGAAGCCCCCAGCTGATGGTACAGATTTTGCCTGGCACAGCAGACAGTTACAAGATAGCTACTTTGGCAAATGGTTAGGCTAAAGCTACCTGTCCAGAAACTCTGTATATCACAGAGAGACAAATATATTGTGTGTAAAATCTGATCCAGTTTGAATAAAGTTGTAGTTGTAGTACAGTAATCAGTGATAGATGACTGCAGCAGCCCTCACAGTCACTCCACTCCAGCGGCGTCAGAAGAGACAAAGCGTTTCATTGGATGTAAAAATAGTAAGTGTATCAGGAAATGATAAACTCTAAAATACCATGAAGAATACCTGAAAATACTGACAACACTTTGTGTCAGTGTTGGTCTGGATATTAAACTTCATGTGGACTGTAAGCACATCAAGGATCCTTTTGTTAATTTCTGGTCTAGTCCCTCTAGTCCAAAGTGCTCGCAGCCTGTCACAAACAGTGTCTGTCTGATAACAGTGTGCTTTAGATGCAGATCTGGAATCTAGGCAGGACTGTCTGTAGTAGCCTGAAGTTTAATGCCAGAAGAAAGTCAATCAAATCATTCTGACAGCCGTGCCAAAATGAAAAAGATTAAATGAACCATGTAAATGTGTCACAGCTGCCCTTGGGAGATATTTAAAGATTGGCAGCCTTAAATGGGAGTCCACTCACAGGGAAAATGATCGTCGCTTAGATTCTGGGGTCAAAGTCTTTTCTGCGTGCTTACATTCAAGGAAATCTCTCAAATATGAGCACAGCTTTTTCTATTTTCTGATTTCATAAATTGTATGTCTGTAGTGTATGTAAAAAGACTGTGTGTGTGTTTCTATGACATGTGTACACATGAGCATATTTGCCTAGAACTTGCCATTCTCCATGATGCACGGCAAATTAAAGACTCATGATTTGCTTGGCCAAATAAGGAGAAGTGAGTGATATGAATAATGCCTGGCTGCTTCGGGAGCTGTCAGGGTTAGGTCAGCAGTGTTGAGCAGAGGGAGGATCCTCATCACGGTGTGTTCTTCTGTGATGGGCGTCAGTTACTGCAGCTTCAAATCCTCTGGACAGGAGCGCATTAGAAGCATATTTTCTCTAAGTCTTGGCATGCAAAAGGGATCAGTTTTACTTTGTCCTATTTTGGTGTGAACCAAACGTTCCCTGGGAGGAAACAGGGTCTGTCCATATTGCAGCCTTCTAATGTTTGCATAGTGTATTTGCTTTCATTTAAAACCAGAGAGGAACTCTTGACTAGACACGACTCACCTAGAACTGATTTGGCAAATGTTGATGGTCATCACTGGTGTGATGTAGATGTATGGATGTAGAAATACAAGTGACTCTTTTTTGAAATTTTAAACAAAAATTGTGGGAAAGTGTCAAAGTGTTTCTCGTTCTAGCTTCCTGCATGAGTTGATTTGTAACTTGTCTTTGTCACAAATCAATATGGGTGGTGCAGTGGTTATCACTGTCACCTCATGGCTCCGACCACCGTACTGCTGGGACCTTTCTGTGTAGAGTTTCCATGTTTTCCGTCTCCCACAGTCCGAGACAATGCAGGTTAATTGTGCCTTTAAATTGTCCATAGGTATAAACCACTAAAAGTATAAAGAATGGACAGTGTATGCGTGATGTCACCCACAGGTTCCCAAAGAGCCATTTCATGTCATGTTGGTAGTCCTGCATATCCCATCTAATCTAAATTTGTCAAAGACAAGGATCATCTGCCGATCTGAGGCGGGCTGTATGACACCTGGTTGTTCAAACAAGTCATCTGTTATGGCACCCACCTGTCAATCAAATCGACCACACTCTTAATTCTGCATAACTTTAAGTCTTAATATAATGTGAACAGGTGAGTTGTATATAAAGTCACCCTCAGTACAGTTGTCATGAATGGGGAAATTAGCTATAGAGACATGAAGTTGGATATTTGAACATGGGGACTTATGGAGACTGACTCACTTCTGTAGCCAGCCTCAAGTGGACGAGAAGAGGAACTGCAGTTTTTGGCACTTCCATCTAAGCTTCACTTCACAGCCATAGAGGTTGCGGCTTGGTGTGAACATGTCTAAGCCTGAGATGATGTGGCGACTTCAGGGTGTACCCTACCTAAAGTCACATGGGATTGGCTCCAGCCCTCTCTCATAATTTTAAGCGGTTATGAATTATAAACAGAATGTCTTTGGGTTGTAGACTTTCATCATTCTGACATTCCATTGACTAAACAATTGATCTATTAAAAAAAAATCAGCATGTTAACCAATAATGGAAATAATGGTTGCAGTCCTGATGTGGTCACCTCCTTTGGGAACATGAATGACTGAGATGTATTGTTATTAGACCTCTGTAGGGAGGGACTAGGTCATTTGCAGAATATTCATTTTTTTGTTGTTTATCAAAACAGACTAGTTTCTAATTTTCTGATCTGTTTCAGCTCAAATGAATCCAAGCATCAGAAATGTTAGAGAGATATGTGTGTTGGACAAAGAATGTGTGCATACTACCTGTGTGCTTATTTGATCAATCACCTTTCATCTGACTTCAGAGTATGTGATCAGATCACCTGTGCTTGGAAGAGTAAGAAGCAAACAGTCCCTGCAGAACTGTGGAGCGCTCTGTGTGATCTACAACCTAACCACCACTGACATCTTCACTGAAGATGCAACCTTGCATAAAGCAGCTAACCCCCTCTCTTCTTCTACCCACTCCTCCCTCACTCTTTCCTTCTTTCTCCTTTATCCCTTTCCTGTCCGTTGTTTTCCGACTGTTAAACAGAAGCAAGACGTTCTCAACCAAGTAAGCCTCAGCCCGGCGGGCTCTGCTCTGCATGCTGTGTGGTGTCTGTGTCAGCAGACTGCATGCACATTCTGTCCACTAACATAACATAACCCAGCCTTATCTGCTACAGATGGTCTGTCACTGTGCCACAGGGGGGAAAAAGGCCAGAGGTCATGGGGTCACTGAGTTGAGTTGGGTGCTACTATGTACCCGCCACATGGCTGTGTGAGGGGCAGCTGAGGGAGGGAGGGAGGGAGGGAGGGCAGATAAATGGAAGGAGTATTCCATGTCTATATCCAGCAGTCTGCGTTAATATGACCCCTTTCCTGTCTCTACTGCTTTCTTTACATTGTTTTGTCTTCTCTGAAGCCATCAGGACTCTAAATGAACTAAACGGTTCATCTGGGTGCAGCTTCCAGCACCTCCGTTCTGCTCCCGCTAACCTTAATGAGATATTCTGTGGTGGTCAGTCGACTGGTGTGACAGACATTTACTGACCTTTAAAGCCTGGCTGTGAAGTCTGTTGAGAATGTTTTCACTTTAATGGCTTCAAACCATGTCGTCATTAAGCTCTTACTTATAAATACTGGCATGTCACCCCAGGCTGCAGACATCCATCTCAGGGCCGATCAACTTCAGCCAAAATGTCCATCATGTCTTTCTTCTTTTCATTGATGTAACCAAAGAATTGTGCATCTGTGATTGGTGTGAACTTTATTTCATGAGTGTACCTCAGTAATTCTGCTAACCTGTTTGCTCTTTTCCCTGTCTTCATGCAGCCCATTGATTATGAGGGCTTCCAGCTCTTCATGGCCACATACCTGGAGAATGACATCCCAGAGGAGCTGTGCCAGCACCTCTTCACCTCCTTCAAGAGCAAGACGGGAGGCTGCTCTCCCGATCAGTCTCGTGCAGGAACGAGCTTGCTGGGTAAGCTTTAACAACGCGGTCAAACTTTTCATGTGAGCGTACGCATTTCACTGATGACACAACAGCGATCCAGTGCCATGAGTGTTTGCTATTAGCTATTTCATTCATACAGATTCAGTTTGAACTCTTCCAGAAAAAGAACTGTCTGGATATTGAACACAAGGAGCTTAAAGATACTATCAGAGATGAGATCAACACATTCATAGAAGCAGACAAACCTGTTCACCTTCCTGTTTTGTAGCATACCTGGCGTGCTCTTTCCAGGATATCCATGTCATGTTTGAGGTTCGATCCCTGGCCTCACAGTCCGATGCCTTGGGATAAGATACCAAACCTCCATGTGTTTGGGTGAGCTCAGTTGGATATGCAGTGCTCCTGATGAGCAGCCTGTGAATGGGTGGATGTGTGTAAAAAAGTGCTTGGAGTGGTCGGTAGACCAGAAAAGCACTATATAAATACAAGTCCATTTACCAAATGAGTCATACTGACCAGAGCAGAAGACAGAAATCTCTGTGTTGTAGGTCTCTTGCTCCTCGCTCTGTGCAGCATGTAAACTGTGTCCGCCTCCATCCTTGAATGCTGTGTGGGCCCTGGCACTGGGATCTGCCTATCTGCTCCTCGCTGCAGAGCAGCTGAGGTGACAGATGGACTGTTGAATTAGAAATCTATTTCTGTGCTATAATGTTTGTAAAAGTGAGAGGCAACAAGTGCACAGGAGCGAAATGTGAGTGACGGCGTGTCACTTTGGGTAACAGCGGTGGTGCTGAGGATCCCAGTGTCACAGATAGTTTGTGACATCCCAGCTTTGACTTCAGACGTCAGCCTGTGCAATCCTTCTAGTTTTCACTGTGAATAAATGGCAGTGAAGTCATCTTTTCCTCACTGTGAGTGCAACAGAGGAGCTTCAGTCAGATCTACAGCTGCACGTTTGTGTCCAGACGAAGGCTGCTCATGTATCTGCGTTAAGATTGAACGTACCGTACAGTGTGTATCCTCAAGGGCCAACAAACCTGCTCAATGCATCTTCTTCTCATAAAACAGTCAAAGCTCTTTTTTCTCAAGAGTTTGAAGCCTCCTCCTGTTGTCGCACTGCTGCCTGTCTTGGCACACATTACCACGCATCACGCCAAATCATTGATGGCGGTGTGTGGCGTCGCCTGCATACACAAGACGCACAAAAGCAGGACCCACTCATAGAAGAAGTTCTCCATTGAAACACTAGACAGTGTAAGTAAGTGCAAGTGTTACTGATGAAATTCAGCTGTAGGGGCAATTTTACTGCTACTATAACAGTTATTTTCATGAGAAAGTGATGCGACAGTTATTTAGCTGATGAATTGTTTTGTCCATACAGTGACAGAAAACGGAAAATAGTTCAGAAGCTGAAGTCAGAGAACGTTTCCTAATATTTGCTTGAAAAATGAATGATATGATAATATAATACTTTAATTTCCTGTAGTCTAATTGTTCCAAGCAGTTTATTGGGATGTGATGTCAGCAGAGTCTGGACACATGACATTAACAGTGGACCATCATGTCCATCTGAGCTTATATACATATTTTGCAAAGTCTAAAACACCCAAGAGAACTATTCGCACGTCCGGACATCGAGGTACAAACAATACAACAATCAGGAAGCCCAAATCAAAGTGACATATTCACTTAATCATCGTGGGAAAAATGAAATATAATACACAGGTTTATCGAGGAGTACACGGGTTGATCAGTGTGGATTCTGCTGCTACGTCAGCGTGTGTTCAGGTTGATGTAGCCTGCACTGCCACCTGGTGGTGTTCCTGAAGAGCCGTCATGACATGAAGCAGCCTGGAGTCGGTCACTGTATGATCGAACCCTTTAGTATGCTCCAGTGATGTTTTTATTAGTTTATCATCCATCATCCAGCACCATCTGGTCTGAAGCTCCCGGTCTGTGAATGATCATCAGTTTATGCTGTCATGTTTCACCACATGTAATATGCTGCTCTCTTTTATCACTGTCTCCTGCTCTCTCACAAATAAGAGACGTCCACTAATAATGCTTCCTGCCATTCCTGCAGTTGACGTAGAAACATGCAAACCTTTCTCTTAAAGGGTCTGAAAGGATCCATAACCCATGCAGTGTCTGTAAACAGTGTCTGTCTGCTGTTAGGGGATATAAAGAGAACTCTTTTTTCAATGATGTTCACTCATTCTTGCTGCTGCTGCTGCTGCTGTCTTTTCTCCCTCCTCGAAACAATGACTGACCGAAGAAGCCCGTTCCATTGACGCAGGCATCTCTATTCAGACCGAAGTGGCCTGTGCCCCCATTACAGGTACCAGAGCAGGCCGACTATTGTCAGGGTGATGTCATCTTAATGGGACAAGAGTCCAGCTGGCTCTGACCTCCCGCTCCCTGTTGCCATGCCATGCTCTTGTTGTGTTGATGTGAGTTCATGGTATTTTTGGCTGTGGATCAGTGGGTGACTTGATGCTTTGTGAATGGTATTTGTGAGGTTTTAACGCAGTGTTGTCATTTTATTCTGCTTCCTGTCCCTCTATGCATCCTGAGGTTTTTGTATTTGGATTGTTGTGACAGTATTTCTGAGGCATTTCTTTATGTTGCTCTTAACAGCTAACTGACTCTTTGTGCATCTAACGTCTCCTCCCCTGACCCAGCTGTCTTCATCACTTCTGCTCACTCTTTCCATCTCTGTTTCTTTTTTCGGTGTCTCTCACACCGTCAGGGATGAATGGGAAAAGCATCCTGTCTGCAATGGGCCGACACACACCGGAGCACTCCAGTGTGATGAGCACAGCAGGCTCAGGAGCCACCACCTCGCCTTGTTCATCTCGCTCCTCCTCGCAGCGCTCAGGGACAGGGGCCCATACGCCTGGGGGGCCCCACAGATCACCCTGCACCCAGGTCAAAACCTCAGAGGGCAGCAGCAATGCCCTGACCCCCAACGCTGGTCCTGCCAGGTCACCAGTGTCCCCCAAACTTTCACCAGGTAAGGTTAGCGACACTGAGACTGAAGAAGACCATAAGTCTGATGATGACCCAGTCTGACACAGACAGGTGGTCCTTTAAATATTTACTGTAGACAACAAACAAACACATTTCACAATTTTTTAATATTAAAAGTATTTATCGAGCTTCGAGTCTGATTCTTGAACTTGGACACATCAGTTTGACGTCCTCATCACAGTGTCGCTCTACTTTGTGTTCTCAGCCACATTTGATCAATTCAAATTGAAGTGAAGTATGAATTTATAGTTCTTACTTAATATTAACATGTCTCTACGTGCTCTGCAATAAGCTGCCCACCATGACCCTGATGGGGATAACTGGTTAGTGTGTAAGATTTAGAGGCATATATTGGCATAATGTAGCAGAATTATAATATTCACAACTCTGTTTTTATTAGTGTATAATCACCTGAAAATAAGAATCTTTATCTTTTTGTCCTCTTCCACCGTATACGCCGTGTTACCAGGCCGATGTTTGTACAATAGCTCAGGACAGACTGACTCTAGATATGGCCTTATGTTGTTCTCCTACGTGCTTGGAAGAGGATGGTGAGGTGTGTTTTTGTGTTATTTGCAAGTGTCAGATAAAAAATGCAAACATTTCTTCTTTATCTACCATTAGAGTGTTGAAGGGATGAATATTTGACAAGGGTGGTAAAATTAAAATTTACTGCAAACATCCGCTGGCCAGGAGGCCCAATTTAAATCTTCTTAATCTATTTATGTGATCATTGATTTTCAGGTTTCTGGATAAGAACATCAAAGTTTGCAGGTGAATTTAGAAACCTGATCAGATTTAGTCAATATTACACTTTAATATAGATAATGTGAGTGAGGAAATAGAATCAGAGTTTGATTTTGTAAAAACAGAATTGTCTGATTTTTTAGATGTGCAGTTGTTGCTCATCCATTTGTCATTTCTGATTGGTTCTCCTGCCACATGATGTCACATTGTTTTGGTCCACAGGCTCTGTCTGTACTGTAAATAGAGTTTTGTCTACCTGCTGCTCTGTTTTGTCTCGAGCTTTAGCTTGGAGTTTTTACAGGGATCAGACTTCTCTAAAACTGTCAGACTACATACTTAATGTGTAATTTAGCTGCTGTTTTTTTACTCCATTCATTCCATTCATTTCACCAGAGGAAGCACAGTGCTGTAGAAAGATTGATGGCTGCTGTGAGTAGCTTTAAACACTCGTGTCGTACATCAACAGAGAGGAGCCACTCGGAGAAGCATTTGTCACTGCGGAGGAGCCCGTCGCCTCAGAAAGGCTCCCTTCTGCTGTCGCCCCAGGTGGTCTTTCTCAAGGACATCGTCTGCTACCTCTCCCTGCTGGAGAGGGGGACACCAGAGGACAAGCTGGAGTGTGAGTGACAGGGTGGGGTACAGGCGGAGGGTCAGCTGCTCTCAGAGGGATGTGGAGTTGAAGCATCTGTCGTATGCTCGGGTCATGATGGAGCTCGTCTCTGAGCCTGTCAGCTCAGGTTGACAGCTCCTTCTCTAGCTGCCTCCCCAGGGCCTGAGATATGGTGCTTACACCTCCCACACAGGACAGGTCAGTCACACGCTGTGCCTGCTGTGCCTAGTTGACTTCTTTAGTGTCTAATGCTATATTGGCACACACTGACAGGGCTAATCTCTCCTAACTGGTCCCAATGCCCCATTACAGAAGTAGCACGCTGTACTTCTTTAACCCCGTGGCCATCTGGAGAGAGTCCAAGAAGGAATGTTAGAGCTTCAGAGAGCTACTAATTATCAGACGCTATCTGAGTCATCACGGGATCTCTTGTTTCTCTCGTTTCCCCTCTAGTCATGTTCCGGCTGTACGACACAGATGGGAATGGAGTTCTGGACAGCTCGGTGAGTTTTTAACTTCCTAACTCTCTCTCTTTTCTTTCTTGCTCCTCCGCTCGCTCTCTGTTTTGTCTCTCTCTTTGCATGCAGCAGCGCTAAGAATAGAAAAGTGAACACTCTGGTATTTACATGAGATCATTTGTAATGGTTGTGTTCAGCTTGATGCTAGCCATGTGCTGAAGTGACCACATAAACACACTCTCCTGTGAATATGTCATACATGCAGGGGGAAACACACTCCATACGCCGACTAACAGCGCATCATCACATGACAAGCAGCAGAAGCTTCACATTTCTCACACCTGTCGTCATGAGATGAATCTGTGAGTGGTGATGGATGCTAGAAGTTAAAGCGTTCTGTCATCTTCCTTCTGTAGGAGCTGGATCGCATCATCAATCAGATGGTGCATGTGGCAGAGTATCTGGAGTGGGATTCCACAGAACTGCGGCCGGTGAGCGAACTCTCTACCGCAGAGGGGTCCAAACTTCTTTTAAAGAGGGCCAGATTTGACAGTGTGAAGATGCCTGGGGCCGATACTAACATTTAAAAATGAACAACAATAAGTTACATATAAATGCACCGTTCTATAGCAATTTTATACAATTATCTTTTTTTAATGACAGTATAACCAAATCTAAGACAATCAGGTGTGAACAAATCTAAAAGCCAGTTCTTCTTTCATGCCTGGAGTAAATTATATGGAACACATTAAACTTCCATGAAGTTGATACAAATCTGAACCTCATGTTCATTTTAAACATGACTTATGAGTAATGCTCTTGTCTTTAACAAGATCATTCAGAAAGTAATATTTAGTGTCACAGACACAGAAAAATAAATAGAATCTTATTTCACTGCAGTTTACGTCTACAAAAAAGTTACATTACGCTGTGATAAAATTAGAGCTCCACTTTAAACTGTAGTCTGTAACTGACCTTTTTTTTTGACTGGCAAGAAACAAAAGAATTTCCCTTCAGGGACCAATAAAGTATCTATCTATCTAAAAAAAAAAAAAAGATATAATTCAAAAACAGAAAGGCTTTGTGTGGAGGTGTACTCAGAACAGTCGGTCTGTGCCTCTGCCTGTCACTGCAGATACTGAAGGAGATGATGGAGGAGATCGACTACGACAGAGATGGGACTGTCACACTGGAGGAGTGGATCAGAGGAGGACTCACCACCATCCCTTTACTGGTCCTGCTGGGCATGGATACGGTACATATTACGATAATACCTATAATACCTGTGTGTGTGTAACTGTATGATTTGTCTTCACACAGCCAGTTATATATTATGTGTGTGTCGTGCGATCAGTTCTCAGGATGATGCTCTCTGGTGGACAAACAGTAGACATATTTTTGATTGATTCCTGATACACAATCAAATCAGCAGTCATTAATTGAGTGATGTGTACGAGCCAGTTCAGACAGACAACTCCAGCTGCACTCCATAAACGCATGTGAAATACCTCACACTCCACAACACACCCTTCACAATTCAATGGCCTATTTAAGCTTTTTTAAGATTGTCCCATCTCCCAGGCTCGGAGGTGTCTGAGATATTTAGTCATCGACCCTCAATATCTCTATAGAGCTGCAGCCTCAGATAGGAAACTGTGATAATCTTCTTAGCAAAGAATTATACTTTCAAGTGTTTTATCTATTTGTCTCCTCCCAGAATGTACAGGAGGACGGGCAGCATGTTTGGCGTCTGAAGCACTTCAACAAACCAGCCTACTGTAACTACTGCCAGACCATGCTGCTCGGAGTCCGCAAGCAGGGCCTCTGCTGCTCCAGTGAGCGTCTGTCTGTCTGTCTGTCTGTCTGTCTGTCTGTCAGCCAGCTCTTTGTCTGTTCCCTGTCTTGGAGTCCATGTTGTTTTTCCAATTAGAAGTCCTCACAGTTGTCATTAAAGAAAAAATTAACAATGTTGTTGTGTGTAATTTGATTATTGAATTCTACAACGAGCTGATGTTATTGTCGCTGCTGAATGAAAGTACATGCTTGTTTGAAAAGATCTTTTAATGTGGTGAAGCATTTATCAAGCCATGTTTGTAGTTGCAGTTGATGCAGATGAGACAGGACTGATGTTTAGATATCCTTCAATATTAAAAATAATCCATACGTTTGTATGCCACCGTATGTGAGTCTGCTCTGTGCTGTGAACCGTGCTGCTGTGAGAATCTTACAGACTGTTTCCTCTTGCTGTGTCCCCGCAGTATGCAAGTACACAGTACACGAGCGGTGCGTGTCCAAAGACATCGCCGCCTGCATCAGCACCTACGCCAAGTCACGTAGACACACCAACGTAAGTACAGACATAGCGCATGAAAGGCTTCATTCTGCACACGGAATGCCGTGCTGCTGATGGACTGATGCTGCTCAGTAATGAGACGGGAACGCTGACCTGTCTGTTTAGCAGACTCCCACTGGCTCATGGTCCTGTTTAACAGAGCAGCGAGCATCATGGGACAGTCTGTGAGGTCATGCACAGCTTCTTATCTAATTATTATCCTCTGTATTTTAGCACTGACACAATTAATTAAGGCTCTATAGAATCACATGCTGACTGCTGACTGTAGAGTTTGAACTTCCTGTCAGACTTCCCAGTTTGTCTGCTTATTGATGATCAATTCAATCATTTAACAGTTAGAATTGACAAGTCACTGAAATCAAGAAAAAAATGCCAAAAACGTTCTTCTTTTCCAGTTTCTCAAGATGAGACGATTTGCTGCTTTTCTCTTTTCTGTATAAGTAAATAGCTCTGTGCAGTCTGAAGACGTGATCTCTGGCTTTCTCAACTTGTTATGGACGTTCCTCCTATTTTTCTTAGATTAAATGAAAACAATCAACAGATTAATCGACGTGAAAAGTATCAGCTGAGGCTGTCACATCCCTGCTGTGGATCACAGCATGTGTGTCTACTTGTGTTACTTCTGTTGGAGGCAGTGGTTTTCTGCGTGTTGTGCGCAGCAAATTTCAAGTCAAGAAAAGGAAATTTTGCTTTTTATCCTGGAAAGAAACCAGGTGTCTGAGCCTTTGTTATTCCTGAGGTTATTTTTAGTTCCATTAACATATTGTTTCTCTCTAGATAAACAGTGTTTAGCTTTTAATCATCACAGTTGCTTTTGTTGCACTGTATAACAGTGCGTGAAGGTTGTGTGGATAAGTGAAAATGTTCTAAACACTAACTGATGTTTACACTGTGATTTGCTGAAGTTTAATAAAATGATTAAACTATAATAAATAATATTCCTCTTTTAACCTGCAGGCTATGCAGCATGTATGGATGGAGGGAAACTCTCCTACCAAGTGCGACCGCTGTCACAGAAGCATCAAGTGTTACCAGGGCCTGACAGGCCTGCACTGTGTGTGGTGTCAGATCACTGTGAGTTGTTGCCTCATGCAGACACATATATAACTCATGTCACACTGATGTGCAGTGGCCGTATACCAGACTGTGTATTGACTGATAGAAAACATATTAAGTACGCAGCACTATCAATTGTGATTGTTTTTATGCTAAGCTCTCACATTATGTATCAAAAGTGTAAACTTTTATTATGTCCATCCCATTTATATGAGTGATGGGAAGCTAAATAACTGCTAACAAACTGCTCTCTTTATACTGTAATGCTGCTCACCACCAAAGCTACAACAACCACAGTGTGATCATCAACACCTCAGCACAAACTAAACATCATAACCTTGATATAGGTAGGATTTATTGCAGGACCACATTGGGTTGAGCTTGGTGTATCATTCCCTGGACTTACTGAACCTTAACCACAACCTCAAACCCCCATACCCAAACATTAACCAAATCATAGATAGATACTTTACTGATCACAAAATTCAAGCATCCAGTAGCAGCATGCAAACATACATTACACATACATTAGAGATTGACCTAAATTTAAATTAAACCTGTGCTAAAATATTGAACATTTGCAGAAAGTTAGACTTTTGCAAAGAAATTAAAAATGTGCAGAGGACTTGAACTTTTAAAAAATGATATATGTGCCGAGAAATTAAACCTTGACAGTCGTTTTCAATTGTTTACTTAATATGGATCAACCCTTTGTCCCCAAATGTACTATGTGAACGTAACATCCCCACAATGTAATTCATTAACAAGTACCTACACACTCACACACACACACTCACACGCACACAATTTGCTTGTCATTGCCTCTCACATCCACTAGATGTCACCACTGACCTGCAGTTTGCTCCATATTAGTCCTGCAGTCAAAGCACTCACACAGCAGCTGCTCTCATGTCAGCATGAGAAATATTCAGCACAAATGGAAACGTTTTTCGATTGATGCTGGATGACCTGTCAAACAGTCTGCACATACTGTCCAGATAAACAGCCTCCAAAGTATAGAGTTTCATACTGCTAACATTTGATATACTCGGTCCCACAGATGGATTACGCCCACATTTCTTATGTTTCTCCCTCTCTCCTCCACAGCTCCATAATAAGTGTGCGTCTAATGTGAAGCCAGAGTGTGATGGAGGAGCCTTGAGGGACCACACTCTGCTGCCCTCGTACATCTGCCCTGTTGTCCTGGTGAGAATGCATTTCTCTGCTATCCTTACGCATCACTGCACACCAATCAATCAATCAATCAATCAATCAATCAATCAATCAATCAATCAATCAGACTTTATTGGTATTGCACTTTTCATACTCAGAGGGCTTCACACAAAAACACTACACTTTGATATTATTAAAAAGCCACTCCCAGAAGACCTGAGGGTCCTCGAGAGTTCATAGGTTAAAAGTAAATCAGATAAATAGGTTGGACTAGGACCATTAAGAGTTTTTTAAACCAGTAAAAGAATCTTAAAATTCATTCTGAGGCACACAGGCAGCCATTGCAGAGACTGGGTGTAATATGTGTGTATATATGCGTGTGTGTATACGTTCTTTGGCAACATTCTTAAGGCGATAAAAAGCTAGCAAAAAGATAGCAAGCAATGATAACTCCCAGGTTTTTTACTTGTTAACTAGGTTTGAAATTCAGTGCTTGTAGTTTCAAATTTAGTTTCTCTATCTGTGCTTCAGTACCGATAATTAAAACTTCCTTTTGTCCTGGTTGAGCTGTAAATAATTCCCCGTCCATAATTTTATGTCTAAACTGCAGTTTAAAGGGGCCATGAGTCATGAGGAGATGTAGCAGTAGAGCTGTGTGTCATCAGCGTAGCTATGGAAATTAATGCCATGTCTCCTGATAACATCCCCAAGCGACAGCATGTAAAGGTTGAAAAGTGTTGGCCCTAAAATTGAGCCTTAGGGAACACCAGAATTGAACACATCACAACGGTGACCGTATTCTGGTTTAAAAACTTTGATAGAAAACAGTGTGTGACCACTTTCAGTCATAGTTTGTGGTTCTAAAACACCTTGGTTTTAAGAAAGTTGTATTTATGGCAAGACTGTTAAATTAAACCTCTCCTGCAATGCTGTTCATCTGTAGCTCAGTACAATTCCACCCAAAGTTATTTTTGCCAGAAATGGCCGAATGTACTCTTCTGTGTCATACTATTCACTGAAACAAGGGTGGCACAAGGACAAGGACCACACATGAAAACAGAAAGAACATTTTTATCTATATGTTGAGGATTGTGTAATTATTTTGATGAGTG
This sequence comes from Nibea coibor, assembly GCA_023373845.1. Taxonomy (NCBI): domain Eukaryota; kingdom Metazoa; phylum Chordata; class Actinopteri; family Sciaenidae; genus Nibea; species Nibea coibor. The sequence continues at coordinate 2,020,048 of CM041724.1, forward strand.
GAAAGGCACCACAACCTGGATATGCGGAGCTGTTTCTTGCTATATGTGGACTATGCGAATGCAACCACCAGAGAGCCCCCAAGCTGCAAGATCAGCTTCAATATATTTTGGGAGAATTAAAAATACCTGTCTTTTTTGTAGCCAGGCAAACCACCTCATTTGCTGTGTGAAGCACTTCCATACTTCAAAAATCATCTATGCTTTTTTATAGGTTATAGGCAAAAGTACGCTGCTCTGATAGGGAAGCTGTGACTGTGTTTGTGGAGTAAACAACTCAAAATCATCTTTAGGCTGTCACGTCACACAGTGAGTGATAAATGACAGCCGCCCGACATTTACTGAAGTGAGGAGAATGATGGTAGGCACCATTATCAGTTGTATCATGGCATCAAAATAATAATAGATAATAGCTTTTGCTGATTTAGGCAGTGTCCTAATAACGTTGTGGGTATACATACCATAATCACAGAAACAAATCCTAAATGGGACTGAAGGGCATGCAGTGTTACATGTTTCTTGAAACATCAGTCCTATTTTTACTATTTTTTTGTTTTTTATTGTTTGCACATTAATATGCAGGCTGGTCAATTGTATTTTTATTCATTTATATAAGTTCAATTTATTAATTTATTAATGTAATGCCTGTTTTCCTCTAAAAATGTAACAGACTGTTGCAGACTGCCACAGGTCATCTCATAAGGTTTGGAATCTCTCCCTCAGAGTTTGACAAAATAGGGCCCTCAAATAGCACCTTGCATAGGCCCCCAAACAGCTAGAAATGGCCCTGTGGATAGGACAGACAGTAGAGAATGGATGGATGGAGTGATGACTTCACTGGCTCTATTAGTAACATGTCAGTCAACAAATTTCCTCTAACAAGTTGAGTCAGGCCACATCCTCCACACACCTGCCTCAATTTCACACCTAGTGATGATTCTATTTTCAGGTTTGTGGTCTGACTTCTCAATTTTCATCACAGATACATCATCGACAAGCTGATTTCTATGCATATTATCCATAACCATACATTAATACAGGGAGCCATGCACTTGCAGAATATTTGTGCTGTGGAATCAGTGTAGAGTAAATAAAGCCTTGACGGTTGCTTATCTACAGGATCGTCATTCTGTGGTGAAACGTGGTGAGGGAGAGTCTCCACCCAGCACCAGCCCCGATGACACCAACCAGACTTTCAAATTCTCCCCTGGAGATGGACAAGCACTGCAGGTACGCCAGTCCAGCATCCAGCAGTGCTCCATAATCTGGATTGTTTAAAGGTCCAGTGTGGCATCTAGTGGTGAGGATGCAGACTGCAACAAACTGAATACCCCTCAACTCACCCTCTCATTTCAAGTGTGTCAGAGAAACTATGTCTGAAACCATAGTTATGAATATCATATTCAATTTCTGTCAATAAATCCTCCTACATCTTACTCAGTGGTCCTTTAAGTGAGCACACAAAGCTAGTTAAGAAATGCCTGAGCCTGTTTTACTTTCTTGTCTCCAGATCACCCCTCTCCCAGGTACTCGCCCACTCCTGGTCATGGTCAATCCCAAAAGTGGAGGGAGACAGGGGGAGCGGTAAGTTCCCATCACCCACTCACACCTTCTGCTGTGGACAGGTGGTCTGTTCTACTATTGGATTTTACATTTATTTATTGTTATTGTTATGTATCATTTATGGAGACATGCATAAAAGTTATAAATGAAGTTGATCACAGCTGCAGGAACACTTTGAAACTTGATTATGTCAGAGATTAATAGTCCTTTTTATTTATTTTTGTTTTTTATTTTTTCAAAATAAAATCAATGAATTAAGTAATTTAAAATACAGAAACGTTTGACGTTAAAACAGAAATCAGTCGTTCAAAAATATTTGGTGAATAATAGTCCAGATGTAGTATTATTAAAAGCCTGAGTGTTATTAGAGGTTGTCATTATCTGAAAATCACAGCACACTTCAGGAAAGTGATTTCTCTCACAGAGGGCTCCAGAGGTTCGCCACCTTCCTGCTGGCTCCCTAAATCCTGTAATTTAAAAATGACGAGGACTATACATCAGCGCTTTGCTCCCCACCTACCACACAACAGAGACCAATCAGACCCTGTTGCTCTCCCTCAGCCTGACACATTACCATAGCAACATATTCTTTATTACCATTAGAAAGGAAATTATTTCCTATTAATAGGCCTTACAAGAACAAAAACACACAACAGGAAACCAGAGGCTGTTGTGTTGCTATTTTTGTCTGTGTGAAAACTGAAACAAGTTTTTCCGTTTTCATCTTCTAACATGTTTAGTTTGACTGCAGCAACTTATCACAAGTTGCTTCTGCCCTACATACAAATGTAATAAGTTTAAACTGATTTTACATAATCCATCTAAATCTGTGTTATCCACCGACTAATATAGATCCATCAACTCTCTTACACCTTCATATAGTGTAGGTCCACGAGGCTGAGGCATCTTTCTTGTTTGTATGAATATTTTCAGGTATTCTAATGAAATAAACCGACTGTCCTCTTGTTGGATATTAGAGGCATATTAGGAGCCAGTAAAATTGCCTGCATGAGAGATAATTGTGAAGGCTTCATTGAGCGTTTTATGTAACTCTCACAAGGTTACAGGAAACTATTGTGTTTAGAGAAGAAACCTCTTCTTCATCTCTCTTCTTCCTAAACTCTCCAAGGATTCATCCTGCACACTTCAGACAGTAACACTGAAGAACAGATTATTTCATATGCATGTGCAGTCATATCTTTGAAGGTACATGATGCTTACACTGAGCTGAATATTCAAACTCAACATGGCATCATTTTCATGGCTGCAGCATTCCATAAAATTGAAAACATTCTATGCACGTTCCTCAGAAAATCAGTCATAAATTTAATATCTCATGTTGAACTTTAGATATAGTTCAAACCCCGTTGGAGTACAAACATGGATGATCCATCGAGTTATCACAGCTTAAAGGAACCTATGTGCCGCATAAAGACGAAGAAGGAAGACATGAATTGATTTGCATTTATTTTTCTATCAACGTCACAGCGCTCTGATTCACCAAACATTAAATGCATGTACCATCTGACATGCTTCAAAACAGATATCACAAAATTTATTTAGCCCACAAAGCACAATATTGCAATATTTATTTTTCATTTTTCTTACATGTAGACATAACCTTATAAGTCTGACATCATGATTGGCATATAGTGTTTCAATGATCAGTGATCAAGTCCATGCTGAGGTTTCTTTCCAAACACAGAAAACATGTTGGAAAATAGTTGCTGAAAACATGTGAAAGACTTTGAACGATGTGTTAGTGAAATGTGGAGTTAGAGGTTCAAACAGTTTTTCACCAGTTTTCAGTCCAGGATTTTGTGGGCGGTCCTTAAAGGGTGGCTCGATGACACGCTGAGGCCACCCTGAGCATACCCCTGCTCCCCTAGCAGAGAGATAGAGATGAATTCATCTCACTCAGAGTGTTTCAAAGTTAGTCATGTCATTTTCTGAACTCATCTGACATGTTTCAGTCGCTTCAAAATGGCTGCTTGACTGCTCCCACGAGTGGGCATGGCTTCAGCATATTCTGCGGACATGCCCCCACAGTCCTGGAGCTGAGAATTCATTGTCATTTTGATTAATTTCATAAACTTATACAACAAACAATATTTTAATCATTCAAATTTGGCTGGGTGGTTAATAACACTTTCTTCTTTAGTCTGACAAAAGAACAGACACAGACTTTAACAGTATTTCTCTTTATGTTCTTCTTCCAGGGTGCTGAGGAAGTTCAGGTACCTCCTCAACCCCCGGCAGGTGTACAGTTTGGATCGAGGAGGACCAATGGTAGGGTAAGTGTCTGCTGCGTTCATCTGTCTCTACCCATTCAGTCAGTGCTTGGGCTTTGTCAACTATTTGACCTGTTAATATGAGGATGTTTTCTATCTCTCAGAACATATTATCATCAACATGTCGTCTCATTCAGACAGGATTTATTTCTAGAGTTGAGCGAGGATCGGATGAAATGAAGCTATCATTTGTTGAAGGACAAAATGAAAGTGTGCAGTGTGCAGTGGATCTCAAACTTTCATAGTGCAGATTGCTGCATCAGGAGTTTGTGTTTCCAAAAAAAAAAAGAAAGACCAACATGAATATAAAGTAGAAATTCAGTTAGTTATTGTTGAGTGGAGGAGCTCTGCTGTCAGCCTCGTCTTTCCTTTATGTCAAGCAAACCTGCAGTGGAGGTCGCTGAAGGAGAATGGGAACAGCGCATTACTGCCACGCGATGCATTTGACCTCTTGACACACACACACACATACACACACACATATATGCATATGCATACGTCAGAGCTGAGAACAGCTTGTACTTTGAAGTGAATGCTGTTGCACCTCTCATCCATTCACGGAAGAAAAATGGCAGACACAGCCGACAATGCTTTACCTTGAAGGTGAAGCACTCTCTTCACCATCCTCTCACTTCCCCTTTGTCTGTGCATCTCTCTCTCTCTCTCTCTCTCTCTTAGTCACGACTAACAGAGCTGCTGCTCTCGAGAGCTCATTGTAGGAAAGATGACCGAGTGACGCACTCCGGGCCCACAGGGAAAATGCTGTACATGATACACGTGGTCTCGCACACTAAGTCTGTTCCCTGATGTTACACTGGACTCTGGAAAAGATATCAGTGTTGGGCTCGGAGACTTTTGAGACTTTAGTATTTATTTACAGTTACAGTTCAGTAATAAAACTTTCTGAACTCAAGTTTTTGGTCAAAGCGATAATCAATATGTTTTACAGTCTTCCAAAGAATGTCAAGACTTATTACTAATATGGTGTTTAGTCAAAAATAATATATATTACATCAAATACATTAGTCACTTTTGTTCATCCTCAATTTCTCATTGTAGCCATCACATGATGTTGCTCCCACAGTGTTTTAGAACATCATTATTCTGTTGAGATTGGGACTGGCAGTGATGATGTCATTTTTAATAAAGCAGCCCAATCATCATGTTCTGCTCCATCAAGTGCACGTGGTCTATTATTCCAGTAACACACATCTGTGCACGTCTTCATTGAAGTGATGTAACTCCGTCGCTGCTGAGCGGTGGCTCTGTCGGTGTGTCGGTGCTGCTCAGAAGCTCTACGCCATGCACAAGTGAATGTAAACACATGCATACAAATAAACAGGCAGGGCTGAATGGAGGTCTGTTGTCACACAGAGGGTTAACTGGCTCTCAGCTGAACCCTCCACAACTGTTACCATGGGCTCCCTAGCAACAGGCTCAGCAGGCTTTGAGGTGAGAGGCAGCTCACTCTGAGTAATTTGTTTAGGGAATGCAATTCCTCGCTGTACTTTCAGTCATTACAAACATTGTTTCAGCCCTTCCATTAATGTAAACCTCCATTTGGCTTGTCGTTGAGGCGCATGTTTCTCCTGAGCTATCATACATAAAGCATAGGCACAAACAGTCAGGAGTAGGTGGCTTAATGAAAGTTTTATGCTGACATAGAGCTTTGGTTGGATGTGATACACAGCTTGTGGAAATGTCCCCATGGCGGGTGTATGTCAGTGTAGATCCTCTGCATGTCTGTTAGAGAGGGACCTCATCGAGCATCCTACTGTTATTTGAGTGGACTGCAGTAGTTTAGACTGGAGGGAATAAGGCTGACAATATTGTTTCAGGTGCCAGTAAGACACGAAATCTGATTCAAAAAGTCCAGTATGGTCCAGGGTTACACATCAAGAAATAAGTTACAGTGACAACTATTTTATCTTTCCTTGTGGAGAGCGCACACAGAAATACAGCCTTCATAATAAAAAGTAACCTGTCTGTGTGCACGTGTTTGCAGAATGATGCCGCATTGCAGTTTGGTCAAAAATCAAGCAAGGTTAGGTTTTTTGCTGGAGGGGCTGGGAGCTGCCCTACCGCCTCTGCACACACTGAAGATGGGTCACAAATGTAGAGTTTTTTTTTTTTTTTAGAACTGATATAAATAGTACATTTGTGGGCGCATACTCACAGGTGTGGATTTGGTGATGTAGTATTTACGGCAGCAGCTGAAAGTGCGTTGACTTAAAGGTCCGGAGCGTCAGATTTGTGGTGCTCTATTTACAACTATGTTTTCATTAGTACATAATCACCTGAATAATGATCATTATGTTTTTATTACCTTAGAATGAAACTTTTATATCTACAGAAGGTCCTCTTTCACATGGTGAACCGCCATGTTTCTACAGTAGCCCAGAATGGACAAACTACACACTGGCTGTTGACGGAACCTTTTGTTTTTAGTTTTTTTGTGTGTGTGTGTGTGTGTGTGTGTGTGTGTTTCACAGCCACAGTCATCTTCTTCTTCTTACACTAGGAAAGAAAGTTTGAAAAAATAGGCAAGCACTTACTACTAGATGAAATGAAATCCTACATCCTGTGCCTCATTGATGTGTTTAGTTCTGGCTTAAATCATCAGGCGTTGGCTACATAGGAAAGACAATTCATTGTTGGTTTTGATTTTTTCATGGGATTAATTGACAGTAGTAAATCTGTAGAGTCGTGTAAATATCACAATGTTTATCCTTTAGTGTCAAGTGAGCCTGTCATCTTGTTTGTGCTGCCAAATCACCACCTCCATTTCTTTATTTTGAAATGTAGACACAGTTTGGAAGGTCTACGGCCATTACTGTTCAGGACCAGGTGGTTGGTGTGAAAGGGGTCGGTGCACTGTATGCAGCTGTCTCATGACGGAGAGAGATGAAAGCTACTGTCGACACCTTTGTCCCGGCACACATTAAAGGTCCCTTTGAAGGGCACGCACTCTGTGACCACTCGGTGACGACGGTTTCCAGGGAAAGGAGTGGAGTGAACACAGCTGGAGAGGGCGCACATTGATCAAACTCTCTCTCTCTGTCTTTCTCTGTTGACTCTTTTATGCTGTCCGTTCAAGGCAAGAGCGTAGCACTGTCATTCCACCTCCTGTTCTGTATAAAATGTACAAACACGGAATTGAGGGGCATTGTAGTTCTGCTTCTAAGCTGGCAGAGGAGGTAGTAAAAGAGCTGAATTGACTTCTGTGTAAAATGGGGGAACCCATTCACACACATTTACACATCCTGCTTCCGGAAGGCCAGCAGGTTTCAGCATTAGATCATTCACAGCTTTAATACAAACTGTTCAGTCCAATCAACAATTGGATTTCACAGATAACACACTGCCACTGAGACTGAGGAGCTCTGTGTAGAAGCACAAACACATCGTAAAACACTTTCCGCTTGTGTTGGTTACATTTCCTGTATTTTCTGTCCTCCCAGGCTCAACTTTTTCCATGATGTCCCTGATTTCCGGGTGCTTGCTTGTGGGGGTGATGGCACTGTGGGTTGGATCCTCGACTGTATAGGTACTGATGTTTATCCTCTGAAATAATGACTGGAACATCACAAAATATCCAACAGTTACAACTTGGATTAGTTTGGTCCATATTATGATAATCTGACTAACAGATTGATAATCTTAACTAACAAGTTAACCACGGAGATCTAAAAGAAAATCACCCTCCGATAGCAGAACATTTTTTGATGGTCTTTTTAAGACAGAGTTCACCACTGTTTATAGACAGACTACTTGGCTTAACTTTAACCTGCCAATCCAGGTCAGGCAGCTTCCCTGCAGTGAGGCATTATTATAAACAATATAGTGATAGATACATGGCTAAACTCAAATCAGAACTGTCTTTTAGTATATATCTCGTTAGTAAGAAACTGTTTTTTCAAAAAGACTGATGTGTTCGTCTTTGCCTTTGCAGATAAAGCTAACTTTGCCAGGCACCCCCCAGTGGCCATCCTCCCTCTGGGCACAGGGAACGACCTGGCACGCTGCTTACGCTGGGGAGGAGGTAAGACACTCACTTAATCATCTGTATTGTGTAATCTTTCACAGTATCTCTTACTGCTTAAACAATAATGACATTTAAGTAAAAAGTCAAACCACAGCAGACGAGTGCAGGCCCATCACATGTGAATGTTTTCACACATCTTCTTTAGTACCCCACAAAATGTCATTATATTTGAGAATGAAAAAGATTCATTTATAGATTTCTAGTTATAAAATATGGATATCAGATGATGTGTAAAGGTTCAGCTTAGTTCATTAAAATGGAACAGGCGTGGGCAGGGTACTGACAGGAATCTAAACGCCCTGTTTGGGTCCATTGTAGTGCTTCAGTAATGAGGCTAGTTTCAGGATAGGGGTCTCCGTTGCATACTAGAATTCAAAGGCACGCATGTTTGTGCATGTTTCTGGGAAATGAGAGATGGGAAGACGGGAGTGGGAGCCCTTATGTGACAAATTAAAAACAGTTATTATGCAAAGTGTTGTGTAAATCATCTGCCAGCCATTGATTTGTTGCAGTACTTTAGGCCAGTAATTAGAATGGCTGGTTATGACTGCTTGATTGTTACTGCTTGGAAGACCAGCAGGGCACTTACCCGGACTTATGAATGATATTTTGTCAATAAGTTGCCAGGTCCAGGCAGCTTTGGGACTTTTATTGGTTTTTTTTTTCCTACTAATAAACACTGAAGCAAGAGAGTCTCTGCAGCTTTTGGCCAGATGATGATCTTTACATGAAGGTGAGCTGATTGTAACATGTTGCTGGAGGAATGACAATATCAGTCATTCAATATCCTAACAATCCCAACAAATGGACTAAACTATGATGCTGTCCCTGCTGTGTTCTCGCTTGGTTTATTTCATGTAGCCAGCTTGTACATCTGCCTGACTTGCAGTCTACGCTGAAAAACAGTGACACAGAAAAGTTTCCTTTGGTTTGTGTTGTATTGTTTGAAAGAGAGAAAGAGAGCTGTGGTCAGGCTTCATAGACAGTGGACAGGTGTGCAGATAGCGAGTAAAGCCGGTGAACAAACAGAAATGGCTCCAGAGATTGAATCCTGCTGACTCTGCTGATCCCCTGACTTCTCCTCGGTCGTCATTGTTGGCTTTTTGGGAAACATCTCGACAACTGTCTAATCCGTATTCACGTCCCTATCAGAATGAATTGTAATATACCACCATCATCAAAATTCCAATTTGTTGTCTCTGCTACACTTTGTGTTTCCTGCTAACCTTGTAGAGGCACCTGCTTCATGTCAGCATGCCAGCATGTTAGCATATACTCATCTAAAATCTTATATCGTTATGTCTTTGTTACCTTAGAACCAGCATTTGATATGACACCATAGCAGCTTAATTGTGGGTCTAGTGCTTTTTCCAGCCACCATGGGTTCTCCCACATTCTTGGAAGAGGAAGGCGTATTCATTTTTTATTCATGGTTGCAATCTGCATCCCCACCACTCAATGACTCTAAACACTACACACTACATGTCTAAGTAAAGCCTCACAGAGATCCTAGACTGTAGACTAGTCTTACTAGACCTGCAACAACTTGTTTGCTTTTGAGCTTTCTTTGAGTTCATCGATGTGACAAAAGCTTCTACTGATGTCTTAAGTTGTCTTCTGAAGATTTTAGAAGCTATTTAAGTGTATATGTATGTGTGCGCATTCAATAAATGTGGTGAGGATCTTTCTAGAAGAGGACAATTGTTTTTACGTAAAAAGGAAATTGTTCCCTCTTAATATGTCAGAAGATCTGCATATGCAAACGCACTCATATTTCACACATGATGTTCCCAGTGTGATGGTGCTCATTAAGGCCTCATGCCCGTGTGACACCTTTGGAACAAACTTACGCCTCTGATCACTATTAAGAAGCCTAGCTGCAGAAGCAGACTGTGGAGCAGAACCAGAGGGCTCCCCAGGGTGCTGTCGGGCTCAGAGGTGTTGCAGATGGCAGTCTTTATGAAACAGTAGTCTAATCAGTGCTATTGTGTTTCATGTTTGAACCCATAGAATCCCCTATTTCACATTTAGCCATAGTATGGACTGTGTGAAACAATAATTAATCAGGAAGCACTGATTGAAATCTCTGCCACATCACCTCAGTCAGCTGTTTACAATAACGGCTCATGTTCAGAGTGGTGTTTAGCTCAGTTGGTAGAGCAGCTGCCCCATGTGTGAAGGCTCAGTCCCTGCCATAGCAGTCCAGGGTTTGAATCCGACCTGTGGCTCTTTCCTGCATGTCATTCCCCATCTCTGTCCCCACATTCCTGTCACGCTTCAGCTGTCTCTGTCAAATAAAGCTTGAAAAGGCCCAAAAATACATTCGTTCATGTTGATTGAGCTCAAAAGCACCATTTTCCACCATTTAACTAAATCCGACTGCAACTGTCACCTAGAAATGGCCAATTCCAGGTTTCTCTGAATTCTACTGAATTTAAAATAACTGGAGAACAAAGTACATAAAAATGGACTTTGGTGTACTTTTGGGGATCGTATGTATAATTTCTGTTGTTTCTGTTCTCTGCAGGTTACGAAGGGGGCAGCTTGTTGAAGTTCCTTCGGGACATCGAGCACAGCACAGAGGTGGTGCTCGACCGCTGGAACATAGACATCGTCCCCGATGACAAGGAGGAGAAGGGAGACCCGGTCCCCTACAGCATCGTCAACAACTACTTCTCTATTGGAGTGGTAAGAAATAGATATAGACAATAAGTGACAGATTCAAACAGCATATCATATTGAATAGCTCATCTACAGTTATAGTTACAGTTAAATGATGTTGTACACTCATTCAACAAACTAATTAATTATGAACAGGTATTGGTTCGTTACATTGTTATATCAACAATTAACAAATTTATTTTATCAAAATAAAGTACCCCGTGCAAACTGGCAGTTCAAAAAACAGACAAAAGCATAACACATGAACTACGTAGCATATTTAGACATGTAGAAGATTCAGAAGCACACATACCAGGAAACTGACCAAATCTGAGCAAGTAAACAAAGTATGGAGGGCTAAGTCACATGCAGGACGGACCAAAAACAGCATTGCAGCCACAACGTGACAGAGACGTGCCTGGTGGGATTTTGGGGTAAGTTCCTGAAGAGCCATTTTGAAGCTTGAAACCTGTGGCTCTGCCCGCCGCCATGTTAGCAGTCCTGCTTCTTCCACGTCCCTGATAATCCAAAAATGTTTGTGAAGACATAAAGCTAATTATCTAATCACAATATTTCAAATGTGAGTTAGACCTGTGTACAACTCAAATTAATTAAAACATATGCACATACATGATAAAACATTCAGATTATTGGGTATTTGGGATTTTAAATTCTGATTAGTCATTATGTGTATCAGATATAAAACTCCTGCCTTCAAATTGTCTGACTGAAACATACGCTGAGAAAGATTGGATGGTCTTTGTGGATGTAGGCAATTAACACATTCATCAGTGAATTTCAGCTCCCTCATGGGCAGGTTTGGTCTTTTAATTGGAGGAAAGAAACATGCTGCCAGGTTCCAGTTGCTTAGCAACCTTTTTATCTTGTCCTGATGGAGATACTGGTATAAAGGCTCAGGGACGTTTATATAGAGGTGACAAACAAGACCTTCGTAAAGTTATCACAGTGCTGCTCTGCTGATTTAGCTTCAGTGGAGTCAATTAGTGAATGTTTCCTCCCTGCTAGTCAGTGAAATGTGCTGTTTCAGTGTTTCTTTATGGAAATATAGCAGTTTCCAGACCTCACTGTATCGTTGTTAAGAATATGACTCTACAGTTTAACCATCAACAACAATTAATTATTTAGATTAATCTTGCGGTCATCAGCTCAGAGTCATTGCAGGAATCCTATAAACAGCTTTGCATGCTACCTTTCCCCTCGCAGAGCGGGTTAGTGTGAGCAAGCCTTCGCTCGGGTACCAGTACACCAAGTCAGTGCAAAGCAGACTGTTAGCGTTGGTGCTTTGCCAAACTTTGAGCTGAGTCATCACCATAACAGCTAAAGTAGGAACCATCTGATGTTTTCAAGCACCATTAAGCTGATAAATAAAAACTAACAGTTAAGCGCATTGGACATGCAGCACGAGTGTAAATAAACAGACGTGACATGAGTGCGAGGAGGACATATGTGCACAGGTAGAAGTTAGAGAGTATTGGCAAGGAGAGGATCAACCATGGTGATGTTATACAACTGCAACCCCACTGATATGTGCGCATGAGTCAGTGTGCACACACAACACGTGAATGAGCCAGTGAAACACACACCTATATACCACAGCTTTCCATTTGTCCTGGTTAAATGTGTTTTGAAAAACGCAGTACAGTCAACTTTTGACTCCTCCAACAATGACTCCTCCTCCAAACCGGGTGAAGCCAGTGGCAGGAAGGAGCCGTGCTCTCTTTGTTGTCTGGGTAGTGCTGCCAGTGTGTCAAATAGAGCTACTCAATAGTAATTGGCAGGCATGTTCATCCTTGTGTGTGTGTGTGTGTGTGTGTGTGTGTGTGTACAAGCTCTGCTCTATAGCGTTACTTTAGGTCAAGAGTTTGAAGTCTACCTGCCTGTACATACTGCACCACATACTGTACATACAGCTGTTTGACTTTTCCATTGTGAGATTAACAGTTTTGTGAAAGAACATGATTTTAATACTTCCACACAGATCATCTGTATCTATGCTTGTAGATACAGTGACCATGGAAAATAAAAGTGGCCATATTTTATATTTTTTTCTCTAAACAACTAAAAAAAGACCAAAAGCAGCGATGTAGTGATCTCACTTCTTGTTTGTATCAGAGCCTGATGGATCTTCCTCTGTGACACAGAGCTCCATGTTGTCCATCACATCCGTGAGCTGTTCTGTTGTACTGGGTGACATGTTGCTTCATTACCATGAACACAGGTTATTCAGTCTCAGCCTTGCCTGTAATTTCCACTCAAAAAGCCAACTGAGGCTGCATTTCATCCACGTGAGTGAGGGCAGTGTGTTTTGGTTGTGGCGTTGTGGGATACAGGGTTGTCGGCCAAAAAACACAGTAACCTGCGTTGGGCCGTTCCAATTTTTGGGTTTGGGTTAGGTTCAGGGTTAACAGGTTAACCTGAAATAAAATGTTATTTCTGATTTTCACAGTCGTTACAAACCCCCAGCAGCCCCCGACACACCACTTAATCCTGTCCAAATGCAGCCTAATTCAATAAAATACTCATAGTCCACAACAACAAACTTAAAAATAAATAAATAAATAAATAAAAGGGAAGTTGTCATATAACACTATTTTCATTTTTCATGGGATTTGTTCAGAAAAAAAAAAAAATTACAGCAGTTTTGTCCTTTAATGTGAAGGATCTGTGAGAAGCTACGACTGTCCTCAGATTCTGACAACACTCCAATGTGGCACGGCCGTTAAATAAAGCGACAGATCGCCATGCCCCTGAGAGCTACAGTGACAGATGGCCGAGTATCTGGGTGCACACGACACCTGAGCAAACCAATCTCTGACTCACACCAATGATGTAGCCATTAGTAACCCTCAAATCTGGTTTACTAACCATACAGGGTTTGCGTTTCCTGCCGTCCCATCGCAGACCTTGCTACTCGGGGTTGGGTTGCTATGGAGACAGGAGGCTGGCAAGGCCAAATCTGAGAGCTTCTACAGTCATCTGGCCTTTATCTCGCTGACTTAATTGTGGATGACATGGTGTGGAGCATGTGGTTGGCTCAGGACTGTAAATCTGAAAGTCTATTATGTCACTTCAATCTATTCCCATATTTGAGAAGATTTTATTGAGCCTCAGGGTCAAAAAACACGTTTTTCTGTTTGCATGTGTGTCTGTGTGCAAATATTTTTATATTTGCTGAACATATACCTGAAGTTATATGCATCTTCTTTACAAAAGATGAGGATTTAGTAGGTTCAGTTGTTGTGCTATTGGCAGAAGCAACTGGCTGTGCAAAGATGCATTGAGCAGTGGGCTCGCTGTGGGGGCTGGCAGCACCATACTAAGCAGACAGGGTAGCAATAAGAATATGTGTGAAGCCTCTGCCTCTGCCCTGCTTCAAACAAACCTTCCTTTTAAAACATTTGTGTTTAATCTGTTGAATTATTAAAAACTATAGAAATAACAAACAATGGCAGTGGATGTAACCATCTGTGTGTACATGCAGGTCGGTATCTGTGCTTTCGTTTGACCCGCAGCCTGGAAAGAATCTTGTGAGAGGAATTTGAGAGAAGGATATCACACCATGTCAGCAGCCATTAAAGATGCCACCTCATGTTGCAGTGAGGAAGCTGATCCCTCTGCAGCGCGTGTCTCCATGCAGGAGATTCTGTGGACGGGTGCACAGGTGTGAATGTGTATGTGCATGCACTCGAATGCACAAGACTCTGTGTGTGTGTGCGTATATATGTCTGTGGGTGTGTGAGCCCTGCAAGATGATTCCTAGTGTTAATAGCCAGTTCCTAATGTGTACCACGATCCCTGACTTCGCCATTAGTCAGGAGGGTGTAGACTATCCCGCGCCTCTACTGATGGACATATAAGTCGCTTGCTGCTGCTTTCACCTGATAGGCAACAGTTGCACCAGGACAGCCATTACGAAGGGGTTAATGCTGGTCAATGCAGACATCGCTGCGGCCCTCTTAATCCGAGCACAGATAGGATTACAGTAGGCTAAGAAAACATTTTTATTCTTGAACAATCTAACCACAAAGTGTATTTAGTAGCTGCTCTGGAGCTGTCACACAGCCTTCCTTCCTTTACATGGAGTTTGTCCAGTTGTCATGGACGATCAGATTTCTGTTTTTCTGAGCATTTGAATACTTCACATTCAGTTTAAAAACTGAGATGAAAGGTTTTCTTGACCTCTGACTGTGTGATCAGTTACAGAAACGAGAAAACTGTGGAGTGGGGGGATGGATGTTGATGATAGCGTTATATAAGTGTTAAGTTAATAAATACCTTTAGGCTACAAAATAAAGTGCATTACCATGTCAACTACCAGAACAACATCATGGCACAGAGCCTTATCCTCACACAACCCAACAATAAAACGCTCTGTTAGCTGCACTGAGCAGCACTGGTCTACAAAAATGAAATAAGATGACAGTTTAACAGCAGAACAACACATCACCAAGGGTTGAACAGCACACAATAATATAGAGCACGCATACACACACACACACACACAATTGCATTGCTAGGCAACTCGGGGGTTGTTTATGTTATCCTCCTGAGAGAGAGTTGCAGCCATAGCTGAATTGTAGTTGTACTCACCTGTCTGAATGTCATTCTGTGAGCTCTGCACACTACAATTATGCAACAAGTCCTCTGCAATTTCCTCGTTCATTCTCAGCGTATGAAGTGTAAACCCACCATGACATCACCCAATCTGAAGCCTCAAGATTGACGTAACAGCCGCCCCCTCTATCCTGATTGGCTAATTTAGAGAACCAGAGGACGTTCCATCGTAGCGACTTGTCAATCATACTTTAAATCAAATCAGATCAAATCTAATTTTATTTGTATAGCCCAAATTCACAAAACAGATTTTGCCTGGGCTTTACAATCTGTACAGGGAGTGACACCCTCTGTCCTTAGACCCTCGGTTCCAGTGAGGAAAAACTTGCCCACAAAAAACCCTTTATAAGGGAAAAAATGTGGAAGAAACCTCAGGAAGAGCGACAGAGGAGGGATCCCTCTCCCAGGATGGACAGACGTGCAATGGATGTCACATGTACAGAACAATCAACACAAATATATTGTACTATTACAATGAATTACAATAAATGGTAGAATGATTGCAGTAGCAGTGGAAACTGTGATAGAGATAGAGAGACACAGATGCACAGCAGCAGTAAATCATTAACCAACTAAACTGTAGTGGAGATATGGTAGCAATAATGACAGTAATAATATATGTAGTGGACGTCATGCAAGACCACAGCAGCAGATCCATGAGAACCTGCTGGACAAGGGAGCACAGAAACTCCGGGGAAGAAGTTTAGTTAGTAACATGTATTACGATAATGGTGATTGTGGGGAGACAGAGAGAGAAAGAGAAAGAGAGAGAGAGTGAGGGTTTTCAGTAAAGGGAGATGTGACTGCATC
The DNA here is from genome assembly GCA_023373845.1 of Nibea coibor. Taxonomy (NCBI): domain Eukaryota; kingdom Metazoa; phylum Chordata; class Actinopteri; family Sciaenidae; genus Nibea; species Nibea coibor. Next base: position 2,036,050 of record CM041724.1, read on the forward strand.
TTCAACCAGTACCGTGCCTGACTAGGCATAACCCAGAAAGAGATAGAGAGTCCTCCGGCAGTCTAGTCCTATGGCAGCATAACTATGGGATGACCTGAGCCATCTCTAACTATAAGCTCTTTGAAGGTGGTGACCGTGTCTGAAGAGGAGCTTGATAGCTGAAAGCTCTGGCTCCCAGTCTACTTTTGGAAACTATAGGAACCACAAGGAACCCAGCATTCTGAGAGCGCAGTGGTCTAGAGGGGTAATAAGGTACTATGAGTTCTTCTAGATATGATGGTGCCTGGCCATGAAGAGCTTTGTATGTAAGGAGAAGAAATTTAAATTCTATTCTAGATTTAACAGGTAGCCAGTGCAAGGAAGCCAAAATGGGAGAGATGTGATCTCTGATCTTGGTTCCTGTCAGAACACGTGCAGCAGCATTCTGAATTAGCTGCAAAGTCCTAAGAGATTTATTGGGGCAGCCTGATAACAAAGAGTTACAATAGTCCAGCCTAGAAGTAACAAATGCATGGACTAGTTTTTCTGCATCCGCTTCAGACACGATGTGTCTGTCTCTAACAGGACAAGTACAGAGATGAGTCCTTTGTCTGATGCCATTAGGAGGTCATTTGTAACTTTGTGTGGTCTTTGTGCTATGATGCACTCTAAAACCTCACTGAAAATCCTCGAATAAACTGTTCTTATGAAGAAAGCCACACAGCTGATTAGCTACAGCTTTCTCAAGTAACTTAGAAAGAAAGGGAAGGTTTGATATCGGTCTATAATTGGCTAAAACCTCTGGATCTAGAGTGGGCTTTTTAAGAAGAGGTTTAATTACAGCTACTTTAAAGGACTGTGGTACATATCCTGATAATAAAGACAGGTTAATCATATCCAATAAAGAAGGGCTAACTAGAGCTAAAACATCCTTGAGCAGCCTGGTTGCGATGGGGTGTAAGAGACAGGTTGACGGCTTAGATGAAGAAATTATTGAAGTTACTTGACCCACACTATAAAGCATTATGGTTATTAATTATTAATTCTAACCCTAACCCATGATGACAGAGTGCCCTTGACACTCTGATCAGCTGAGTGCTGATTGGTTCTTCTCTCCTTGGTGGAATCGCATCACCGTTCGAATGCCTGTCAGTAAGTGACTGACGTTTAGCTCTGATTCATACTGACCACAGTTCATTAGTTCATTCAGTTTTTTGCTAGTCTGAGCTGTCATTTAGTACAAAACTATCCTGTGTAAGCACATTAGGTTACTCAGCAGCCAATTATCAGGATATCGTTATTTCTCTGGCTTTCAAGGTCTTTTAATGAGGGAGAGACGTGCTGTGAGTCACAGCTGAGCTGACTACAATGTTCGGTCCATGCATTGACAGTAATAATTCGGTGTAATCAGTCCACTTTGTAAAAGATTAGTCCACCCCAAGGACTGTGTCTCTGTGATGTCATCCACAGGTTTCTGAAGAGACGTTTTGAAGCTCAGTGTGGCGACTGCCTGGAGCCATCTTAGGAATCTTGCCTACACGTCACGACTAATCTAAAAATGAGAAAAGGCATGGAGCTGAGGCGGGCTGTATAAGCCTGGTTGCACAAATAAGTGACATGTGATGACACCCACCTGTCAATTAACATAGCCACACTGTTAATTCTGCATAACTTCAAGCCTTAATATAATGTGAACAGGTGAGTTATATATAAATTCACCCTCAGTACAGTTGTCATGAACAGGGAAATTAGCTATAGAGACCAAAACTGCTTTTTGTACCAGGCTGTTAACATGTTTATTTCTGCTGTGAAGTTGGACATTTGAACATGGGGACTTATGGAAACTGACTCACTTCTGGAGTCAGCCTCGAGTGGACAAGAAGAAGAACTCCCTCAACATGACAGACATGCAGCTTACTCCTCTCCTTTTTTTTTGTTCCATTTTCACAGTTTATCAGGATTTGTAACAGATGCAACTTGAAATGTAACAAGCATTAAGGTTAAAGTAAAGTTAAGGGATGTGTCTAAAAGGAAATTTAGTGAGCACTCAGCAGATCTCTGTGATGGTTGGCGAGTGTTTGCCTCTGCACCAAGGAGACACCACAGAAGTAGAGTCACATGACAATTCTTCTTTGATTAAAGTAAGAAGACTGTAAAGATATTACAGTTATTCCCTGACATCGCTGCCAGTGTGGGACTTTTTATGGGAGGGCAAGTGTACTCAGACAAAGACCCCATTACGCTGAACAGAGTGTGATAGCGTTTGTTCAGAAAACAAGCAAGGCCACAAGGAACAGAAAGTGTGCATATAAAATGTTCTGTGAGTGTGTGTGTGTGTGTGTGTGTGTGTGTGTGTGTGTGTGTGTGTGTGAGAGAGAGAGAGAGAGAGAGAGAGAGAGGGAGATGGAGTAGCACTGGCACAGACTGAAGGTCAGGGGAAGTATCAGTGACAGGAAGTAAGCGCCTGCCAGGTTCAGGCCAGGTTACCACGGTAATGAATGACCGTGCTGAGTGACACCTGGCTGGTCTTAAAGACGGGAGGAACGGCACTCAAAAACACACACACACGGTTGAACACGTGGACACATGAGCAAATTCACACACTTCACACACAGACAGGCTCCTGAAAACATGGCTTTAAATCAAAGGGTGTCTCTATATCATGAAATATTCACGACTTAATGAGCAACGTAAAGTTACAGTTCTGTTACAGTTGAATGTCCTGAAGGTGTGTCTGCAGTCACCTAGTGTTGTGACAAATAACAGCAAGAATACAAAGAGTAGACAAAAGTGAAAGTACTGAACAGACTTCTTCTTCACAGCCGTTTTGACAGTATGTAAACACAGGTGTTACCAGTGATTAAGGTTCAGTTCCATTCGGGTCAAACAGAGTCAGGGTGCTGCTGTGATGCATGTCGGCTCACTGGAAAGTCTCTGCTGCACTCAACGTAACGGAGCCTTAATTAGTATTGTTGGAAACAGCTGCTCATCAGCTTGTAAGATGTCAACTGTTTCACAAATCAAAGTGTTTCCTGATTTCTCTCCACTGTGGCTCAGGTTTGATTTGATGAGGGCACAGAAACATCTTGGTGAGTGTACGTTCATGAATTCTCACACATACTGTTAAACATACATACAACAAGGCCATCACAACATCTTTTAAAAAACTTTTTAACTATACGATTATGAAAAATGAATGCTAAAAATGTTATAAATAACGATATTGATGATATGCTATCTCTCAGAGCATGTTGTTATAAATCATGGATGATCACTTACATAGATTAATTTTTAGCTTGGTTGTGTATCAGAATCATAGGACATAAGAGATTTGAGGCTGACTATGACATTTCTCTTTGACATTAAGCTAACCAGAAGCCAGTGAAACATGATAGGGGTGAGCTGACAATCTATTTTTCCTCCTGGTGCTATGAGTTGCCCCGAGGTGACATTTTCTAGCCACTGTTTTTGTTGTTTTTTTCTTGTTTGTTTCACCCTTCCTACTTTTCACATCACTCATCCAACGGCACCTCATCCACACACACACACACACCATGTGCAATACTTCAAATGGCAAGATCAAAACAACCTTCATCACACAGGCAAGCATAGGAGACGGCAAATGTCACCTATTGTTACAGGCAGATGGAGTGGTGAGCGTGGTCAGTGATCGCCTGCAGCAGGAGACTGAGAGCAGATTTAGTGACATGAAACAGCCCGTCATGTTTTGGAAAGCTTGTGTGGCCACTTTGTGTCATTGTCTGGCGTTGATCCACATGCTGTGCTGGACACCCTGCCCACATTGTACCAAAATCAGTGAAAACATAACTCGGTGTTTTGTTCACATGTGACGAAGCCTCCTCAGGCAAATTGTAAACAGCTTACCCTCACATAACTGTCCCATGTTCTGTTGTGATGAGTAACACTGCCACAAGAATCAGCTCTTTAGTTGGGGCTCTGCGGGCAAAGTCAGTATCTCGTGTCTCGGGATCGTTGCAGGAACGCGTTTCACCTGTGATGTCTCCTCACCGCCTCGGTTCCAGTATCAGATTGTCTGTTAAAGCGGCAGATGCAGCTCTATTTTAAGATCTGATATTTGCTGATTCCGTGAGATCTCAGCACATTGCTGTAATGTCTGGTTGGTGCATCGCAGCAGGCCGGTAGCACCGGTGGATTTTGTGTGTGACAAGTGAGGATGCGTATAATTGTCCACCTGTCTTGTCACAAACCTTCCGTTCCCCTTGTTGCAGAGAAGTGAAACACCTGCACAGGCAGGCGCGGCACCAGGCTGTCCTCACAGGTGTCTTCGCCTGTCAGAGCTGCACTATGGAAGGCTTTGGTGTAAACACACACCTCTGTTACAAGCCAGAGTCCCAGAAAATGGCTAAACAGGCTAACAGATAAACAGTTGGAGTAAGATGCCCCAGATTTACCATGAAGTGAAATAAGGTGTGGGTTACAAATACTTCCAGGAAGTGGAAATGCAGGAACAAAACACTTGTTGCCTCTTAAACAGCGGCTTGCTCATTTGCCTGTTATATCCTATTGGCACCTTAACACCTAGGGACGAGCCAGGTCAGTAATAGCACACTGTGTGAAGTTTAAAGATGTCACATTTATATTTATTGATATTTATTTTTAGGCTTTGCACCACTTTCGACATCGACAGTGTTAGTTTGTGATAGTTTGGGCACCGGAAGAGTCATCACATCTTTTAGCTGCTCTTTGTTCATGGTGACAGCACTAAATATATATGAATCAATGTATTGATTGCCAGAATTAGACAGGGTTAGTGGGACAGGGTCATGTTTACCACTCTGTTCATCACCTCTTCATTTTAATGACACATCCTAATGTAGATTTCAGCTGCTCAACAGTTTAAGCACTCCTTTGTCGTATTTAACATTTCATAATATGTCAGACATTTTCAATGAATGACAAGTCTGGACTACAGGCAGGCTGGTTTAGCAGCCCACCCATTTTCTTCCCCTACCCAGGGTTGGGTTGCAGTGGCAGTAGGGTGCTCCAGATTTCCTTCTCCTGGCTGCTCCTCCTGGGTGGTAGATGGGATATGTGGGATATGTGTACCCTCCATCAGGTTCTGGATCTGCCCCAGGGTTTCCTTCAAGTTGGACATGTCCATAGGAAGGTGATAAGTCTGAACCACCAGGGCTGGGTCCTTTGGACACAGTGGACAGTGGCTCTACTCTGAGCTCCCTCCAGATGTCCAAACTCAAATATGGTGAGGAGGAGAGGACTCATCAGCTCACAGGACAGTTTTCCACTTTTCTCCACCTCTCCATCGTTACTTCCCAAAGACTCAGCCTCTCTGGATGTTCTTTTTCGACTCACTCCTGTTGCCACCTCATTTATTGTGAGATGTTCCACCAGGGGTTTTTACAGTATTACAATGTTTTCTGGCATCAAATTCAACATGTTTACATCATTTTACAAAAACAATCAAATTTCTCATTTCAGCACTTGGCTAGTGCATATCATCACCTTTGATTTCTATTTACATTCACAAAAATTACAAAATGATACCTTCAGTAGGTGAGACATGTTGTGCGTGCTGCTCCACACACCTGGAAGCTCTGTCCACAGAGATTTGCACAGCAGGGATCCTTCAATATGTTCTGTCAGCACATGGAATGAGGGCGGCTTTGGCTCAGAAAAGTGCTTTTTAATTGAAGCTGACAGTTAAACTGTTACATTAGTAGTTTGTTATGCAGTTTTTCTGCATGTTTGGTGATCACGTGTTTCTCATTTCTGTGTCTTTATGTTTTATTTGTCTTTATGTACTAACTGGTGGAAGTAAGGCTGCGTCTTGTCTCTGTTAAGCACTTGGAGCAGAACCAGATGATGCTATTATACATTGATGGACTAAAAGGATCAGTCCTTCACTCTGGCTTCATATGTTAACATCATTACCGACTCCACCATCAGACTGACACTTTCCATCCACCATGATCTTGTGCTGTGTACCCTCTCCACCACACAAGCCACATACATGAATTACATCCATGTTAGCTACGTTACTGATGGATGGTCGATATAATCTCTGAGTCCGTGCATCTTGAACTTCTTGTTTATGTTCAGAGGCTGTTTATCTGTGACAGACAGAACACGTCCTCGGGCCTCAGCGCAGAAGAAGCAGCTCTGGACAAACTCAACCTACTCAACTTAAAGCAGCTCTGATTAATTCATCACTGCTGTGTGTTTATGTGTATGCTGTATGGACACATCGTGTACAGCAGGTTTGCAGGGATCTTCATGGGATATTTTTGTATTGCTGTAGCCTTTGTGTCAGATGAGACTGGAGCTTTATTGAAGGTGTGATGAACGAAACATGACGAAAATAAAATGGCTGCATGTTGTAAGATGCAGAACATGGCCAATGTTTGGACAGCGTGGCTGGTCGTGGTGTTTGTGTTTGTCTGTGAGTGAGGTCACACTAAGGCTGCTCTGACTGATCTGGGATACATTCACCTCTGACCCAGAGTTCAGGGGTTAAACGCATGGGGAGAGGAGAGCTGGTTCCAGCCTGAGCCCTGCTCACATCAACTTGTGACCTTTCTTTCAACACGGCAGCGTGTCCATTACAGCTCTATTCCACTCCATGCAACTTTAGACTGAAGTGCTGCAGTACAGAGCCAGGAGCCACCATTACTGTGACACTTACATCACATGGAAAACTCACCTTTTGCTTTAGCTTTAAATTGTTTATTTATACATCACAGTCCATTTAAGATTGTGGACACATGCTAAGGTGGAAAAACTTCAATAAAACCATAGACTGTGTAAAACATACATCATATCCATGACAGTTTTCTGAAGAGCTGCTGTGAAGCTCAAAGTGCTGTGACTCGGACAGTCGTGCCTCTGTCGCTCCCCAGCTAATCCGAAATACCGTGGAGTGTAGGGGGAGCTGAGGCAAGCTGAATGAAGCCCGGTGCGTTAAACAAGTCACCTAAAGCTATAGAGACCGTAGAGACCAGCCTGTAAACATGTTTATTACTGCTGTGAAGTTGGACATTTTAACATGGGGACATGGGGAGATTCACTCATTCCGGAGCCAGCCCCAAATGGTTGTTCGAGGAACTTCAGTTTTTGGCACTTCTGCTTAGACTTCACTTCACAGGCACAGAGGTTGTCACTTTAGTGAAACACATTAATATAGCAGTGGAGTTGCAAATAACAGTTTTTTTCAATACTGATTAATATCCATATAATTTTCCCTTATTAATCCATTCATTCCTCTGTCTGTAATGTTTTGTTTTGTCTAAAAGTCGGAGATTGAACTGTGTACTGCCCTCCCTGTACGTGCTGTATTCAGCCTGGCAGTCAGATGAACTTTCTTAATATCACGGCTCCAAAGACTGTCAGCTCGTTGTCCACAGGTTTACTGTCATGGACGAAAGGTGAAACTAAAACATTCAAACAAAGAATAATCAGCACTATGCAGCTTTAAACATGTACTGATACACAACTTAAATATGCAAATTCAATCCCTCATACCAATTAAATGCCATGGCTTTTTACTGTCTTTACTGCTTACAGGTTTTAACTATTTATTTCTTTTTAACAACCATGTAAATATTTTAACACACCAATTATGTATTTATTTATCTGTTTGTAATTACATGGAAAACTTAAACATTACAAACTTTACAAAACATATTTTATCTAAGAAATATTATTTATTTATTCTATTTGGGACGTTTAGGTTGAACTTGCGATCGCGTCCGTAACACGTTACCAACATGCAACTGTAGTAGGCAGCAACACTTTCAAACAAAGGTTGTATTTGCTGTACTTAAACTTTTGTGATCCACTGTTGGTGTTGCAAGTTTTTATTCAGCTTTGTTTACCCTTGTTCAGCTTTTTACATCAACAGAACAGCTGTACAGTTACAATATCTTTTGAAGTTGCAATAAATATCAATGCAGTCTGTTCTATATCCCTTTGTGCTGTGTCTCTCCTTGGTCTGTTACGATAACTGAAACTTTTGAGGCATTGCCAGCCTTTAAATTTCACTTATAAATGCTTTATAAGGCATAGATAGTGCCCACTTTAGATGAGCTCACACAAAATACTTCATTAACGAGTAGTAAGTGCTTTGTAACTGCCTGAATTAGTAGTAATGCTTAATAGCGTGTACTCATTATAAAGTGCTTGTTCTAAAAGTCAGGGACTTCACCAGAGCGTAGCGTCTGTTAACATTGGTACCACGCTGTCTTAACGTTTGACATAGCGAGCTGTGATAATGTGCAGGTTTTACTGGCGTCCTGCAGCTAATGTGGTTTCTTCTGTTCTCTCTTACAGGACGCCTCCATCGCTCATCGCTTTCATCTGATGCGAGAAAAGCACCCGGAGAAGTTCAACAGCAGGTGAGAGGATGATGATGTTTAGAAAAGCAGCCTCGAGGAGTGAAGCTGGCGCTGAGCAGTCGATGAGAGGGAGTGTGTTTGTCGAAAAAGGCAGTTAACCTTCCCTATTTCATCGTCTCAATGCCATTAGCTAACAAGCCTCAACCTTATAACCAGCTAGTGACCTCTCACTTTAATCTGGAAACCCAATATCATTCTGAGCCGCAGTCGTCAGCAATCAATAACAGAATAAAGGCTGCCTGCCTGCCTGCTGTGATCAATATATTGGCAGTGCCTCGTTTGAGTTAAAGCTGAACTGAGCTGTGACGTGTGTGTCCAGTGAACCGTGGTTTCCACAGTCCAGCTACACTTGGAACATTTGGAATGCCAAAAATGTGTCTTTTTTTAGTTTGTTTAATCAGCGAAAGTTGTAACCTGATTATGAAAAGACAAGTGAGGAGGTAATTATGTAGAAACTATGCTGTTACAACAGGAGAACAAGTGATGGAGACAGCCACAACGTAAATGAGATTCACACCGTTCTAATTCAGATGGCATGTTTGCATCTGGTATTTGTATGATGTTCATTAACGAGCTCTGTCCCTGTCTAATAAACGAGTGCAGTGACGTAGGATTGAATCGTTCTGTATGATTGGAAGCTGCCTCAGTCTGACTAGCGTGAGCAGAGAGTGACAGCGATCCACAGTCAGATAAGAAGAAAAGCTTCAGTGATGATGCACTGGCCAAGTTCACAAAGTTGAGTTCAACCTCCACGTTAAACATAATCTGAGATCATTACAATAATCATATTAAGGACACAGCTCCTCCAGGCCTCAGAATACATTATACAACAATCCTCATGGTCTTCATGTGTATACCAAAGACCAAGACTGACATCAACAATGAACTGATGTTAAGTTGTCACTAACAGCCTGCCATTGCTTTGTTTTGTGTGAGTATAGACATTGAAGTTCTTCTGTTACTGTACGTTCCAATAGTTCTTATAAAACTTGATAACAGCAATTCATCTGTGACTCATAATTAAGATAGGATAGATAAGTCCTTGAATTTGATGTTTAAGAAGGTTTGGGATGAGGTGAGGGGACATGAATGTCTGGCTGATTGTAAACCTTCTTTACAATCAGCCAGTCAGCCATCACAGAGCAATGCTGCTAGCTAAAAATGTTTTACATCCTACATTATGATCAACAAAAGCACTGCAGCTGATTCTGAGTCAGTCCTTTGTGAAATGCCTTGACAAACCAACAATGGTGAATTTTGACCTTCTCATGAGAGTTGTTGATAACAGCAACAATGGCTGTCCTCGTCCTTCAGGTGTAAATATTAACCACCATCCACAAATACGAGAAGCTGTGGGGGAAACACGGCCTTTGATGTCTCCCTACTTTCATTCCCATCAGCCTTTGCTGTGGCCGCGCCTCTATGTGACGCCTCATCAGATGGACAGTCAAACAACAAACAGCAGCAGTGGACACTCACTGATCACTGATGATGAGTGCATGGTGCCACTCGCCTCACTTCTGCGGCCATCTGGTTGTCTTTGCTGTCCATAAACACATCCATAAACACACAAATGTGTGTTTATGGATGTGTACTCATGTACTCAAGTGTCACAAAGCATAACTATATGCAAATCTTGCATGTGGATAAAAGCCGTGAGCACAAACATCGTGTGAGAAATCAGGCGTGTGGCTCTGAAGGAAATCATAAGTCCATAAGTCAGAATAAAGTATAAAGGCTTGTTTTGAATGCTTGAGTCACCTGGGAGGCAGCTCTCTGTGCAGCTCTGGTGTGTCATGGTGTTTGTATGCTGCTGCATCCCTCCACCACTAATTAGCCTACATGCTAGGAGAAAATCTAAGAAGAGCAGTACAAAATACATGCAGTGTTTACCCTTTGAAATTCAATAATTAATGCTTAAGTTTCCACACATGGTCCCATATCTGCTTCCAGCATCACAGTCAGAAGGAAGAGTGTGATGAAAGATAAAAGAAGATACCTCTGTTCCCCCGGGAGTCTTCCATTCAACAACAGGCCACAGTTAAAGGATGCAAAGCATTTATGTGGAGGGCAGGTTATACCCAGGACCTACACAGGACATATTTAGGACATACTCAGGACATATTTAGGACATACTCAGGACATATTTAGGACATATTCAGGACATATTTAGGACATATTTAGGACATATCCAGGACACAGTCAGGACATACTCAGGACATATTTAGGACATATCCAGGACACAGTCAGGACATATTTAGGACACAGTCATGACATATAAATCTATAAAGCTGTATGTCTTTTCTTTAAAATGTGCCTCTCTTTTGCTCTTTGATGGTTCTACTTCTGTTCTCCTGACTGATCACTGTGTGAGCCACTCGTGGCGCTGATCCAACTGTAGCTCCAAGTGGGAGTGTTTGCAAAACATGAACTGTACTGACACTCTGCCCTGCACAAAATAACACCAACAGTCCAATGTACACTGTTTACAGTAAGCCAACACAGGAGGTTATTGTTCTTCTGTGGGTTTTTCTTCTTTGGTGCTTCCACGGAGTAACAGACAGCTGATGGACAGCCGCGACTGTTCTGTTGTTGTCTGACGGATGTTTTGGCATGCTAAATATCCGTCCTCTTTACAGCGATTTGAATTGAAAGGAGTCCGTTTGAAGGACGCGCTGTTTTTTGTCTCAACGGGTGAGCCGATGATAAATCACCTTTGACCTGGTGAGAGAGGCCCGTGGCCTCATGGAGCACTAGCTCAGCCCCTCCCTGCCACTCACAATCCCACATTGTCTTCATGCATCCCTCTCAGACACTCGCACCACACACCATCCCCCACTCGTCAACACATAACAACCCCCACCCCCTCCGGTGTCACCCTCCTATCCCGGGCCTGTTGGACAGAGGAGATGTGTGACTCCTGACACCTCACGCTGTGGAGCTTCACCAGCACCTAATGGTCACAGTAGCCAGACCTCCAGGAGCCCAAAGTCCAGGTGCTAATGACTTCTCACAGTGAGGACAATGCTGTCTTTCTGTGTTTGTTTGTCATGTGGGGGAGTTTGAGACAAGAAGAGTTGAATTTGGAAGTGTTGAGAGGGGAGGGGGAAAGAATTAATTTAGGTGCATCCTTTCCTCCTGATTTTGGCCTCAAATCTACATTTGTGCAGACTGTTCTATCTAAAGATATATTCCATTTCCTGAACATGGCAGGTTATTACACGATGCAGTTCCTCTAAGGGCTGATTCAGACCAAATGAGGCGCTGCGGCGAAAACACCACTTTTGCCAACTTGGCGACTTTCTCACTAGATTTAGTAACTTCTCGGACACTCTTAGCGATTTGACTTCTGATAAATTTAGTGATTATTCAGTCCATCAGACAGAAGATGAGAAATATATTCAAATATTTGACTGGAATTCATCCCATGCACACAGCACAGCTCTTCTGTCAACAGCTCCGGGGTCTCTCCCCCTCCTCTGCGGTGCTCGCAGGCAGCAGTTGATGAGGTGTGTGGACCAGAGACGCTTGTCTAGATCTGTGGATCGGGATGATCTTAAATATGCAAATAGATTGCTTGTTCTTCTCAGTGCTTTTTTGAATTTGTAGATTATTTTTATTTTTTTACTTCAAATGTCCCTGTAGTGAGTCTGTGATCAGATTTCTTTATCCACCGTTTATTTGTCTCAAAGTCATCACCCTCTCCCTCACCCTCATCACTGCAACCACAAGTGTTATGCAAAATGTACTATGACACAAGTGATATGCAAATGACCATACTTTTCATGCTAATTGTGGCCACTTTAATTGGGGAAACGTAAGCAACACTGGAAAATAGGTTTTCCTGTTTATGTGAACGGTTGGGTCAGTTTAAGCTGTGACAGTAAGCCTTAAACTTAAACTTAAACTGACCAAACCTGACCGCAGGGTATGCTAAAAAAATGCAGCAACCTCTGGTGGAGAAGTTGATACATAATCAACTTTTAGTGAAACGAAACCTGATGTCACACTGCAGTGTCCAATCCAACGATCAGGCAGTCAGCCTGAAATGTCGCAGAAGCTGAGCGCTGTCCAGGTGGACTTCATAGACTGAACTATGTGCCCAGCTTCTGCATCTGCAACAGATCTGTGACAACAAATACGTTTTCTTTAGTTTGTTACCGTTTGTCTTAAAGAAAGGGAGCAGGACGCTACAGAGCTGTGTGAGTCATATAGTTTACGATATAAACTATATAGTTTACGAGCTTGCTAAATCCACAAATATGCTTCATATCACAGGCAGGGCTTTATAAACAGCAGGTGTCCATATTCATGCACACCGTGTCTACCTGCCTAACTTTCACTCCTCCAAACCGAGTCAGCTGTAGAAGCAGGTGTGATGTTGAGTGAAGCTGTGATGGTCAGCTGTGCTATGTGCACTAATGAGCAACATGTGACACTATACCCAACACTTAGAAAGTAGGACATTTCTAGTTACATGTAGAGGCACGCATGGCCAATCAGTGCATGGTTGACTGTTGAATGTTGGCAGGTTGGTAGGTGATGTTGCCTCACCTGATGCAACAGAAAGAGAGACTGACCATCCGTCCTACACCCGGCGTGTCATTATTGCAAATACTTGTTTCTTTTACAGGCCGCAGTGCTAATGTTACACAACTTTGCACTGCATTGTGTTGAAGGATTAAACACAAGAAAAGAGCCCAAAAGATGATCTTCATAAAAAAGCAGATTTTAGAGTCATAAGCAGCTAGTCTGTGCTTCAATGCTCAGGTTGTAGATTAAAAGAGATGCCTATCTGTAGGGAGGGGCAGCGACGGAGGAAGGGCACAATGAGTGAGAGATAGCTACAGTTGATACAGTATACAGCTAGAGAACTGTGGAGCCCCCGAGCCTCACTGAAGCACCCAAACACTGTTTCCATAACACCACGGTCCCTCCTTCAACCTCCTCACTATAGTGCCAATCTCTGTTGTCTTTCAGATGAAATGTGATTCCACCAGGTCTTTCATCTGGAATGTTACAGTTTGGAACCATCTTACAAAGCAACTCCATTCATTCAAACTGAATTAAAAGTAGAATTAGCAACTGCTTTGCTTTTTTACGGTATCAGCTGTTCGCTCTTGAATGCACACTTCATAATTGGAAGAATAACCCGCTTTTAAAAGATTATTTCAGATCCTTTTTGTACCAACAATTCACTAGATTTGGTGCAAAAACATGGGGATAATGAAGGAAAGGCTTAAAGAAGTAGTGTGCCTCCCTGTTGCACTCTCTGTTCATAAGAGACGGGAAAAACACGAGTTAATTGCATTTCTTACAGGCCGTCTCAAGTGGAAGCAGCTTAATGAGGTTAGGCAGCTCGCCTCGTTGAGAATCACAACTGTTCCTAATTGTGATCTCAAATATGCTCATAATCCCCTGATTTGACAGCAGCGGAGGTTTCTGGGGGGGTATTAAGGTGAAAGAGAAAGAACAAGGGACAGAAAGACAATTAACAAGAAGAAAAACGTGAACAAGTGCAGCGGCTTAAGTCACAGCCACAAGTGAAATAAACACAATGATGGTTACATTTGATGTGTGTTGTACAGTTTAGGTTCATGATGAATTCTGTCTGTCTGTCTTCTTTGAAAATGGACAAACCATGTGACAGGGTTGTGTTCCAATTAAATGTTCTATGTCCTGTTCTTGTTCTCAGCGCCACAGTGGTACATACCCTAGTATGCCCACATGATCCTGAGCTGTTGTGTCAATAGCTGTGTTGTCAGTATCAGCAGCAAGTCCACCTGCCAGTGAACTTGTCATATCATGAAGTATGTGTAGATGTCTGTAATAATGCAGCAGTTGTGAAACTTTTGCAAAAAGGTGATGGAAATCCCCTTGGTGGACTCGAGTCATGGAAGGTTCACGATCTTTCTTGTTCTTGAGACCATATACAGCATACATGATGAAAAATTACTTTTCACAGAGGTGTTCTTTTCTTTTCATGCTCTAACGGTGACGAGCCCTCTGTTGACCATGACCCTCTGTTCAGAGATATAACATCATTTCGAACACCTGTGGTGAGCGCTGCATCACAGAAACAACAAGCACCCAAGTAGCATCAGAAGCAGACAATATCAGATGCCGGTGAGCGCCACACCAATAACGGTCAACTCGGAAGGTGTCACTGACAGGTCATTGACTAGGAGTCAGGTGATGGCCATAGAAAACTCGAGAAGGCCGTTTGCATCCAATGTAGAGGAGGACTGTCTTTGAACAGAGACAGGTCGCCGTCTTGCAACTGTGCCTCAAGTATAGCCTCAAAGAACTGCACGGCTGTAGACTCTTGTCTTGTTATCACACATTTTGTAGACAGGTTAGGGATAATTTTGGAACTTTGCGTCTTACAGTCATTCAGTGTGAGCTGTGGTGGGAAGATAGTGGGAGTGCTTTCGGTAAGGAGCTATGAATCCTTGTGATAGCTTTTGACAGGGTTCAACAGTGTGTCATCTTTGCTCATCCACAAAAAAAGTTCAAATCAAACGACTTACAGAGACCAGCCAAAGACCGCTGACTGTGAATTATGACTCTTCAACATCTTGTGACAGAATTCCCACAGTTACCTCTCGTTCACTTCAGTCAGCGAACCAGTCAGTCCCGTCTCCTAACTGTTGAGAGCTCTGAATACATATACCATCAGAGCTCATCAAAGCTTCACAGTTGATATTTACAGACTGATCAAGCAGGGATTTCACCTTGACTGTAAAGTGTGAAGTCATTTAGAAACTGTCTGCAACAAATGACACCAGACAAAACCGCATCCATCAGGTCACCTCTGACAAATCCTCTGCAGGTTCAGAAATGAAACATTGCCCAGTCAGTTTTCATTGAATGTTATGAATCACAATATTTACACTGATCTTCAAGTCTCCAACAGCAATGTTTCCCCATGTCCCCTCCAGAGGCTACGCTGACTTTTTGAAGTCATCTCTAAAGGTGATGAAGTGCATTGTTTCTGCATTGTTTCGATGAGCATGTTACCTCATTATGCACATTTCAAATATTCTATATTGAATTCTATAATTTAATACATATTTGTGCACCAAAAACACCAATAAATTGATTGAATAAATCTGATTCTGAATAGATATATTTGATAGATGGTGGGTTCTATGGTTTAGTATCTAGCAAGCAATGCTAGCAATGCCAGTCCCTCCACAATAAAGCTTTTGCCCACATCGGTGGAGCTTTGACCTCTGCGGTCACGAGGCCGCGAGCTGTCATGAGCTGTCAGATTTGAAAATGTGAGGTAACTCGAGGCACCAGACTGCTTCAATATGTGTTCAGTGTACTCGCAACAAGGCACGCAACACTGAACTCGTGGAATCTTTTTCACCGTGTCCTCTGTGTCCCCTCTCACTCCTCAGGATGAAGAACAAGCTGTGGTACTTTGAATTTGGCACCACTGAGACCATATCTGCCACCTGCAAGAAGCTCAACGAATGCATAGAAGTGGAGGTGAGTCAGAGTCTTATCAAAGCTGCTGTCACAGAAGAAGGAAGAGGCAAATAATTACTGATGGACAGCAATACGGGAAGATTTATTTAAAAACTGTTTTTAAATAGATTTATTTAAAAACGGTAAAACACTGTGTGTAAACTACTGTCTTTTTCCTGACAGAATTTTAAGTGCCTTCATTTGTTTTTCTAAAGAAGTAGTTTTCTCATGAGAAAATGAGGCGAGCACGTCATCAGATTAATGCTGCATAAAGCCCACATTCTGCTGGATACCTGGATGATTAAAGCACAGCGAGACTCCAAGAAAACACACAACACTTTTTCAGGAAGTGCTGGAGCTCTGAAGGTTCATCTCAGAGGTTCATGGCAGCTTCATAAATTTATTATCTAAAAAATCCAATTTGACCATCATTGGAAATCGGTTTGTATTCATTGTTAGACAAAATATCATTGGTTTCTTCATTTAATTGAATCTAAATGATTAATGTCTTGCACATCTATATTTACATATATTGTATTATACTTTTAGGTCCATATTCTTTAAGGTCAAGGCTGACAACTCTACAGATCAACCTGTGAAGTCTTAAAATGAAAGTAAATTTAACAATCTTCTAATCCTCTTCAAACTTTCTGCACTTTGAAATGGTACTACCTCTGCATACTTTCAGCTAAAGACTTCATCAAATAAATTTGAACTATTAAACATGTATTCCACTTTCTAAATTCAAATAACAAGTTTTTGATTTATTACAGTTTGAGTGGTACATACTGGGTTTGTACTGGTCGGAATGTTCAGGGTAAAATATTCAAAAAAGTTATTCTTCACACATAATTTGTCCATCAGAAAAATGGAAAAAGGGAACTGTGTGCTGGTTGCAGACACGTAAATCCTGAAAGAAACAGACCTTTGGCTCCCTGATCTTCCAGGAAACATGAGCACCAACTGATTGCTACAGTGACTCCCGTGTTAAATGAGAGGAGAGATTTCTGGAGGAAAGTGCACATGCTCTGATGCTCATATTTTAAAACTTTATCCACACAAATTATAAATGCATGTTAAGCAAACCTGATTAAACAGGTTAGTTCTGTCTGTCTGCATCTTCCCTGTCTGTCTCACTGTTTTATTTACACTCACAAACAATGACACGATTTTTTTGCATCGCCTCTACTCTGTATAATTTTCAGTTGCTCACTGTAGTGTTTTGCAAACTGTACTCAAACAGGAGACATTGTACATTTGCTGAGAGCTATTTACTCATTTGGCATTTTAGTGTGTGTGTGAGATTGGCTTAAAATAAACAACAGTTTGTGTGTTCATGCTAATGAAGGAACGTGTTACCCAATGCAACAGTGTGACTCATTAACAGTTTTTGGACAACAAAGGAGCTCAGAGGAATACAATATATCACACAGACAAGACATGTTAGTCTCATACTTATATGTTTGTCTCAATATGCTTTTATGTAGCCATTCACTGCATTTATTATTTGGTTTCTTATATATGGCATTGTATGGAGTATTCCTCCAAGTTAGTAGTTATCATAGGTCCTATTGTGTTTATCAAATGCTCAGACTGAACAGAGCAATAAATAATCCATCTGAACCACACACTGTTTATTAGAGATTTTTATAATGCAAGGTACGTGGGCATGGGCGGATGCGTGCTGATGTCACATATTCACATACACATATAAGTGTATAGGTACCTGCTCCTGTTTCCCAGCAGAGTTTGTCAGCCTGATTAACCACCGCATTAAATTAAGGTCTTCAATTCAATCAGTGAATATTATCACATCTCAGAGGCTTTGCATTTATGCAGCCTCTCAGGAAGAATCTAGCTCAAGCAGTGAAGACTCAGAGGGGTGTGACTTTCACATAAGGTGACATCATGTTTAATGAGGAACTGTGTAGGCGGGCAGCAAATCATAAGCTTGCTCAGGTGATGCGCACAGGCAGGAAACCTTTGGAGGTCACATAGGGCGAGGTGCTTAACGCCATGGTATAGAAAATACACAGCAGACACACACAGACAGACAGATGGACAGAGAAGAAGACAGCGCAAGTGTCATCCTGACAGCATTTACTGTGAAGCTGCTGCATCCATTGTTGGCCTTGTGTTACGATGACCTTAACAAGGGAGGACTGAACAGAAAGCAGTGAAGCTGTTATGTGTAAGAGAAATAATAATGCCAGTGTAGGAGTGTCACAACATATTTATATTGGCCTTATTGGCCAAAATGCAAGATGGCATTTGTGAATGGAACTTGCACAAAGAAAACCCTGACAGTGAAAACACATGCATGTGTTTGAAGGTCTATATAAAGGTTAGTACAGACACAGTATGTGAAAGCTGAACAGGTGTATGTGAGTGGCCCAGAATCAATGGTCTAAATTACTGGATTAGTACAAATCACTGCACAGTGTGAACACCTCTTTATACACTTTACAGAGCTAACCGGTACCAAACTGCTATGACGGGCCCCTATTAATATTGGTTAGAAAAAACATTTCAGTGAACATAATTAAAGGACCATGTGTGTGATTTAGTGGCATCTATTCACTCATTTGTATTTATATAGCACCAAATCATCTTATGTCATGACACTTTCCAAATAGAGCAGATCTAGACTCTACTCTTTATAATAGTATTTACCCAACAATTCCCACCATGAACAAGCACTTAACAACAACGGCAAGGAGGCAAAGACCTCAAACAGAACCCGGTTCATGGTGGATTCTGCTGTGTCAGGTTGAGTTTAGAGAACAGATGTAAGAGACTAAAGTGCCCCTAGGGGTATAGTGATTGCAACCACTTTGCCTCACCCTCCTATCCCTAGTGTGAAAGAGAAAGAAAAAGAAAAACATGGAAGGCCCTATGTGGAGCCTGTGTTTTGTTTGTCCATTCTGGGCTACTGTAGAAACATGGCAGTCCAACATGGCAGAATCCGAAAAAGACCACAATATCTGTAGATATAAAAGTCTCATTCTAAGGTAATAAAAACATGATGATTCATATTTTGAGGTGATCAAAAACTAATGGAAACAAAATTATGGATATTATATTAAATTTCTGATATTTTCTATAAATATTGCCCCCCTAATCTGACACACTGGACCTTTAAATTAAAATTTAAACTTGTGCAGGATCTACTAGTACTGTATGACTTCATAAATAACATGTACTGCATAGTATTCCACATCTGTTGTGGAATACACACACATTATGTGGTGTGTGTACATTGTACAAGTCCAGCATTTTTGTGGCTGCCTTGATTCAGCAAAATCAACCATGATGAGACATGGTAGTGTGTTGTTGACATTCTCCATTGTGATTACTTCAGATGTGGCTAGACACAACATAATTTAGAGGTCAAGAGTGCCAAATATTATGCAGTATATTGTTAGTATCATATTGTATGCATTGCTATTGAGCCAATCTCATTTTTACCGTCTGTTTTGCTGCTTCACAGTTGGCCTCTGTCCTCGTGCATCAGGCATGGTGGTCTAACACGCAGCACACTTGACACTATGTTGTTTTTTCTTTTCATTTGAAATCCATCCATTGGGTGACCAGGGCTGATAATTTAACCCCTAATACAAACACTGGAAAAAGACTGATTTTAGCTTAAGTTCAATCAGGAAAGACAAGACAAGTGGAGGAGAAGAAACTGCAGTAGATATATTTGACTTTGGCAATGACCCTTTAGATCAGATTGAATTATACAAACAGAGCCCTTTAAAAACAGACATTCATCTTCTTTTCATTTCTTTTTTATAAAAGGCTTCATGGTTCAACAAGTAACTTTGTTTATCTTCATATCTAAAAGCTCATTGTTTGCATTCTAATGTAATGTCTAACGAATACAGTCATCACTTCCATGCATCATGAATATTTTGTGTTGAGATGATGCAAATATCTTCATACATGTCTAACATACATTTCTCTTGAGTTGCTCTTTCATGTAATTAGGATTATATATGTGTAAAAAGATGTTCTTGTGTGCTTTGCCAATGTATGGAGATATCTACAAAAGAAATTACGTCAAAATACAGGAAAACTTCAACACAGTTTCAAGAAACGGCTTTGTACCAGAATACATTTACCAGTATCATATCTTTGCACAGATGGACGCAACACACAATGATCATAGCTTGGCTTAAGCCTGCATTACATATTAGTTTGAGACTTCTGTTTGAAATCCAAGAAAACCCTTCAACACTTTTCTTCTATCTGCTCCAACTCCAACTCCACATTTTAACTGATTAGCTCCCACCAGTTGACTTGGAAGAGACCACGTCTGAACCACACACCCTGAAAACAAGCTGTTCTACAAGGCCCTCCTGGGCCCTGTCTTCTTATTCTTCTCCACTTGCATAGTATTCCCTCCCATTGCTATGCAGATGACACCCAGGTATCCTTCTAATTGGTGGTGGTGCCAAACTCGGATGGCAAGGAATATGGGAGTGACAAACTTTCATTATCTTTAAACATTGCATCCCATCATTGAACCATCTTGAATCATCTTCCCATGCAGATTACCCGTTTTTCAGACTACAACTCTACAACCCCTGCTAGCACCATGTTGCCTTGTTTCTTTGGAATAAAGGGATATCTCACACTGTCCTCCTGTGGTTGAAATGCATCTATTGTACAAAAGTGTCTGGCAAATTGATATAATATTATCATGGTGTCTGTAATTTTGCTGTTTCTGTGAGAATGAATTACATGTAAGAATCTTTTGTATCCTTGTCAGTCAGGGAGCAACAGAGTATTGAAATGAAATCTTGGTCTGTCACCTCTCTTCAGTGCGATGGGATCATCTTGGACCTCAGCAACACCTCCTTAGAAGGCATCGCTGTGCTCAACATTCCCAGCATGCATGGCGGCTCCAACTTGTGGGGTGAGTCGAAGAAGAGGAGGAACTACAACCGCATGAGCAAGAAGGTTCCCGACAGGATGCCCTCCAGCACCGTCACAGATGCCAAAGAGCTCAAATTTTGTGTGCAAGGTGAGTCAAAGTAGGTGAATGAGTTTCTGGAGGAGGTGTTGAAAGAGGACATAAGAGACTCAGAGCAAAGTTGGAGCAGAATACTAGAGATGCTCAGGCCTTACTGAATTAGTGGCTGGCTCCCCTATGATCAGAAGTAATAATAATAACCCTATTTGTGACCCTTCATCACAGGTTATGGCCTTAGTCTGGACATGAGCAGCTCAATCTAGGCAGGGATTGAGACAAACCCACCCTGCCTTTAAACAGCACATGGGTCTCCATTGTTGGTGATATGTTGTTTAAGACATCAGTGAAACAAAGAAATCTGATCCAGGAAGTCCAGCTGGAGGAACAGATTCATGTGTTTAAAGGCTTAGCAGACGGAAGTCTCACATCGTTTTAGCACTGTGCTAGTGCTGGAGAAAGATCTGGCTAGACTCATTATCATCCTGGTGTAGGATGACTGGTGTATATTTATTTAAATCTATGACCAATCATCTTGGGTGGAGCTCAGCATTCAAGAAAGGTAGGACTTGTTTTGGTGCAACATTTGTATGTGGGGAAGTGAGCCTTCCCAGCCAAAGAAAATGCAGCTGCTGCTAGTTTGATTGCAGTTGTAACATTAACGAACAGATCAGGGTGTTCTTATTGTTTCATGTAGCGACGGGCAGATAGTAGAAGGGAATGACAAAAACACATGGCCAATGGCAGGCTTATACAAACAGTCTACTTCCTGTGAGTCCGACTATTCCGAAGGCAAAACACTGACTAACAAAACATGGAGATTTTTGTCTTAGAGATTGCAACGTAAACAAAATGTAAGTTATAAGGAACATGCACTTGCATGTATTTGACTGACCAACACAGAGCACCGCAGAGATTCAACTTCGTCTGGATGAACCTGTGTTGGCACCACCGCTGACTGAGATAGCTGCTGTGTGTCTGAACACGGGCTGTGTATCGTTGACAGAGAATAACGTATTTTCAATTATTTTTCAATTAGGTTTATGGAGTGGTGTGCAATGGTGTGGCAGTGTCATGGTGTTTTCTGCTGACTAGCTGTCATCTAGACTCAAACAATTTGAAGATGAAATGATCATGAAATGTTGCATTGGATGGGACAGTGTTGACCTTTTCACTCTGTTCATCTCTACGTTTACATTGATGACAGTGTAGTTTTTTTGTTAATAGGGTCAGGTGTTGCACTTCTATATAAAAAGGAAACCTGCACTGTAGATTCAAATGTGATGTTTGAAATCAAGGTTACAACTCAGGAGTGAATGGGTATAAACTGACAGAATAATGCCTGTAATCAGCCGCTCTGTGGTGTCCCAGCCTTAAGTGGTTGCTTGATGTGTGGCGGCAGCTTGTTCATGGTAGTGTAGACTGCATTTGAATGTGGTTCAAAGTATTACCTTCTAGTCACTTGCGTCTACAGCAGTAATCAACTTAATTAAGGTACTTGATAATCAATGGTTTTCCAAAGTGGACACATTGCCATATATAGATACTATATGTCCCAGAATTCACCCTGTCACCTTCATCTGGGCTTTTAATTCTTGATATGAATTCAGAAAGCACATTTTGGCAGACAGCCCCACAGCTGTCTGCCCATACCTGGGATGCCTTGTGTCACTCTGGGTGCCGACATTTCATCAGTGCGTGACAACGGCATACGCTGATGTGTGCCTGCTCACTGCCTGAGTGTTGACTTGTTGATCTGCTGCTGCCGTAGCACATAAAGGTCAGTTTACTTGTCACAAGGAGTACTTTAGTCCGCTTTAGAGAACAGTTGAGTAACAAGCTGTGGTTTCGTCAGCTGTCAGGTCTGAGTGAAAAACAGAACAAGTTTTAAGCAGCATGCCTGTGTTACAAACTGTTGCATGGGTGTGTGGAGTTTAAACGACACAGGCATTTAAAGCAGAGGAAGAACATAACTGATGCTTTGATTTCCTTTTTTAAATCTGACTCATGAGTCCCTGACTTCAAAGTTTTATTTTTCACACAGCTCTGGTGCACTTTCTGCAGCTCTCTTTGAAGAGGACATTTATGTGTGTGAGATGAGACATGTTTTTTCAGAAATGTCAGTCTAAGTTTGGTGCATGGCACAGATGTCCAGGAAAGGACTTCCCTCGCGTCTCTGTGTCTTTCTTCTTCTTACGTTCCATCAGCGTGTTACTATAGAGCCACATAAATACATAAATCGATCAACATCCGCACCAACATCTCCAAAATGTTTCAACTGGAATCTGAACATTTAAACCAGTCACTGTCAACAAAACACAGACAATGCAACCAAACTGATA
Organism: Nibea coibor; assembly: GCA_023373845.1. Classification (NCBI taxonomy): domain Eukaryota; kingdom Metazoa; phylum Chordata; class Actinopteri; family Sciaenidae; genus Nibea; species Nibea coibor. Next base: position 2,059,212 of record CM041724.1, read on the forward strand.
CCAATCACAGGGGAAGTGGTCCAATCACAGTGACACATCTGAGTTGATCTTCCTTTATTAGGATTATTATTTCTATATTTGTTTAGAGCAGTGTCTGGTTTTATCATTTAACTAACCTCCAGGATTTGTTACCAATGCTTTGAGCCTGAGTTTGAAGTCGACGTTAGAAAATAACCCCGCTCAGTGCTTCCTCATCAAGCTTCTGTCTCTCTCGCTTCACTTTGGCTCGACATCTCTGCTGACTGAACTCAACCTTGTTTCCATGGAGACCTACAGGGCTATACTGAAGTAAAGACTGGAGGGAAGGAAGAGCAAAAGGCAGCAGAAAAGGAGGACACAGGCGGAAGACGTAGTGAAAGAAACTATAGTAGGAGGACAAACACTGATGAGTCATCAGTCTCCCTGTAATTGATTGATATACCTCTGTAGATTTTATTCATTTGAAGTCAAGTGGGTTGATTATAAATATGCTTGGGCAGTGCTTAAACCAATGCCCTACACGTCGTTCTAAAGATTCTTTTGAACATGTTAAATCTATTACAAGGGGCCCTGTACCAACTACGTCACAGAGTGGGTGAAATGATGAAAAAAATTAGGCAGTAAGCATAAAAAGGTGAAATTTCTGCAATTCAATATGACGGGGGGGTCGATTCTGATTTGAGGAGGTCCCATGTTCAGGTCCACAGCATCATCACGTTGAAGTTCCATTAGAATGTAGTTACATTAAAATTATTTGACATATATTGAAGCAGCATTGTCATTGTATCAACGTCTGCACTGTCAACATACAATAATAATAATGATAATAACAATAATAATAATAATTATAGCAATAACAAGTTATTGGCTGCAATCTTTTGGATTCAAAGTCGGTTTCCTCTGTTTAGCACACGCCATGGCCCACTGACTCACAGTTTGACCTCTTCTCTCTCTTGTCTCCTCGCTCCTGCCGTCACTGCTGCTCTACTCAGTGATGACCCGCCCTACCCTGCCTGTGATTAGCTGACCAATCTCAGTCCTCATGCCTAAAGCCAACCAACTCAAACCCACGAAGGCAGCGAACACCAGCCAATCACAGACAGGTTGGATGTCCCTTTAGAGGTAAAAACTGTCAGAAAAAAGAGTCGCTGGTCAAAATATAATCTCCAAAACTGAATAAAACACAATGAGTGAAAGATGAGTGAACACACCATTACTCTTATGAAGTCTCCTTCATCTCTTTCTTTCCGTGTTCCTCATTTACTTTTCTGATGCAAACTGGATGTAAGGCTGTTTCTGTTTCAGTCCAGGAACTTCAGGTTCTTGCTGAATTTGGGGATCCCCCTTGTGATGCAACTCCAATCACAGTCTGCCCACCAAGCAATACGTGGTGGTTGTGTCATCTGCTCAACAAACCAGTGAGACCTTCTAGTCTTCTGTGACTCTGAAGCTAATCTCAGACTATCAGGAGGTCTGTTTGACAAACTCTGGACATGGGCTTTGAAAGATGTGGGCATTTAGTGGAAGATACAGGGAAGGTCTAACAAAAGACATATTTGAGTTGCATTCTGGGTACTGTAAATGTATTTTACAGTGTTTTGGAGCTTGATCCAGAGCAGGGAGTAAAAGTTAAGACACAGACTCTGCCTTTAATCCGTCTCTTGTCCCTTAATGAAAGTGTCCTGCTTAGTGAGTCCTTTTAGACAAAGTATCCTTTGAAACACACACACACACACACACACACAAGGTATAGTACAGTACAGCAGATACAGTTCCCATCACCATGTGGCCACCTTTGAGGCCCCATTAGCTTTCGACCCCAGCGTCCTGTTCTGCTGCCCCGGTCCACTCTGAGTTCAGTCCAAAGGTTCAGTCACTATGCTCAGCTATTTACAGCCATAGCAGCATCGTCGTACGTGTGAGAGCCTTTGCAGACGTTGACTCCATTCTTGTTGTAAATCATCGGCCTGGTCTTAACTCTTGACCTCAATCCAAGATGTAATCCCAAAGTAGCCTAAAGAAGTGAAGACCAACACAGTGTCCTCACTTGAAGGGATTTTCTTTATCTTATTACACAGACTGAGCAGAAAAACACCTAAACACGACCCCGCCGCCCTGTGCTACATGACGCTTCACTGAAAGCTTTTTCTTTTCAAAGATATATATTTTTTGGCCTTTTTGAACTTTATTTGATAGAGACAGCTGAAGAGTGACAGGAATGTGAGAGATGAGGAATGACATGCAGCACAGGGTCACAGGTCAGATTGGAACCCTGAGCTGCTGTGTAAGAACTGAGCCTTTGTACAAGGAGCGGCTGATCTACCAACTGAGCTAACCAGCACCCTGCTTCTGTGAAAGCTCTGAGGTCATGTCTGAGGCCTTCAATTGTTAAATTCAATTTTATACTTTATTATACGATTCGTGGATCTATTTTAATAATTGAATTTGAATGAATGTGAGGATTTTTGGCTTCTGTCTGTTGTGAATTCAATTTTAGGATATGAGGTGTGGGAACTGTGGTGTTCTTTTTAAAAAATATATATATATATATATAAATAAAAGCATTTTAAATCCATTTAACTCCTGGTTTGTTAATAAACAATATATCTGCACAAGCGAAAATATCATTTCAACACAACTACACCTCATACTACAACCACAAAAGAAATGCAGAGTTGAACCATGACTTCTCTGACACAGCGTGCTCGACAGTAATTACAAATGTTAGGTTGATTTTATGTTAACATTTTATGTAAAGTTTAGGCCATTAGTTGTATTGGAGACAGTTTTAGTAAAACTAGTGAACATTTCCGTGTGGATTCATTCACACTGTGCATGTCAGAGTGTGTGTGTGTGTGTGTGTGTGTGTGTGTGTGTGTGATGGAATGGTTGTGCTGTGCAGAGTTGTCCCTCAGGATTTAGCTCTTATTAAATTAGCTTCTCCTGCTAATGCTATTTAGAAATAGGGCTCAGAGAGGAGTGCTCCAGTTTCACAGAGAATGGTTGTGTCTTCGTGTAAGGTATGCGCTCATGTGCCTCACTTTCTATGTGTGTAGTGTTAGCGTGCTTCTGCCAGCATGCGTGCGTGCCTGCATGTTTATCGTGCGGCTAATTGTTAATGGCAGTTGCTTTCTCTGGCACAATAAACTAAAGCTTTTAAATCCATTTGTTGCAGATAATGCAATCAAGCAGGGTTACCCAGAGTGAATGAAAGACGCCTCAGGCACTTCTGACCTCAGTCATGAAACTTCAGTCCTCTGAGTCACTGCGTTTGTGCTCTGCTTTCTGTTCTGCATGGACTCAAAGGACAAGTGAAACAGACACGCAGACACAGCCTATAGTAACGTCTAATTGTGTAAAAATGCAATACAGTGACATGCGTCAGAGAAATTTAAACATTGCATCTTTTACTGTTGGAACAAGAGTCATTAAAGTGGAAGAGAGTACCTGCTGAACTGCTGTGACAGCTTAAAGACGTGCTCAGACTCAATTATGTTTCTCATTATTTGCACAAATTTGACTTCTGGAAAGTGTTTACACACCACAGACAGCATATTCAGCCATACAGAGCAAGCCAAGTATGCAACAACTGTGTCTGTGTGTGTGTGTGTGATGTCTGAGGCTCTAATGGGTCTCTGAACTTAGCCAGAAGTCATGTTTCAAACCACTTTTCTTGTCTGTTCATGAGTCATAAATTCTGAGATAAGCTCAAATGTTTTGCTCGAGACAGACAAACATTTTCAACTCGTCTTTTCCTCACTTCATGCTGCCTGATGCAGATTCACACCTGTTCACATTCCACTCTTCCTTTCTTTCTGATTGTATCTCTATCAAAAAACACATTTTACTCAGTCTGAGCACACCTTAAAATCCCATCTTATGTCAGGGCAGAACGAACTGATGACAGCCAGGTTCAAATGGGCTCAGGTCAAACTGGTTCAGGAAGGTCTTTGTCAGCAGCCTAAGGTGAGGCAACTCTCTCTCAGTTTAACTCTTCAGGCGTCTTTAGAACCCACGGCAAAGTTATTCACATTTATCGCCTGTGTAGATTAGATTAGATCATACTTTATTCATCCCACAGCGGGGAAATTTACTTATCACAGCAGCAAGAAGAAAAGTGTAGTACACACTACAGAATTTAAAGTAGAGAAAATAGCTACAACATCATGAACAGACAGAAATATCTTATAACCTACACACAGACACACAGACATCTGGCAAACAACATACACTGTGCAAAAAAGTGCCCTATGTGCATTAGGCAACATATTCCTTTATTACTTTGAACATAACTTTTTAAAATGTATTTTTATTTATTTTTCATGTATTCTGAAACTCTAGAAGCGTGTTTTTGACCTCAGAGAGATGGTGTCTTTTTGGGGGGGGATTTGATGGTGGAAATAAAAAGTTAAAAATAACAGATTGAAACAGACATCACACCTGAGCTCTGAACATCTGTGAGTTTTGAAGCATCTTTTAATGTGCCTCCTGTTCTGGCACTTACTAAACAGCATAAAGAAAACCTAAGCTGCCGTGGTGGAGAGAAACCTGTCTGAATTTTGAAATGAGGCGAGGTCAAAAGTCCATTCTTGTCAGCTGGGTGGAGATAGATAACAGTCAGAGGAGTGGAGGAAAACAAAGCTGCTGACAGGAACAGGATTCACGTATGAAGGCCCCGGTGTGGGCCCATCCCATCGCCCATCACCATGCTCCTCCTCAGATTTTATCTCTGCACCATCTCTGCCCTCCCCTGTTTATTTCCTCTCTGCTCCTGGATCAGATTTCCTCAACTTCCTGCTGGGGATTTAGCTTGAAAGGATGCATAAAAATAAAGTGGATGTAGAACACAGAGACACGTGCAAATTGTTTCTTGGTTCTTAGTAGCAAACAGTTTACTGTATGGTGGGTAGTGCAAGAAATTACAATCTGAAATTCAGTTAATTCAGTTACACTTATACTTGAGTATTTAAGGGAAATATAATAATCATTTCTCCACTACTTTTATCTGACAGCTTTAGTTACCTTCTAGATTAAAATGTTACAAAGAAACAGCTCCTTCAGTAACATCCCATCATGTAAGAAGGAGCTCTACCACATGTCCTTCATTCAGACAGCTGGCACACTCTTTCTCCAGATTGACTTTTTTCTATATTATTATTAGTATAATTATTATTATTACCATGATTACATTTCTTATAGTAAGCTCAAGTGACTGCATGCAACTCATTCGACCTGTCCTCACAGTGCAGTCAGTGATTCAAAAGCCCTGCAACTGCAGCTGGAGTGTAGCTAACCAGTGGCTAGCTAACCACATAAGAACAAACAACTTTTGAGTTGCATATCATAGCATGTACTTCATCAACCTGTATGCAGATGATGCTAAAACTTATTTTAAAGACTCTTAATGAATAACAACCTGAACTGCAGGTGATAATTGAAGTAGCTAACAGGGGACAGGTACAGCCAATCGTAATGTGCTATGTGTCATGCTATGTGTAAACACTGGGTCCAGAGCATGTCTGGCAGAACTCAGCTCAACTAACAGCTTCACTGGAGGGGTTTCAAAGCTAAGCTAACACTCCCGATAATTACTGAATTTCAAATGTTCAGATTTTACATCTCATCGCCCTGAAAAAGGTTGGCTAATTGAATTACATGGCTAATGCTAGCAGTCACAGGGTTAAAGCGGTTAATGTCTCCACCCCAGCACATCACAGAAAATCTAACTTTAGTGTCTAGTTTGTTTGGAAGCAATAATGAGCAAGAGAGTAACTAGTAATTAGTAAAGTAAAATCAGTCCTCATTAAAAATGCAGTCTACATTATGAGTCAGTAATGAGATCATTGATAAGTTTAAAGGTGCTCGGCCCTGTCAGCACACTGGTGCTGTTTTTTTAGATGCCTGCTATTTTAGGTGTGCTCTGACCAGGTTCCCATTGCATCTCCCCTCGATGACTCATTTGTTTTCTTTCCCCTGCTTGTCCGACTCTCTCCTCCCTCTCTTCTTCCATCACACCCCCCAAGCTTTTTTCCCCTCCTTTCACCTTGCCTTCTCTTGCACCTCCTTCCCTGCTTCCCAAGGTCCACAAACCCCCTGCCCACCTCCCCACCCCACCGACAGTCAAGCTGTGACACACCATGAAGGAGGCTATATTGGGCCGATCACATCCAGAGCCTGCATATTGTTTCTTCTCACACAACAGAAACAGCAGACTATAATTACTCTGATTCACCCCCACTGGTCTGTGGAGCTGGAAATAGTTCCTGTATGGAGCTGCTCGACTGCTCTCAGTGGATGGTGGGAGAGTGGATGACCTTCCAGTCGTAGATTCACTCAAAGTTAATAAATGACAAATGAGTGATCCTTAAAGAGGCAAATCAAACAGGATGGGAACAGGAAAGATGACGTGAGATATGAAACCGGGCTGTAATGTGTTCTTTCCCATGGTTCTCATGATGATTCAGTTTCTGAACAAAACTGAGAGAAATATAGTGAGTGGAATCTCACCATCTGGGTACTAGCAGTCCATGCAAGGATTTAGTAACACGGTATGTATGTGCGTGCGTGTATTTTTGCAGTGTATCGTAGTAACATAGTGTTCTTTGTCAAATGGCCAAGTGCTCTCCCCCGTACCTTTACCTCTGTTGGTGCTGGCGAAGTGAGCCGCAGTTCCTCTTGACCATCTGCCATGACTCTGGCCACCCTGAGACAATAACAGGCCGGTCGGTGAGGGAGGGCAAGTGGGCGGAGGAAGGATACACAAATATGCCTTCTTATAATTATAGCCCAACACCTTGAGCTATCGCACAATGAAAGCTGCAGCTATTCCTGAAGAGGATTTAATTCATCTTTAAGTTTCTAATTCAAGGCTTGTTATAAATAATCATCACTAAAATTAAAAGTTAATGCACAGGTCTGCTGATATTCTGTATTTTCTTAATGTCAACACATCTCATGAAAACAACCAGAACCAGTAATAAACGGATCCTGCTAACAGTATTACGTGTGTACCCAAAGCTTCATATAGCCTGTGCTTTGTTATTCGGTTCCTTTATTGCGATCAACATGGACACTGCAGTTTATTTTGATTTGATCCCACATAAACCTCGTCAAGCTCGTGTAGCAGCAGAATAATCTTCTCTGGCTCTTAGCAATTTTTGGGCTTTTTGATCTCCTTCCTGTAAATACATCAAGAGACCCTTTCAACTCATCAGTCGTTAAAATCCACCAGAAACTCCCGTAGGTTTATCTGGATGCCTTGAAGTACATTTACGTCTGACTAACAGCAGACACACTATAAATGGACTTATGGATATAAATGATAATAATAATAAACATGCAAGCCTAGCAACACTGAGGCTAGGCTTACGCAGTACAACACTGACTCTTTACATTTAAAGAAGAATATGTGACGATGTGACAGCGTTGATGTCTAGTCCTCAGATATAATACAACTCTCACTTCTTGAAACATAATTACTATATTTGGGCCAGTACAGTGACCAACAGAGTGTATTTTTAATGAACATGAGCCACAGTGTGTGTGTCTGTGTGTGTTTTTCAATGTTTTGTTAATAGTTGTTTATTATAAAACTGAATAAAAATGTCTTTATCAAATCAGAAGAGCTCCTTTCTGTCTCAGGTGTGTCAGTGTCTACGTTTGATGGACAGCAGCTGGACAAAGTAACATGCATTGTTAGCATTGGCATTGAAGAGTAAAGAGCATGCCAGCACAGGGGTTTGAGAGCCCCTGTACTACATGTTTGTTTAAAATTGTGTTGAGCTCACAGGATCACAGGAAGTAGACAGATTTATTAGTAATTTGCTGGATCCACATTAATGTGTCTTTATAATAATAATAAAAAACTATTCTTTAAAAAGCAATAATTTGATGCCCCTCGTGTAGTAACTCTGAGGACCCCCTATGGGTAGCCTAACCCAAGGGTTACCCATAGGAGGTAACCCGACTTACCTGTATGACGTTAGCACTTTACCTTTCTGCCATGACTCTTTGTTTGACACAATGTTTGCTCCTCTTTGTAATTTTGATGAGAGACTTTGGCAGGAAAGTCACTGAGGGCTGCTCTTCAGAGTCGTGTTGTGTGCCCGGCTGCTGTCTGGCTAGAAAACTGCAAAACTAGGGGGCACCTCGATGAAACTAAAAAATATGAATCATACATTTCTCCATTTTGGTTTCTGATTTTTGTGTGTTTACAGAATGTTATGTGTGATGTAATAGACAGAGAAATGTGACTTATTATCAGATTGACTTCAAGGACTTCAGTGAGAACGAATGGGTTTGGGTGGAGAGTCAGGAAGTGCTGTGGGATGGAATAATGGGTTGTTTAATTTGTTCTTTTCATGAGATTTATTGAAAATGATTGGAACATAGAATACAGCCAGCCTTATTCTGTGATGTCAGTTTTCATCTGCCTCTGTAGACTTTTTGTTTCATACTTATATATTTAGATTTTAGGTTTAAATGAATAATCTATATTTTAATTATCTGTATTTGATTAAGCAGTTCTGATTCTTTAAATACAGGTTTAAGAGAAGATTATCTGTGGTAATGTGTTATTAATATCCCAAATAAAGGCGAATTTTCAGTGTCTTCAGATTGCCCGCACAGAAAGAATAGTGCAGCACAGCAGTGACGATTCTCGCTGCCCGCTGCTTGGCAAAGCAATGCCATCCCATCCCAGAATGCACTGTGGTTGTGTTATGTAAGAGGCTGTTCTATTCTATTCTTAGCTCTACCTCACTGAGAAGTAACAGTGCTGGTTGCCTGAGAGTCAAAAGCACAGAGATCTGATGAGGTGGGAATCATCACTGAGGTGAGAACCAGCACAGTGGGCTATTCTGCCATCAGGCTCTCACACTGGGACACGGGCAGGACGGCATGCCCATTTTTGGTATGGAGGAAGTAGAGATGTATAGGTGGGTGTGTGAAGGTGGGGGATTTTTTTCAGGTTTAATAGTACAACAGGAAAAGGATATATGAATAGTTCTGTTTTAAAATCCTGAAATAAGACATCAACGCTCACAAGAATTATTACTTCTTCTTTCTTTAGACCTCGCAGTGTAAGACCAAGACTCACACAGTCCCTGTTTTTCAACTGCAGAGCATGACAGACTGCGTTCATCCAGCTGTCTTTTTAATTCCCATCTGTCATGTGTATCCATTGTGTTGGTAGTCCCCCCCCTTCTTGATCGCTTAGTCTCCAACTGTCCAGTTTTTTCTTAATGGATGCCCAATCCTATTAAAATTATTTCCTGGAAAGCTCTGCAGAGACGTGCATATTAATGTGGGCATGTCCCTGTGCAACTGCGCACAGCCTAAAGATGAAGCATCATTTCTGTATTCAATGGAGGATAATGAACATGTGATCAGGACCGTGGCTTTTAGAACACTCAGATCATGTACTGAATATTTATTCTGGGAGTTCAGTGTGAATTCATTATTTTAAATCTCAATAAGTAAATGATTGAATATAGGATTTAATGGACACCAGCTGTGAAGGAGTCCCTGAAGCTGAAGAAGCAGGCCTTTCATGCGTGGTTGGCTCAGGGACTCTCCTGAAGCTGCCAACAGATACCAGGAGGCTAGAAGGGTGGCAGCTTCAGTACACATTATAAAGACGCAAGTTCTGGCAAACCAGGGCCTGTGTTCATTCATAGAGGGGAACTGCTGACCTGGAAAGTCATTGGGGTGGATTGTACTATGCACTACTAACATTAATACAGCATTGGTTATGGGTGCTCGATGGGTACTGCTCTTGCCTGTAATTTGAGGTCAGTTGTATATTTCTTTTTCTATTGTATTTTATTTTGTACACTTGACTCAAGTTCCTCTTTGTATCTGCTGTGCTGTGGTATTTCTCCTCAGGGGGATTCTTATCTAATCTTACTTTGGATCTAAACAAACATCCTGCACTCAGAATTGTGTCTGCGACCGCGTGGAAAACAACATGAAACAGCATGTGGATCTTTATTTAAAACCCATTTTTTACATAACAGAACTGTAAAGTAACAGCTCTTACCCTCACTCCAAATGAAGCTACTTTATTAAAAGTATTTAAACTTTGATCCCATATAAAGACTTCTGCAGACTCACACTTAATGTAACCTTCCTCTGAAAACATGAAACAGTTGCATCACCGTTTGAATATCAAGCTGTAGTTTTACTATTTCAAAAGTTTTCCTCACTTTTTGTATCAATGTGCACATTTTCATATAATGTGCCACGACTGGTTGCAGTTTATTTCTTCTCCTCACGTGCACTTCTCTACTAATGCACGTGCCCAAGAGTTTAATTCTTAAGTGGACTAACAAAACTGATGTACAGCCTTTGAGTCATTTGAAAACATTTATTCCGTAATCTGCACTGACATTTTCTTTTGAATTGTCATCTGAAATATTAAAGTGCCTGTGACTCAGCAACAGCAAACTCATTCCCCTGTAAACCCCGCTCATCTTTGAAGCTAGACACGAAAGGGCAGCGCTTCCCCAAATGATCATATGCAGGTTTATACATGTGAACCAAGCCAGATTATTCAACATGCAACAGCTGCTGTACATAGTTTGATTTTGACCACTGTGAGAACCATTGATTGAGAGTACAGTTTAATAAGCATATGTTTGGAGAAGGCTGTGAAAATGTACCATTTTGCAAATGTGAGAAGTCGTGACCCGGACTCATCCTGAGCTCTGCGTCACAGAACACATTTCCTCTGCAGAGCCGAAACACGCAGCAGCTTCCCATTTGTTTGTTTTGTTGAAACAAAGCCAAGAAGGTGAGCGATGTCTGATGACACTGGGGAATTATTAACAATGTTTACGCTGTAACAGACAGACAGACCTGCACCCTGTGGCTCCAGTCACAACAGGCAAGCACTGCCAGTTGTAGCTTGTCTGGGCTGGAGGGAGGTTTGAGACCCTCAGGGAACGCTGTGACTGGGTGCCTCACACAAACTCTTTTTTCCTGCTGCACCCGGGCTGCTCTACCACAGCCATTAAATAACGTAGGCTCATTGCCTTTATATTTCTGTACTTTTATTCTTTTTTTCCTTTTGTCTGGCATTAACATTTGGAACACATAATTACAAGAGAGGACAAATAGGCATTTAATAGATAGGAACCTTCAGAGGGTCATTCTCTCTTCCTTGTAAGATGATTTTTTTTGACATTTTAAATACTTCAGCTCTGAACAAAGACAAAATCCATCGGGGGGAAACCTGGTTCTTTTTATGTGCATGAGAAAGGACTTGAATAGGTTTGGATATTCAGCTGGAAGAAGCCTGCGTGAATAAAGTCAATCAACTCTTAGAGCGCCACACTAACCTGCAAGATCAGCCATGGAGAACGGGTTACAGAGGCAGAGCTCAGACTCAATATGGGGTCTGTTTTTGTGTGGAGTACCAGACCACAAAAAATAAAAATGACAATAGTAGTAGTAGATCTAGTAATAGTAGTAGTAGTTGGCCTTGTCAACTCAGCAACTCAGTTCCTGTTACCATGTTTGGACAAGAGGTACACGACCACAGTTAGTTAGTGTCAGCGACTTGCCACCGACACGGTTTAACGAGAGAGTCTGAGATTTGATTCTGCTGTAGCACCTCACAAATGATCACACTGGCTGTGAGGACAAAACATTTCTCTGATTGTTTCCAATACATCACTTCACAAAGCATTTGTAAAACCTGTAAAGTGGCCAGCGCCATGCAAACACATCATTTCTCTGTCACATTAAATGATGTATGAGCTGAAGAGTATTGAATGTGAAATGTCAAATGACATCAGCACTAACCTTTAAGAGCATGTCTGTAAATATTGACTCTCATGCATCACACTTTTCAAACAGAGAGAGAACACAATGGAAAATTCAGAGTAGAAGATAATGAGGAGTCGTGTTAAAAGGTTTGACACTCTGCTTGCCCTCTCCTCCTTTATTTAACCAGGTGGTTAAATATTATATAATTGTCATAGTCATGACATGTTATGTGTTAGCTAGCGACAGAAAGAAATTGAGTAAAAGTCAAACTTGTGTGGTGAAAACTGCTAAATATAATATCTATTAATGTCATAGTGGCCACAAACTTTCAAATTGTCTTCCCTTGAAGGCATTTGTTATGTTAGACTCCTGTATGAAGAATGAAAGAAGAGGGCTTGGAAGTGGAGTTCAAACCAAGCTGCAATTTCTCTTACATGACTCACATGATATCACTTGAGTCAGCACTGGCTGGGTCACAGAAAATCTGAAAGTTGGAAAGAAAGAGGTCTTGGACTATCGGCAGTCCTAGTTGCATTGTGGGTAATATAGATACCAGGTTTTGACCAAGGCTTGACCTCTGTGCCTAAAAACTGCAGTTCCACTAATGGTCACTTGAGGCTGGCTCCATGTTCAAATTACAGCCTGGTACAAAAAACAGTTTTGGTCTCTGTAGCTAATTTCCCCGTTCATGACAACTGTACTGAGGGTGAATTTATATACAACTCACCTGTTCACATTATATTAAGGCTTAAAGTTATGCAGGGTTAACAGTGTGGCCACTTTGATTGACAGTTTTGTGTCATCACAGCTGGCTTGTTTGAGCAACCGGGCTTCATTCATCAGAACTGTTTTGCAAGAGCACCATCACTGCGCACTGGGCTTAGTGCCACCCAAGACGATTAAGATTTCTTTAGAGAAATAAGACAAACCGTAGCATTGTTTTCGCTTATTCCAGGATGATGATCTGTTGGTTTCACCCCATCCAGCAGCTCAATATACAAATACATGACAAACAAAGGTCAGGGTCAGATCCATTGCTGGCATATCTTGATTTTGTCTGGACAGCAACACATGACATGCGATTTATTTCTAATTGGAATCAGGCCATGTTTGGTTTGAAATGCATTTCTAATCAGATTTCTACAGATGCATCTCAGATGCACTGGTAAGTGTCTTTTGAGTAACAGTGCAGTATGATACACAACAAGGTCAAATCCAAATCCAGAGTGGCACAAGTGATCAGAGCACCTGAGCTAGCTAGATACGAGCAGAGCAGTATGGAGGACAACGTGGTGAACGACAGTCCACAACAGATGCTGCAACAAATCGTCTGCTGACACTTTGGTTGGTGGGGGGGCTTCTATCCAGACAAAACTGCTTTGCCTGCAGTCAGAATGCAGCAAGTGCATAGGTCAGCAAATATGTGTGTACTCATCATATCACTGTCTATGACAGGCTGCTTTAGCATCATGGTGCATCTTGTTTTCCATGCTGATTATCATTTGGAACCGCTCCATAGACAGTTTCCTATACACTAACAGCAGTTGTGCCTGATGGGGCTGAGGTGGAAGCACTGCTTCTGGACAGTGAATGCGGGTCTTGTCAATCAGGGACAAGGACTTTTCCCCCCACAACACCAGCACCTTAACTCATTTTGGACTGAGGGGGAAATTGCTTGTCTTTTATAATATATGTATGAAAAATGCACCTCTATTATACATATGGTCTATAACTGAACTCTCTAACACCATCTCTCTCTCTAAACCTCCTTTCAGACTTCAGTGACCAGCTGTTGGAAGTGGTTGGCCTGGAAGGGGCAATAGAGATGGGACAGATCTACACTGGACTGAAGAGTGCAGGACGCAGACTAGCTCAGTGTGCTAATGTCACCATCAGGTCAGAAACTCAGGCCTCTCAGCGGCCTCCTCCATCTTTTCCCTCATTTAATCCATCCACCTTCTGATCTCCATCCTTCATCTTTCACTTCATCTGTGTCGTGTCACTACACCCTCCCTTCCCCTGTATTTCTTCTGGTCAACCAACCAGAAACTTTTTGCAGAAAATCCATCTCCATTCCATACATGTGTGATCAAAAATGTATTCCTTTTGAGTGTTTTTGTGCATTCAAAGGCTGTAATCCCTGCAGTGTCCAAACAATAACATGCCTGTACCTAATAAATTATATATTTCAACTGCACGCTCTACTAAGTGAGCCTTGAAGCAGAGGACTGACTCACAGCACAGAATGAGAAATGATCTGTCTGTAGTCTTGCGTTCTGATAGCCAAGTTTGGATTGATTTGGTTCGCGAAATAGTCTGACGCTAATCGCATTCCTGCCTCTTGTAGTAAAAATTATTCATAAAGATCCTTGCACATGTTGAATACGGTCAGACGTGGAGCAATCGGCTTGCTTTGTAATATATTTCCAGTGAGAGGTGAGCAGGCAGTTAGGGACGTGCAGACAATCTGACAAGCGGGCGCAATCCCATTAAACTGTCACAGTCATCCCACACACCCGCTCACTGCCAGAGCGGAATCGTCTTGAACTTTTTTCTATGTGACGTGCAGTAACTACTGTCACCATGCCACCATGATGACAGACTAGTCCTGACGGTTTGTGACTTTCCTGAAGTGAAACTGTTGTTTGAACAGTTCTCTGGACATTAACAGGACAGCATTCACACAGTCGAGCATTGGTGCAAGATTCCATGCATCAACATGCTCTCATTGAAGAGAGGCTAAAGTTATGACTATGCTAATTCAGCTAACTATCAACAGTAACAGTCTGTGTTATGTGTAGCTCTGTCTCAGTGAATCCACCTGTGATTAGTGATCAGTCAGTCAGGTTGATGATATTTTGTTCAGCTCTTCTTATTTGACACTAGCCGATATTCATATCTGTGAGGTTTCCATGGTTACCACACAGAGCGCTTGGTGTTTACTCGCAGAGCATTTGTCTGCCAGTCTGTTCAAATGAAGAGTGCAGTGAGAGACTGCGGATCCAAGCGAGGATGCAGTTGGAGACTCGCTGTCCGTCTAAAAAAACCCTTTAATAATGACACTTCTTACGTCCACATGACCACGATGCTCATGTAACTTCATCATCTGCTCATGTTTAAGAGACTCTGTGCAGGCTATCTGTGTGCGGCCCAGGATTTACACAATCAACAGCAGCAGACAGCAGCATAAAGTAATCCAAAGGCCAAAGTGAAAAAAAAGCTGTGTCCTCTCTGCTGAAGTCACATTTTATTGAAGGGTGGGAGATGATCAAGTACAACAGGCCGTGCCAGGCACTAATGTACAGTACTGCAGGTCAGGCTGTTTGCTTTACATTACAGTAACGTTATTATCATAACAATCTGACAACGTAAAAAGGATTAGAACACATGGGTTGCATTCAGAATATTTCAACGAGTTACATTTTCTTTATCGTTGCTTCAAACTTCAGAGCCTCCTCTCTCTGCAGGTTGGTCATAGGGTCACTCTGCAACGACACACTTCAGTTGTACAAGTGTAAGGTTTAATAAAGACAGTGTGATAGAACGGACCAGGCATGTCTGATACTACATTCGGATTCAGTAAAATTCTCTCAAAGTCATCCATCCATTTTTTGTTGCCACAGCAAAACTCAGCCGATTTAACTGTACAGTGAAGCAGTTACTGTACCAGAGAAGTGACATTTACAAGTTGTTCTCTCACTTGTTCGGCAAACTGCCCCTAATATTTTCCTAGACCAGAATTAAAAGGGCATTCATCACAGTCATTCTCCCATACTGTGTTTCTGTAGCCGGAGAGGCATGCATTAAAGTCTTAAATCAACTTTGTGTGTGTGTGTGTGTGTGTGTGTGTGTGTGTGTGTGTGTTTGTATACAGTGGGTCTGTGAGTTTAAAGAGTGGGGGCCTGTCTGGGAATGGGTCTCATGGGAACAAAGGGTGCAGTGTTTGACCCTGTCCTGGGACAGTGTGAACAGGCCTCTCGTGCCTCAGAGGTGTGTGTGATCTGACCTTCGCAACCTCCAACCTCCTCCCCCCTCTCTCTCCCTCTATCTCTCTCCCCTCTCCCCACCCACTCTCACTCGTCCTTCTGCTCTTTCTCCGCAGGACGTCCAGACGGCTGCCCATGCAGATCGATGGCGAGCCCTGGATGCAGCCCCCCTGCACGGTGAGATTTAAATCGGAATCAGTCGCCATGTTGAAAACTTGTTACAAGATAGGGGTCTTGGAGGGGCCTACAGGATGTCACGTTGGATCCCCTTAGGCCTGGAGACCTTGTATTTGTGAGGATTATTGTAATGTACAGCCAGGCGTCTAGGTTTCATCACGGCAGACAGCTGTGATGCTCTGCAGAAATAGCAGCTGCCTAAATGCAACTACAAAAATTAGGAATTTATTTTTCACTCAACTTGCACACATATAGGTCTACAATACAATACACACACACACACACACACAGGACTTATAGACATGCAAATATGGAGAGCCAGTGGGAGCACTTAAGAGTTCAGCACCTTGCTCAAGGGCACCTCAGCAGTGCCCAGGAGGTGAACTGGGACCTCTCCAGCCCCCAGTCCACCCCTCTCCACGCGTACTGCGTTTCTGGTTGCCCATGCCAAGTCCCCACATCCTGAGCCACTGACGCCTCATCACAGACAGTTGAGAAAACCGCTTTGACATGAGGGGATGGCGAGGCTCTTGCATAATTTGGGGGGTCTTATTGCAACTTGCATATTGAGCATCCAGGACCGACCAGCTCTGCATGGCAGCCCCTTCCCACTCAACGTCTGTCTGTAAGCATCACACCAGGTTTGATCCACGTGACTGTGTTAGTCTGTTCTGGGTCTTTCAAACATCCCGGAAGCCAGTGGACTGCCACTTCTCCTTTCCAGATGATAAAGTCAGTTGTATGGCTGACCAAGACAAGTGTTACTCAGCTTTTTGTCCTGCAGACTCATTTCCCTGCTTTTGCTTGTCCCCCTCCTCTGCACACACTAGCCTTGACCTCCAGCACTGTCATGCCTGAAATGATATACAAATGGAGGAAATCAACTATTCATCCTCACAGCATCTCAACATTTTCCACTTTGTTATAGCAGACCTTCGCATAGGCGGACATTAAAAGGCTTTTTGTTGCATTATGTGAGTTATTTGCAAGGTCGCAGTCTGTTGTAAAGAACCGGGAAGTGAGGATGATGATGTCAGCCTGGCAAATGTGTCATAAACCATCGCTGGAAAAAGTTTTCTCACGTCCTTCTCTGTCTGATTCTTACAGATCAGGATCACACACAAGAACCAGGTCCCCATTTTACTGGGCCCGCCTCAGAAGACGCCGTTCTTTTTCTTCAAGAAACGAAACCGGAGCCGCGATTAGGACACATGCATGCACGCACAACAAACACACAGACAAACTCACATATACAGTACATATATACACACACACACACACACACACGCCAACTATCGTAGAGGCAGCTCCATCAGATGACTGGTACACTGTTCCCAGGTTGGAGTTTGAAAAGTGTCAGTCAGGATGCCTACAGATAATTCATTCCCAAAGGAACCTGCAGTGACAGCACACGAAAAGAAAAGACTCAGTATACAGTACCGACCTATTCCTGTGTAACCATCATCCTTTACTCGTGTCCCAGCCGCCATGGGTTTAATCTCAGCCACTTGGCAACAGCAGAGTATTTCAGTCCAACCTGCCCCCCTTTGCCCAAAAACTCAGCCATATGCCAGTACTGCACTGCCTGCTAAACACAACTTTGGCTGCTGGGATTCCCTCACATCCCTTGAATGAAGTAAAGGAAGTGATAGTGAGGGGATGGAGGGTTAAAGAAGCCGGCCGTATGAGAAAGAAAGAATGGAAACACACTAAAATAAGAAAGAGAAGTGAGAGTGGTGTGGCGGTAAGCAGAGTTGTTTACAAGGGCAGTGAGTAAATAGAGTAAGATCCACCTCTTCGTTAAAACACCTGTATGAATAATGAAACAGCGGTTGCTTGTAAGAGCGCTCGCTCCGGGGCCTCCCCGCAGACTGGCGGCATGGTACAGCCTAGGAGAGGAGTGGAAAAGCCTCATCCATTATTGACTCATTTTGTTTGCGGGTTGATGGCAGTGGGATGTAACAGTGGCCTGTTATAGGTGGAAGCATGCAGGGATCTTAGCATCACTGGCCTACAAAAAAAGTATAGTTAAAACCAGCCTGTGTGGATGATCCGGCTGTATACTTCAGGCAAAGGGCATGCTTGTCCAGTTGTGCACAGTTATCTGCATAGGGTCTAGATTGAGAGTAGAGATTGAAGAGAAACTCATTTGTCCTCTGTGCTCGGTGACTTGAACACAACTGTCCCAATCGAATCAGCTCCTGTGAACCGTATGCTATAGGAAGCTTCCAGTGGGTCAAGGATTGAAATAAATCCCCTCAAGGGTATAGCAGCACGGCCCCCAGGGTTTTTATTTACCACTGCATTGACAGGGGAACTAAATTTATCCCTCTATTTCAGGGAGGGTGCATCTCTCCTCCAGTGAAACCCTACGCCTAATTACCGTGTCAAACATCAACTCGCAATGTCAAGTGTGCTGTGAGAGTGCAAATCCCGGAGGCTGCCCCTACTGTAAGGTGCTGGGTGGCTTCAGCACGTTCATGATTTGTTTAATTACACCAAATAAATATGTGATGGTGATGGGATTCATTTTGTTCTCACCAGAGAAGATGGAAGATGGATATATCATTCAGAGAACAGGGAGCTTAGTTCAGTGTTTATAAAGAATGTATCCATATTACTGTCCCCACAATATGGCAAACTATATTATACAGTATGTGCAGAAAGAGTATATGTATATTTCTGGAAAGTAGGTATAGCTCACTTATACTGTACACATGAATGTGTTTTTAATATATCATTGTTATTCATGTGGAAATCTTAGCTTAGAAGGGTTCAGATCAGTATTCTTCACTGTATAGAGCTGCTACACTCACTCTCTGAAGGCAGTTTTCCACTTTGTCTAATTCACATTGTGTTCAATGTTTGAATGTAGCGCTGTGTCGGCTTTCCTTCTCAGCTTGGAAACAGAAAAGGCATCAAAATTACTGAATGTGTGACAAAATAATCTCACAGTTCACAGTCCAGCTTTATACACGATCTTCATCAGCAAATTGATCAGTGTCAGATCCTGGTATATAAAAGCAGAACTGGACCAGTGTTCAGGTTCATTACAGATATACTGTATCACTGTATGTGTTGGCTGAAAACAGACAAAAAATTGGAGCAGAGAAATACACAGAAAACTGATTTTGAAGTAATTTAAGGAAACACAGAGTCTACAGCCGTGCTAGCAGCCCTGTGAGGCATCAGCTAAATGCTAACGTTAGCATGCTATCATGTTAACAGTGACAACGCTGTATCTCATTCCTCATACTTCCATTTGCTATTTCGAGTCCATAAGTGTGTCCACACTGTCAGTTATGGCAAAATGCAGTGTACTTTGACTATCCAAATGGTTCACTCATAATGGTCAAAGAGCTGAGTGTGGAGCATGAAGGTCTGTGCCGAAGCTCATGGTGATCTATACATTTCACTCAAAACTACAAATCTGAATCTAGCAGTGAGACTAGAGAAGAAGTCACCAAGTCAGAAGGGTCTAACCTTTGGTGACCATGAATGTCTGTAGAAAGGCAATGCATCAAATAGTGGTCAATTTACCAACCAACAATCACCATCCCCCGATTCATTCATTTGACACTGAAACTCAAAGAGAAGGTAAATGTTCAAATGTCAAAACCCTGTGTGTGATGTGAATTACATGTTTGTGGAAAACTGCCTTGCACCCTGCTGACATGTGCAGGGCGGAGAGAGACTGCTGAGATGTTCTGCTGGTACAAACTGAGCTCCACTGTATAGGGTCAGGCTTTGAAGCCTTTGGACCCTGGTTCCCTTTAAAATACACCGAGTCTTTACTCTGGCACCCAGGCCCCATGAAAACATTCCAGTGTACATACACTGACATTTACCATCCCCAGGTGTGATATCGGGTCCCTGCAAACAGCATCAAACATCAACTGGGATGGATGAAGTTACTCATGCGTTACTTGAATCCATCAAAATGCTTTTATTTAAATATATACCACCTGAAAGCCATCCAACATAACTAACATAACCTAAATATTACAACAACAAGATAAGAAATACAGCACATCATCATCTTTTTCATTTGTAGTTGACCCCAATGGATCCTGGGCGCCAAGAGAACTCGGTGGGAAAAGAGTGCATGTTTACAGTTATTTTCAATTTACTGAAAGAATGCTTTGAGACAGCTGTATTACCAAGTGTATATATCTGTTTATAATATTTTATCTGAAGTTAACTTACATCACCGCATGCCTGCTGAAACAAAAGGAGAGTGAACAAAACGGGGAGTGTGGATCAGACTATTCGAACTCATGTCTTTGCTTCAAGGTTCCAGTTATCTGATATATTTATTTGTTGTGCTTTTCATTTCTTTTTTTGTCAGCATGTTAATGAACATGTTCAAGACAGATGGCAGGAAGAAGCCATCTTGTTACATTAAAAAAAAAAAAAAAACTAAAAGAAAGAAAGAATTCCCACATGAAGTTTCTACCATTACAACCTCCATTTGTGATTTATTGTCCAATCAGCAGGCAGCAACATGAAAGCCCACGCAAAGCCCGTCAGTGTGAATTTCCAATGTGTGCCACAAGTCATGTCTATTCCTGTCCTGTGAAGTAATCAATTGCCTTAACAGATAAATGTACCCGCTCTGTGCTCACAGCTTTGCACATGGCTCACACAGAAGACAGAGCAAAGTAGACATGGCACAGAAACAACCATTCTTTGTGGACATTTTTAAACATGTTGCTTTAACCCTGATTGTCAGCAACCCGACCCTGCAGCATTCAGACCAGTGAAATACAGAAGATTCTATCAGCGCTTTGTGTCATTCTAACCTTCAGTCAGGCCAACATCACGGTAACGGACTGAAGTCACGTGACGCCGCTGATCTTACCTTTATTAACAAACACGGAGGTGATATCTGAGTCCATCTTTATGTGCAGGTTCAGGTTCCTGAAGCGCTTTCTCTTTAACAATGAGCCAGCAAATCCAGTAATATGTTACTCCAATGGTGAATTTTTCTGGCACATTCTGGGGAATATTTTTTTAAATACATGATCACGTATGTGGGACAGACTCAAAAACATCAGTGCCCATGTAATGACACAACAGTGTGGTGACTGATATGTTCACAATAAGAAACTTATTGAATATCGCAGGCCTTATCATTTATCCTTTTTTCCTACTTTTAGATATTTCATAACTGACCAGTTGTCGACATGGAGTTCACCAGGTTCAGTAAAATTATTAAATACAAATCCAGCCATGGGCATGCGTCACTTGTATTCTGAGAATGTGGTCTGACAACAAGTTCCCGGTTGAAAAAGAGCCTCAGCACTCTCGTCCACTCAAACTACTCTTGATGAAAAGGCCTCTTTGATTTCTCCCTCTGTGATTTTTGAAATACACATTTATGAGCCAGGAGAGAATCCTCTGATTCTGAGGTCACAATAAACTGCCTCAGTGTTTCTGGAAAAATGTGGAATTCATTTTTTTTGCGGATACTTAGATGAAAATATCAATAGTTCTGAGCTGGAGTCAGGGGTGATTAGATTAGCTTAGCATAAAGACTGGAAGCAGAGGGGAAACAGCCAGCCTGGTTCTGCCTACTAACAACTAATGCTCAACAATGAACCTGCTGTGCTTCATTTGTTCAGTCTGTATATTATTAAAGCAACAAGTTGTGATTTTATGTGGAATTATTGACACTGCACAGAACATCTTATCTTCTGAGCAGTGTCTTTGCTAACTGCCCAGTGAGTCTCTGGAAGGTTCTGCTGCGTGTCATTCACAACGTGACTGCTAGCAGCCGAATGGGACATTTGACATTTGGATAAGCTGACTCTGAAATATTGGAAATGTCTGACAAATATCACCTCTGGCACTTTGGTAAAAGCAAATACAGAGCTGTCAACCAGCTAATGCTCCAAAACTACCAACCCTGGCAATTAAATCTGGATAAAAATCCAGATCCAATACTTTCACTAAACGTCTCCTAGTTGAAAATGCTGTGTCTGTTTTCATTTGCTAACAACAAACAGCTAAACAGCAAATATATGATTGAACAAAAGAAGATCATTTAGGATATTTAGGAGGTCTGTAGCAGTCAGGGGAATAAGGTTTCCATTCTGCTGATGGCGAGTCAATGCATCATTAATGTTCATCTGGAAATAGTCACATTGCATGAATTTTGTTTACAGATTAAACAAACGACATACAGTGAGTTAATTAGTCAGCTCTACAGTGGTTGGCTGGTTGGTCCTGTGCTTAACATACAGATATGAAAGTATATGAAAGTCAGTGTTACCCAATCAACGTTGTCAATGTTCATGTCAATGTGCAAGTGGTCCTATGACGGGGAACGTTGGATCTTTCTGAAATCTCTGATATTCAAACTGGGACTAAACTGAAACTCAAATGTAATAGATATGATGTCATAGTGTCCCTCACGGGATCAACTCTGTAGCCATACAGCCATCTTCTTGTTTCTAATACACAGTGTTCCTGTCTCTGCAATTCATCCGACGTGACATGAAAGAAACTCCCAGCGAGAAAGCGACTCAGCACATTTCCCAGAATGTGAACTTGTCTTTTAAGTTCTACGTGTTACTGTATAATATTTATCACCCGGGGTCCTGTGTGATATAGTACCACCACACCACTGTGTTCTTCATTAGCAGCACTTTCATTCATCAACACAATCACAGACTTTTGTTTCCATCTGCTCCCTCCCCCCACATTCTGCTCGCCCCCTGCCCTCCGAGGCAGACATGGCTCTACAGTCCTGACTAGTGTGATCCGGTTTGCATCCGAGGACAGATTAGCGGTATTGAGTGACATCTGAAGCACCGATACAGCAGAGCCAGCAGATCATCACTCTACAATGGTCAAGTCATAGAAATAGAGTTCACAGGGTGGATCACACATCAGATATATCAGATATTACATATCACAACAGCCAGGTCGTCACAAAGCTTCAGGGGATTATTACAGAGAGGAAACAGCTACCGTATATAAGCAAGAGGACAGTTAATCAAATTATCTGATTTAGAGAGTCCACACACTGCTGCAGTATGAACACCTCCCTCACTCCATCAGGGTCAGCTTATAGGGGACTTCCCCTCCCAAAGAGGGTCAAGGGCAGACCATCCCCCGTGTCATTCAGGACCTGACTGGATGAAAAATCAATATGTTCAGGCTCTGCACTCTGTCTCCACAGTATGTCGTCCTCACTGTTTGATAGTTGTTAGCATTTTGATGGACAAAACATTTTACCAAATAAATCAAGGAGGTTGAAGATGCATTTGTCCTTTTTTCTCCCCCTTTACGCTCATAAACTAATGGCTGCAGATTCCAGCAGCGTTGGCACTCTCGGGTTTCAGCTTAAGTTGGTTCATTCTGGATTGGACCAAAGCATGTGTGATCTGATCACAATGTGTTAGATAGCGTCTGTTAGTGCAGCCTGATAAAGACAGAAAGCAGATTTTTTAAATTCTTCATGGATCGTTTGAAGACATCCAACAATAACTGAGTCACTGATGACATTAAACAGATTGAGACTGAGAGGAAGTCTGTGATGAGAGCGAACAAACGATGGTTTGAAGGTGGCCAAAATAACAACAAGAGTTTGACAAACCCTTTCCTGGCACAGTGTTACAGAAATATCACATTTTAAACTTCACAAAGGTCAAGGGTGGAACAAGTATTCGGATCCTTCATTTCATTAAAAGTAACAATACATGCAACATAAAACTTAAAAGTGCTCCATGTAGAAAAACATACTCATAAACTTGTGTGAGTGTTTTACTGTTATATATTATATTCTTCATTGTTATTCCGGATTCATTGGTGGGGAAGTAGAAGCTGGTTTAGGTGGATCTAAACAGTTTTATACTATTGAGAGGTTTAATCTAAAACAGTGCATCGTATTTTATAAACTTAAAATAAAATGCAACTAAAAAGTAGTCAAACTAAAGTCATCATGGAGTAAAAAGTGCCCTGCAGCCTGAACTTTTTATCCTTAAGAGCTCTTTTTTGGTGGTTAAGACAAGAGTTCTTTAAGTCACAACAAATACTTTCTATACTCTGAAGAACCTTGATTGAACCTTGAACCTATGTTTGTTTTAAAAGTTCTTTGGAGTACTGATGTGACCTGGTTTTGATAAAACCAACAGAGGGACAGTGTGAACACTTGGGTTTTAACTAATGGCAGCTACATGCCTAACCTATTGACTGAATCATGGCAGTGTGTAGAAATTGTTGTTGTGGTGCTGCTTCAACGACAAGTACTTCTTGGAGAAATCAAGTAATGTGATCATTTATATATTATTAAATTAAATAATTATAAACTTAATTAAATTAAACTGAATTTCTAAGGTTTCATGTTTTATTCAAATCACCCAAAACTACAGAATCATTTATACACTATACACTATCAGCACTATGAGCAACAATGGAATGAATTACAGTGCAGACATTCATCAAAATATTAGCATGTTGGCACTCACAGAGCTGCCAGCGAGCACACAGATGAGGTAGTTAAATGTGCACTTGTGTTCAAATCTTAAACCTGAAGCAAAGAAAACAATCAATGGGAAACAGTAATAGGCTAATTATGATAGAACAAAAAGCTCCTTGTCATTTCTGCAGTGTGTTCACCCTTTTGGCCTTCATCTGTAGCTTCCTACAGAGCCAGCAAAAGCACAGCGAGACAGCTGAGTGAGAGAGAAAGACAGAGAATCCGGAAGAAAGGAGAAAACGTCAAAGAAGAAGCAGGCATTGAATTAAGAATGGGAGCGAGACAAGAGCGAAACAATAAAAGAAAGCATGGTTATACAACTGCGAGCCTCACAAGAGAGTCTGCCTTTGGCAAGGCTTCTTCAATATGGCTGCTAAGATAACAAGGCAGGAATTATCTCCCAAAGTGCTATTAATAGCAGGCAAGTCACATCTTGTCCCTCAGTGAAGGAGCATCCTGCGCCCAGAGGCACTACTTTCCCATTTTAACTCTTTTTCAAATGTGCAGTTTGACAGACGTGTACAAGCTGGGACAGACTGCAGAGACTCTCAGTTAGAATGCCTCATCACAGTGACTGCTGTTTTTGCTGTGATGACACTAAAGGCCACGTTCACTGATGGCCAGAGGAACATGAGTTTGAATTCTAAGTAGTATTAAGGAGTAAGGAGTATCTCACCACAAGGGCCTGTGGAAGTTCTTCTGGAGCTCTCAATCATGTCAACAATGAACTTTGAACCTGGGTTAGAGGAACTCTGGAGAGTTTTACATGTCAAAGTTTGTTGGGGAGTACTTCTGCACATGAGGGGTTCAAAAAGTTCTAAAAATTTCTAAAATGAGTGAACCAACACATTTGATTTTTACACCAAAAAAATGATTTAGCAAAATACAGAAAATTTAAAAAAGAAAGAAAGAAAGAAAGAAAGAAAGAAAGAAAGAAAGAAAGAGAGAAATTGCGCAAAATTTGATAAACTGACTCACATGATATCACTTGAGTCAGCACTAGCTGGGTCTGTTACAGAAAAAGAAAGAGGTCTAGGACTATCGGCAGTCCTAGTTGCATTGTGGGTAATATAGATACCAGGTTTTGACCAAGGCTTGACCTCTGTGCCTAAAAACTGCAGTTCCACTAATGGTCAGTCTCCATAAGTCCCCATGGCTAACGTTCACAGCAGAAATAAACATGTTTACAGCCTGGTACAAAAAACAGTCTTGGTCTCTGTAGCTAATTTCCCCGTTCATGACAACTGTACTGAGGGTGAATTTATATACAACTCACCTGTTCACATTATATTAAGACTTAAAGTTATACAGGATTAACAGCATGGCTGCTTTGACTGACAGGAGGGTGCTGTTACAGATAACGTGTTGCTGATTATCCACATCTTTGCCGATTTTTAGATTAGCTGGGAGGTGAAAATGGCAGTGGCCAGAGCCACAGCTCTTCAGAAACCTGTTGGCGATGTCATGCATGGACTGTTCATTCCTTAAACTGTCATTGGTTTGGTGAAGAAGAATAATGTATGGAAAAAAAGAGGTGATATATCTAGTTTTCTTTTATCCTTCATGAGTCTTCATGAACGCCATGTCAATGCCAAACCAGCGGTGTTCTTTTGATGATGAATTTGAAAATCTACAACTCATTGTTAACTGGGTAATCTCTCATCTGATGACTATTACCTGATTTGATCAAATGCTGTTTCTCTGGAAAGAGAACTTTTAACCTCTAAACTAAGGTGCCAGGAGAAGTGATCTTGTAGCGTTCTCGCCCGGCTTGGGAATGAATTCTTAGCATCAGGATTAGCCCACATTGCACCCAGGCAGCACTGCTGACCTGGCCATGATGTCAGTGTCACACTAACCCACAGTAGTAGTCTTTGAGGGAACAGGAAATTGACGCTTTAAATCATGCCCTGCCTTCACAGCGCCCACTCTCACACTCGCAGTCATCCAGAGAGAGAGAGAGAGAGGTATGTACACAAGCAGCATGTCACCCTTTGCATATGGCACATTTATTTAAGGAAAGAGTAAGAACAGCAACACAATGTGCTCACTCTCCACACGCCTCCAAGTGACCACCCACCACATCCGCACCAGCGAAGAGGTGCAGCGCACAGCAGACCTGCATAGGCTGTTGATTTGGAAATAGTCACACTGAGATATTTTCTGTTCTTTAATGCTTCACACATTTACAAATGAATTTGACAGTGGATATTTTTAAACCTTCTCGCCTCCATATTTTTTCTGCATGTCTAAGTGGAGCCCATACCCTGAAAAACAAGCTGTTTGCCTTTGGCCTTAGACCTCTAGGACGACCAACAAAGATGGCACTGTACGCTGTAGAACTACATGTGTGTTTGTCTGTTTTTACTATGCAGCATAATCTGCATCGTGGCTGCTGGGATTTACAGAGGATTATAGATTTCATACCAGCTGCTGGATTCTGTGTTAAACTTGGACTGACATTTGTAATAACATGGAGAGTATATGAGGGATTCCTAACTTAGTGTCTCAAGTGATAACTACTAAGGTTATTTATTTATGACCTCTAACCTCTGGGTTTCAACAGCCTTTTCTTCACACACATATTTGCGAGCAGCAAGCACTCACACACAAGTCAGGATGGCTTCAGGTCTGTCATTTTAAACACAGTGGAAGTGTATTTTACTCCAACTGAAGAACACTTGTTTTAAAATAATGCTTCACTTGGTGGATCTATTTGAACTCCACCAAGGGCTAACACTGTTCTGTCATTTAAAAGTCTGACGACAGATTGCCACAGATGGTTTGATTTGTCCTCTGCAACGTTTATTCAGATTACACAAACCGCTGCTGCTGCAGCTTTTAGCACATCATAAGAGATGTGACCACGTCACACTGGTTCTTGTCGGGTTTTTGGAATTTATTTAAAGATCATGCTGTTAGTTTTTAAAGCCTTGAGTGGTTTTAAACTCCCCATGAGCCTGATCGCTGTTTGGCAGGGACCTTCTAATGGTTCTAATGGTTAATATATATATATATATATATATATATATATTTTTTTTTTTTTTTTTTTTGTTTTCCTAATAAAATGAGAATATAAATAAAGTATAAGCTAATAATCTATAATAATTTATTTAATTTAAATAGATAAAAGATGAACATCCTGCCTGTGTTGCTTTACTTTGAGCCTTACCAGTAGTAACCCTAGAGAAAAGCTCATGGTGTCATTAAAACATTTTCTCGTTGACCTGAAGTGGTTGTTGCTAGGAGAAAGGTAGTGGTCAAAACGGAAATGGTTCATCTTCAAAGCAAGCCAAAGCAAGCTGCCATGAAAAGATGTCAAATGAATCAGACTTTTGTATGGTGAGGTACAGTTGTAAATTACATCAGTTAATGTCTATAGCACATTTTATGCTAATCTAACTACTATCTTGCTGTGACAGACAGATGATTACCTCATCATCACCTTTCTGCCTCTTCACTTGCAGTGCAAGACAACTCCTTCATCCAATGAATCAGGCTGTGAGCAAATATAAATGCTGAAGCAAGTCATTTGTATTTGTTTAAATAAATAAACTGCCTGTTCAAAAAAAAAAGTCACCACCTGGATTTAATTAAGCAAATCGATAAAAGCCTTCCATTGGATAATTACTGCAGTAATTAATATGTTTCAGCTAGCAACAAGTTATTTAATCCTAGCTGATGCTGTGAGTAGCTTCTCCTTTCTTAAACAACTGAAGACATATCCTGTGGTCGTGGAGAGTATGTAAATCAGTTTCAGAAGGGTCAAATTATTGGCCTGCATCAAGCAGAGAAAACAACTACGGAGATCCCTAAAACTACTCAAATCAGATTAAGAACTGTCCGATGCATTATTAATACCTGGAAGGATGGGGGTAAAACATCATCTTGGGTACATTATTGTAAGAGGAGAGGTGGATGAAGTGATGCACCCATCATGCCTAGTGCCCACCGTATAAGTCTGCAGGGGTGGTTTTATGATCTGGGGTTGCTGCAGTTGGTCAGGTCTATGTTCAGCAACATTATGTCCCCAAAGAATGAGGTCAGCTGACTACCTGAATATACTGGATGACCAGGTCTTTATTCACTGATGGCACGGGTATATTCCAAGATGACAATGCCAGGATTCATCTGGCTCACATTGTAAATGAGTGGTTCAGGGAGTATGACACCACAGTCCAGACCTGACCTCAGCCCCATTGAGAATCTTTGGGATGTGCTCAGCGGTGCGACTCTCCCATCATCAATATAAGATCTTAGCAGAAAATTAATGCAACTATGGCTGGAAATAAATGTTGTGACATTGCAAAAGCTTATTAAAACAATGCCATGGCAAATGCGTGTGGTGGTATGAAATATTGTTGACACATGTAATCAAGGCCAGTAATGCTTGAGTATTTTCTATGCAGATGTTATGTAACACTTACAGTTTGGGGCATTCAATGTCTGAATTCTATAATTCATTCATTTCTATCATTTACCACATTTTGTAGTAATTTTGTTCCTTTTTTGTCCATATTAATCCTCAGTCTTTTGGTGTCCACCAATCTGTTGCATTACTACAAAATCAACTTTACATTTAAATCATCGTGTGCTGAAGCTAAAGACACTTTGTTCCTTTCAGTGTAATAATCTGTCATTAGCGCTCAGGGAAAGTCATCCTGACACTGACTTCGCTCCAGCGGCTTCTGTGCGGGTCTTTAGTATATTTCCACTGCAGCTGGCCCTTTAACAGGCGCCTCTTGGCATGGATGCTTGAAAAAAATGTGAATGAAATCCAGCCATTCATAAAAATAGGCCACTGCGGCGCTGTGATTGGCCAAACCGAGACTCATGCATAATTCATTAGCTCCATAGAAACCATTGGCTGCTTACTTAACAGACAGGGTGGATCAACCAATTGGCGCGTGTCTCTGCGTGCCGCTTGAGCCCAGGGGAAAAACCGACCGGGCCATTAACGAAAAGCTCAGTCAAGTTTTGTGAGTCGAAGGAAGCGCATCAGTTTATCCGTACGCAGAGACTACACGGCTATCGACACGTTGTTTTTTTTAATTTGTGGATATTTCTACCGCATTCTGTCGACATAAAGGAGGGTTACACTCAGACAAGGTAAGCTGCAACATTTATTTCAGCGAGAAGTTGCTTTTACGAAGCTCCGGTGCGGTTAGATATTTTTCTAACGCTCTTTCAGACTACAAAAAAGCGCAACGCCATCTTATTAAAAGATTCTTATCTAGCAACCATTTCATTTGGGCCACTGTTTTCGTCAAATAGAGCCCGTGTGTCGTCCTTCAGCCCGGTGTGTGTGGTGTTTGGCTCTCGGGTTATCTGCGTGGATGTTGGCTTCGTCTTATCAGCGCGGTCAGCGGCTGTTTGGGATTTTTTTTTTTTTTTTATGAATGGACGGGCCATTTTTTTCCTCCCTCTGTGTTTCCACTCGGGTCGAGTTTCACTTCATTGAGAAAAACAAGGGAGGGATGGGTGGGGGAAGGGCGGGGAGGGGGAGGAGTAGAGGGGGTGGGGGGTGTCGGGTGATCCCCCCCCCCCTCTCTCTCTCCAGCCTCGGCTCCAACACAAAAAGTTGTGAGGAGAATGTGGCTAATTTAGTAAGGTTGGCGCGGTGCTAAAAGTTAGCCTGAATCACGCAGTATCCCGGTTCAGCTTGTTTACTTTGGACACCGCAGTGCCTTTGAAGCTGGCTAACCGTGATAGCCAGCCGTGCTAAAGTCTGTGCAGTCCTGGTGCGGGATGTTGTTTTTCTTACTGGCCGTGCTGTATGCGTACCAGCACTCACTGTGGCTGTATCTGATGACAGCAGTAGTAAATGTACTCATTTTAAAATGCAACAATGGAGGCTCATTTCTCTCGTACAAAGACTACATGTTCCAGGCCGTCTGTGATCTGTCTGTAATTATTGCCCAGCAGCTATACTGTATTTGTCATCCATTAACAGGAGATAGAGAATGAGTCATGTTACTCGGCTGAGGAGGATGTGAGAACAGAGGGCACTGTTGATGCTTCAGTGTTGTTGTTGTTGGTGGAACTTTTTTTTGATAGTAGTGTACACAGGGGAGCTGGGAGTTTGAGTTCTGCCAGCAGCATGCAGAAGAAGCCACTCCATTAGCTTTATGGGTGGTGGAGGCACACGTCTTTCCCTCAGTCTCCAGGCTGATAGGAGTATATGATATGTAATGCTCACAGATGGCCGATGAGCGTGGCTTATGTAACCGTGATGGATAATGACCTGACGTGTGTTTACATTGTGCTCTCTGTTTGTCGATTAAAGAAAGGGGCTAGAGGAAGATGGTGGCTTTGTTGCAGCATCAGATGGTATGATAATAGCATGCAGAGTGACAGTTGTACTGCTACATGAACATGTTACTGTATAATGAAGCCCAGTATACACACACACAGAGTGAAAGTGAAGTACAGCTCCTTTGACACATCATAGTACTCATAGTAAGGTGACCTGCACATGTTCCTGCTCTTGAAGTGTGTGTTTCTTGTGTTTTCTCCAGTGACCCAGACGCTGTCGCTTTAAAGCGAACAACCCCCCCTTCCCCCCAATATTGGCACCCCCCCCCATCCCACCCCTCGATCACCCAGATAACATGGACGGATTCTATGACCAGCAAGTCCCATTTATGGTCCCACCCAGTGTAAGTGCTCGCACGCCAGCCTCACATCGTCGAACATCACATCCTTACGCTCAGCTCTGTATGATGTACAGAGCTCACCATATATCACCACACATACAGTCCACCTAACTTTCCATCTGCATTATCCGTTTTCTGTTGACTGTCTTGACGTTTGTTCGTTTTCGCTTGCCCAACAGCACAAGTCTCACGTGGAGGAACTGTCTCACAGCAGGCCTCTGAACGACAGGAAGAGAAAGTTTGTCGACACAGAGCTCGCCCAGGACACAGAAGGTAACATCTGCTTGTGTGTGTGCTGTTTTAACATAGGATTGGATTGGTGGAAAACTGTACTCATTATCGATGACTGATTGATTTCCAGAACTCTTCCAAGACCTCAGTCAGCTGCAGGAGATCTGGATCGCTGAAGGTGAGTTCTGTATTCATTATCTAAGAACTTCTTGCGTTGCTCCTTGGCATGCAGAGTCCTCCATCTATCCAACAACACAGTTTCATAATGTGTCTCTTAGTCATTGGTGCACAGACTGAAATTAGGCAACTTTTAAGTTTAAAGATTAACTTGATGAGAATGTGAAATATTGCTATTTTTGTTCCGGCAACTAGAGCAAGAAGAGCAAAGTCCTCCACACGAGAAACTGCCTGTGCCTTGACTAAAAGTCGCCTTGTTCAGCTGCTTACTTTCTCCCTTTTCACACTGCATCATGTTTTTAGATGAAACCGTTAACTCACTTCCAGCAGTTTGTTCTTTTGGCTGTAGTGAGGTCAGAAGAGGTTTGATTGTTCTCACGTGTGATATTCTCTGTATCTTTACAGCCCAGGTGCCCGACGATGAACAGTTTGTCCCAGATTTCCAGTCGGACAGCTGTGAGTACCCTCTGCCTATGTGTCCTTTCTTGACATCAGTCAAAGCCCACACATGATTAGGATCTTTTAGCCCAGCCTGCTTCTCGTCTGGTTCAAACAGCAGTGGCGATTCGGTCTGGAAATGGAGTTCTGTTTTAGCAGAGCAGCATCAGATATCTTCACAGCTCTAAAGCTCTTATTATCACCACGTTTTCACTCTGCAAGGACGAGCCATTCTCCATCTTCAAACAAAAACACAGCTCTGGGAAAGGTTTCTCCCTCCTCCTCTCTCTCGCTCCCTCCCTCCCTTCCTCCATTTTGAGTTTAATCAGCCGATTGGCATGGGGCATCACATGAGCCAAGCTCCTAATCTGATTTCACACTTTCCCGCACTCAGGCCCTGCTGCTGATGTGGGCTAGATTCCAGTGGATAGGGCAGCTTTTTCGGAGCTGCCTGTTTCAGCCCTTCTCCTCAGAACTTGTATCTAAAGGCTCCGCACAGCCTCCTGTTTGTCTCTGCACGGTGCCTTCAGTCTGCAGCTCAGGGATATATTTGTATTATGCCCAATGAAGCATTTTATGACCCCTCCTCCCCTCCCCGCTGTCCTCTCTGAGTTTATGTTTTTGTCTGATGCGTAGGAGGTGGAGACAGGGTGTGGTTGCTGCCTGTCTTTGTCAGGGCTGCCTTTTAAATCTTGGTTAATGTGGCACGACAAGCTGCAAACTGACCACTTGGCCGTCGTGCTGTCATGTATTATTAAGGTTGGCGCATTGACATGTATGTATTTTAACAGCACCGAGAGCCCTAACAGAGAGCACTGTGTGTGTGTTACTGAGAAGGGAGTTTGGCAGTTGCTTCTGTTGCTAGGCTGCAGGCCATTCTCTCTCACAAGTTGCCTATTCACCAAAACCAGATTTTCCGATATGAGCTGCAGTCAGTCGGACATCACATGAGGTGAAGCACCAGTCCACTGACCCCAAACTGCGAATCATTTTGCTCTGGAGTGGAGGAGCAAAGAGGTTGGGCGCTACTTTGTTAATCCCCTTCCCCTCGCCGAGCGGTCCGGAGTAAGAAAAGGTGGCTAATCTGCCCATTATTTACTGTTCTCTCTGTGTGAGCAGTCTCACTCCAGCCATTAGGTTTCACAGCGCACACATGGGAGCTCACATGCCCATTGTTAGCTCTGCTTAGGTCCATCAGCACCACGGGTGATTTATTTGGCTCCCACTCCCTCTGTGCCCGGGGATCCAGTTTCTGCCTGGCTATTATGTGGCGCCCCGGAAACTGCAGCCGATCGGCAGAAAGCTGCAGCTAGTGTCTAATGGTTACAGCGCGGGGAGAAGAAAATCATTCACCGCCATTAGATTACAGCCACACTGATTCATGGGTATTGGTGCAGGGCTGCCCTAATGGGAATCAGACGAGAAGTTTGATAGCTTTTGTGTGTGTAGTGCAGTTAGTATTGCGCTACCTAGCAGCACTGGATGGATGGTTGTTTTCAGAGCCCGGTCAACCATCATTAGGACACATGATAAATTGCTGCTAAGTGGCTCTGTCAGTCGAGGGAATACAGAGACATTGTCCATACGTCCATTTATCCATCAGTTCCAAATGTGGTTAAGATAACTGCTGCACTTCTGTTTATGGCTTCAATTAGGTGATATCTGGAGTTTATCTAATGCACTCCTCTGTGCGTCTCCTCCTCTCCTATCTAGTGATGTTTCATGGACCGCCACCAGCCAAGATCAAACGAGAGCTGACTCCCTCCAAAGAGCTGTCTCCCTGTCGCCAGGACAGGAGTCCCATGCCCTACGGAGAGAAGTGCCTTTACAGCTACAGGTATGTATCTGTGATTACATTAGCAGTGCACCACGAGCACGGCTCCTATTGATTATCCCTCTGTGATTGACGGTGTTCCATTTGCTCATCCGCAGTGCCTGTGACAGGAAGCCCACTCCTGGGTTCAAGCCATTAACTCCCCCGTCAACACCGGTCTCTCCTTGTGGCCCTACCAGCACAGCGGGAACGCACCCACTGAGCGAGCAGACCCCGCCCCCCCACGCCCACGTAGCCAGTCAGACTCCGGGGCCTCGTGCAGTGCACATACAGCAGCCCATAGCGGCGAGCGCAGGATCTCCCAACCAGCAAGCACTCCCGGTCCACAGCCCGCCATTCGCCGTGCCCTGCGCACCCATCAACCAGGATGCCAACAACTTCACACCTGAGCACAGGTGAGCTGAGCTCCCGCACCTCCACTTTTTGTGAACAAGTGTATCAGGCAGGAGATTAATTCCTGTTCCTCTCCCTAACTGTAGGTTCCAGAGGCAGATGTCAGAGCCATGCCTACCTTTCCCTCCATCAGAGAGTCAAGGGCGCCCGCAGTTCTTGCCCCAGCCCACTAGCAGCAGCAACAACAACAGCCTGCCACGTGACAGTCGGCCACCATACCACCGGCAGATGTCAGAGCCGCTGGTAGCCGTGCCTCCCCAGGGTTTCAAGCAAGAGCTCATCGACCCACGATACACAGAGCAGGGCGTGCCCACCATGGGCCCCCCAGGTCCACCCCAGGGCCCTCAACGTCAGGCTGCTTTCCACCCCATGGCCATCAAGCAGGAGCCTCGTGACTTCTGCTTTGATTCTGGTGAGTGTCAGGGTTTAGAGAAGAGTCCGTAATTTCTCTAGACGTCCCCGTGGAGCTTTCTGCTCTGAAGCAAGGCAGTCTGCCGCTCACTGTGTGAAAGCAATTGTCTGGGGCTGAGTGCAAGTAGAGCAGACAGAGTGTGAGGAATGTGCCCGGCCGTGTTTGTTCTGGGCGCTAACACGTGCCTGTGAGTTTTAGCATGCAGCAGTGGGCCTGGGTGCACCAGGTGCTCCTTTCACACAAACGCACCCTCGAAGCGCATGTTCGCGCCTCCAAGCCTAATCTGCTTCATTCCTCCAGAGTCATGCCTGCGAAGTAAAAGTGGGTCTTTTAGCTCAGCCTAAGCCTCCAAGGGCAAAAAGTAAATGGGTCATCCAGCCAGGTGCAGAGAACCTTCTTCATTGAGCCTACCTGGAATAGATCTAGGCCAGAGCACTCGGAGGACTTGGTGACCTGCAGCGCAGCCTCGTTGCAGTTCAACAGAACGTACAAGAGGCCAAATTGTGCCGGCCCTCTTCACAAAGCCTCGTCAAACAGTCGCGGCAGAGATGCTGTTTACTCACATGGCAGAAATCAAACAAGGCAGAGCTACTGTTGCTGCATTGTTTGATCCTAACGCCCACACAGCCCAGCTGTTGTCCTCTCTCTTTTCCTCAAACTCCAACTTTTTTTCCTGTTAGCGCACTCTTGTACTCTCGTTCCTCCCCTGCCTGGTGGGTGACCGGCTGGCCGGGCGATGATGTAATGCCAAATCCTCTTAGCTTCTTATGGCCTTTTTAAATACCTACGTCACAGAGGCCTGTATCTCTGCATGGATGGAAGAAGCATGTGTCTGACATACCATTGTAGAACATATCGTTACCACAGCGTTGGTGGAAGAGTTGCTCTTCTTGGTCAGCCAACAGTCACTTCCTGCAGACTCCTGCCTGAAGTTAGGACGAGAGGAGACAGACACTTGAGGAGACACTCGCTCAAGATTGATCTCTGGTCATCTTATCAGCACACAGGAAACGAGACATAAAATAACAGAGTGGAGCTTTACACACTGCAGAGACACTGCAAACGGAAGGCAGGCCTCGACCCCTCGGGTGGGGGAGGAGCGGCATAACTCAATTGTCATTGAGATTTAAAACAACAAGCATGGTGCT
This sequence comes from Nibea coibor, assembly GCA_023373845.1. Lineage (NCBI taxonomy): Eukaryota > Metazoa > Chordata > Actinopteri > Sciaenidae > Nibea > Nibea coibor. The sequence continues at coordinate 2,094,897 of CM041724.1, forward strand.
AATCTTATTTCCAGGCTCGGTGGACATGCAAGGGATTGTAGTGTGCTGTCTAGATTACTGATCTGGACTTATGTCCACTTCTAGGCATGTTTAGGATCAGACATTTTCAGGCCCAGTTGTGCAGTGTCACCTCCAAAGAGTTTGGATGCTGTGTATCTTTGTCCAAATATATCTGTCAGCTGCATGGTGGATTGTGCTGCATCACACTGTCTCTGGTCTAAATTTACACACCTTTCTTCTCTTGTTTACAGAAGTGCCTAACTGTCAGTCATCGTTTGGGAGAGCGGGGAGCTTCTACCAAAATAACCATGAAAGTAAGTTCTGATTAACGTCTCAGAGGTTTGGATTATTTAATAAGTGTGGTATTGTGCTGAAAGCTCAGCGTCTGTGAGAGAATAGCGGTCAGCAGCAGTGAGATGGCGAAAATCTATCAATGAATCTTGTGTAGCTCCTCCACATGCAGTCCATTTCTCACATCAGCAGCTGGCAGAGGCTTAGCGCAGTACAAGCTTCCACTGTTGGGAAGCTGCCCAGCTATATTGCTTTGTATGCAGTTCAGGTCTCTGGCCTGAACGCGGTCATCGGCCTCCATGTCAAAGCAGAAGCCTCTTTCCCACGCTCATCATCCCATTAATGTTGCGCTTCTTCTTTTCTTTATTTCCAGGCTTCTCCTTTGACAGAGATCCTCAGCTGTACTTTGATGACACCTGCGTGGTCCCTGAAAGATTAGAAGGTAAACACCAGTGACAGAGCACAAACACTCGATATTGTATGCCTTTTAAAGGGAGCTACTGTGGGCATTTTCTGGGACAGAGTCCAGTCCTTTGGCTGCTCATGGTGCAGAATGAACAGCGAGTCCACTTCACAGTGACCATCTGGCAGGAATGTCTCACCACACTGTGGCCGTGGTGGAGTACAGTGCTGACTGACTCGTTCCCCTTCTGCTTCTCCTCCTCCTTCTTTCTTCTGATCACAGGTAAAGTAAAACAGGAGCCCTCTGTCTATCGTGACGGACCGCCCTACCAGCGCCGGGGCTCCCTGCAGCTCTGGCAGTTCCTGGTCACGTTACTGGATGATCCGGCCAATGGCCACTTCATAGCCTGGACTGGTCGTGGCATGGAGTTCAAGCTCATCGAGCCTGAAGAGGTCAGTTCCCAATGTCCACAACCGGACTTATGTCCTATCCTGTGTTGATCTAATGAGCTTAATTTCCAATCCATGTTGCTAACATGGATTTCTTTGTGTTCCTGCTCTCAGGTGGCTCGTCGCTGGGGCATCCAGAAGAACAGACCAGCCATGAACTACGACAAGCTGAGTCGCTCGCTGCGTTACTACTACGAGAAAGGCATCATGCAGAAGGTAAAGGCACGTTCACCTTTTCTTTACTCTCCCTCCTCAGCAACTTGGTGCAGCACAAAGGTTTGATTAAAACCACGGGGAGTTCTGAGTCAGCAGCTAAATACTGTGTTTTGGTCACATTTGTGTTCAGTGTTTGCTGCCTCAGATCCAAATCAAGTTTAAATTTGATGGTGGATCAGTGATGGTCACAAACCAGAGTCTAATGTGTCTTCCGTCCATTTTTCAGGTGGCCGGTGAGAGGTACGTGTACAAGTTTGTGTGCGACCCTGAGGCTCTCTTCTCCATGGCCTTCCCTGACAACCAGAGGCCCAACCTGAAGGTGGACCCGGACAGCCTGCCCGGGCTGGACGACGACACCGTGCCCCTCACCCACTACGATGAAAGTGCTCCCTACCTGCTGGATGCCGGGGAGCAGTGTGTGGCAGGCTTGCCCTTTCCGGATGGCTACAGCTACTAAGAAGACGCGGGGTCCCGACGCACGACACACACATGTTAACACGCAAACACTCCCAAAAGTCTGTTGACACCCACTCTTAAAAATCCAGAGCTGGAACTGCTGAGCTGCTTGGAAGAGGACACCCAGGTGCCCGGCTCCTTCATGGTTCCCCTCCTGCTCCCTGGAAAAACCTTCAGAGAACTCTGTAAGCTCCCAAAGCTGAGAAAGAATGAGGGAGAGAAAGAGAGAGAGGAAGAGAGGGTCAGCATTGGGTGAACTGGACTCGGTCGCTCTGCCCACCTTACGAGCTTCTAAAAGTAAGGCTGCTGTTGCTATGGAGACCAAACGAAGCAACACCAACTTTAAAAAGAATGGACAGGACCTCCTCGCCCCGCCGCCCACCCCTCCTTTGTACAAGACTGAAAGAGTTGTTACATTTCTGAGTTTGTGACAATCTGCTTTTCTTAAAAACAATCAAATAACCGATAGAGTAAAAACATAACAATCTAATGAGAGAATTCTAAATGCAGCACTATTCTATAGATGCCTTTTTGGGTACCCCACCCCCACCCACACCCTACATATTCATGTCACCACATCTGACTTATGAGATCCGTGAAAGGGCTTTAAATTGCAAAAAAAAAAAAAAAGCGGGTCGATTAAACAACACACAACACATTCTTACGGAAGAGGAAGAAACTTTCTCTTCCCCCCCCCCCCTCAAAATTCCAATTAGTCAGAATTTAAAGTTTGAGAAATCTGAGAATAAAGTTTTTTTTTTTTTTTTTTTAACTTTAAATTGGAACTTAAATCAATTTTTCACATGTGGCCCTAATCCTCTTCCGTACATTCTACACCCACACTAATGAGTTAGTTTCCTGTAGATAGGACTTGTTTGTTCTTTTTTTTGATATGCCAGCTGTTTTGTTGAAACTTTTTTCAGACCCAGAACTCTCAGGTTTCTGGGGCGTTGCTGTATTTCAGGCTAGTTGGTTGGGCTGCTCTCTCGTGTAAATGTTTCTTTAACCATTTCTGCCCGCGTACGAGATTGTATCTGCTTCCCTTTAGAGACTGCACCCCGTGGTTGGAGCCCACAGTCTATACAGTACACTCCTCATGTCTGTTCATCACTGCTGGGTCCTTTTTTTTTTTCTTTTTTTTTTTCTAAATGAAATATTGCTCAGTGATTAGTACTCCCATCTCCTCATTTTTTTTAAGGGATCCATAACACAAGTTCATGATTTTCCCAGAGGCGTTGATAATTCCTAAAAGCCTCAGAAGTTATTATGTATGATAGATGGTCGCATTTTGTTTCTCTGTTTCCTTGGCAGTGTACTAGTTCCTCTGATGCACCAGTATGGCAGGAGCATCAGGACATTGCATGCAAAAAAAAAACAACGAAAAAAGAAGACGTGTGACATTTTGACACCTTCTTCTGGACACCTCTCTGCCAATCACAAGTTGTCAGCGGGAGACCTCTGCTTGTCTTTGCATGGTGTAATCAGTCCAGACTGTGTCCACTAACATATCGCTTTACTGTCTCTGGACAAAGAAGATATTTGTGATATTCTCTGCATTCTTTTTGTGTTCATTATCTATGTTTCTGAATGGGGGCAAAGACAAACTATATAAAGTATATATTTTTGCTATAAGGCTGCATTTGTTTTGATTTTAATGTATAAGCTGTATAGATCTGGCTCTAATAGACATGTACCTTTTTAAAAAAACAATTATGATGCTACTACTGCAGACTGTTCCTTTTAACTGGCCTCTGTGTGGGGTTGGAGAGTGGATGAGGAGATGTTATTATCTCGTGTGTGTGTGTGTGTGTTTGTTTGTGTGTGTGTGTGTGTTTGTCTGTATGTGTATGCATAAAGGCCAGAGTTCCACCTAAGGCCACAATGAAGACACACATTATATCATGGGATCCACCCCAGGCCACAGGGGATTGTCTGCACTTGTATAGGCTTCAGTCCCCTCCCTTCACAATGTGTTTCTTACACTGCTGAGTTTATTATAATCTGTACTGGGTACAATAAACGGTCCTTTATGCTTCACTGGCTGCAGTCCTGGTGTGTTTCATCATGTTTGCAGTACAGTCAGCTGACTGGCTGCCGTGCTCTGGCAGTCACTGCGCTTGACCTGGCTGATTTTCCCTGAGTCACATGCCTCTGATTCTTTGTGATACGTTTCTTGGTAAATGATTACTCTTTTGACCTCGAGCAAACATGTCGGAGCGAACACTCATTCCTCATCTGGTTCATTCTCTTAATGCTGTAATTAGTGCACAAGTTCATTTAAGTGAGCAGTCCCACAATCCAAAGTATTTCTGGTAACGTGTTGAATCAGGGTGTGTTGAGGAGCACACGTTAGCTCTAGTTTGGGAAATTAAACTGAAACATGTTCAGTGCTTCAGTTTGCTGCTGATGTATACAGTACAGAGCCTGAGGGAACAAGTTCAATTTAATATGGATTATTTACACTTCAATGTTCTCATGATCAAGTTTGACTCATCACTAAATAACGTGACAATGGAGGACCTACCCCCTTAAAAATAAAGCTTTGAGTTACCTCACCACCTAGAGGTGTGGCATGGCATACAGTAAAAATAAAAGTCAGAACCTAAAGTGGTTCTTCATGGTGATATCGAAGGAGAACCTTTCTCAGTTCTGCATGGAACCTTTTACCTATTGGTTCTTCATAGAACCAGCTGCTGCAAAGGGTCATCTCAAAGAACCTATACAGTGAGCTCCAACAGTATGTTGGGCTGGATGGCACTGTTGTTTTGTGCTTATTTGAGTGTGTGGAATTATTAATGAGGTTGACTATTAGCCCTGACTGAGAGCTCAGAATCAATACAACCCTGTTTCTAGAATAGTTTGTGAAACAAAGTGTGATGATGTGCAAAACAACATTCAATTTGATGCCAGCAACATGTTTGAAAGTTGGACAGTGGCACCAAAACACTGGACATTTTACCACCTTCTGTGGACACAACCAACTTTAAGTGGAACAGTCTTGTGACTGACGAGACCACATTTGAAATTCTGTTTGGAAATCATGGGCGCCACATCCTCTGGGCTAAAGATGAGAGGGACCATCAGAGCACAGTTCAAAAGCCAGCATCCGTGACGGTATGAAGGTGCATTTGTTCACATGGCATGATGGGTAACCTGCCCATGTGTGAACGTACCATTAATGCTGAATGATATGTACAAGTTTTGGAGAACATATGCTGTCAAGGTGACAATGTCTTTTCCAGGGATGGCCTTCAGCAAGACACTGTCAAACCATATTCTGCACTGATTTAACACTTTCAGATGACAACAAAGTCTTTTAGGTTCTCAGATGCTTACAGACAGTTGATAAGAGACGAGCTGATGAACTGAGTGGTAAACCTGACACGTCTAACCATAGCTTCAACATTTGACAAACTGTCTTTGTGCTATTTTCAATTAAATATGTTGTTTCACTATTTTCACATCAGATTTTGTTTCCATTAGTGTTAGGGTTACATTTTACACAGCAGGAGAACCTTTTTAGAAACAGGGTTGTATTAAAATATCTAATACATGAACTCTGGTACAATGACTGCAGTTAAAGCACAATCTGCAAGCTTAGATAAAACCAGGATCAATGAATGCAGGCAAAGACTTTGAACATCTTCATTTAGTCCTTTTACCAAATAAAAACTCAACGTGAGATATTTGATGGAACACTTTTCCTGCCAAAATGGTTCACCGTGTGACACTTGGTTTGAAGTCATTTGATTTTGAATGAAATCTTGCAGCATAAAGCACAGTAACTACTGTGTGTACATCTGTAGATGTGTATGTAGACAGTGGTGAGAGAAGTATTCATATCATTTCCTTCAGTAAAATACTCCATTACAAGTAAGACCTGAATTCAAACTGTTAGTTAAATAGAACTACAAGTATCTATGTAAGAAAAAGTAATGCTAAGTAACTCCTGATGCTAAAGAACCTGTTATGCTGTTATATTATTGGATCAATATCATCAGTGCTAAACATTTAAGTGATACTTAAATTGGTTGGTTTGTTGAGGAGCAGCTCATCTGAAAAGCTTCTGTTGGGTGATTTTGTAATCAGAAACGATGCATGACATTTTTGAAACTGATATTTTAAATAGAAAATCTTAATCAGTAACTAGTAACTAGAGCTGTCGGATAAAGTAGCATAAAATGGAAGTATAAGAAGTTCAAAAGTGTACCTCAGTTCTCATGTATTCTCTGAATGGTGTGTGAACTCTCACTGAGGATGTGTGAGCCGTATGATGCTTTACAACCATCTTGTGATGTTTGTTTCATTTGAGCGACTTGCTGAAGTCTGAAACTCTTCCCAGAGGCGTGTTTTCGTGTCTTTTTTTTTACAGTGTCTGGCTTGTAATATGACAGTGGCCTTAAATCTGTCTTGAAGTGAAACGCGTAGCATGATGGTATCTGATATGTGATAAAACTGTGAGGCTTTAGACTCGGGCTCTGTTTGGATGGTCAGCAGCACTCTGCCTGGTGTTGACTCAGACCCTTATCAAACCACAGTGAGTGTAAAAGCCGAGCTCTGGTCTCCAGTAACACAGCCTGGCAGGCAACTCTGCATTGATTGAGCGAGCAGAGTGCCTTTGAATGCTATGAAAGACCTTTTAGTGTTCTCGGGGGAGGTGCCCTGCCCTGCTGTATATACGTGAGTATAGTAGCTACCAGCACTCATAACAGATGTTTTCTGATCAAACTTTACTCCAAGCTGTTTTTTGTGTTTTTCCTCGTTCTTTGAGAGCAGTTGGTAGAGATGTGGGCTGCGGGTGTCCTGGAACAATGTGGAACAGTCCACTTTAAACTGACTTCTATGAATAGTGGGCATTGTTGACTGGCATAAATTCAACATTTGATGGCCCAAATACACTGTTTATGACACTTCTGAAAACTGTTCTGCTTTGTATTTACTGAGCAGTGTATGGTGTATGGTACTGATATGTTGATATTGTACAGTTCTGTGAGGCTGCACTGAGGGAACCGTGATACTGCCACATGCTAACATGCTCATATTAACTGTATTCACCATCTATGTTTGAGCACGTTAGCATCCTATCATTAGCTGATTAGCACTAAACCCAAAGTATAGCTGAGACTGATGAGAAGATTGGACGAAGTGGCAACCTCCATGGCTGGAAAGGAAAGCCAATTCAGAAGTGCCAAAAACTGGAATTCCTCAAGGGGCCACTTGAGGCTGAAGTGAGTCAGTCTCCATAAGTCCCCATGTTCAACTGTCCAACGTTCACAGCAGAAATAAACATGTTTACAGCCTGGTACAAAAAACAGTTTTGGTCTCTATGGCTAATTTCCCCGTTCATGACAACTGTACTGAATTTATATACAACTCACCTGTTCACATTATATTAAGGCATTAAGGCTTAAAGTTATGCAGAAATGGCAGCGTGGCCACTTTGATTGACAGGTGGGTGCCATTACAGATGACTTGTTCGCTAATTTTTGAGATTAGCTGGGAGGCAGAAGAAGTGGGACAGCTAACATGGTGGTAGGAGCCACATATTTGCAATACAATATTCATAACTATGTTTTTAAATGACCTATGTTTTTAAATAATAAGAATTATGTGTTTTTGTTACTTTAGAATGAGTCTGCTATGCTGTGGGATGCTGTGGGTCCTCTTCCATGGACACTGTATTGAATTGCCATGTATCTACAGCAGCCTAGAATGGACAAACCAGACACTGGCTCTAAATAGGGACGTTTGCGTTTTTTTTTGTTTTTTTTTTTGCCTTACCTTACAAGTGGAAGAAAGAGAGTGAAGTAAGTTGGTTCACAATCTGCAGCTTCACCCCTAGATGCTACTAAATCCTGCACACTTAAAAGTTTTATGACTAGGTTCAAGGACCAAGGTCCATGCCTTGAACTCATCCCATCTCCATTTCACATTTCCGTCACGTGCAATAAACCCATCTAAACTTAAATCTGTATTGGCATGGTCCTTGTTAGTGAAATGTGGGATCAAAATGACCCCAGGACAACAGGATAACATCATGGTGGACGGAGGAGAAGGACATGGAGGATGTGGGGGCCATGAAGGTTTGTACAAATTTGCACAGCAATAAATTCAATAGTTTTTTTAAAGTAGAGGATCACCAGAGCTGCTGCTAGTGTGCCTTAAAAAGTCCTGCCGTAAGTGCCGTTTACCTTTTCATCTCCCATACCTGAAACCTGCTATCCACAGTCAAGATTAAGCCATGAGCCCAATATAATGACCCTGATCCATTTAACAGGAGCGATTGAGGCTTTGGAACCGTCCCATCACCTTGGAAATGTTCCACCACTAGTGCAGAATGCCTTCTCCTCCTGTCACTTATTGACCTTCTAAAGGTTAACAGTAAGGTATGGATGAAGCGTACACCTGTCAGAGAAATGATAAAGAGCTCCACACATATGAAACAAACAAGGCTGCATCAGGCATCAGAAACGTCTCTTTAAATCAATACATACACTATTACAGGGTGCTTGACACACGGCCTAGGGACTTAGCGTGGAGAAAAGTGGATGTACTGAATGAGTAGTCCTTAAACATATATTATACCACATGACCACAGGCTGCTTCCAAGTAAATTATTGATCCAGATACAAGACAAGGCAGTTTAGGCATAATGTGGTTTCAGCTTTGAATCTTCAGAGCATGGCAGGCACTCAGTGTGTCAATACATACACACACACACACACACACACACAGCAGATCACTCTGTTCTGGCTAAGACTACTGAGAAATATGGGTCATGCTGCTGGGAAGGGAACAGCACAAATCTTTCACGTTATTCGGCCAACACGCTGTGTTCGCACAATGCTAATTACCATGGTGAGACTGTGCTCTTAAAAATTCTGTTACATAACTGATTTCACACAATCATGCATACACACACACACACCACCCACAAGTCATTGTTTATTTCAGATTTTCACAAGAACTCATGTTTATCTTACATTAAACATGGCTGCCCTCCAGTGGACGGGTACCTGTACTACTAGAACACGAATACTGGAGTATCCTGGATCTAAAAGTCAGTAATAGACATACAGTTAGTTAACAGGGAAGATGTAAAATATCACAGCCTGGCTCTAAGACTGCAACAAGGAGGTGTTAGTGAAGAAAATAGATTTATTTATTTATTGTCATGCCAAAGCCAGAACCGGGGCGTCAGAGAGCCAGTGTCTGAGCCGGGGCAGAGCAGCACAGCAGAGAACGTCTGCAGGATTGGGAAGGCTTTGATGGGGTCGTGCTCACTGCTTCAGTACAGCTCATTTAGCTAATAACCCCTCCATTGAGAAAGCCCCCACAAACACAGCGACAAGAACACACAGTGGACAGGTGGGGAGGTCATCGCAGAAAACACAAAAACACACAGTAACAAACCATCCGACTCAGAACATGGAGACAGCACATACAACACTACACAAGAAAATATACAATGATCCTAATATAATAATGACAAAATAATGAACCATAATCAAAGAGAGAGAGCAATATTAGCAACAAAAGCCACATCAAATAATAATCAAAAGCTTGTTTCCAATCTGCACCATGTAAGCATGGGTGGAGGGTGAGCAGTCATCAGCAGCCTGTCATGTTCTCTGTCCTTACATGGCGGATGTAAGCCAAGGTCTTATTCCGCTCAGAAAGCTGCCTGACCTGAGGCAAATGGTAGCAAAGGTGTTTCCAATGACACTAAGCAGAGGCTTTCCAGTGAGTCAACATGCACCACAGCAGCACTCGGGCTCCGTTTGACCAGAATGGAACTGAACCTGAATTAGTATCATGTTAAAATGGCTGCTGTGAAAAAGGTGTTTTTCACAGGTATATAGTCCAGAGCGGGTGTCAACATTCAGGAACAGGTCAGCTCTACCCCCTAAAAAAAAAATAAAATCTTGTAACCTACCTTTCATGAGGAAGGATATTAATCTCTCTGTACCTGAGGGCTTTGATCCAGTTTTGTAGAATACACTTTAAAGTGACTAGAATGAGTTTTTTTAAGGAGTTTATAAGGTGATGCAGAGAGATGTAAGTCCCTGGAGGGAAGGCCTAGAAGGACAACATCAGGGTCTGTCTTGAGCTTCAGCCACTGTCACTGAACAACTCAGTGACTCCTCTGTTTAGTCCATGCAAAGTGTGTGTGCAGAGTTTCTGGTGTTTGACTGTGGTTTGTCCACTACTGTGGAGGTTGAATGGATAATGGCAGGGTCGGTTGTTCAGTCCCTGGCTCTTCCTGTCCTCATGTTGGAATGTCCTTCAGAGTCTGTGCCAGATGAATGTGCTGTGAGCAGAACGATTGCTTCCAACATGCCTTTCAGCTAATTTACATGTAATGTGACAGTGGCGCTAGCTCTGACAAAACATTTCATTAGCACTGCTCAGCGTTACTTATGGAAACCACTTGTTAATGAGCTGGTTTGTGTTGGCAGCGATAACAATGTGAGCGAGGTGTTCAGAACAGCTTGTAAAATGCTGAGGAAACAACAATTTAGTCGATGCTCTACATCTTAATGATGTAGTGACACACGGAGTGTTTCATATCATTGTAAGCTGGTTGAGTTAAAAGGACAGAACTGGAGCTATAACAGACAACAGGTCATTTACTACTTCATTTAAGTGGAGCACGTTACATAAGTGGACAGTGATGTACCAGCTTAATTATTTCATCAAGCAATCTTGAAAATACATCAAAATGAATTTACACTTACTTCAACATATAACTTACCTTGTATTGAGGTCACTGTAGGGACAGTGTTGAATCTGAGATTGTTATGAGGACACAGACTTCTTCTCCTTGAGTCACAGAGCAGCTGCATGATTGTGTTTAGGAAAGCAGACGTCATTCTGATCATTACTATGGTAACCAAGGTCAGAGAATAGGCCTGTCTCACTCCATAGACACAATGTACCACTAGCCACTAAGGTTGAACTTAATTCCTTGTTTGTAGACTAATCACCATTTATGGACAGAGTAGCTGCGTCACTATTCTGATCCAGAGAAGACAGCTACTTCAGAGTTGAGTCGACATCATGTGACAAGTGTATTAATTAATCCTCCATTTTCCTCGATCAAGCTTGGACAAGCTGCAATAAATCTTTCAGCAGAAGACATCTTGGACTCCTCTACACTGACTGTCTACTGTCTACACTGACCATGGATGAAATAAAAATCAATACATAAAATAAAACAGACAAACACCTGATGTATGTGTTTTGACATATTTAATGATTTCACTTGAGTGATGTGGACTTGCAGTACCAGAAGCTGACTCCATCACTAACTAGAGGCAGTTTTCTGGCTCAACAACAAAAAGACAAGTCACACATGATTGGCATGTTGCAACAGATGGACAAACTGTTCCTGCTGCAGCTGAATTCTTCACAGGCTTCTGTCTGTGTCTGTCTGTCTGTCTTCTTTCTGTGAATCGTGGGTGTCGCGTGGGCTTTGAGGACTGGAGCTGGTGTAATGTGTTTTTTGCTCTCCGCTGAACTGAATTTCCACAGCAGAGCGATAAAGGTGCTGAATCGACCTGCACAAAATCAGATGTAGCACTTATCAGATTGGGATGTGAATCCATCCTGGAGGCAAAACAATAAAGTCACTGTACAGTCACAGGGGGCTACACATAACTTCATTTCAGATACAACTTTCCTTTTCTTAATATATTAAATAGTGCTGTGCTTGGTGAACTTCCTCTTTGATAATGTTCTAAGATGGTTCCCTGTCAGCCAGACAGCGCTGAGTCAGACTACTTTGAAATGTTGTCAGTTAATGAATACACATGACCTGGAAATATTTGTAATTATTAACATAATCCACTGGGTTGGATTCAGCATTGTTCTTTTTCCTCCCTTCAGGTCAGCCACAGTGTGGAAACCCCCATCTAAGAAAGCCAAAACAAACTTCCATATTTTTTTACGACAGAATCTTTTGATTCAAGTAATCCTTGACAATTTAACTATAATCTAATTACATTTTTCTTTCAAATGTAATCTGAGCTAATTACAGTTACCTATTTTTAGCAATCTTACACAATCGTGATGACATGTAAACTGTTACCGCCCAACCCTGGAGCCAGAATGACCCACAGATGGATGGATGAGAAGTTATTCTGCATCCTCCACTAAAGAGCAAAAAGTAAAATATAGCAACCAAGCTGGGTCAACACAGAATATTATAATAATATTAAGTAATATACTATTTACTGTTTACTTTCAATGGACAAAACTCTTATTAATTACTCTAATTTAGAGTCACTTTACTTCATTCTATCTTACACACTGTGTACTGTGCTCATATGCTCAGGCTGAGAATTTGTAATTACAAATTCTGTAAAAATGTTTCGTATTTTAAAAGTACACAATTACTGTATTTTCAGTTATTAAACTCAATTCTGATGGGAAACATCTGCTACACGGGAATAAATCAGATAATGTCAATCTGGAAAATAATAAAAGAAGAAATACAACTCTCATATCTTTTTTTAATCTATTTTTTTTTACATTGCTTTATCACAAACTAAAAAGAGCCGCACCAAAAAATAATAAAAAAATAAAACTCAGGAAAAGACAATAACTCAAGATAAAGATTGCATAGTAAATGTTTAACCTGCTTAAAAGACATATTAGTATAAAATATTAGGATAAGTCCCAGGTGATAAATAAATGTGCTAAGTGTACTAAAATGTAGCATACTTATGTGTACTGTAGTGTGTTTAAGAAAATATGAAATGCTAAAGAATGCTATTTTGGAACAACAAATTTTGTACTAAATATAATTTAATTGTAATTAAATTGTAGAAAAGCTCAACTTGAAGTATATTTAGTATACTTTAAGTATATGACTTTATATGTACTAATATATCATTAATTAGTCAAATTAAAGTGTAAATGTATAAACATTTATATATGGGTTTTAACCATTTTCATTATAAAATTTACACATTTTCAAATATTGGTAGCAAAAATGGCCATGTGAGATCTATTCAGCCGTCTTTGAAACTGTCACTGTGCTGCCTGCCAAGGGGGGCTACATATGCGAGAGAAAGAGAGGACAGGTTCCAATTTCAGTTTCAGGAGGCAGGCTGTTACCACTCACAGGTTTTACACAAGCACTACAATGACATTACCAGGGGTAGACAATAGGGGAAATCTGCCAATTGTCAATTAGTCTGATGTAATGTTAAATATGTGACTATGTTTTTGTGCCTTTGTTACATTTAGAAAGAAATTCACTTAAAGAGACATGTAGAAATTATTCTTTTTTTTTCTTCACTCATATTAAAGTTTCTTGACAAAAGAAGAAGAAGAAGATCTTGACAAAAATCCTCCTGAATTCACAATCAAATACTGTCTGTGACCCTTTGTAAGTGTTACATGTGGAACTCCTTTGCATGATGAGGCCAACATACACAGTGTATGCACAGAGGCATTAGACAGCAGCCATTCGGGCGCACAGCGCTTTTAAACGCCACAGGCTAACAGGCTAGTTACCAATTAGCAGACTGACGTGGTGTCAAAGCAGGTTAAAGCCACGCCACTGACGCGTCAAGTGTACTGAACCAGAAACCAACTGAAGCCCTTTATTTATTTATAACACATTTCATCAGGTAATAAGCTTTGAAACATCTCGCTAACTTAATAAGCTAGTTAGTTTGCTAGTGACGCTGGCATTAGCTTGTCTTCCTCAGCCAGCTGGCGTTAGCTGTGGCCGCTGTCATGGAGTCGCTCTGTCTGCCTGGTTCTTTGTGGCCCTCGGCGACTGTTTCGGGCTCTCAACCCGCGACTTTGTTTCAGACCGCGCGGCCGTATTTTCCGCTCTCGTTGCCTTACGAGGTGATTATGCAGAGGCCGCCCTACGAGCTCGGTAACTACGCGGGCGTGGTGGTGCCGCCGCGGGTCATACCTCGGTTTTGCAACGCGGTGACTGAAAGACCGAGTCCAAGTGAGTTATTAAACAAGATGTCTGCTCGGCGTGTTTGAGCGGTAAAATGCGTATTTAGAGTATTTAGCGAGAAAGTGAATTTTCTGTTTGGAACCGCAGAGGACTTCATCAAGGAATCATCCTGTAAGCATGTTATGAGTTAGCTGTTGTTTGTCTGACTGTGATGTCATCAACAGGTGAGAGCAGGCTCTTCTTCCTGGACAGGTATGCACTCATCCTCACGTGCTGCATGTTGAAATAACTGGGGAATTTGAAGCTGCTGCTGTTCATCCTGCAGGGCTGTGTTTGATCTGGTGGACGCTCATCCATACCTGTCCTTAACTGACCCCGAGCTGCTCCAATGGTATCTGAGTCTGTGTCCGGAGGACAGAAGGATCATACAGGGTGTGTGTGTGTGAGTGTGTACAGCATACCAGAGCCGATGATGATTAGTTGATTAATTGCATCATTGCATTGAGTCATTTTTCTGTGAGGATCTGCTGCTTGTCTCAGTCACACCAGACAAAACAAGACCTTTGAAGAGGCCATGAGGGGCATATTTCATTATTTTCTGACATTTAATAGATCAAATGATTAATTGAGCTCTCCATCAATTGCGTGTCTATGTTTGGTGTGTGTTGTTCCAAGCTGATGTGTGTGTACACTGTATCTTCCTTGGGGATTAAGAATGTACTTTTTCTCCTGGATTGAACATTTATATGAGAGAGAAACGAATAAAATGATCATTAGACACCTACAGTACTATCCTGAGACCCTGTTTCCTTCCTTCCTTTCCTTCCTCTCTTTCGTCCTCTAAATGGAAAAGTAGTTATCTGAAGAGTGAAGCTGCAGCTCGTGATTATTTACATTAGCGATTTGACTGTCATTTTCTTGATTCATCGATGTTTGGTCCATAAAATGTTGATCAGTGTTTCCCAAAGCTCAAAGTGACGTCCTCACATGTCCAAAGAAGAAGCGCCACATCTGTGAAACTGAAAGCAGCATTTTGACTTTTCTTCTCATAAACTGACTCACAATGACCAACTGCTTATTAAAAAAAGAGTTGATCACGTTTAATAGTTGATAACTAATGGATTGACATCAGTGTGGCCACCATTGAGGAATGCATGTTAAAGTTCTAATAGTTCTAATAGTTTTTCTTTCTCGTAGATGAAGGAGGGCTCCATCCGTTCCTGCAGAGACATCCAGCTCTGGAGCTGTCTCAGCATCATGTTTATGTGAAGTGTAAGTGTGGTGTGTGTGTAAAGCTGCTGTAATCTTCTAATAACTGTATAAAATATGTAATGTCATTTTTTTTATTTACATTGCAGATAGGGCTGGAAGCAGCAGTCCCGCCCAGCCCTCCATGATGTCCAACGTGCAGCTGTATGTCTCACAGTAACTGCAGTGAAAGTCATGACAGTACATGAATGAGGCATTTACTGTTGAAACTGTTCTGTTCTCAGCTCAAGACCGTCAAGAAAAAAGCAGTGCAGATGTGGTAATATACAAACCTCGCCTTTCATTTTGATTGTTCCATTTAAGCATTGAATATAATTTTAAAAAGAAATGAACAGGTGTTCACATTACTGCTGGCGGCGGCGCTGATGGGTGAACATGTCCTGCAGCTCAGGTTACACGTCCTGTGTTTGGAGATGTCTCAGTGAGTCACTGTCAGACACAAACGCACACAGCTTTCCAGACGAACCTGCTGGCTGTCTGCTGTCCCACCTGGATGAATAACCTACTTGTAGAAATCACAGAAAAACATTAAGTCTTGGACTAGTCTTAATCTTTGTCAAACTGCTGAGGTTTTTAGTTGACATTAAAACCCAACTTTGATACTCATAAAGCTTCATCTTAACTGATTATTAGCTTGCTCCTTCTGCCAGGAACGTCCCTTACAGTGTACCCCAGCAATGTGAGGGAGACCCTGCTTAGACCACAACAACATCCACACGTGGAAATCTCCAACACAGAGCAGCTCTTCTACCTGCAAAACAACTTGCAGACAGCCTTCAACCACCACATCACACAGGAAGCAAACCATGGGCAGGCGGTGAGGCTTTCTGTCTGAATTTAACAAATGGAGTTTGAACACTGGTGTAGTTGTGAAGTTGTACATGTAATGTGACTAATATTAATCATTTTTTGAAGGGTTCACCTTTGTGCCAGTTGACTGAAGAAAGTCCACCGTGGCAGATGGACAGCAGCAGCAGCAGCAGCAGCAGCAGTGCAGCTGTGTGTGTGGACGTGGAGCTGGAAAGATCCAGACAGTGGAGCAAGCCTTTAATCTGGAGCCAGACTTCTAACTGCGCATATGCTGAAGTCCACCCATTACAGTGAGTATGCATATGTGTATATGTGTGCATATGTGCAGCATCCACACCATTCTAAGCTCCTTATTTACATTTTGATATGTGGACATGATGAATTGCCATGGTGTCATTGAGAACTAGTCTATAAGTCATACCTTGATCAACCAGAGCAAATCATACTCAACTACACAAGATATTTCATTTCACCGTGGTGTCACTCTCTGTGTAGTTATTATTTATTTTGAATTTAAATGTCTTAAATCAAACATTTGTTAGTGTCGCAGATGAATTAAGCAATATTACATGAGAGAATGTGTTTCAACATCATTATTGGCATGACAGTGGAAGCTCACAATTGAATGCAAAATTCAAATTGTGATTGTATAACAACTTGTACCAACTTAAGTAAATATACAGTCCAAAGGTATTCATATTTTGGGGTAAGTTGCTCTCCAAGTTGTTTTTTGTTTCCACTCTGTACTCTTGACTGTACTTTTGATGGAGATGCAATCAGTAAACTTAATAAAATGGAACCCAGGTTACTCCTCCAGTAAATATTCTGAACCTTCGTAATAGTTTAGCAATAGAGACAATGTTAGTTCCAGCCAGCTAACGTTAAAGCTTTCTAGAGATCGTGGAGTTCCCCTAACTGAATCAATCACACTAACTAAATCACACTCACTCTAAACTCAAACTGAAGAAATACCACATATATACACAGAAACTGAAGAAATACCACACATATACACAGAAACTGAATAAATACCACACACATAAACACAAACTGAATAAATACCATACACATAAACACTAAACTAATTAAACATCACACATATACACACCAAACTCTTGTAGTGACTACCGTACAACTCGGCACGCAGCTGATGGAGGGTGTTATCCAAACATTTCCAGTAACTCCAGTGTTGTAAAGTCAAAATGTGTTGAAAAAAGATTGATGTAATTTTTTATCTAATGAAATGTTCCTCTTCAGTCTATATTATTTGACCTTTAGTCCTTAAAGACAGCATTTTCTCTGTGCTCACTTAATTATGACATGCTGCACATGAGAGGTACACACCAGTATTACAGTTTTTTTCAATTGCTTAAACACAATTTTGCAAACTGGGTTGGTTTTATCGAAATACACTTCTCAAAAAAAAATGAAAGGAACACATTGAAAACACATCAGATCTCAATGTGGAAAAAAATCGTGCTGGATATCTTTACTGATATGGACTGGGTAATGTGTTAGGAATGAAAGGATGCCAATGGAAATGAAAAATATCAACCTACAGAGGGCTGAATTCAAAGACATCCCCAAAATCAAAACAAAAAATGATGCGGCAGGCTAGTCCATTTTGACAAAAAATTCTTTGTAGCAACTCCTCCTTGGTGGCAAGGCCCAAGGGGTGGATGAGGTCCGCCCGGAGTTCCTCAAGGCTCTGGATGTTGTGGGGCTGTCTTGGTTGACACGTCTCTGCAACATCGCATGGACATCGGGGGCAGTGCCTCTGGACTGACCGGGTGGTGGTTCCCCTCTTCAAAAAGGAGGACCGGAGGTGTGCTCCAACTATAGGGGGAATCACACTTCTCAGCCTCCCCGGAAAGGTCTTTTCGGGGGTCCTGGAGAGGAGGGTCTGCAAGATTGTCGAACCTCGGATCCAGGAGGAGCAGTGTAGTTTTCGCCCTGGTCGTGGAACTGTGGACCAGCTCTATACCCTTAGCGCGGTCCTGGAGGGTGCATGGGAGTTCGCCCAACCAGTTTGCATGTGTTTTGTGGATTTGGAGAAGGCGTTCGACCGTGTCCCCCGGAAAACCCTGTGGGGGGTGCTCCGGGAATATGGGATCCCAGACCCACTAATACGGGTCGTCCGGTCCCTGTACTCTCGGTGCCAGAGCTTGGTCCGCATCGCCAGCAGTAAGTCGGACTTGTTTCCTTGTAGAGTTGGACTCCGCCAGGGCTGCCCTTTGTCACCGATTCTGTTCATAACCTTTATGGATAGAATTTCTAGGCACAGTCAGGGCGTTGAGGGGCTACGGTTCGGTGGCCTCAGGATTGGGTCACTGCTTTTTGCGGATGACCTGGTCTTGTTGGCTTCATCGGAGCGTGACCTTCAGCTCTCTCTGGAGCGGTTCGCAGCCGAGTGTGAAGCGGCTGGGATGAGAATCAGCACCTCTAAATCTGAGACCATGGTTCTCAGCCGGAAAAGGGTGGAGTGCAGGCTCCAGGTCGGGGTTGAGATCCTGCCTCAAATGGAGGAGTTCAAGTATCTCGGGGTCTTGTTCACGAGTGAGGGAAGGACCGAACGGGAGATTGACTGGCGGATCGGTGCAGCTTCTGCAGTGATGCGGACTCTGCGCTGGTCCGTCGTGGTGAAGAGGATTTACCAGTCAATCTACGTTCCTACCCTCACCTATGGTCACGAGCTTTGGGTAGTGACCGAAAGAATGAGATCGCGGATACAAGCATCCGAAATGAGTTTCCTTTGCCGAGTGGCTGGGCTCTCCCTTAGACATAGGGTGAGAAGCTCAGCCATCCGCAAGGAGCTCGGAGTAGAACCGCTGCTCCTCCGCATCGAGAGGAGCCAGTTGAGGTGGCTCGGGCATCTAGTGAGGATGCCTCCTGGACGCCTCCCTGGTGAGGTGTTCCGGGCACGTCCCTCCGGGAGGCGGCCCCGGGGAAGACCCAGGACACGCTGGAGGGACTATGTCTCTCGGCTGGCCTGGGAACGCCTTGGGGTCCCCCTGGGAGAGCTGGACGAAGTGGCCGGGGAGAGGGAAGTCTGGGCCTCCCTGCTGAAGCTGCTGTCCCCGCGACCCGCCCTTGTATAAAGCGGAAGAAGACGGACAGACGGACGGTGATGTTGTCTAACCTGTAGAGGTCTGTGCGTCCTTCCAGGGATATGCCTCCAGTATAACGTTCTCCACGTAATCGTAAATGTAATCGTTGTTTGAATACCGTCAGATTGTCAGTTTGTTGTTGCTGATAAGTAGAGGTCAACTGAAAGTGGCTCTTTGTTGAGAGGGCTACAGCGCCACCTAGCGTAACAGAGTCAGCCATGCTCCGGCCGTTTATCCGATTCTCTGAATGGCATGTATACTCAGACAAGTGATCCGGTCTTATGCATGTCATTATCTTATACGATCAGTATTCGAATTTCTTGCTGCATGTAAACGTACTGAAGGTCTCCTAGATTAACTGACCATCTCCTGGAATGTCTTCCATGCTCTTGAGGCTGTGCTGGACACAGCAAACCTTCTGGCAATGTCCCATATTGAAGTCCTACCCTGGAGGAATTAGACTACCTGTGCAACCTGTGTTCCTTTTTTTTTTTTTTGAGCAGTGTACTAACACAATTCACCAAACCACACATCCAAACCTAAATTTTTTGGGATTTTTGTCAAAGATTTTTGTCTAACCAACTACACACTGTTGGACATAATGAAAAGCACTCTCATCTTTAATATGCTTTGAAACTGTAGAGAGTTCTTCACATTGTTCACATGCACAGAAATATTTGCAGATACACACACATGCTATTGAAATATTTATTTTTTTATTTTTC
Organism: Nibea coibor; assembly: GCA_023373845.1. Classification (NCBI taxonomy): domain Eukaryota; kingdom Metazoa; phylum Chordata; class Actinopteri; family Sciaenidae; genus Nibea; species Nibea coibor. The sequence goes on from CM041724.1 coordinate 2,114,549, forward strand.
ACCAAACAAGTCAGTGCAACATATGCACAGCAGATATATTTACATTGGAGTGAACTAAAATATGCTCACAAAACAGGAAGCTGAAAAATACAATGCATAAAAAATAATAAAAATAATAAAGATTCTCACCCTCCCTCTTCCTCTATCAGCGATGTCTTCCATTGTTGTAAAAGAAACAAAGATGCTCTCCTGTGCTCTTTTATTGCTTACTTCCTGACTGAATTGTTAAACAATTACATAACCTGTTTGTCCAGGTGGCACATACGTATAGTGGCCAATGAGCTCATGTAGTGTCATTGTAAACATGTGACTTTATGTCTTTATGTGATTGTTGTGTCTTATGCAGAGAACCGCATTCAGTACTCTTAAAAAGTGACATTTCCAATTGCAAAATGTGTGTAAAGCAGAAAATGTGTTTAAAGGTTTGGAGATTTGAGATGAGGATTTGCTCCCTGTGTGTCAGTTTAAATCTTTGTGCTATCCATGTCATTTCAGTATGTTAGCAACTGTAAAAAAATGTAACGAGGCAGCAGGAACCGCACCATAAAATATTCTCTTTGAATATTTTACAGTCAGTTTACTATTTATTTACAAGTTATATATTTTCAAGGTGTGACAAAGTGGAGATGGTGGAGTAATATTTTTGATTCAAGTTTGTTTAGTTGAGCAGTGGATATCTTGGTTGGAACTGCTTGTTTATTTCATATTAATGAGTAACACTGTTTGATGTTACAGGTCCCAATGGCCAACAATGAATGAGTCTCCTTCTGTAGACGCTGTACATGATGATGAGGCCTGCTTAAGCTTTGACAATCCTTGTGAGGAACTCCACAGCATCATGGAGGATGATAAGAGCATAGAGTATGTGGCCAGTGAAAATGGGAAAGCACATTACACTGACACCTCCAACAGTAAAGCTCTGTCAGGCAGCGGTGAGACCTTAAAGTCTGATCAGTCTATCATCGAGGCAAACACTGCAGAGCACTCCCCTCCACCCTGCAGTACTACCTGTGACGTTAGGGTTGGCACGGAGCCGGCAGCATGCATATCAGCCTCCACCCAAACCGAGGATCCAGGAACATCTGACAAGCATGTCATTACCGAGGTACACATGGCGGATCTGGACTTCCTCGCCGAGGTAAGGCTGAAAGCAGAAGGCAGTCATTAAAGTCACTGAAGCAGCAGAAACAACATCTTTGTAAACATTTCAGGAATTCATCAAACTCAAGATGGCCAAAGAGCTGACAGAGCAAAAAGAGCAAATGAAGAGGTGAGACACACTCCTACTTAGACCAACCCAGAGGAGTCTCTCCTGCAGCAGCACTATTATCTTTAATTATATATATGTACTGTGTATATTTCCAGTGCTGGCTGTAAAGTGGGAAAGGAATGTGAGTGTACTGAGCGTGCTCAGCAGGCAGAGCTGTGCATCCTGGCATTGCAGCACAGTATGTGCAGACAGCACTGCTGGAGACTCTACTACACCTCTGCTGAGGAAGGCCAGCTCACCCTGCTGTAAGGACACACAATATGAAAGAAACAAGATGTTTGGCCACACTAGTCTTTACGTCTATCATGAACCCCCCCGCCCCTTTCTTCAGGCCAAAGAGCCCTCCTCTGAACATGGCAAATGTTCTGCAGAAACTAGACTCTGACCATCATCACATGAGGGAGAAGATCCTGGCAGGGGTTCCTCTGGAGAAACTTCCACCTCTTTCTGTTGACTCTGAGAAGATTACCAGAGGAGCATCGTACACCCCTGCACAGGTGACTCAGACGGCTAACCCACATTTCAAACATTTGAACCACAGCTGTAATTGTGATGGTCTTTGTTGTCTCCTTGTTTAGATAGTTGGTGATATGCTGGGAAATGTTCCTCCTCGGTATGTTAGCACATACATGCATGAGTCTGGTGAAATTCCAGTTCAGCAAGCAGGGCAAAAACGTTGTGTAATATTGTTCTTTTTGTTCCAATGAAGCTCAGAGGAGTCACAGAAACATCACACATCAGTGGAAGAAAGCAGAAGTCCAGATAATGAAAGCAGAAATGGCTACCAGGTATGTTGAGATGTGACTGAGATGTCAGAGAAGATCACCACTAAAAAACAACTCAGTGTTTATTTCAGCTTCATGTGTTTCTCAGCTCGGTCAGAGAAAGGAGCAGCCGAAGAACGGCAAAGGAAAGAGAGCTGTCACTTCTGTCCCCCAGAACAGAAACGCTATCTGCAGTGAGAGCAGGCTGACAGGTGAGCAAAAGAATCCTTCTCCTGTTTCTGAGTATTTGGCTGTGAAGCATTAAATCAGAGCTGCTGCATGCAAAGGGCACAATGTGGCCGAGACGTGGTACGATGCTGAAGAGGACATGGAGCCAGCAGGACCTGCTGAGATCAGACAAGAACCAACAGTGATGACAGAAGAGAAGACCTGTGGTAAGTGGATGTAGCTAAAGCAAATGTTTGAACACAGTTTGGATTCAAAGTTTAGTGCTGAGTTTGTTTTAGCTCCAGAGTCAGATGGTGAGGAAGCCAAGACTTCAGTACTGTGTGTCTCCAACCTGCCCAGGAATGTGACAGAGGTGAGTGTGACGCTCACACAGAGAGAACAAAGTTTAACTAAAAACATTGTACAGTACTGTCACATCCAGCAGAGGGCAGTACAGGCCCAGGCTAAAACCATGTCTCCCTCAGAGTGACGTGATGCTGTGGTTTGAGAAATACCATGTCTGTGAGGTCAACCTCTCTGCTCTGAGCAATGATCTGAGGTGAGTTACAGCCATGCTTTTACACCAGCTGTAACACAGTAGTAGAGGAACACACTAATGTCAGTGCCTGTACCGCTACTGGGTTCTCTAGCGTTGCCATAGTGACGATCAGTGGACCCCAGTCGGCCGAGGCTGCAGTGAGAGAGCTGAATGGCTTCAGCCTGCGAGGCCATACTTTACATGTAGAGCACCTTGATGGGAGTCACCATCCATCCTCAGAGGCCACCACCAAACTACAGACCTCCAAGACTGAAGCGAGCAGCCCGGACAGAAAGGTGAAAGTATGTTACTGATTGAACTTTGCTCAGTTTGGTTCATTTCACACTCTGAAAGTCAAATCTGTATTCTGTCCTCTCCAGCTGATGGTTCAGACACCGCTCGGCTCCAGCACCAAGAGCAGGAAGGTGGTCTGCATCTCCCCTTCAGCGACAGGAACCTGTGTGCCCCAACACTACGGCACCATGGACAGCTTCAACACCTTGATGTCAGAGCTGACACAGCACCACCCAGACATCGGGAGGCAGAGGATTGTGGACGCTCTGATGGAGCTGAAGGCCAAGCACCAGGGCGTCCTCAGCGGCCTGCCCCTCAGTACCATCAGGGAGTTGACCTCCGAGCTTCTGACCACCGCGAACACCGTGCAGTCATGAGGTCGCAGCGCTTTAAAAGCTTTCTTGTTAGCTGTTGGAAGTTATTTGTTAGTGTTGCATCACGATCCCATCACAAAGTTTTTCTTTCAAATCAGAGGGAAGTGATTTAGATGTCCTGAACGTACCACAGCGCGTTCTGAATGAGAAGCATCACACTGTTCTTGATTATTTGTGGATCTTGTAAAGTTTGTTGGTTTGTTTGTTGAGGTTTCACACAGTGTCTCCAGCCAGTTATTCAGTCATTCCATCAGTTTAAAAAGAAACTGTGTGTGGTGTCTTTGGTTGCATGCAGTTGTTTTGTTTCTATCATTTGTCAATAAAGAACTGGCATTGAACTGGTTTCATTTGACTTTCTTTGACTAATACTGCTGAGACTGACCACTGTGTTACTGTAGACACCAGGGGGCAGCAGAGGGCGCTCTTTACAATGTTTATGTCCTGAACTTAGACGTCAGTACAGACTTTTAACAGTGGTTGTCATGTTGGTTACCAGGCAGATTTTTTACCTCATATTTTACAGAATTTGACTGTGTCCATCATGGGCCATGTTTCATGTAATTTACTCTTCTGAGATGGTCACCATTCAGTTGCAACCACTAATCCATTAGTTGTTAAGTATTTAGTTCTAAACTCTTTCTAAGTGATTAATTGTGTTCATTTTGAATTATTTCTTAAAGAGGAAAAAGTCCAAGTTGGGACTTGACAATGGGAGCGGAGGAATGCACCATCTTCCTGCTTCACCGTGCCTACCCCCACCTGGACAGACCAGGAAGCACCGTGAGAATCATCTTTGACTTCTCAAGCGCCTTCAACACCATCCAGCCTCAGACTTTCAGTTCCACTCCGAGTCCTGCCACCTGCAGGAATTTGCGGACGACTCCGCAATTGTTGGCTGTGTCAGTGAAGGGAAGGAGGAGGAGTACAGGGGCGCTGTGGACTTCTTTGTCGTGTGGTGTGAGACTAACCATCTGTATCTCAACACCACTAAGACTAAGAGCTGGTGGTGGATTTCCACAGGAGGAAATCTGCCCCCACACTCATTTTCATCAACGGTGTGCCTGTGGATGTTGCCCAGGATTGCAGATACCTTGGAGTACACCTGGATAACAAACTGGTCTGGGCTAAGAACACTGAGGCTGTTTACAAGAAGGGCCAGAGTAGACTGAGGAGGCTCCGGTCATTCAACGTATGTAACGTCATGCTGAGGATGTTCTGCCAGTCGGTGGTGGCTGGTGCCATGTTGTTTGGTGTTGTGTTCTGGGGTAGCAGGCTGAGGGCAGCAGACACCAACAAGATCATCCGGAAGGCTGACTCTGTACTGGGGGTCCAACTGGACTCTTTGGAGGTGTCAGAGGGGAGGATGCTGTGCAAACTGCATAGTATCCTGGACAACAACGCCAACCCTCTCCACCAGGTGCTGTCCTGCACAGGAGCACCCACAGCAACAGACCCCCCCCCCCCCCCAGAGGAAGTCCGTCAGACTGTGTAATTCATCTACCTCTGGTCGCGAGGACAGTGGAGACACTGTGTCCTGATTCTGGATGTGAATCAGGACACTCTTCTGAAAGTTAGACATTTGAACATGGGGACTTATGGAGACTGACTCATTCTGCAGCCAGCCTCAAGTGGCCCTGAGGACTTAAAGAGTTTTTCGCACTTGCGCACTGGCTTCCTTTCGCCGGAGGGTGGCGCTTGGTGTGCGTCGGTCATGAAGAGGTTAATGTAAGCCGTGGTTGGAGATGGGCGGAGCCTCCAGCTGGGAAGCAAGCCCGACAAACAGACAGAGCAACAGAAATCTGTGAGACGGACCGAGCGGCGATCTGTGTGCGTGTTTGTGTTCCTGTGTCCGGACTCTGTTTGGATTCTTCCCGTTCGGTTTTAAACGCACCGTGACCGAGAGGAGCCGAGAGCTCGATGGAGGAGCCGCGGAGCCGCTGTCAGCTATGGGAGAAGTAGTCAGGACGTGGAAGGCGAGCAGAGGCGTCCGACAGAGACACCGAGAGCAGAGCAGAGAAGTTTAAAACAATGGAAAAGTGTCCGTGTCCACACCGATCCTCCAGCACAGGTCCGCTCTGAGCGCTGCCGCGCAGCTCAGATGGTCTCAACACTTTGACTACTCATCAACAGGCTGCAGTCAATGAGAGCTGTGTCCGTGCACTAACACACACACACACACACACACACACACACGGATCCTCTATTTGACCAAGCGCTGATAAACACGCCGAGCCGCACCATGTGGAGCCCGAGGACGGGGACGTGGACGTGGATGTGGCGAGCGGCTCTGTGCTGCATGCTTCTGGAAACATGTCTGCACAGTGCCAGAGGTGAGACAAAGCACAGGCTCAGTGTGCTCTGCAATGCATTCACTCTTATCTGCTATGAGTGCGTTTGTGCATTTGATACAAGCACAGAGGGGGGAGACACATGGAGGAGACAGACAGACAGGCAGGCAGACAGACAGACAGAGTGTTTACAGTGGACAGATGCTCTGCAAACGAGATTTAAAAGTGAGGCTTCCAGCTCCCTGTGGGACTTCATGAGGAAGGAATATTAAATGTCATCACTGTGCACCAAATCCACACCACATGCCGACAGACAGAAACACACACACACACTTCCTTCTGTGCCTCTGTGTGTGTTCCGGTCTGTCAGATCACTGGTGTTTCCCTGGCTGCACGTACGGATGAAGAGAAGTGCTAGAAATCAGGGCACAGTACAGACTTTTAACAGTGGTTGCCAGGTTGGTTACCAGGCAGATTTTTTTACCTCATATTTTACAGAATTTGACTGTATCCATAGCAACAGAGCATCTGCTGTCATGTTGATACCTTGAGCATGAATGGAACGGCAGTAAAACCAGAGCTGGAGTTCTGCTTCTGCTGATCTGGAGGTGGTGGTGTGTTTAGCTGTGAAGCACTGAGCAGGTGGATGGGTTTATCTCTACAGAACATAGGGATCAATGGTGAGCTTTCTACACGCGTGGTGACACATTTTGACACTCTTTTCCACTTTTCAGACCTCCAGCAGAATGCTCCTTTAAACATAAACATATCATGCCCAGTGTTTAATACTGGGGCACTCTGCTGTAAGAGCAGTATTTAAATATCACCAATGCAACAAATACTTTGCTCTGCCTCCTTTTTTATCTTCAAACAGCAACCAAAAGCCAAGAATGAATGCCTATTATCCAAAATGGCTGGTACCCTAGAAACATCTGACAGTTGAGTTCAATCCAGTGCAGTACAGCTTCAAACATCACTGTTGAGCTGAAACACCTCTCTCTCTCTCACACACACACACACACACACGTTTCCAACAAACACAGAGTGCTGAGGTGTTTCTGTTTTCTGCTCTCCGATCAGTCCTTATTTTCTAACTGTCCCCTGTCTGTGATGTCGTCCCACCTCAGGTCTCAACATGTGTATGAGCGGCAGCGCGACATCCTGTGAAGAATGCCTCCTGATTCACCCCAGCTGCGCCTGGTGCGCACAAGAGGTACAGCTCACCTGCTGCGTTACAGTCAGAGTTTAGGTGCAGCGTCCTGCAGAGGTGGAGGAATGTAGGGCATGTGTGTCTGTATCACATTCTCATTAACAGGACGTTTGTGGCTCTCCATCCTTCAGGAGTTTGGGAGGGGGCGGTCTCTGACGTCGCGCTGCGATTTTAGTCAAAACCTGCAGAAGAGGGGCTGTGATTCACGGTTCATCGAGTACCCCACCAGCAGCATTTCTATCCTGCATAACAGGCCCCTGAGTTCTAAAGGGTCCGGGTCAACCCAGTATGATGTAGTCCAGATCATGCCTCAGAAGATCTCTCTCAGCCTGCGGCCAGGTACGTGTTCTGACTGCTGCACACATGAGAGAGGGCTAAGAAAACATTTCCTCATAAATAATCCAAAGTGTCTTTCCTCGACTCTTTCACGGGTTTGTTCTTCCAATACAGGAGACCAGACTTGGTTTGGACTGCAGGTTCGTCAGGTCGAGGACTACCCGGTGGATCTCTACTACCTGATGGACCTCTCTCTTTCCATGAAAGATGATCTGGACACCATCCGTAACTTGGGCACCAAGCTGGCTGAGGAGATGGGCAAGCTCACCAGCAACTTCAGGCTGGGCTTTGGTACCTTTGTGGACAAAAACATGTCCCCTTTCTCTTACACAGCACCCAAGTACCAGGAGAATCCGTGCAATGGGTAGGTAGCAGGGTTCACTGCATGCTGTGCTACATTTATATTTACATTTAGTCATTCAGCTGACGTTTCATCCAAAGCACCATACAAAAAGGAAACAATCAACGTTCAGGGGTAGTTGTAGAGGGGGATAGATTTAGCATGGCCAGCTGTTGGTAGTGCTAGCAGAGGAGGCGCTGGGTCATCAGGTCAAAATGACAGATAGAGCGCTGTGTCATCTGCATAGCCACCAATAATTGGGCCTAGAGAGGTGTAAATAGCCAAGTGAAGGACCCCAAATCCTGAGGTAATAATTCATTCTGACCCTCACGTTCTATTTTTGTACATTCATGAATCATGTATAGTGAGAGATCGTGCAGTTGCAGCAGTGAGAGATTTTCCATGTTTGATGAAGCTGAACAGTTCTTCAAAATGGCCCCTCTGCTGTGGGTGGCTGATGAGGGTAAACTGACAGCCAGCAGAATAGATGGAGGGTAAAAAGAAAAAAGAAGTGTGGCACACGATGTTTGCCCCGGAGGTGACACTGCACTGCTCTATCTCAGTGACCCCCATCGCGCATCACTTCCCATCTAGGTTATGGCTTTGCGTGTGCATGCGTGTGCTTGTGTCAGTTACACTCTGTGAAGCCATGCAGGGAAATACTTAAAGGGACAGATGACAGCATTTTGACCTCAACCCAGCTCACTTCTCCCCAATTTCCACAATGAAGAATTATATTTGAAGCCATTATCCCTGAGTTCTTCATGAATGTCACATATCAACTCATTTTCTAAATGAATGTGCTGAGAAACGAGGCCAAACGTTTGAATTTTGTCCTGATGTGACTCTCAGAGGAAATGTAAATCTCTTGCTGCTCTGTCTGCATCTGCCTGCACAGATACAAACTGTTCCCCAACTGCGTCCCCACCTTCGGCTTCCGCCACATCCTCTCACTGACGGATAAAGTGGACCGATTCAACGAGGAGGTGCAGAAGCAGATGGTGTCTCGCAACCGAGACGCACCGGAGGGCGGGTTTGACGCCATCCTGCAGGCAGCTGTTTGTAAGGTGAGTTAGTTTACCTCCGCTGTGTCTTATTTTAGAGCTGTTGGAGTTTCTTTGAATGATCCCCGGCTCGGCTGTGTTGACTGACGACCCACATTTAGTTCAGACGGAGGAGAAAGCTGCTGTGAAACCACAGAGAAGCCCCCATGACAAGCGTCTGTTTGCTGGTTAATTAAAAGCACCAGGGGGTAGAGACAGGAAGTGCAGTCTGGTGCAGCTGGTTAAACATGAGGACGAGTCATAACGCTCTCCTCCTCTCCCAGTTTAATTGTTTTCTACAGGAAGAGAATGACTCCTGCCCTGTAATTTACTCGCGCTGCTCTGTTTCAGACAGTTACTTGGAGCTGGGCCTGATTGATCCTAGTTTTTCTGTTTTGTTTAGTTCAGTGGAAGTTCAGGACGTGAAGGCCATCACATGAATATGAGTTAATGAACTCAATAAATTGAGTTATAGAGTTGCATGGTGCCTAAAAGAGAAAAGCAGAAGTCTGTCTGAGTAACTGATCAGCTGCTTCCATGCATATGTGGATCTTATTAAGGGAAATGATTTATCATCTTTTCTAATGAAGAACCCCACTGGACTGCTTAACGTGATTATGTTTTAATGCACATCATCTCCATGAGTTTGCTTCCTTTTGAGGTGGCTCGGCCTTCTCTTCATTGTCAGACTGTTAAAATGATGAGAAAGTAAAGGGTGTGAACAGTTTCAGATCCAGTTTCATGTTACATAGGTTAAACATGTTACATATAACAGTAAAGTGACAGCAAATAAAATGAGTGAAACATGTCTCATCATCCATTTTAAAACACATCTCATTTCCATCAGACACGGCTGAGAAACAACTGCTGCGTGCGCCTCTTGGACCACATGCAGAATTAAAGTTACACTGGGCTGTGTGTTGTGTGCAACTAAATCCTGGTCATGTGACTGACTGCTCTCTGCATTAAACAAGTATAACCTGACAAAAAGAGCTCTAAATTTAACCACACGCCATTTTAAGGGTTTAACATCAACTTCAGTCCATGTTTAATCCTTTGAATGACTTCATGGACTCAGACACACAGAGCTGTATGACAGAAACATGATATAAAGTACCCATGAGAGCTGTGTGTAGGACAGTGAGGCCTGTGACGGGCACGTCCACAGCTCTGTTATAAACTGTACAGGACAAAAGAGTTCAACTGTTCTGTTTCTTTAGCATCAGGCATTAGTCAGCGCTCTGTCAAACACTCACGCTGCTGCTGCTGTTGTTTCCTATTGATAATGACCGGCGCCGGCCCACAGCAGAAAACAGTGTGTGTGTGTGTGTGTGTGTGTGTGTGTGTGTGTGTGTGTGTGTGTGTGTGTGTGTATCAGTTCCAGTTTCCATAATGAGTTTTTAGTTAAATGGCGATCCTGTAGAGGCCAGTATATAAATCCATTTACTCATGTGTTGACATGTTTCTGTCATCTAGAAAGGGAATGCCTACACACACACACACACACACACACACACAGGCTCTGATAACTTCAAAATAACTCTTTGCTGTAGTCTAACACACCAAACTACAGTGAGATTAGATTTAACTGTCAGGCCTAACCTGCTGTGCTCTGTAAACAGGAGGAGATCGGTTGGAGGAAGGAGGCGTACCACCTCCTGGTGTTTGCCACGGACGATGTACCTCACCTGGCTCTGGACGGCCGGTTGGGCGGCCTCGTCCAGCCCCACGATGGGCAGTGTCACCTGAATGACAAGAATGAGTACAGCGCTTCCACGAAGATGGTAAGCAGAGCCGCTCTTCTATTCTAAGTTACATTGCGTTATATGCCGGAGGTGGCTGCAGGTGGCTGACCCCGCCACCATCATTTTAACAAATCAACAGACGGACAAATGAGAAGCAGTGGTATCTCTAAAAAAGCCTCCATGAATATTAACGTGTTGTCTGGAGTTCATACACACCCCTCAGGTTAAAATGGCAACATTTCAAGTGGAACTATCTTTAATCTTAAAACAGCAAATTCACCCTGCAGCTTTAAATCCCAGAAGAAACTTGAAACCTGGAATTTACTGTAACACACCATCGCTAAAGTTCAATAAACCTCTGGTACTTTTCTTTACACAGTCCAGCTGTCAATGGACGTCTTAATCTCCAGTGTTTACTCAGGCATAGCTGCTGCTCCTTTGACGACAAAGCTTTTTATGATAATGGCTTAATCTTCGAGGCTCCACTGTTTGCCAGACTTTCAAAGCTGACTCAGTTCTTCTGAATTAACATCTTTCAATTCATATTTAATCTGGAAACTTGAGTGCTGCACGTTCATTAATAGCCAGCCTGTGGTGTTAACTGTAGTGAAGGGCCAACACACACGTCCACACCTGGAAGCTGCCAGTGAAACCACAGAACACGCTGGTGACTGACTGTAAATCCACGACTGAGGAGGTCGGAGTATTTCCCTCTCTAAACTCTGGCTCACAGTTTCTCTCAACTGTTCATAAAATGTACACATTTTGTGAAACGCATGAGAGCGGAGCAGAGTCTGCTGCTCATGTGCCACATCTACAAGCCATAGTTGTTGGATGAATTGAATGTTGTTCCTGGATTATAGGAAACTTCTGGTAGAAGGGTGCGTACTGCAGGGGAAATAAAAGAGCAGGATGAATAAATAAATCCAGTTAAATAAGTAAAGAGAAGAGAAGAGAGAGATTCTCAAAGTATTTCAGCTTCTCAAACCTCTTGTTTGAGTTACAAACCGAACGTAATGTCTCTTAACCACTGAGCGTGGCTGGGCGGGGCAGCATCCCTCCATCTTAGTAGTTTAGCACATCTAGCCAAAGGAGAGGAGAAGGATGGTGTACAGAGGCCTTTGGTTGGAGTTAGGCGCCTGTCATCCTCTCCAGTGGTGCCAAAAAGGGCACCTAAAGGGTTAAAAAAATTTTAAAAAAAATGAGGAATGCAATATCTCTCAAGGTATTTGTCCGGGCTGGTACATGTCCAAAACATGTCCAACAAGGGGTTGGCATCTGGGTACATGTGAGATCATTTGACCTGTGGGCCCTGTGCACCAGCTCAAACTAACAGGCAGTGATCTTATTTTAACAGTACTCGAGAAGTGACAGGTCGTTCAACAGTCAGACGTTTCATCCTGCTCCCCAAGCAGTCTGAATTTTGTCCAGAGGACATGTCTCATGCTCTGGCTCACATTTTCAACCAAACTCTTGTGAGAGACGTGTGGATACCACGCTGCCGTTTAATCAGCTCTTATTCCAATCAGGCAGCAGCAGATGCCAACAAGACTAATGCTGTAAAAATGTATCAATATCATGAGGATGACACTGTGCTCAATTTAATCTATTTTTCATTTGTTTTTTTTTTTTGGTTTGTATTCCTCTAAAAACAGAATTTGTAGCCGCAGTCGAGAATTCCTCTTAAATTCTTATTTATCTTGGACTGGAGTCATTTTGCCTGAAACTAGCTGCAGTGATTGTGTGTGTGGACACACTGTTCCTCATGTCTGTTTTTGAGTTAAGCCGTTGGATATGAATATGAATCACTGCGAGGTTTGAAATCAAATTCTCAGTCCGGACTGAATTCCATCCAGTGAAAATACCCACGTCTTAAAGTTTAGTCGTCCATGATCCTGAAATGTGATAAACCACATCCAGCTTTCCTCTGCTGTCAGACCAGAGCAGCACAACACCGGGGTCAGAAGTGCATCATTTGTTCTCTTCCTTCCCAACTGGGGAGTCTATATACAGTATGTGTGGGCAAAAATACCCATAATGCCTCTTCCCTACTATCTGCAGGACTATCCTTCTCTGGCTCTTCTGGGGGAGAAACTTGCAGAAAATAACATCTTCCTCATCTTTGCAGTGACAAAACGGCTCTACGTTATTTATAAGGTATGTTTGGTGTGATTGTTTCATCTTAAAACACTTAATGTTATTATGTAATCCTTTTATTTCTGTTATTTCACGCTGTCTCCTCTTTGTTCCCCCACAAAGAATTTCACCGCGCTCATACCTGGAACCACAGTAGAAATCCTGGACCAGGACTCTAAGAATGTCATCCAGCTGATCATCACTGCTTACAATGTGAGTGAGAGTGTGTGAGTGAAGTGACGACACTGAGGGAATTGAGATAAGAAGGGGGCAGGTAGCACTATTACCAGGCTACTTGGCTTTTTGTGTTGTCAGTTTTTTGAGGGCATAAAATAAAACAATGATTTTAAGTCCGCGTACATAATGAATTTAATGCAATTATGTTTTTATCATATGTTTTTTGACTTCTCTGCAAGCCAAGTTTCCCTTAGGGCACAATAGAAGCAACTGAACTGGTCTGAAGTACACAGGAAACTATGAAGTCCATCACTCACTTCAAAAACTGTCAAACTTATTAAACCAAACTCCACCCGTAGGCTTGATTGATCATCAAAATGTTTGACTGTAAACAGTACTTTGAACATATACGAGCATATAGGCTACTGATTAACCCGTAAGAGCTCAGAGAGATTTCTCAATCAAGGAAAATTATGGAGGAGATAAAATAAACTAAATAGACAACAAAGAAAACATTTGACTTTTTATTTTTAAGAACAGCACTCTCACGTAAAGAGGTCTGAAATATTATATATCTGTCATGTTTAGAGTGAGTCAATTTAAAAAACAGTGAAACACATTGACACAAATTCCAAAGTTGAAGCTGCTCCATCAGCTGCTGTTGCTGTCGCTCAGATTTAGGTGGTTTTCTGCACTTTTGCATTATGGCCTCCAAACCCATCAGCATCACGTGTTGGCTCTGCAGTATGAAAAAATGTGGAACACAAAGAAAGAAATGAAGAATTAACCTATGTTGCATCATTACATCCTTTCTCCAACTTTCCTGCCCTTTTCTACTGAACGTCACGATTGCAAACAGATTATGTAAAGTGACTATGAAGAGCCAGCACACATCAACCAGCTGTAACTTACCCAAGCAGCAACACCAAGATCATAAATCCATAAAAATGACACGTTGTGACCAGAACCAGCAGCTCCACAAAGGAATAACTGGACAGCAAGCTAGCAAGCGTTTATTGAGGTTAATGTTACAGGCTGTGGTCGGCACGTTAAAACTGGGTCAGTGTTGTAGTGATATAACGTTACTGTACACGCAATTTAACGTTAACTAACTTCTATGTTGAAATTCCTCTTATTCGTTCACTAATTTAACACACTGTCTGACCTCAGTCCCAGTGATTTTTCCTCTCTTCACGTCAGTCTCGGACCCAACGTCACAGCCTCGCGGACGCGGACACAAGAGTTTGGGGGGTGCGTTTGATGAAGTGTCATTATAGCCCGTCCGAGCAGTTCATGCCAGGCTCGAATCAAACCCACCAATGATGATTAATGTCATCAAAACATGTTTTTTTTCTCTAAAGTCGCAGGTGTCAAAGCTGTGTTGACAGGAAAGAGGCAGACTAGAAAACCGCATAACGAACTGTGGCAGTACGGGCGGGGCATCAAGGCCACCGTGGCCTCAGGACAGAGATTTTTTTCAAGGGCACAAGGCCATGGCCCTCGTGGCCCTAGTGAAATTCCTTCCCTGGTTGTGACATCAAAATCCAGCAGTGAAGACCAACCCTGTTCAACTACCTAATTGTTATGCAAATGCATGTCTTTCCCTGTCTGTTTAGATGACACTGACTCTAATTTGTTGGCCAAGTGAGCCATTTACAGGCCTGATTTAGAGGAAATTACTAAATGTGGTTGTTCCACATCAGGGGTGCCCAATACGTCGATCGCGAGCTACCGGTCGATTGCCAGACATGATGGCTGCAACCAAGGCTGATGGTGGACTGATGTTTTGGGCTGGAATCATAGCAGATGAGTTGGTAGACCCCTTTAAGGTGCTGGAAGGTGTCAGAATGACCTCTACAAAATATGTGGCATTCCTATTCCTGCCCATGGGTATAAAAGCTTTGCCTTCTGGAATAAAATCATTTTCCTGCAAGACATTGGCTGCTTTGGGCATAAAGGGGGAAAAATCATGACGTGGCCGCCATCATTCCCTGACCTCAACCATACTGAGAACCTGTGGAGCATGTTTACCTCCAATCAGCAGCTCTGAAACTGTACATGGACAAATTCAATGGATGAGAGAGCTGTTAAGGTGATGTCAAAGAAGGGCTCCTATCTTATTATGTAATGTTTGATTGAAATAGCTTTGATTTGAGAAAAATGATCCCCTAATGCAAAAAATAGAACAGTTTTATTTTCAGTCCTTTAGAGACTAGAAATTAGAGTGCTTTCAAACTCTGTTTTGTATGAACATTTGGAACACTGCATTTTGAGTTATTTTGCAAATAAAATGCCAATATCATCATTAATATGATTGTTGAGGAATAGAAAATTGTATTGACTGCCATTTATATAGATTATTGAGGGGGAAAAAACAAAAACAGCACATGCATAATAATTTGGAACACTGTAAGCTTTATTTCTTTTCACAAGATTATTTATTGTTTGTCCCTGAATCCTGAACAGAACCGGTTCAAGAACCAGAGCTGGTTTGGTACAAAAGTGTTACTCCTGATCTGCACTTCTCTTCATAATATCTCCTGTTCCAGCTGAAGAGTTTTAAAAGCATTCATTTTACCTCCACGTACTGTCTCCGGTCACATTTTAGATTGTAATGTATGTGTGCAATACGTGGATGAACGTGACATTCAAGAGTGAAACAGAACATTCCAGGAAATGTAAATTAAATAATATTCCAGCGATGTCTTTAATTTCAGTCACACTGTTGTAGATGATTTGAAGTTTTTAAATTATTTCATTTAAAAATATACCCTCCAAATACCAGTGCAGGTGCCACCAGTGACACTCGTACCACAGTGAGACAGAGATGTTCTAGAATGAAGCAGTGGTCTGAACCCAGCCTCGGGATCAGAGCCCTCCTAGCAAAAATATGCGGCGTCAGCAAAAGAGTGACAGGAAGCAGAAAAAACTGCTACACAAACTTCTTTTACTTCACTTTTTTTCAGACTTTCCACTCGTTTGTTCCCAGTGAATTAATGGAAAATGTAACCTCGCCACGAGGCTAAAAATATAAATAAGAAAATGTTGAACTGTTTGGAAACCTCTGGACTAGGCAATTTATTGATGAATGATTGGCTAATTCATTCAAAATGAAATGAATTATTCAGTCATTTTGTGGAGCTCTGCAGGAGGGTTCTAAAATATTTTGTGCGTTATGAAGTGAAGGCTGCATGTAGTCAACCTTTCCTGAAATGTTTTCCTATGTGGGCGTTCAGATTTTTTCCTCGCCTTTTAGAGGAACCGCATCTTGTTTTGGCCCGTGGCAGCGTATCCTCCATGACAGAAACTTGTGTCAAATACAGACTTGACGTGCGTGTGTGTGTGTGGGAGGCAGCTTGAATGAAGAGCTTTGACTCACAGCCTTATTAACATTCCAACTGCCACATTATATTTGGCTGGAGAGCCTTTCACCAAACACTGTGAGGTTACATTGTGTAACCGGCTCATTTTTCCTCCGGGTTTGACTGCGGCTCAAAGCTGCTCCTCGCTGTGATTGTGTTAGGAGGTCAGGAAAGCGTAAGTGTGTTTGTGTGTGTGAGAGCAAACGAGGGCACCGTGTACGATCCTGATTTATCCTTGGCACAGTTGTGTTGCAGTTAACGTGCACCGTTGACCACAGATTTGGTTGTGTGCACGTTGCACAGAGCCAGATGCAGCTGGCATTGCAAGCAGCCATGGTATTTCACATCCACACACACACACACACACACACAGGCAACCTGCATCCACACACACACAGTGTTTTGTGGTTTTTGGTAAGATTGACTATAAAAATGTGCCTAACCGAGGCAATCCATTCCCCATGTTTCACTCTTTTCCACACTGTTACTCAACCAGAGTTACATGCCTGGGGAGATAGACTGAGGTGGTTTTAATATAATAGTCTGCGTGGGAGGCATCATATTAATGTGACTCCAGTTTCAGGACGCCATGTGTGTCGTAGAAATCCTCTGTTTACTGTGGCAGAGGAGCCCGGAGGGATTTATTTTACCGTCTGTTTAAGTCACTAATGTGTAACAACCAACTGTGTGTGTGTGTGTGTGTGTGTGTGTGTGTGTGTGTCCTCCCTGGTGTGCAGAACATCCGTTCTAAAGTGGAGCTGTCCGTGTGGGATCACCCAGAGGACATCAGCCTTTCCTTCACCGCCACCTGCCAGGATGGACGGCCGCTGCCGGGCCTCAGGAAGTGTGCCGACTTGATGATAGGAGACACCGTGAGTCCCTTTCCAAATCACCTCATACTCTACACTTCAGGCCTGAAATATTTGGAGTGAGAAGATTTTCATATTGTTATTTTACAAACCACCAACATGGATTTGAAATGAAACAACTTGAATTCAGAGGTTGAACAAAAATATCTTTTTTTGCAATGATCTTTTTTTTTTTTTTTTCTTTTTGGTCATGAAAACGTGTTTGTTGTTCTGAAAGTAGAGACACATTTGACCTATGAGCTCTTCTCTTCAGGCTGAAGTATTGTCCTTGAAAAAGGTTAATTTATGACTTTATCTGACTAAAGATGCTTTGGGGGTATTATCAGTACATACAAATACATAGACGCTCTTCTGTCAAGGTATTTTTGCAACATAATTTTGGGCACAGTGTCATGAAGTTTTATTCTGCTTATTCTGTCAGAGATTGAATCACTGTTTGACACATTTTTTGTAGCAAACATGAGGCACGTGGAGGTTTGAGTTCAGATTCAGATAGTTAAAGTAGTGGCCTGAGTATAGATACAGTCTTGACAGTCTGAACACATTGTGTTCACAGTGTGAATGTGTTGGTATGTGTTGCTCTCTTAATGTGGTGTGGTGCGGGATAGGATCTGAGAGTTAATGGGTTTCAGGAAGTGTAACTGTTCTTTGTGACTTGCTGAGATGTTTTATGTAGATGCAGTTTCGCTGCACAAATGCGCAGCAGTTTTTGTCAGAAAAGAGTCTTGACCTGTTTACAGACAGTTCATATGAGAGCAGAGCTAACTGCTGGAGAGGTTTTCACAAGGCTCCATCTTTGTGCACAGTGAAGGCTCCAGCCAAAGGTTACTGTGTTGGTTGTTCTGTGGGCAGATTGATTACAGAGAGGTTTATCTAAGTTGTGCTTTACAAAGCTGTACTCATTCTTATCAAATCTGATTCTTTCAAACTATGTACCTTTGGGCCCCGAGTCGGGAGAAGTATGTAACATTTGCATAAACATACATTAATTGCTCCCAACTGTAGCTGCTGTTAGCTAATGTTAGCTCAGTTTGTTAGCTGGGATGCCTGGCCTGTGAGCTCAGAGCACCAGCTCAGAGTGTTAGTGTTTCTACCACAGGGAATTTTGGACCACTGAGAAGAAGAGGAGGTTTTTATGCCCAGGGAGTGAAGCTGGTGTTGTGACAGAACCGGAGCAAAAGTATTGATTTGTGTGTGATGTTGCTTTAAACTGAAAACAGCTGCAACAATCATTATGTGCCCACTGATTCTAATATTGACTTCAGGTTCTGCAGTCCAGCTCTAATAGTTCTGCTCTCAGTCGATGACTAATAAAAGCAAGTTGTGACTTGGCAGTCTGAGACAAACGCTGTGTGACCTTTGAATCCTGTCTGCTGAAATCCAACCACCATGAAGGAGGAGGTGGTGGTGAGGGGGTGGGGGTGGGATTGTATTAGTCTTCAGACTGTAGTCAAAGAGACAGTATTGGCACGTGTGAAGAGACCTAACCACAGTGATGAAAGTCTGTTACTGACTGAGGATCACTCTCCTCCTACCTGAACCAACGTCCTGGTCTGTCCTGAAGCTGAGGTCTGCGTTTCTTAACAGTTCATTGTGCTGATCTGTAAATTGTTTTTTAACTGTTTCAATGATGCTTATCTGGTGCGTCTAATGCAAGGAAAGATCCGATTATCATCACACAGCCTTGTTGGCAGTCCCTGCTCATTCCTGAGGGAATATTTGCTGTTTAGTCTCTCAGCTGGATCCACTCAGCAGCACATGCAGTTATGGGAAAGCTTTAGAGTCTCAGCCACTGTCCTCACACCAACACAAGCACTCCAACAAAACACGCACGGTCGCCCAGAAAAATATTGAACCTGGCTGACCTTCTGCCTCACAATCATCAATGAGTCCTGTGATTATTTTCCAGACTTGCTAAAGTGTCTCATGGTACCCCCGCTGTGCAGTGATTTGCTGTCTCATAAGCTGTTAAGCTCATAAAACCAAACTGAAACAAACTGGACTTTCTGGATCTTCTTGATACCTGTAGCAACACGCCCACAGTAACACAGGCCTTTGCATTTTTAAAACATTTATTTTCATAACGTGTCCATGGAGTCTTTGCTGGCCAAAAGATGATGAGAGTCTAAATCAAAGAGACTAGCGACTGGCATCACCACTTCACTCCAAACCCAGCTAGATGACCATACCAACCTCAGGTTCATACAAAGTCTTAAACGTTTGGAAACTGTTGTTTTCAAGGTTAGGGATATGCTTGAATTTGAATATAGTCCTTGAAAAATGCTTGAATGCTGTGTAACGTGATCTGGTGTTTCATCGACACAACCACTCATGTCAACCAAAAATCTCCTGTTTGAAGTGAATATGTATAGGAGGAACCACATTATTTATTAAGGCCTAATCACAGTGTTGTCTGTCTTTACTTTTGCTGATTTTTTTTACGTGTGTATCTTCTTCTGTTGTTGTCCTGTTTTTTCAGTTGTGTGGAAAACTCCATCTGTGTCTGTGATTGGACTGGAGTTTTGACTGGAAAACTCAAAATTAGTTGCAAAAAGTTGTTTGCCTTTGTTATACCAGCTATGTGGATCACTCATATTAGGCTTAGTGAGAGACTTTTGAACTTGCTTTGTGTTTTTAAGCTCCTAACCTGAGGATCTGCTCTTTTCTTACTTTGAAGTGGATTTTTTGGACGGCGTACTGATGGTTGAGACTCGTAGGAGCAGTAAGAGTGTGTCTTGTACATGGAAGTATTCTAATGAATGTTTGAACATTGAGTATTTTCCATGGTTGTGAGCGTTAGCTGCTTTTCTGCAGTTACTGTCACTGAATAAAAGCAGAGGTCATGTGACTGAGGAGGACTGTGGAACATCTTAATTGCTTTGAGTTTTGCACAGGCCTCTCTCTGGTGGTCACTTTGTATTCTCTACAGGCCTCAATTAAGATTTGTATTGAGTCCTGGATCCATTGAAAATGCTAGCAAGGGGCAGCTTCATACATGCTGCCACACAGTGAGCTTCAGCCTGGTGGAATTCTTCCCCTAAACCCCCACCCTGCTCTTCTCTCAGCTGCTTTATTTCCCCAGTTTCAGGATGGGAACGGGTGCTGGAGAAGTTGAAGGTGATTGAAGCAGAATGACACCAGTGAATGGGAGCAGGGCTCTCGGGTCTCATGTCTTTTATCCTCGGCAGTGAAAGGATATGGAGGGTAGAAGCTCAGTCCGCTGGGTGCCAAGCTTTCCCACTCTTCAGTGAGTATGTGGCCCAGTACACAGCCCAGGTGTCAGTCACTGAGTCTGCCATCGAGCCTGATGCTGCATCTCAATGACCTCACACAAAAGTAGACAGGAGGAGGCCTGTGAAACTGGGAGTCATGAAAGAAGTGAGCTGGCAGGAGGAGAAATGCTAGCTGGGGTGTATATAGTTAAGCTGGCATCTTTTTTCACCATAACACCGCAGAAATGTATGGCCGCTGAATGGGCTCATGAATATGAATGAAAGCAAGTCTGCGCTAACATGAAGCTATAAGAAAATTTGTCCAAACAAACCAGAAGCTTTTGAATCAGGCAGCGTGTTGTTGTGTTTGACCTCCTCTGTGGGCTTCAGGCCAGCTACTAGAATTTTAGGCAGTCAGAAGAGCTCCTCAGGTTCCATTAAAAAAAAAAGTCTTAAACATTTGTAAAGTGATGTTTTCAAGGTTATGAATATGCTTGAATTCCATCAGAGTCTGGTGTTTCATCAACACTTTCACTCATGTCAACAACAAAACTTTATTTCAAATATACTTTAACAAATATTTGAATGAAATGATCGTGTCGTTTAAATTTAGATGTGATTATAAAAGTTGGAATTTTTTGGTAAATGCTTGAATATAAAAACTGTAGCCAGTGTTCCATCATCCAAAAAGATGTTTCCATGGTAACACATTCTTTGTTTTGTTTTTTTAATTATGAGGAAAATTATTATTATTATTCACAGAGACCCAACAGTTCCACCATGAGCAGGCACTTGGTGACGGTAGCGAGGAAAAACAGGCAGAAACCTCGAGTAGAACGGTGCAGCTTCGAGAAATTTGACATATGCCTAAAAGTAGTAATAATGATAATAATAAAAGTAGTATTTCTAGATCACATGCACATGCATCATGTTAGGTCCCCCGACAGTCTAGTCCTATAGCAGCATAACTAAGGGATGACCTGAGCCAGCCCTAACTATAAGCGCAAAAAGGAAAGTCTTCAGTCTACTCTTGAAGGTGGTGACCGTGTCTGCCTCCTGAACCCAGAATGGTAGTCCTAAGAGACTTATTGGAGCCGCCTGATAACAAAGAGTTACAATTGTCCAGCCTGGAAGTAACAAATGTGTGGCGATGTTGTGTAAGTGGAAGAATGCAGTCCTTGAAAGTTGTTGTATTTCTACTCAGAGCTTCTATCTGCATGGTAAACCCCCGGCAGTCTCTGCTTGAATTTCATTCCTCCCTGTCTGTGTGGTGAAGCATTTTCTCAATGACTTTAGTCTCCTTCTGCCGTGTCCTCTCTCTGCCCCCTCCCCACCCTCTAGTGTCCTCTATTACTACTACTTCCTGCCATGTTTTTGCCCCCCCCGGTGTTTCCCCACAACGAGCCACATGATTGGGTGAACTGGCCTCCTCGCGACTCACATTTACAGTAAATTTAATTGTGCCTCCTCGTTAACTTGTTAAGCTTCCCGCGCTGAATGAAGGGGGAGTCCAGGAAGCACGTGACAAAATCGCTTCCTGAATCGGCTTGTGTTGTATGCTGAACTGAAGTAGATGCCCACCGGTATGCACATTGGCTCAGTATGTATCTCTGCATGCTAAAATGTCCAAATAATCAGTGATCGTTGGTTTGAAGCAGAGGATTGTGGGTGTCTGGGATGGTGCTGCCTGACTGCTTTTCCCAAAGAGATGTGACTCGTCAAGCGGTGCCAAAAATGACAGAGTCATGAGTTGTAATTAGTGTGAGTGCATGTTTGGGGAGTGTGGTGTTGGGATGTTGAAGAGTCATAATGACAAACTTGAGTTTATGTTTATAGCACCTCTGTAGACTGAGTGTCACAAAATTCTTCACACATCCATAAAAACAACTCGGTGTGACCGTCACACACGAAACCTGCACAGGCTATAAAACTTTCTACGAGAGACACAAAAGAACTGAATCCCGGCTGTGCCCGAGTGTCCTTGGGCAAGATACAGAAAATTGCCTAAATTTCTCCTGAAGGCTGTGCCATGGGTGTGTGAATGTGATGAGCAGTTGGCACTTTGCATGAAAGCCAGTGTCAGTATATGGATGTGTGTGTGTGTGTGTGTGTGTGTGTGTTGTATAGTGTAAAAGAGCCTTGAGTGGTCAGAAGGCCATGAGGGTTAGAGTTCAGTTTTTACAGTACAGTGGATGAGGCTGGTCAAAATTCACTAATGTTGAAGTCCATGTGATGCAAATCTGCTGCCACCAGGAGCAAAAGTTTTCTTCACCCCCTCGATCGGTTCGTGTGTGTGTGTGTGACCATAGCCTAATGCCAGCACAGCCAATACAACAATAAAACACAACCACATCAGTGAGAAAGGCCTGTCTGTGTCGCAGTCCACGTTGCTGACGGATCTGATGTTAATAGACAGTATATGGGCTGTTCCAGAGCCACCACTGCAAAAGAGTGACAGACTGTAAGCCCTGCAGCAGACCTAAGAGTCCAGATGGGAAGTATCCTGTAGCCTCTGTCAGCCAGTACCGTGAAGTCACTGGCAGTCTTTCTGCAGCGTCAGGTAAACAAAGAATAATAGTTGTGCGGTCAGGAGCACACAAACAATAGCAAAGCGCTGTGTCATGGCATGATTAACACTTCCAGCCTCCTAACTATTGGTGCGTTCAGGGTCTGTTTTTACAACCAGGAAAATTCAGAGGTTCATGATGCAGACTTTCACAATGTGCTTTGTGATGTTGTACATCAATACATGTTTGACAAGAGGTTAAACCACAGCTGCTCAGTCATAAACACTGTCTTTGAGCAGCTTAAACCGCCTGTAACAGTGGACTTAATGCCTGGACTCCAGTCTTCACACCTCGCAGTGTCTCAATCCAGTTTATGGGATGTACTTAGAGTATAATGTATCCTGAGGACAGAGAGAAGGCTGTTTATCTAACTCATCCATCGGGGGGCAGGTCTCACTCGGCTTCCGAAATATTTGTATTGCAGGAGATCACAGCGGAAAAGGGGTTTGCCCTTTACTTCCAGAACCACATCCAAATAGCAGATGTTCTTGCCAAACTCAGCAGGTTGTGCAGGGGTGGAATATTTGCTTTTGGAGCAAGTTTGTCTTCTGAAGGTCAAGTGCTTCTAGTCTGAGCTTCAAAGCAGAGAATATTACCTCCCCGCTCCATTTTGATCTCTGACCCAGAGTGAAAATGCAACCTCACTCTTTGTGCAGCTTTGTGTGCTCTACTTTGTATGTTCTATATAATCTATCTGCCTATCAGTCTGAATGTGTGTATTGAAAAACTGGAAGGACGTGTATAAAAATAGCTACAATAACTACATAGGCTAGCTGTAAAAACACAATCGTTGTTATATTTCCGATCCTGTGAGTCAAACCAGTACAATGCATGCTTGTTGAACAGGCAGTGTTGAGGATGGTCGCTGTGATCGGGTAAATTTGAGGAAAATACCAGAAGAACGTGCTCATGTTGGAAGAGAAAAAAGCAGCCAGGGTTGGGTTTCTCTTCTCGTCCAGACTTCCTTCCTCAGAGCAATCAAATGGGTGTAGGTCTATGTGTCATGTTCCACTTTCTGTACAGGCACAGCCACATCAGCTGCACACTGTAAACTCCTCTTTGGGTGGTGTAAATATGACAACACAGGTTCATGTGTAGTTCAGGTCTGTGGGCAGGCTGGCAGCTGCGTGTGTTTGAGTGGTGACAGTGTTTTCAGATGGTGTAAAGATGAGGCCACTTCTCTCCACTTAAATATGGTGTTTGGTTAAAGTTAGTGCGGTTTAGAGGCTGCATGAGGAGATATCTCATTTATGTTATCTCTGATCATCTGAACTTGAGCTGAACTCTTCTCTTCACACAAACAGGAAGCTGCTTTCATTTCATTTAATTACACCAATTCCTTTCTTTCTTTTTTTTCTCCGTAGGTATCGTTCAACGTGAGCGTGGAGGCGAGGGGCTGCCCCGCCCGCGGCGCTGACCAGAGCTTCACCATCAAGCCGGTGGGATTCAAAGACCGCCTGGAGGTGGTTGTCGACTATCAGTGTGACTGCGGCTGCAGTCGGACGGCACAAACCAACAGCAGCATCTGTAGTTCTATAGGTAGTTCACCTCACATCATGTTTTTTATATCGACTTCTGCACATTTTACTGGGATCTACAGGCAGCGGAATGTTAACCTTAATAATAATAATAATAATAATAGCCCCAATCAGATTAGAAGAACCTGTTTTAAATAGTCCTTTATTTAATTTCTAAGAGCAGGTTGAATCCATCCTAAAGAAGAGATTAGGAGTCAATAGATAAATAAATCCACAAATTTGTCTGTATTGATTTTAAACAGTAGAAATATGACTGTTGTGTAGTTTACAGTTTATCCTTTGTGACTGTTTTATGTTTCACAAACTTAGTAAGAGCAGCGCATAATTACCGTCTTTATAGTGTTGTTTAATTAAATAATCTAACATGAGAGGGCGTGCTGTATCATCATTATTGGCACGGCAGTGATAGTCATTGTAGGGCTCGTCTGTATTGGCTGGCCTTTGTCTTTCAAAAATAACATTTTCTCTGCTGTTTGATCTTTGTTGCACACAAAGGAGCAGCACCTGTGTTAATGACGCTCTGATTAAAGAAGCTTGATTTATAGATTTCATAACAGGAGGTCAGTCTCTGTAGGAGAAAAGATAGAACAAAACATTTTTCAGATTTATTTCTTTACTGTAGCTGATAATTAAATCAGTGTTCTTTAATGAAGGTAATTCACAGTGCTGTTTATAGCATGTCAGAGATCAAACCGTTTAGCGTATTGTTCAGTTATATGTTGCATGTCTGCAGTAATGACCATAAACCACACTCTCTCATGTAATGTTGCACATTCAAACTGCATACATCAAATCTTTGAAAGCAGGGAAACATAAAAATGTAAAAATCAACTTCTGTTTTGTTGGTAAAAACCAAAAACCATGAGCTTTGTTAATCACACAGGACTGACCTGCTTCCTGTAGTCTGAAACTTTGAAGGAAGTTGAACACCTCAATCAGCGTTGTCAGACCTGCTATTTTAACTTCAGAAAGCGAGGAAGACTCCTACTTTTCCCCGATTAATTGACTACTTTGTTTGGCATGATTATGGAGAGGTTCTCTCCTGTGGTAGCTGTTGTTAAGATAATGATGGCCATCAAAGCCAAAATTATACTCCTAACCATATTTTTAAACTTGAGCCGTATAGATATTTGAAGTGGAGGAGCTATGGAGTTATATCAGTTATCATCCTGTAGGAATAGATAAAATTATAACTTTTTAAATGGAAAGTCAAAAAACACTCAAATCTGACTGGAAACATTTCAGATTCAGGAGTTACTGAACTCTCTTAAGACCTTTAAATGATAGTCAAGCTGAAGAATCCTGCAGAATCAGTTAATAAAAGGACGTATAAATCTATAATCAGTCAGCAGAATGAAGTCTCTGCTGTGCTTGCAGGTACTTATAACTGCGGGACTTGTCACTGCGAGCCGGGATACCTGGGTGCCCGCTGCGAGTGCCAGGAGGGCGAGGCCAGCAGCATGTACCTGAGCGCCTGCCGGGAAGCCGAGGGCAAGCAGATCTGCAGCGGGCGAGGAGAGTGCAGCTGCAACCAGTGCCTGTGCTACGAGTCCGAGTTCGGCAAGATTTACGGCAGCTTCTGCGAGTGCGACGACTTCTCGTGCGCACGGCACAAAGGCATCCTCTGCTCAGGTATGAGCATCAGTTCTGGGTTCAAACTCTGCTGTCAGGGTGAGGATGAGTTGCTGTGCTGGTAGTGAGGTGGCAGTTAGAACTGCAGCTGTACCTCCCTGCACTAACACTGATGAGAATACAAGCTGACATCAAACACACTGCCAGCTCCTCAGATCTGTCGTGGGTTATAATTAAAAATTAAAAATAATGCACACTGATGATGGTGAGTCATGTTTCCGTACCTGCTCTGGGTGTGTCTCTGTGGTTTGCCCTCTCCTGGCTACACTATGACAGACCCAGCTTTTTATTTAGTGAGCGAGCTCAAACAGTCACCTGCAGGGCTGCTGGCTCGCCTCCCAGAAGAAGCTCTGAGGAGCAGCTGCAATAGTATTTTAGATGTTCAGCTTGTGTTTGGCTTCTTGGAGCGGCCTTGATTTTGGATGACACTTGTCTTGGACCTCTCAAGGACTGGAGGGAGACGGAGAGATTTGCTTACCGGAATAGAAATCTACATGAGTCAGATTTAGCACGAGTGTTGTGTGGCAGATTAAAAACAAAGAAGGTTGAGATTTTCTGGTGCCCCTCGGGGCTCTGTGGCCTTTAATTATCCACGTTTTGCCATCCTGAGGCACGATTCATGTGACTTCCAACTTGAAGTCCTTTTGCTCTCGCTGAGCCGTACCTCGCTATGAAAGGCAGGTTTTGGCTCAGGGTTTCTGGTTAGCTACACCACACTGGCCGAGGCCATTGTATTCCCAGAACATCGGGTCCAAGACTCTGCTTTCTGGTGAGAGGCCTCCTGGCCGGAGGGGAGGGAGGGGTGAGGTGGGGTGGGGGGCACTGGCTCATCCCCAAGCCAACGGCTGTTCCAGTGGAACCACAGAGAGCGCTTTGTGACAGTGGGGCCAGCTTTGGCGCGATCCCCTCACACAATGCCTGCCTCTATTTATCTGTATCCAGCAGAAAGAGAAGTCTTCGTTTGAGACGCTCTGAATCCACACATGCAGAATGGCTGTTTGTTTGTGCCATCATCCATCCGCAGTCATTAAATCTTAACAGTCCGCTACCTTCTGCTGCTCCCTTCTCTTCTCTTCTTTTCTCAGCCTGGAACATTAATGAGTTCCTAATGATACCAAACGGTACACCTCCTCCACGCTTTCCTCCCTTCGCTCCTCACAGTCTGTCAGTTAATTATCACACAGGAGTGCCCTGTGCGCGGCGTGCCCGCATGTTTCTGTAAGCCCGCTGCAAACGCTGGTGAGGTCTGCTCAGAGCCTCTCGGCGAGCACAAGTATCTTGTAAATAGTTTTGTGCTGCACCTGGATTGGTCACACTCCAGCGAAGGCCTGCTCATTCGTAGTCTTTTGTCTGGGAAAGCCTTCAGACTGACAAACCGCCGAGAGGTGCAGCAGATTTTATTAAAGAGGAAATCAGCTGGCAGGGTATCCTCTGCCTTTACTTTTTTTCTCTTCGTCTCCTTGAATGTCTGAAAGGAGTTTTCCCATGGAGCGCACTGAGCTGCAGTCTGTGTATGCCGGTTCAGAGAGTGGCACCCATCAGGTTTGGTGTCAGATGTTGAACTTGTGATATTTCTTCTCCTGGAAACACGAGCTGCTGAGCAGTTAGACCACAAACCTCACTGACTGTTCAGTCCTGTAGCTCAGCTTTGTAGTTTACCACAGTGCGTCAGTGAACTAAACACAGACAGCATGTCACACATGAGCAGTATGCTGTCATACAGTCTGACATGGCGTCCTGATTGTTGTTCTTAACCTTTATTATCACTGACACATATGGATGGATGTTAGCAAAGCTGACATCCATCATGAACAGCTCCTCTCACCTCCTGCATCAGACTGTGGAGGCCTTAAACAGCTCCTTCAGCTACAGACTGCTACTCCCATCATGTAAGAAGGAGCTCTGCCACAGGTCCTTTATTCAGACAGCTGGCACACTCTTCACCACCAGCATGACTTCAGGACTTTTTCTTTTTCTTACTTATGAATAATTTATTATCAGCCTTGTGTACACGGGCTGCTGTGAGCAGTGGGTTTCCCTGGTGTGGGGTCATTAAAGTCTGTCTTATCTTAAAACAAGGTGGTGAGATCGGACATCACTGGACATGCATGCTAACATACATGCTGCCTGGTTCAGAGACGTTGACATGTCGGATGTTTGACTGTTAAGATTTCATCCATGCAGCTTGTTGTGAGGACACAGTCCTCCACTTCCAGCCGTGCTCACACAGCTGTGTGTGTGTCTGCACACATTAAATAGGTGTGTATGTGTCGCAGTGACACAAGGCAGCCAAACCGGCCAAAACCACCAGATCACACAGCTCCCCAGTGAGCCTCTGAGTTTTCTGCTGCAACGCTCAGCAAATGCTTGTTAGATGGAAGAAGAAGCCAAAAAGGATGTTGAAATTTTTTATTTACCACTTTTTATTTTTACTCCAAGTGAAATGTGTCAGTGAAATCTGCTGCTTCCATTAGCGACTCTAAACAAGATGTTTTGCTTCTTCGCCTCATTCAGCTGGTGTTACACGATGTTTGCGCGATGCTCGGCTGTGATAAGTTATCTCTGCAGCGGCTCAGGTAAACTCACTGATGCTGCTGAATGGATGTGCTTACTGCTGCTTTTCATCAGAAAGGCCTCTGAGGTGGCAGATCTGTAGTGACTGACTGAAGAACTGCTCCTTGGTTTATTTAAAGGGATCCACATTAGCTTATGCCAAGGCGACAGCTAGTCTTCCTGGGGTTCAGACAGTAATATTTAATAGAGCACAACAGGCATTACACTCTCAATATATATAAATATATATGTAAAAATGAAAGAAAAAACATTATACAGTCATGTATCACATAACCCAACCACACTCAAATAAGATGAGGATATAATTAGGTGTTGATACATTCTCTCTTTTTTTGGCCTTTTCAAGCTTTTATTTTGATAGAAACAGCTGTGGAGTGACAAGAATGCGGGCAGAGAGATGAGAGGATGAGCCCTCGCACGTGGGGCAGCTGCTCCACCAACTGAGCTAAACAGCGCCTGCCTTTCCCTTCATTTCAGTAGTAGTACTTTTAGAGTAATCAGTCCACTATTCACCCCTCCAGTGTTATAAGAATGAGCATTTCAGCAGTAAATTCTATTATTATAAAGAATTCAGGAGTCAGTATTATCCTGTGGAAGTATTTTAATCTTGAGAAGAGAACGTAAAGCACCTTTGTTTAATCTGCCTCTAAATGTTGCTTTCTATAGAGAATGTCATGCAGCATTGTTTTGGTACGGAGCTGTAACTAGCAGCTCTTGTTCTTTTTATTCTGAACTAAACCAGGATGAGTAAACAGAAGCAGCTGCTGCAGGAAATCTAAAGTGAGTCGCTCTGTGCAGCATATGTTTCTAAAAATGCTCTTTCACACAGCAGATGTGAAGATGTGAAGCAGGAGCC
The DNA here is from genome assembly GCA_023373845.1 of Nibea coibor. Lineage (NCBI taxonomy): Eukaryota > Metazoa > Chordata > Actinopteri > Sciaenidae > Nibea > Nibea coibor. The sequence goes on from CM041724.1 coordinate 2,143,842, forward strand.
TTGAGTTAAATCAGGTTTGCATCCTCTCAGTCAGTGATGTGATATTTTATGGTGCGTACTGATCATATACATAGAAGTCATGATAGAACTGTTGAAATTTCTGGCCTGAAACATGAAATATGAATGCCTTCATCCGTCTTTGCTGACTAAACAATGACCATACTTCTTTTTAATGACGGTCTTCGTTATTAACACAGCTCATTCAGTCACATCTTTCATACTTGTGAGATTTTTAGTCAAACACGTCCAACATTGTTTGTCTGTCGGATCTGTGAAGGAGCTGTGGATGGAAGCAGGAAGCTGGGAGAAGGGCAGAGTGTATCTGGGGTCACGTGACCTCTGCTGGACGACTGCCTCTGAATGTTCAGTAATCTTATCCCTGCTGCCGCCTGTCCTTGTGTTTATGTCTGTGTCTGTCCATGGACTCTGATCTTCAAGGTGAACGACGTGCAGCTGAGCTTCAGCTCATGAAAAGTTTACATTTTGGACATACAAGGTTTCCTGTGTTAGTTAATGGTCCGGCTGTAAACTCTTCCTCCTCAGACGTACAGTATGTTGATAACACTATGAGTCGGGCTCTTCTCTCCAGTCCTGCAGTGAGTCTTGACTTCCTCGTCCTCCTGCCCCCCTGACCCATATCTCCAGCGCCAGCTCCGCAGCTGCTTGTAAATAATGATCTAAGTGCTCAGCAGTCTCCGGTTGCCAGAAATAGCATGGCTTTATTATCCAGAGTTGCACAAACCTTCTTTTAATCCATAAATTAAAGTTCTGGACACCATGTGTAAGTCTTCCTATAGGGACAATGGGAACATGTGTGTTCATGCATGCTATTATTTGTGCTGAGCAGAACAGGAACACAAAGTGCCTTTAAGGTTTCAGAGTGGATCAGTTTTGTTGGTTAAGAACAAGAGATGAACTTTGTTTGCTTTCTAACAGTCTGACAGGAGGACACAGCGCAGAGGTTTGAGCTGTTTCTACATGTTGAAACACTGCTCAGAGTTTTACCATTAAGAAAATATGTGCAGCTTCAGCTGCAGGACTGCTGAAACAGAAGAACTCGTATTCCTATAAGTTTCTCTGATCTACACACAGACTGATTCATGCTGAGAGGCTCAGACAGCAGACACAGATGCTGCTTGTGGTAGGATTGCAAACTGTCTTGGTTTAATGTCAGGAATTCATTAAAATGAGACGGTTTGTTGTTGTGAGAAGATTAAAGTGTTTCCTTCACTGTGCTGCAGACATGAGCAGCAACTTCTCAGTGAAATGATTACCAACTCTAATTAAAGAATATTCTGCACTGGAGTTTATCAAATTGATGCTCACAGTGTCATATCATGTCAGGAGTATCTAGTTTTATCTTGTGTCTCATGCGGTTCAATGAAGTCGTGTTTCAGCTCCGTTTTGAATGCGCTTTAAGACTCTGTCCTCTCCTCCTGCAGCTCTGAGTGTGTGAAGTGTGTTAGAACTAGTGGCTGTGGTTCACAATGGAGTTTTATGTGTCATTACTTGAACATGCAGCAATTAGTCGGTCTGGTCTTCGTTAACGTTTGGCTGACACACAGGCAGTCTGAAGATCACTCGCAACAGCAAAGTCATTACTTTTTTTTTTTTTTATTAAAGACCAAATAATTGCCTTTAGGAAAGAAACATGAAGTCACATTTTCTTCCTCCTCACACCTTGTGAACAAGAAAGAAGACTGACCGTCAATCAAGTTGTAGTAAACTACAAGAGAAGTCCAATCTGTGGACGTTACTGACAGTGGATGAAAGTCACACCTTCAGCTCAGGAACAGATTTAAAATTTAGATTCATTTTTAATCAACTCTTGACTCCAAGAATCAAAATCAGATTGAGATAGAGATTCACACCATGACGAGTCAGAAACTACGATTACATCGGCTCTGATCAACAATTAGACAGTGAAATAATAGATATGCAAATGATATTAATTCTGTGGAGGCAGCACAATGGTTCAAACACGACTGCCTTCCAGTGTCTGGGGAGTTTGTGGGTTCTAGCTGAGTACTCTGGCTTCCTCCTACAGTCCAGTTTTTGCAACATGCAGGTTACTTTTTGGCTGATTCTTAAAAATGAGAAAGAATAGATTCTGCATCGCTAGGGTGTGAAAGTTAAAAGACAAAAATCTGTCTATCAGCATCATGTGACTTATTGATTGCAGCAACTAAGACTAAAAGTCACAGATGTTCTTAACTGTTCCCTGTGTGGCAGTTACCCATGCTGTGTATTCTGATATTGCTGAAACTTTGAAAACACTCCAGACTGCTCCCCAGTCAAAGAAAAGTGTGTGAGCGTGTGTGACTGATCTCACTGAGCAGCACCTGACAGTCGGCCCTCAGACCCTGAGGTAAAACAAACACACACCGGATGACTCCTCCTTCTGCTCCCAGCTCTTTGAGACTTGACTGAACTTGACCACTGCAGACAAAGATCTCATGTTTCTGCAGTGAAATCCTCCACATCCAATGCCACACCCTGATCCCACCACTGTGTACACCCTAATAAAGTTCTTTGGGAACTCGCAGGTGTTTCTTTGCACTGTATGTTTGAGGTCTCTGACTAGATCTGACTTCATTTGTGTGCACTTGGCGCTGCAACAGGCAACAAAAGAGGTTGATATCTATATGGAAAAGTCGCCTGACAGAGACATGTTTGCACTTCCACCAAGTGAAAAGTGCTGGAAGTGTTTGGTTCTCAGGTTGTTGGCTCAGCAGCTGCTTTCACGGCTAATGTTGAAGGCTGTCTGGCTTTTGGCCAGCTCAGCCTCTTGGGTGTTTCTTCAGCATGAAGAGCCCCCCAGAGGTTCCCAGGATTTACATCCTTAAAGCTCAGCAGCTGACTGTGATTGTTTCAGTGGGATGGGCGAAAGAAAATCACAGCTGCTTGCTCAGTGTTAGGTGCACGTTGCGGCGTCCACCGTGTGTTGAACAGGGTGCTGAAAATAAGCAAAGGAGGGCTCCTGAATTCAGCTTTTGAGTAGGTTTCAGCTGGTGACCAGAGTGGAGCATTTAGCAGCTTAAGAGACAGATTTTTCCCTCCGGAATGGGTGGAGACCAAAAACAGAGCTAAAAGAGAGAGAATATTGGACATTATTGCTTCCATCAGGTCATCAGTAAGATGTCTCCAAATGGATACTAATTTTGCAACTGCTAGATGAGTAAAGACGCAGCTGTAATAATCTTACAACCATGTCAGTGTTGTTTTTTTCAAATTGTGATGGTAGATGACTGGATCAGAACATCTCCAAAACTGCAGCTCTTGTGGGATGTTCAGCACCTATCAAAGTGGTGCAAGGAAGGAAAAGTGGTGAACAGGCAATGGGCTTATTGATGCACATGGGGGGAAAAGATGTTGGAAAAAGTTAATGCTGGTTCTGACAGAAAGGTGTACACACAGTACATCACAATTTGTTGCGTATGGGACTGTGTAGTCGCAGACCAGTCAGGGTGTCCATGCTGAACCCTATACACTGCAGAAAGCAGCAACAATGGCTATGTGAGCATCAGAACTGGAAAGAAACATCCATCCAACTGTATTCCCTGATATGGTCTCTCTCAGCAGGATAATGAGCCCTGCCACAAAGCTAAAAGGGTTCTGGGATGGTTTGAGGAACACAAGCTCCTCAAGTTAAGGTGCTGAATTCCTCATATCTCAATCCAAGAGACCAGGTGTGTCAAACTGTTCCACAAAAGGGCCGGTGTGGCCAACCAAGCAGCAGCACATCAGACTTGACTCATTTAACCAACTGATCTCAGTCTTCAGAGAGTTGATTGGTCAAACTGTGTGCTCTTGGTTGGTTGGAACAAAAACCTGCAGCCACACCGACCCTTTGTGGAACAGATTGACACCTGTGCAATAAAGCATCTGTGGATGTGCTTGACAAACAAGCTCGACCCATGGAGGCTCCACATAGCAACTTACAGGATCTGGAACATCTTGGTGCGAGATACCACAGCACACCTTCAGAAGTCTACTGGAGTCCAGGCCTCAACCAGTCAGGGCTCTTTTGGCAATGAAGGTTGACGTACACAATATTTACAGGTGATAAAAATGTTATGGCTGATCATCTGCTGGAGGTCCCACTGGAGCTCCTAAACATCCCCACAGAAGAAGTGATGAGTTTGGTAATGGTCTCTACCATAGTGCTTTATGTTAAGCTTGTGTCTTGTCTTGAGTTCTACCAATTGATCCCAGTTCTAACCCTATACCCAAAGGTAGAGATGCCACGATGTAAAGAGTTCCAGAGGTCCAGCTAGGAGAGATGGGACTTGCTATCTTGTGGCCAGATGGAGATTCTGTTTAATCCTTTTGATTGTCATGTCTGCAGTGCCAACCATCTGACTCAAATTACCATCAGTTCCCGTGTCTGTTATGAAAACATCATCAAACTGAGCGTGCAGTTTTCCAGTGTTGTAGATGATTACAACTTCCTGCAGCACTACATGGAGTGTCAGCACAAGAAATGCTTACACAGCAAGTGTCAGCATTTACCAAATAGCTGGTTCCCTCAGAGTTGTGAACCTAAGGTCACAGAAGTAATCATCTTGTCTCCAGGTCGCCTCTCTGTGATTCTTCTTCTGTCCTCTGCTTACTGTGAGTAATGCCAGTGGATGCTGAGGTATCCTGTGACTCTGAGACTGATGAGAATCTAAGTAAACACTATTGTCATGGCTGATAATGACTGTTGTCTGTTGAGCATGTGATTGTTATCCATGTAAAAAAAAGCAGTGGATACCTGAAGTGCTCCCAGTCTCAACACACTGCTCATACAGAGCAGATATTGGCATTTGTTTCTTCTGATGACGGGTAGCTTTGCTCGGCATACAAGAGAGAGCTTGTCTTGGCTTGCACATTTTAAAAGGCCACATTTTTTAGCTGTTTCACACTGACACACACATACACAACGATAGGATGCTAATATTGTATATTGCAGCTCTTTGAAGGGGAACGTGTTGCCTAAAATCATAGAAGACACACACCACAGGAGTCCCAAACTGAGGCTCATTCAGCACCTCTTAAGCTCTTTCACATATATCTTATTTGTGTCAGCAGTTCATAAACTGAAGTTTTAAAACACGTGTGTGTAGTTTTCGTGGTAGTTTCATGCCTCATGTGGTAACTATTTCTTGGCAAACAACAGATGGAAGCAGTGACTTCTTTCTGTCATAGTGAGGGTGCACAGCTCTCCCAAAGTGTGTCACCCCAAACTGTGAGATATATATATATATATAGTTTTATCACCCAATAACAATCAATCAAATCTCATGACAAATGTTTCAAACACCACCAGTAAAGGGTTAACTAGTGAAGGAAGGTGAAATACAAATGAGTCTCTGTTGGATACCTTACTGACTCCATGCAGACATAAACGGTATAAAAATCATTTCTTGACACAGTTTCAGACTTAGAGTGTGAGTGTCACTGTGTGTGCTTTGATAAGACATCATGTTAATAACTTAACTGTAGAGCTGAACTTTGGACCGGTCAAAGCAGGAATAATTCCCTCTTTACTGCTCGCTGATGGGCAAGGAGTCATTTTTCCATCAACCACAGATTTCTGTACAATAACATAAAAGTCTGTTGGATTTAGTGGCATCTAGTGGTGAGGAGACAGATTACAACCAACTGAATACCCCTCTACTTCCAAAATGTGGAAGGCACCTTCTAGAGCCAGTGTTTGGTTTGTCTGATCTGTGCTACTGTAAAAAACATAGTTCTGCATATTATATTCCATATTCTGTAAACAGTGATGTGGTTAGGTTAAGTTGAGTTGTGTCCTCCTTAATCTGACTTTAAACATTGATGTGGCCTAATAATGGAATGATTTTGATGACATGCACTATATCGAATTGTTTCAGTTCCCCACAGAAAACTCCCCGTCCTCTGAGCTAACGTTTCGCTTCCCCCCACCTGCTCTCATGTTAAAAACTGCATTAGTGGGATGTTGTTGCTTCATGCTGCCGCCCTCTAAATCTGACAGCGCTGTCTGCATTGAATCAATCATAGCCCCTCTTTAATAACACAACATAACTCAAGTCTTTTAAAATCTATGAGTTATATCTGGCTTCTTGAAACGCAATTAATCTCGAGAAGCATTGGATGACATTTACTAGCACTCCCCCTCCGTCGTTTCCTTAGTTTGCTTCTTGGGTAGCAGAGCTCTGATTTTATGGAGGCAGACAGAAGAGGGTCTGTGTGTGTGTTATCTTATCAGAACAGTATGTATTCCAGCCTTTAGCCCTGAAGTAGGATTAGTAATGGTTCATCCTGAGTGACAGAAAATGAACTTCGACGGCCTCCTCCATGAATCCTAAACAACCACACAAATGATACAAACATGTTTTTCATGTTTGTCAAGGCAGATTTTTGATGTTCTTTCTCACGTCCAAGAGTTTGCTCTTTTCCCTGGAAAAACCGAATGCTGCAAACAGACACAAAGTTACAAAGAAGCTCAAAAGAGGAAATAAGTCCATCTTGGCACATCAAAAACTTGAACTGAGTTTGAATGCAAAGCTTCTCTTTCATTTTTCTCTCGATGTTTTTCACTCAAACACACGCAGACAAAGAAATCCACTCTGAAGCCAGCGTGAGCCTGCGACCAAACAGTAATCTTATCCCGCAGCCTACTGTATAATTAGGCTGAGTGGTTCTGGTATTGTTCTGCTGTCAGAGCTCTCATTTACAGTGGTGCAGTCAGATTCTGCGCTCCTTCCCCGGGTCAGGGAGGGGCTGCACACTGTGCTACATTTGTCTAGTCTCTGACATGAATGCACTCTGTCATTAGACATATTTTCTTTTTGCTTTAAATGAAGTCAGACAAAGAAGCAGCAGATGAAGCAGATGTGGTCGTATTAACGGGAGTACTTGATCACAGTCAAACATTTCAAGTCCTTATTTAGAATCCACTGTGGTGGCTGTTCCATCACAGAGACCACCGTTGTGGCTGTGCTTGAATCATAGCAGCGATGATATTGTATGGATGACAAACAGCTGAAATGATTAAGCAGTTTTTTAAATAATTGTTTAAGCAAAAAAAAAAAAAACCCAGGCTGCTACCATCCTCTCAGATTTGAGCTTGTTTTGTGTCCTGCTGTGCTGTAATCAGAAACTTCTGTTTGGATTTTGGACTCTTTATCGGACAAAACAAGCTATTTAAAGCTGTCATGTGGGTTCCTGGGAAATTTTGAAATTATTTTTCACCATGGCCACATCAGCTGAAAGGAAATAATCATTATGAGCAGGCCTAAAAACAGCTTCTTCAGCAGAATATACTCACCCCAAAACCCCAGTGCCATGTCTCTGTCACATTGTGACTTCAAACTCCACCAGGAGCACTTCAGACCGTTTTTGCTGGTTTATCATTTGTTTGGATTCTGGCTGCTCTCTCTATGCCTGACTTCCAGTCGGCTCAAGCTGCTCCATGCAGATTGGCACTGGCTGCTCATGGCGTCCATCAAATATAAGATGGTATTCCCCATGGAGCCAAGCAGAGGCCCGCTTCTGGGACTATTTTAACCGGATCGAGGCATTGCCAATGGGGTTTAAAACATTGACTAGAACAGCCGCATACAGCCCCGGGGGGCCACAGTACACACAGAACGCAGCGCATCCGAGCCCGGTGGAATTTGGGGGGTTACACCAACCGGCCACTTCGTCAGGCACATTTGAATCATCCATTTTGATCCAGTTAAGTGGTAACCTCCATGTCTGGGAAATTAAGCCAATGCAGAAGTGTCAAAAAACTGCAGTTCCTCAAACATCCTCTTGAGGCTGGCTCCAGAACGAGTCAGTTTTAACTCATGTTCAAACAGCAGAAATAAACATGTTTACAGCCTGGTACAAAAAACAGTTTTGGTCTCTATAGCTAATTTCCCCGTTCATGACAACTGTACTGAGGGTGACTTTATATACAACTCACCTGTTCACGTTATATTAAGGCTTAAAGTTATGCAGGGTTAATAGCATGGCTGTTGATTCAATTCACATCATAACCACAAAGGTTGCTGCTTGGTTCTTACCCTCACCTGTGGTCATCAACTCTGGCTTTGAGAAAGATTTCCAGGCACAAATGGCTCACATTTAGTTTCCTTTGCTGAATGTCTGTCCAGACATGACCACAAGACATGCAGACGGAGTCCTTTGAGGAGCTTTTAGCATCTGATCAGGACGTCTGCCTGTGGTGGTTTTTGGTAACTTGGAGGAGATCCTGGGGCAGACCCAGAACCCATGTGAGAACCTGTCTGAGCTGCTCTCTGATTCCTGAAGGAGGAGCTGGAGGATGTGGGCAGGAAGAAGGATTTCCTTTGGCTGTCCTGTTGGCTCATAAATCCAATCTGTTAGTATAATATTCATCTTCACTTTGTAGCAACATTATTCTTAAGATTATATGCAGGTATGCCAACTCTGTACTGAAGGATTCCCACAGGGAAGTGTCAAGAGCAGGAAATAAAGCCTGTGTGCCTTCTTCCTCCTCCTATAGGCAGGCACAAATTTTCCTTCTTCCAGAGTTCTTGGTGTGATGTGATGCCGACGACCCAGGGTGCACCGCAAGCATTTCAAACATTCACTGAAGCTTTTCATCAGCCTCAGCTGAGAGCAGAAAATAGGGCAATTCTTCAGCCTGCAACTGGAGATGGAGGGAGGTTAGAGGGCACGTTTTCTTTCCATACGCACACAAACACAGCACAACCTCAGAGACACAGGCAGCTCTCTGACCACCGCTGCAGGAAGGGACTGTTTCTCTTATTTAGATCAACAGTGGGGAAGAGAGGGAGTGCTTTGACCCTCTGTCCAGGCTCTCTGAAGGCTGCCGCGTCATATCGGACACCGCATTCCTAATGAGGGTGACTGAGTTCAGTGTGACGACCTCTCTCGGTTTGGAGAAGATGATTCCTCCAGACCAAGATGAAGAATCTTGGCTGTCTGTTTCAGATCTGACAGAAGTCCAGTGCACTTGGTGTAATCACAGCTTGGTTTAGTGTTTCAGTGAATCTGATCTGTTTGGTTTCATTTGAGCTGCTGTGATGATTACACATTTGGCCAAAGAAAAACAAATAGAAGTGTTACAATTGTAGGTTTAAGTCCACCTCTCAAGGCTGCTCTGAAACAAGCCGAGCCATGTTTGCAGACATCTGATGGATTACACATCTGTGCCCAGTCCAGCTCATTGGACCTCCGCTGTCTTTTCTCCCCATAAAACATGCAGCGTGCATACATTCTCTGACTGTGGAAATATTTGGGTATGCACAAAGCTCTGTTCTGCTCTCAGATGTCAGATAGAATTTGTTCTGGTGCATTTAGTGTTTTTAAAATGTTTTTTTGTATGAAAGTAGCAGCATGAGTGGAGCTGCTGTTTGTTTTCAGATCCCGGGCTCTTGCTGTCTGGCACATCTGAATGATACAGTTCAACACCTGTGATTCTAAAAATAACCCAACAGCTCATTTCCTCTCCAGATAATCTGCAAATATTTACTCAAGCCTGTTTGGATGTGAAATCCAGAATGTCTCCAGGCAGAGAATGTGGGAATGCATTCATAGTCTGCCTCTGTACTGTATCTGCCTCGCTTTAGTGAAAAATATAATCTTAATCCTGTAATTGGACCTTTGAAGGCAGCCAGTCTGACAGCAGAGAGCCGATAATTCAGCCAGCATCACAGTTTTAGGGGGCTGCTGGTGCCGACCACAAGAAAGTAACCTCAGATCTTACACAGGTCCTCTAGAGGTTCCACCACTGCAGTTAAACTGGTGTGAGAAGCAAATGTAGGTACATTTTTATGTACACACCACTACTCAGCGAGCTCCACTGGCTACCTGTAGCAGCCTGCATTCAATCCAAATGCCTAATGCTGACCACAGAGTAGTCTGCAGTACTGCATCCACCCAAGTCAAATGTCCTCACACAGACATACAGTATGTTACCTCCCATAATGTGACGTAAATGTTGTAAAGCATAAATTAGAACATTGGCAGTTTATTTGACAGGGACTGTGAACATTAATAACAGTTAGGGGGGTGTGGCGGCTTGTCCACTAATCAGATTATTGGTGGTTCAATCCCCGGCTCCTCCAGTCTGCATGTTGAAGTGTCCTTGGGTAAGATACTGAACCCCAAACCTCCTGAAGGCTGTGCCATCAGTGTGTGAATGGTTAGCTCCTCAAACTGATGAGCAGTTGGCACCTTGCATGGCAGCCAATGCCATCAGTGTGTGAATGTGTGTGAATTTTATTGTTCATTGTAATTGTACAATATGGGGTCTAAGGACAGAGGGTGTCACTCACACAGATTGTAAAGCCCAAATAAAATTTGATTTGAATGGGTGATGACATGACAAAGTTATTGAGCAGAACAATATTATATAGAGAAGGACTCAAAGTTTACACATAAATACAATTACAAATAAATACATCAAGCCGCATTAAAACTAAATCACAATATGGTCCATTTAGTAACTGTTCCAGAGCTTTTGATTACAGTACATGATCTTCATCAGTAGATGGAGTTTGCTTTGAGGACAAAACGGTCTCTCTGTTTTTCTCACTCAGAAGCAGCAATGCAAGATGGGAATGAAGTGAGTGATGCAATGCTCTGAGCAGAGGAAGTGAGCAGCATGTGGGAGACCCCGCTGCACCAGGCTGAGCACTTTGACAGCCCACTGGCCTGCTTTGAGTTCACTCACTCTGCTGCACATTTGTTATTCTATGGAAGTGTACTGATGACAAAACCAGCTAAGAGACTGCGAACCTGTGGAGACCAAAAATAAATAAATAATAACACTATACACGTTCATAAAATATGGAAATGTAAAGATAACAAAGAATAAATAAATCTAGGACAAACTATAAGAATGAGAATAATCAGCTTTTTCATTTCACATTTGTTCATTTAATTCTGTATATATTAATACATTTTTAAAATATGTATTTACTATTAAATTAAATCATTCTTATTCTGTATTTTTTTCTTTATCTTTATTTAATATTTCTTTTTATCTTTTATTTTCATTGTTATCAACATTGACGGTTGCTTTGGGCTTATTGCCAACCATTAGCTCTAGAAACAAACAGTATGATTACTTGAGAATGTTATTGATTATTGATTTTTAAAACAACTCTGATGAGGTATTTCAACTCATGAAAAATGAAATGTGTGCTCTCTCAAGTCTTTCATCATCAGTATACTTCCATATGAGCCTGACTGTAAGTCATCTGACGGTTAACAGTGCTAACAGATGCTGTCAGCTGTTTTGCCACATGCTGTATCTGAAATACAGGAATGATTTGAAATTCAGGAAAACGAGAACTCCTCTGTCTGAGATCAAAGTCTCAATTTGATGAGTCTTCAGCTTCCTCTTCTCAACTTGGCTCAACTTTCTCCGGGCTGACTGATTGTCTCGAGAAAATGTCATGGAAAAGTTGCAAGAAAAAGAGGAAGGTCACAGCTCTGACGGATCTGAACACATTCCACCCCTCCTCCTCTGCCACAGCTGTGTTTATCATGAGCACGGTTTAATCTCACTATTGAGCAGCCAATCAAAATGGTACATGATACAGCCAAAAGAAGCATAGCAAGCTAATAACTAAAAGGAGGGATAAGAACCCATGAACCTTCTCCACACACCTTTTATGAGGCACAGTGATGGTGATGAGCGCTCATGCATTGTTGAGTGCTGCTGTTCTTCAGGATGCCAACTCATCTCAGGAGTGGTTAACTGTTAGCTATCAAGATGTAGATAAAGAGGGCAGTACCAGATGATTTGATAAGACCAAGACAACTGCATCTCATGGACTGATCCAAGCTAGTACACTCAAGCTGCTATTGCACCATTAGCATGACTGTGTTGATCTCTCTTATTTGAGTCATTACTGTTGTAGAATAAAGATGGTTCCTAGCAAGAGGTTGTTGGGTTGGGTCAGAATCCCCTGACTGGTTGTATCACTTTACTTTAACTACTTTCTTTTGACTTGGAGTAATTTTACAATTCATTTAGAGCTGTCTTTCTGGTCTCCACCAGGGGGAAATATCTGGTACTACACCAGGTTCACCAAATAGGTTCTTACTTTGTGTGCCTGTCATTTGGTGTTGAGCAGAACTTATCAGAGCTTTCGCTAATGAGAGATTAAACTAAAATAGGACCAGTCATGGCCTGTAAAAACAAAACAAGGAGCCGAAAGACAGTAAAACTCTCTAGAGCTGAGGAGAACTGTAGATTTAGGCAATAATTAGTTTTTCTTGTGCTACTACAACTACCCCAAATAAAATGACCCAAATATTGTTTTCTACATTAGTGCAGCTTCAGAGTTGCAGATCTCCTGCAGGATACTCCTTTCCAGACTAAAGGAATGTGGAACAATATGCACACACATGCAAAACTTCTCACTCAGACACAATGAGCAGAGGAGTGAGCAGGCCTCGTCAGGACTTGTTGAACAGTAAACTGATGTCTAAGCAGCTGCACTTGCACTTATTTTATCCTCAGCAAACTGTCACAAAAAGAGAAAGTTCTCATCCTCTGAATGCCCAAGCAGCAGTGCTGTCATTTAAGGACATATTCCCAGAGCTGGTATTGTGACTCAGCCACATGCCACTCGTCATGCTGGCCTCCACTGTCAGAGTTTAGGGCGGTGGTGATCCAGACACATAACCACATTACCCAAAAAAGGATTCATTTGATCAGTCTCAGTTTTTCCACCTTAAAAATGAACAGCCTATACTGAATAATTAACACAAGTTAATACAAAAATAGAAGATTTATTGCATGTCTGTGCCTCCAGACAGTTTGTTGCGCAACCCAGACCACTAAGTTGATGATTAGACGGAATGTTTCCTGTTGATTTCGAGAAGTCTCCGTGACCTCTTTGAGGATCTGGGTTTAATCAGACACTGTGTTTTTATTCCTCACTGGGTCTGAGGTCGAGTAGCAGCATAATCTGATTGTTCTCATCCGCGGCTGTCATGGGTGCACGCTGGACAGAAGGAGCAGCCACTCCTAGACAGACAGCAGTGATTTCATTTGTTAGTGACCCATTTTCTCCTCAGTCTTCTCTCTTCTCTTAGATCATCATTCTGTCTTCACTGTGTTTCCATCTCAGCTGCTTGAAAAGCAGAGATAACAGTTCTTTCATGCCTTAGAAGAATCTTTAGGGAAGTACCCGATAGCTATATTTAGTTGTAAATACAAATATTTGATTATTTGTTTCTATATTATTGTGTGTGTGTGTGTGTGACAGATCTTTGACTTTCAGCTCTGACAACTTCCAACTCCCAACCAAACTAAAACACATGATGCAGAGCTGCAACCAACAGTTATTTTCAGGAATACTGAATAATTCCCATCAGTTCCTAAAGAGAGAGAAGGTGAGGCCTTTTTGTTTTTGTCCAACCAACAGTCGGAACCCAAATTTAGTTTACTATGATACAGTGCAAAGAAAAGCAGCAAATGCTCACAGTTCCAAATCTGGAACCAGCAATAAGGGGTTGCCTCAGGCTCTGTAATGGAGCCACATGCTGCTTTTACAACAGTTCTGATCCAGCTGGGAATGCTGTTACCACAGTTTGTCACTACAGGATCATCACCAGCCACCTTTTTTCCGTCTCTGGATTAGTAGCTGTACCTTGCATGACACATCACAGTTCTGATGTTTTGTCCTGCATATTTCTTCTGATACGCACTGTGAATTCTTGGATTCGACCTGCCTTAGGGCCGTCTTGATGAAGTGTGGCCAGCTCCTTTATGTCAACTCCTTATCCATCTGAGATAGTGGCCTAATGAATGTGATCTTTGTGGAGGGACTTTGACCAACCAGTGTAAAATAAGCTTGTCAAGTAGCGCTTCCCTGATTCCAGCTGCTGTCCTCCTTCCATCAACGGTTCCTCTTGTCTCCGAGCGGCCTGTGGTAGAGGGAGAGCGTTCGCAAAGATGAACCGAGACGAATCAGAGCTTCAACATGACCCAGTGGGACACAGCACACTCCCTAAAAGGCCTGCCTTCTGTTGGATTCGTTCCTGTGCAGATAACAAGCTAATGAGTGTGCTACAAAAGGGGGCAGTTTGCTCCGAGCTGGTAGTGGATGTGGATTAGGTCAGCGCTGTAAAGCTCCAGCTGCTCCAGCTGTTCGCTGGTCCAAATGTTCTCTCAGGAAGAGGAAACTGGGAGCTCGACTGTGTGTGAGAATGTGTGCACATTATGTCATACTGTCTTTAAAGGCACAAAACTCACTGCTACAAAAAACCCAAAGTCCCAACAGACTTCATATGATCACAGCTCAGACCGCACACTCTGATACACACTATATGTTCTTATCTTAAGTGTTTGAACGGTCTTGTTCTTTTATGTGCTTCAGTCACTGCGGCTGTTATAATCCCTAGTTCACCTCCTGTAACACCTGCTGTTGTTCTTGTGTGCTCTCTGTTGTCCTAATTTATGGAAGTTCACAAAGAGCAGGAGAGTTTGTGAACTGTTACATCCCTGCCCCGTTCTCTGCTACATAAAACAGGAACAAAATGGAAAAGGTGGAGTTGTTGTGGTGATTGTTCACACATTGTTGGCCATCGTAGTGTACTTGTGTGGCAGCCACCCCCTGGTGGTATCACATGATGTGTTTGTCATTTTGTGAATGCACAGTTATTTAAAATATTGTTTCTCTGGTAGTAGGTGACCTCCTCGTTGTTCCTCTCTTTCCCAGGTCATGGAGAGTGTCACTGTGGGGAGTGTAAATGTCACGCTGGTTACATTGGCGACAACTGTAACTGCTCCATGGAGACGTCGTCCTGCATTTCGGGTGACGGGAGAATGTGCCATGGTCGTGGAAACTGCGTGTGCGGCCGCTGTCAGTGTACTGAGCCAGGGGCATTCGGGGATACGTGTGAAAAATGCCCCACCTGCCCCGACGCCTGCGGCACTAAAAGGTAAATGTACATCAGGAACACACTACACACCAGGCAAAGCAACCAAGAACACTCCTGTCATTTGATGGAGTGTGTGTTCATTATGGGACTGAAGGTGGAAAATAGAAACAAGGTGCAGCAGTTTGGCCTCAGGAATCCGCTTCAGTGATGAGACGCAGTCTGCCACACAGGGATGAGGTCAAACCATCGCCTGTGAGGTCCAAACCTCTCACATAACTCACTCACTTATAGACTTATCTGAGCTTTGATGAAGAAGTCATAAGACAGTTGTCCGAATAACTCTCATTCCATTTGTGACCCCTAGAAATGAAAGTGTTGCCCCGCAGTTTGAACTTGCATCAGTCAGTGTGGCAGCTCAAGCTTTGAGGTTAAACAGCTGTCAGATGTCTAGTAAAGAGAACAGTCCTCTGTGAGGGCAGAACAACTGCCCCATCCTCTCAACAGGACTCCTTACATACACATGGCTCCTGTTTTCCAAGGCAGCCTTGATCTTTATGGTACAACCTTTGACCTCTGACCAGACATCACTGCTTCCTCAGCTGTATGCTCGAGCTGACCAGTTCAGGTTAGGAAAGATGAAATGAAGCTGAGCAGAGAGATGCAGAGGCATGTACACACAGCAGAGGTGGAGGCTTGTTACCTTCACTGTGGGGTTTCTCTTGTACTTTGTACTTTGTACTTAATTAGCAGAAAGGGCAAATTTCAATTCAGTTTGACTTAAACAAATCAACATGCTCCCCCAGTCTAGTCTAAGCTGCAAACCAAGAACTGCAGTTCCTCAAACGTCCACTTGAGGCTGCCTATAGAACGAATCAGTCTCCATAGGTCCCCATGTTCAACTGTCCAACGTTCACAGCAGAAATAAACATGTTTACAGCCTGGTACAAAAACAGTTTTGGTCTCTGTAGCTAATTTCCCCGTTCATGACAACTGTACTGAGGGTGACTTTATATACAACTCACCTTATATTAAGGCTTAAAGTTACACAGGGTTAACAGCTCCAGGTTTTATTTTGGGGCTCAGGAGGTAGAGCAGACCATGTGAGCTTTGAATAGGAACTGCTGTGAGCATGTGTGTGTCAGTGTGCTAAGTGTTGTATGTATACAGCGCCTTTCTGATCTACCGACCACTCAAAGTGCTTTTCCAAATCCATTTAGCATTTATTTACTTTTTCAGACATCCAGACAGGTTTATGATGTTTAATGTCTCATGTGTCCTGCAGAATGTGGCGGCACAGTGCACATGCAGCTGATTCAGAAAGCCTGAATTCAAACAAGTAAAGTAGTTTAAACATGATGAAGATCCAGAATGCATCACAGCTGTTTGCTGCTTTGCGTGTTTCTGAGTTGTCAGTTTATTAGAAACACACAAACTAACAGTCTAACAGAGTGCACTGATTCACGAAGGTTCGAGTGTTTCAGAGAGGCATTGATTCAGCTGATCATTTTGTGTTCTCTTGTTTCTGTTCGGCCTGCCCTCGTCCATGTGGGTGGACACAGTAATGGACCCTGCCTGTGCTAATAATGAAATTCGCATGCAGGTCTTAACAAAGTCGCTGCATATGTGAAATGTCATGTGTTTGTTCCAGCGTTGTTAGCTGATGCACACTCAAACATTAAGTGAACACAGCCGCTGCGCCGTGTTTGTTTTGTGTTTGGTGCACGGTTGGCCCACTGCTCAGTGTGCAGCAGAGAAAGTTCCAGTGTTTCGAGGAGCGCAGTGGGACATTTCTTACAGCTGACATACTCGGAGTAAAAATAACAAACAGCAGAAGAAGAAACGCAGCAGACTCTGTGTCCTTCGAGTGCTCCATATGTCACGGATAAAGAAGAATACTTTTATAGATGTACGAATAAGTTTTGCTTCTCTTTTTCAGAGAGTGCATTGAGTGCCGGCTTTTCAACTCCGGGCGGCTCGCAGACAACCAGACTTGCCAGCGCCTGTGCAAGGATGAAATCATCACCGTGGAGACCCTCAGTGAGCAAACACACACTTACATACACCCACTATATACACACACACACACGCACACTGACCAGCTAGCTGGCAGAGAAAAGTATTCACATGTGTGGCATCTGCAACAGTTTCACTTTTCACATTACATACCTTCTTCCACTGTCACTTTTTATGAGGCATTTGGTGTTGTAATGGTGAGGCCCTGCTGAAGTACAGTAAGTCATCCTCTCTCACTGTGACACGTTGTCTGATGGGATAAAGAACAAAACAAGAAATGACTGAACGTGTAAGAAGCTAACATGTTACTGACCTGTAAAAAAAATCCTGTTACTTTACATTATATACACACTTCATTATTCAATATAATATCATATATTATGCTATAATATATTGATTTAAAATTCCATTGGCCCTTCAGCATGCAACATTACTGTGAGTGGGAGCAAATAACACAACAAGTTTATGAGGTTGGTGATGAGATCTCAGAGCTCCTTCTTCCATCTCAGTGTTCATTTATCAGCCAGATGCTGGTAAAACGTGCTGATAGGTAGCAGCCAAAACAACAATCTATTGACAGCTGGTAAAACTTTAACAATCACTAGCCGTTTGGCTGCTGGACAAAAAAGTTTATTTTGGCACTCTGTTGAAGAGTGCAAGTGTTAAATTTTCTGAGGAAAATGTCTACATTTCTCTGATGTCAGCTTCAGTAGAAATATTTGTTTTTAGCCCTCTGTGACCGTAAACTGGACATCACTGGGTGTTTGAGGACAGCACTTTGGACTCTGGGAAACTCTCATCAACATTTTCAGACATGTCATGGACCAAATGACTGATTCATCAAGAAAATGATCTGTTGTTGGCTGCAGCTCTACTTGGTTGTACTAAAGTTACTTTGGACATCAGCTTGGATGTGATATGTGTCTAGAGCAGAATCACACAAAGCAGCAAACTCTATAAACAATCTGCGAACGTGCTCACTGAGAAACTTTGAACTTCTTTGTTCAGCTTTTAAAAAGAACATTGTCATGGATCATTGAAGAATTCCTGCTGAGCAGGCAACACTGGCTTTTTGTTAAGAGTTCTCTGATGCCCTGAGCAGAGTGACATTGTGGGACTCACAAAGGACAGTTGGAATCAAAACTTTTGAGAGTTGTGTCACCAAGCAGAGCCTCACTGTAGACTTGTGCTTAGGGTTAGAGGTAGCAATTATCATATTGACTAACCCCAAGTTGTCCGACAACGTGCGCAGTTTTGTATAGGTAAGGAAAGGTTAGGCAAAGGCCAATGCTTGTCATGCATTAGGGTCGAGGATCTTGGTTAGGGTTAGGTTTGTTTGCCATGGTGAGTGATGAATCTAGGGTGTATAGGGGCAGTTTTCCAGATAAAAGTGTAGGGCTTGTTTAGTTGTTGAAAACAGTTTATGTTGCAGTAGGTGGAGGAGTTGCTCGTAGTCTGTCAGATATTCTGAGTTCTTCGTCATGATTATCACGTTGACTTTCACTGTGCTGCCCAAGAGAAGGGGGTGAAAAAAAGAGAGGGGTTAGGGTTGGATTATTATCTGAGTATGGCAGTTCAGTTTAAGCAAGAAGCCAGAGTGGTTCAGGTTAGGATAACTGTTTGGGAAGGCATTATGCTGAAGGCATTATGCGGCGGTTCAGGTGAAACATGGAGCCTATGAAGTTAGGGTTAGGATACCCTTATGGGAAGGTGTTAGAATAAGGAATATCCAAAGGCAGACATGTGGATGAGAGAGACTCGCCAGTTAGGGTTAGGCATGGAGCCACAGGGGTTTGGGTTTGGGTTTGTTGATACCCGTTAGCTTGTTGACATTCAACATGTTGTTTAAGACCTCGCACACCTCTGCGATCGGTAATGAAAGCACAGTGGCGAGGACTGGCCATTTGTGTCCTAATGTTTGTTATATGTGGCAGGTGTCAGTCTGGGCCTCTCAGCTCCATGCACACCTTCAGTCAACACAACAGGAAACAACCACCCACACCTCCACCCCCCTCATTCAGTTCAAAGAGTTCAATGCAGTTGAGGATAAAGTCCTTCCCTTGTTAAAGGGAGAATCCAACCAACTAAACAAGCATGTACCTGGTGCAAAGCTCTGCCTCTCCTGTGCCATTTCAAAAAGCAGGAACCTGCACTTTGAGTCCCGCTGTGTTGATGACGATGAGCCCTCCTATCTATGAAGCTTTTTTTACGTCCCTCACAGCCTGGAGGGAAACAGTCGGGAGATGTTTAGGAATGTATTAATAAGCACTCAGTGATTTACGGCCTCCATTGCTCTGCTGTGCAGCACAGAGGAGAAAGACGAGCCCGTCGCTTGTGTGTTTAGTTTTAGAGACTATTATAAGAGCATTCCATATTGGCCCAGCATGGCCCTGGCCCAGATCCGACATGTTTCATAGCATTCCCCGCTAGTTCAGCCATCTGACTGGCCTTAATGGACTCCACATGTACATTCCAGATACTTTGTGCATGAAATAGAGAGAGGAGGAGGGGGGCGGACCAGGGCAGTGTGACCTCACCCTCCCTTCTGAGCTTTTGAGACTTTTTTGGGTGATGAAGATTGACTGAAAATCAGGGCACCCAGAATATTAGCATCCTGATCACAGCTGTGATTTCACAGCACAGAAATTCATGCGATGTGATGATTGATGAACTCTTTGCTCGTCAGTTTCCCCTCCCTTTGTCTCTCTGTGTTCTGAATCTGAATCCAAACCTTGATGGATAATATAGTTGTGGTTATGTTGTGATTATGTTACCATCTTCAAAACAAAGAGGGCCAGATTCTCCACAATGAAGAAGAAAACTGACAAAAGCAGAGAAATGACTGTCCGTTTGGAAGAATGCTTCACAAAAACCTGAGTTTTCAGAATTTGTCTCTTTTATTTAACCTTCAGCCTCTCCTCTTTCCATTTTGTGATTAAATGCTGCATAAGCAGATGTACTTAAAGGTGATTGTAACATATCCATCTGTCTGTCTTTGCCTCTCAGAAACAGACGACCCCGGCGCTGTGCTCTGTCTCTACAAGACCGACAATGACTGTGTCATGAAGTTCACGTATTCTGAGCACGCCAGCGGAACATCCATCCTCACAGCTCTGAAAGAGCCAGGTCAGTGCTCCAAACAACAACAACACATGAGCTGTTCTGTCCCGTTAACACAGTGATTTGATCAGAGTTTGTTAGACTGTATTATGTAGCATTAAATAACAGCTTTTCATGAAAGTTTACACAGTCTTTGTTGTGAGCCTGTCAGCTCACAGCACAGACTAAGACTGACTGAAACTGTCTCTACACAAATGAATTAATTACAAGTGCGGTGTCAAGTGGAAGGCGACTGGCGAGTGCAGCTGCTGTTGTGGTTGATGTAGGTGCAACAGCTCAAAGTGCAAACAGACTGGGTGGAGTGACATCATCATAAATCAGAGGTGGTGGTGATTAATGAATAAGCTCTCAGCCAATTACAAAGCATGACAACAACAACGCTTCAGGAAATCATGTTATTGTATTTTCTTAACAGTTAATTATCCCCAATTCCATTTTTCCCACGATCACACGCAGCAACAGCTCTCTCTGAGTGAACCCCCCTCCTGTCTGTGCATAGCTCTGCTCCGTCGCTCGTTGTGCCTCCGTATTCATTTGTAACTCGACATCTACGCTGTCTTTGTCCCATATCAGAGTGCGGTGGTGGGACGGATGCTCTCACGGTGCTGCTGGCCGTGGTCGGCAGCATCCTGCTGGTGGGAGTGGTGCTGCTCGCCGTCTGGAAGTTGGTCATCACCATTCACGACCGACGAGAGTTTGCACGCTTCCAGAGCGCACGCTCGCGAGCCCGATACGAGATGGTAAGGATGAACCCTCCACCCCCACCCTCCACCTTCACCCTCACCAGTCTGGTATAGTTTACTGTTTGTGCTCGAGCCAAACTTGTTTTCATGCTGGTCAAAAATGTGTGGCGCAAAAATATGAAGCTCAGAGTCCAATTCAATAAATCACCACAAATTACAGACTTCAGTCTGTGATCTGTGTCTCTGGTGCATAAATATTGTGAGAGGGAATTCTGAAGAAGCCTCTTAAAATCCTGAAATAAAACAATGCTTCATAAACCAAAATAAATCAAAACCAAGAGACTTTTACATCGACATTAAGAGAGAAAGACATCCAATAAACCAGCTGACTAAGATTATGTTTTAGGCTATATTGGACTATATAATGTGAGAATTCTATATTTTATCTATGAGAGCCTGAACGTCCTCTGCTGCAGTTTAAAGCTCATCTTGTCTTCCTTTCTGCTCACAGGCTTCCAACCCTCTGTATAAGCAGCCCGTCTCTACACACTTTGTGGAAACAGATTTCAACATGTATGGGAAGTCTTACAACGGAGGGGTCCACTGATTCCTCAGCAGAGGGCGCGGCAGGACCGGTCCAACAAACAGATCCCTGGAGGATGGAGGGGGGTGGGGTGGGCTACAAGGACTTGAACACACTCATCCCTCTGCACGGGTAACAGACGTGAAATGAACTAGACTGTGTCCGAGGGGAGAATCTGTGGCCTTTTTATCTTTACGGAGGAGATTCAAGCCTACCACAGAGACGGGATGTGAATTTATTCTTTTCTTTCTTCATCTGTGTTTCATCGGCAGCAGCAGCGGCAGGCAGGCGGTCGAGCAACGAATCATGAACTCCTTGGTTTAGAAAGAGAGAGTAGAGTTAGTTGTGTGTTTGTTTGCAGTTACACAAGATAAACAGACTCTCTGATGAAAACCATAACTCTCCACACATAAACCCACACATCCATCCTTTGTACAGAGCAGACAGCAGCACACGTGGGCTTATATTTGTATTTTTATTTTTATAAAAACTAAAAATGCCTTTTTTAGTCTAAACTATGCACCTGAAAGAACTCTGAACAGTTTGAATATCACTCTGCATCAAATAACAGAATCAGATGTACAGGATTATTAAAAAGCACATGTTTCTGAAGGTGCACATGAAGATGGTGTGGTACTACTAACATTTACTAAGCAATAGACTTCTTACCTTCAGTTTGCACAGAAAATATTAAGAATCAAGTCTTTAAAGATTTCACTTTTCTTTTGTGTTGTGTATGTTGTTGTATGCTCCAGTTGCACTCCCTATCCCCATCTTAGTTGCAGGGTACCAACTACCCCCCTCAGCCTGAGCCCTTAAAGCAGGAGGATGGTGTTATTAATGTTTTTTTGACAAATCCCAACAAAAGACCAAAATCAACAATGTGGAAGTCTGTCAGTCTGTCTCATTGCTTTCAGACACAAAGAACATTTGTTTTTGGTGAAGATATTTTTACGAGTCTCTGAATCTCCTAAAACAGCGAGTTCTGCGGTTTGTAGCAAACATTACTTTATTAGTGGAGAAAACAGTACATTTTTAGGGGACTATTTTCAGCAGTGGATTGATACACATTGCTCAAAGCTCTAGTAAGTATTTAGAAGAAGGCTGAAATATGCTAGTTATAGTTTTCTCCTAAAAAAATCTGTTTGTTTCCTGTAATTGTAAAATGAAGATATTTGGGTGTTTGGACAGCTGATCAGACAAAACAGAATCTGAAGACCTTACCTCAGGCATTAGGAAGCTGTGGGAGGTGTAATCTTCTCAATTTCTCTAAATGAATTGAAAAAATAATAGGTAGATTAAACAGTAATGAAAACCATCATTATGTGCAACATGTGGCTCATTTTTGTGATTTTGAAACAAATTGAGCTCTGTACGGAAGCCCAAAGAGGCAAATGAAAATGTCTGGTGATCTATTTTCTCATTTCATCTAAGTCTGATCTAAATAGTTTTTTCTCCTGTGTTTCATGAACTGAGGACAGGTAAAAAATATTCTGGCAGCTGTAAAACATTGTTGTCAGGATCATTTTTGTTTGTTGATGTTCTAAATACTAACTAAAGAGATCAAGACTATCAAAGTTTTCTTACAGGTTTAATTTCTCTTAGGACACATTTCTAGACAGTAATGTCTCATATTGCTATTTTGTGTTTATTTTGTTCTTTTTCTCTGAAGGCACCTTGATGGTGCAGTGAGTGTTCTCTCGTGTACTCCGGGAATTGGTAACTGTAAATCGCCCACAAGTCTCAATATGAGCGTGTTTGTCTCTATGTGTCAGCTCTGTGGTGAATTGACGTGTTCCCCTCCTCTCGTCCAATGTCAGTTGGGATTGGCTCCATCCCTCTGCCACCCTGTGAAGGATAACAAATGAAAGATGA
This sequence comes from Nibea coibor, assembly GCA_023373845.1. Classification (NCBI taxonomy): domain Eukaryota; kingdom Metazoa; phylum Chordata; class Actinopteri; family Sciaenidae; genus Nibea; species Nibea coibor. The sequence continues at coordinate 2,166,981 of CM041724.1, forward strand.
ACGGATGAAATGAATGAACAAATGTTCTTAAGTCATAAACACAGGAGAGACAACAATTTGGATCAAATTTTTAAAAATGGATCAGTAGAATTTTTTTTTTCACTTGACCCTCTGGGCTTCCGTATCTCTGTGCCTCAGATAAGTGGGATTTATCAAGCTTTGAATACTCAAATATGTGTGTGTTGGAGCAGTTCATTGTTGGTTTTGGTCTTTGGGTTGGATTTCAGCAGTATAATGTGGTAAAATATGAAACATCACCAGAATTCACAGATGACTTCACATGATAAACACTGCCAAACCAGCACTGTGTTCACTGCTTTACTATGATAAAGCAGACTTGTTACAGTCTTGACAATTAGTTTTGGGCATACGGGACGACTGGCTGCTACATTATGAAGTCCCTGTGATGCTGGGTCCACCCTGTCTGCACAGGGAGAGGGTGGAAACTTTGAGACATCTCGGAGGAGAAGTGTCCGATGTCATAAATCTCCCGTCAGGGTTCCCACAGGAAGAGGTGGAGTCTGAACTGTCACAGGGAAATTCGACAGTGAGAAGATGGGTCGAGCGTGGGCGAGAAAGAAGGGCGGTCTGTGGCCTTTTTTATTCTGTGACAGTCGCACGGTAAAAGTGGCGTGGGACGTGGAGTTTGTATGTGCAAGAGTGTGTTTGAGTGAAAAGATTGTGTGCAAATAATATTCCATGGGTTTGTATGTTCATACGGTGCCAAATGAAATGAAATGTTTTCAGCTGGGGAGTTTTGACTTTGCTTGGCCGCGTGTCTCGGCACAGTTTATTAAACTCTCATACCCCACACGTTTATGTAGCTCACACATAAATCTCTAGCATAAAGCTCTTTCTGTACAGTTTTCACATGGACGAACAGTCCACAGATGGACTCACACCACTACATGTTTATGTAACGCTGCACACACAGCAAGAACAATAAATTTGCTTATGTCAAAAGCCGTTGAGTGTGTTGTGTATTCGTATTTACAAGGGCAGCATCACACGAGGAGTGGCATCGATCTGAGGGTCTAATTTTAACCATCACATGACTCTGCCTGTTTGAGTGTGTATACACACACTTCAAAGTTTAGCCAAACATCTGTTTGCACCGCTAACCATGCTCTCACATGTTTGATGTGTGATCGCACAGACAGAACGGCTCGTCTGATGCTGTAATTTACACCTCTCTGGTTAGACCCCTCCCAGATATGATGATCGTTATGACACAGGTTTCTACAAAATGACTGCATAATTGCATGTTCAGTTGCTTTCTTGAGATGAACATCATCGCTTTGTCATTTTAAAATACTGTACCTCTGTGGGACCAATGCTTGAGGACGTATTCTGAGCAAATGAAGCTGTATCTCCGTCAGCATGGTACTTTGATTTATGAATTTGTTGTTGTACATGTAGAATTTACAAATCTGAGTCTGAGTTTAGTGATTCTATTTACATACGCTTGAGAGGACAATAAATCTTCATATCTAACTTTCTACACACACTTGGAAAGGTTTGGACACACCTTCTCATTCAATGTTCTTTTTCTTTATTTTTATTTTCTACATTGAAAAGAACAAAAATATGAAATAACATGGAATTATGTGGTGAACAAAAAAGTGTCAAACAGACCAGAATATGTTTTATCTTTTAGGTTCTTCGAAGTAGCCACCTTTTGCTGTAATGAGAGCTTTGCTCACTCTCTCAGTCAGATTCATGAAGGAGTTTCTATCATGTTGAGCACTTGTTGGCTGTTTATTCTTCACTCTGTGGTCCTCGTCTCATATCAAACCATCTCAGTTGGGTTAAGGTTGATTGAGTGTGGAGGCCAGGTCACCTGATGCAGCACTCCATCACTCTCCTTCTTGGTCACGAAGCCTTGTCATAGTCTGGCAGTGTGTTGTGTTGTATCACCAGATGGGATGGCATGCCGCTGCAGAATGCCATGCTTAAGTGTGCCTTAAATTTTGAATACATCATTACATACATACAACTATTCCTTTTTTTCACTTATTCTTGGTGGTCTCCCTCAGTCGTGGTTTCTTTGCAGAAATTTGACCATGAAGACCTGATTCACACAGTTTGAACAGTTCATGTTGAAACATTTGTGAAGCGTTTATGTGGGCTCTAATCTCTGATGCCATCATTAAGTGTTTGATGGTTTTTCTGACTCTACTTGTCAACACAGTGAAATTGAAAAATTCTGCATTCTGACAGGAGGAAAATACATCTGTGATGTAGAACAAGTCAATGTTCATTCCTGTTTGAAGTGAGCTCACTCCCGGCTGGGTTAGAGTCCTGTGAGTCGCAGGGCTCAGGTTGAATCTGGCTGTGAGAGCGAGGAGGCGTCAGTGCTCAGCAGAGACTGTTAGCAGTCTGATAATTACTGCTGCACAGAGCAGAGGTCTGACCCTCATTAACAGAATCAATGTTTTAATTAGCTGCTGAACTCAGCTAACTCATCCAATGGATGATGGAAAATTGATCCTCGAGACATTTTGTCTCTGTTAGTGTTAGTGTTGTGTTTCAGTGTGACTCTTCAGTGTGAGTGGATAAACTACAAACACTTTACAGTGCATTTATGTTTTATTGTGTCTCTTTACTACTATGATACTACTTTGAGCTTTCAAGTATAAATAGACTGGGTCTATAGTCTGGATGCCTACCAACCCTCCAAATATGAAATAAGACATCCCACAGTCAGAATTCATGTGACTACACACGCTGGTCAAATGTTGCTTCCCTTCATACATAAGGAGTTGGCTCTTAATATCTTCACCCACAACCTTACCTTTGAGAAGTTCTGCCATTTTTCCCTCACAAATGAGGGGAATGAACACAAACCGTACATGCTGAAACTGCAGACAGTGGTAATGTATTTTTCTTTGCCAGAAGTGCCACCTGCATGTCAATGGAAACAAACATAAAACTAGTGGCTGGGCTCTGTATCACATCACACATGTGTTTCATGTGTAATATTAAATTTAAACGTATTCATTGTGGAGAAGACCCCTGCAGATTGTGTTAAATCTCCATTATTCTTAAGATTATATTTACTATGCATTGTGTCATCCAGCTGGAACAAGGCTGCATCTTTAGGGTTAGGGTACTCTTCTGGGAAGATGTTAGCATATGGAATGTCCAAGGTTCAAGGCAGGCATGTATGAGATGTTAGGGTCTGAATTAAGTCAGAGACTCAGTGGTTAGGTACAGAGCTGGAGTGGTTAAGATTAGGTTAGGGTTAGGGTTGGAGTTGGGGTTATGGGTTAACACACAACTCTCTCTGTGCTGTCCAATGACTCACACGGGGTTAGGGTTTGGGGTTACCCTGACAACACCAATATCTGTATAATAATATTTTATATCATCAGTTTTAAGTATTTTTGCCTGCACTTTACATACTGCAACTCAACCAGCTGCCACCCACACAATAAGTCAGATTTTATTAATGATTTCTGCCCATTAAACAAAGTTTTTCCTTGCCACTGTCGTCAAGTGCTTGTTCATGGTGGGAATTGTTGAGTCTCTTCAAATAATATTATAAAGAGTACAGTCTAGACCTGTTCTATATGGAAAGATGTATGAGATAAGTTTTGTTATGACATGGTGCTATAAAAATAAAAATGAATTCAATTCAATACATCATTTTTACTGAATCAAATAAAAAGTAGAAAATGCCAACATCAGACACTTCTGAACTACACTACTGAAGGACAGAAATTGGCTTGTGTTCACACCTTATTTTGCTTCAGCTTCAGTACTTTCTGACCCGAGCACACAGTGGATGCCGCCATAATCCAACGATAACATTCTACCATTCTACACTGTATAACTTATAACCCTCACTGCCAGGGATGATTAGGTATTGTGTTATTCTTACAAAAGTGTTTCTCTCAGCATAGATGTCTGTTTCACTCCGCACTGAGAGGAGGAAAGGGGAGCTGCAGTCCCGTTCTCTGTGGAACACTCACCTCTTTGTTATGTAAATGTTTTGTTTAAACTCTGGTTTAGTTCCCAGGTCTGAATGCCAAGACAATTCAGGAAATGAGAGATTTTCACATGAACCCCACTGTGTGTGTGTGTGTGTTGTGTGTGTGTGTGTGTGTGTGTGTTAGTTGTCACTCTCTGTTTGGTGATGCGCTCCTCTGACCTCAGAGCTGCTCTCACAGCAGCGACACATTCAGGCCTTGTGCATCACAAAAGCTCTGTGAACCATGTAAAATAACATTGTCAGGAAGTCACAATGTTCTGCCCTTTGACCTCCTCTCACTGAATGCCGTCATTGTCGATCTGATCTGAGTGTTTACATGTGGTGATGGACAAATCTGATCCCAAAAGAAAGAGGTGGATTACAGGAAGTGGACAAAATAAAAGAAACAAGTATGCAGCATGATTTTACAGTTCTAATTCCCCAACAATACTGCTCAGAGCATTTAAGAATATGACCATCATCATCTTTTCATGTATGTCTCAGTGTAATCTGTGTACACACCAAATGGTTGCACTGTGTCCTGATGCTGTAACACAGTTTGTATTGTAGGAATGCTGAGGTACTGCCTGTTTTATTGACCCATGTGGATGTTTTTAAATGAATTCTAATAAAGGGAAGTCTTAATGCTGCTGCATACCTTGGTATTATTGTATTTTAGACACACAGGGGAAGACCCTGTCCTGTTTCAACATGCTGATTCCCCTCAGTATCCTGCCTTCTGCTGCCATCTAGTGAATTTGTGTGAATTTACCCACACACTCATGTCAATACACTGTTGTAAGATCAGACATACTGTATGTTGACAAGGAATCACGTGGAGCGTGTTAATCATACATCAAATGCTGCCACTGATGATAGAAAGTAAATTCTGTCTTGTCACATACTGATATTAAATCAGTGTTGTCCTTCATATCAGCATGGTTAATATTATTCATTTAACATAGTTAAAGAACCTGAGCTGTAACTGTCTTAAAGCAGTCTCTGACCATTTTAAAGAACATATTTCTGCCTGCCTTCAGACTCTGTTCAGTTCAATCAGTTAACACCAGGGGGCGTGAGAGCTCTCCTGCTCCAGCACTTCATCACTAAGAGCCTGTGGTCTATAAAGGAAGTAAGGGGCTGTGAAGAGCTGTTTGATATCAAACTTTGGCAGTACGAGTATGGCATTTTAGAATACGAGTAGGTGTCTGTACCTAACCAGTAAGGCAAAAAACAAACATACAACATATTAGTAGTACCAGTTAAATCAAAAATATCTAAAAACAGCAATTAATGTTAATGTCTTTTAGTTTCTAGTACTTACAATACTTGTGGACATTTTTAACATCATTTGTACTATTATGTTTCTGTGAGCCTACTAGTAGAAGAGATTAATATTTTGGGCCTTTGTAGTACTAATAGTAGTGTTTTGTTTTTTTTTTAGCTTACTTCTAAAGCACAAGAGGTGTGTGTAATAACTGCTTTCATGAAGATCCAGCACATGAAGGCAGCACATGACTGTGAGGTTTAAAACCCAGCACAGAGAAATAGCAGGTGGTGTGAACAGAGTAACATGATAAAGTCATTTTGAAGAAACTGTTGTTGGGATCACTGCGGATTTGAACTTTAGTCTCATTTTCAGTACTAGTGAACACTTTTGGTCCTGCTATCAGTGCTAGTGATCTTACTGGTAGTACTGATGTGCAACGTGCTAATGAAGAAGGTGTGGAAATGACAAAAGAGCCTCAATGCTCTTTGGATCCAAACAGGACAGTGAGAACAAACTGAGTGATGGTGGTGTAGAATTGCGGTAGGTTGTGCTTCCTGAGGTGTCGCAGGAAGTTCAGCAGACGGGTCTCATAGGCAGTATTTGGTGAGCACGCACATACACATGAGGGATGTCATGTCCCCCAGCCTCACCTGCTGCCTCCTGTCAGTCAGGAAGTTTTTGATCCACTGATAGCTGTTAGTAAGTGTTTGGTCAACGGGCAGCACAGTAAGCAGATTGCACTATACACTCAGTCAGTCAGTGTTGAACTCTTTTGGCTTTGTGTACAGTGACTGGAAAGCCAAACTACACACTACAACACAGAAAAGACAAGCAAACATGCTCACTATATATGTCACTATTGAACATCTCATTTGAAAACTTGGGCATGAATCTACTTCTCCAACAGCCTCCACTCTTCTACCAGATGTTGGAACCTGCACAGAGCACTGATCTTCCATAATTCCCGGTTTGTCGTCAGCATATCAGCATTTTGTCAGCAGTTCATCCCAAAAGATTTGGATGACACAAGCCAGTCATGTCCACATCCACACAGTTTGACGTATTAAACTTAAAAAATGTTTTTTTTTGCTTTTTTATTGTTGTTTTTACACTGATTCAACACAAATCAGAAAGAAAAATCAAATAGCACTGAACCTCCTTTATACTTGGACATGAATCTACTTCTCCAACAGCCTCCACTCTTCTACCAGATGTTGGAACCTGCACAGAGCACTGATGGCCGTCCATAATTCCTGGTTTGTCGTCAGCATATCAGCGTTTTGTCAGCAGTTCATCAGCAGTTCATCCTAAAAGATTTGGGTGACACAAGCCAGTCATGTCCACATCCACACAGACACAAAAATTATGTGGTTTTTTTTCCAAACTTAATTTTTGATTGTTGTTTTTTTAGACTGATTCAACACAAATCAGAAAGAAAAATCAAATAGCACTGAACCTCCTTTATATGAACGGGGCAACAGTTCAGCTACACACAACAGTCGGTTATGAATATAATCCATGTTATTACAGTAATGTGTAGTGGGCTTATATGAGACAAGACCTTCAAATTTACATGGAAATGTTGGTGCAACCCAGTCAGTCCAGCCTACCGACTCTTTGGCGAACTGCCCCAGTCTTGACGTTTACTGATGGAGGTTGTGTGCTAGCATTTTTGTCTCTTCACGGTTTTGTTTATTCTTCATGGTGGGTCAGGATCTCCGTCATGACACAGTAACACAGCTTCCGTAAGATTGAAAACCCAGGGACACTTTTTCGGCAGAAAGATTTTTAGATTTACAGTTGTGAAAAACAACACAGATTAACATAATGTTGCATATTTCTGGTTTTGCTTATAGATGACAACTTAAACTATCTGTAATGCAAAGCTCAGGACTTTATTTTTTGTGTAAAGCACTAGGAATGATTTTAAAATGATGGACGCTATAGTGAAATATTAAATAGGTGCTGTGGGGCACTCTGTCTGGGTTTAATGTCTGCATTTGGATCCAATTCTCTGTGTTTCCCTGTTTCCCTGCATAAACTTGCCAAATTACTCTAATCCCTAACTACCTTGGTGATCCCTTTTATTCTTGCCATCAGCAGATTGGAATTTTTAATTCAGAGTTTAAAAGGTCTCTACAACTGCTGGATGGATGCACATGAACATGCGGCACTGTATTCATTAGACACTTCCTACAGGCCAATACAATTAATGTATGATTGGTGAAACCAAAGACAATTTGTGTTTATGGATGAATAAATGAGGTACACACAGTAAGAAAACAACAGGAACAAGACATGATGGACCTTTTGAAGAAACTGAACCTGAAGATGTGGGTTTGTATGAGTGTGCATGCATGAGTGTGTATGCGTCATAGACCTACGGAGAGAAAAATCATCACCATAACCAGCTCCGGTTTGACACACACCAGGGCCAAACTGTTAAGTCATAGCAGTCAGTCAGTACAAGGGGGAAAAACAGTCTGGAAACAAAGACGCCATTATCCTCTGCATCTCTGTCTCAGCAGTCGAACCTTTCCCCATCTGGGCTTGTTGTGTTTGGCAGTCTGATTGTGTTTGGTGTATGTGTGGAGGTTTACAGTGACAGTCAGTCACAGTCAGACTGAGAGTGGGTCTGAACAATTACAACAAGCTAGTTTCCAGAAACATATGTGGAGAAGATGTCATGTCATTTAAGGGAAGTAATCACAACCACATGCTACCCCCAACAGACAGAATTACTGCTGCTAATTTCCAATAGTTCAAGGTTACTGGGACAAACCAAGCTATACTACACTACAGCTATAACTACAAATGGAAACGGAACAATACACAAGCACAACGCTGACATGTTAGCACCTTTATGTTATGTTCCAAACTTGTTAGCAGTTAACTATTCACAGGAGCCAATATTCATCTTTATAGTTCATCTATTCTTTCTTTCAGCTGTTTTGGTTCTCTTTAGCTGCTAAACTGGGCAGTGAGAGTGAACCAAAGCGAAGTTATAGGCTGTAAAAACCAAAATGAGCTAGATGACACTACAACACTCCATAATGCTAAGAGCAACCCATTGATGAACTCACGGTACACTGTTTTTTAAGCAGTTACATTCATACTGTAGATTTAGGAGAACCTGAATTATAATCAGTCTCATGTTGTTATATATTATTGCATATTTTATTATGCTACACTACATGGTTAACCTTAAAGTGTTGTTTTCTCTTGTTTGAAGACAAGAGTAAAGCTAGAGAAAGGCTTTGTATGTTCTCCTTACAAATCCCTACAAATCAGATCAAATCAAATTTTATTTATATAATCCAAAGTCACAAAACACATTTTGCCTCAGAGGGCTTTACAATCTGTACAGGGAGTGACACCCTCTGTCCTGGGGCAGCCTAATAACAAAGAGTTACAGTAGTCCAGCCTAGAAGTAACAAATGTGCGGACTAGTTTTTCTGCATCTGCTTGACATACAATGCGTCTGACTTTTACAATGTTACGTAAGTGGAAGAAAGCAGTCCTCGAAATTTGTTTTATGTGGACATTAAAGGACAAATCCTGATCCAATGCAATCCAATTTTTTACGGTGGAGCTGGATGCCAGGGTGATCCCGTCTAAGGTAACTAAGTCTCTAGAAAGAGTTTCTGAGGTGTTTGGGTCCAATTACAAGAACTTCAGTTTTGTCTGAATTCAACATCAGAAAGTTGTAGGTCATTCAACTTTTTATATTCCTAAGGCACGCTTGGAGTTTAGTTAACTGATCAGGCTTGATCGATAATTAGAATTGGGTGTCGGATTCCTAATAATGTTCCCTAGAGGAAGCATATATAAACTGAATAGAAGTGGTCCTAGTACAGAACCTTGTGGGACTCCATGACAAACTTTGGTATGCATGGAGGATTCATCATTGATGTGAACAAACTGAGATCGATCTAAGAAATACGACTTAAACCAGCTTAGGGCGGTTCCTTTGATGCCAATCTGATGTTCCAGTCTCTGTAAAAGAATTTGATGGCCTACACTGATTCTGTAAACTAAAATAATGTTGTTTCTAATACACATCTTCACTTTTATAGTAAATGTGAGACAGTAACATATTTATTTAGGTTAAGAATGATTTAAGGCAAACCTTTGTACTTATGCTATGTCATAAAAAGTCAATGAAACAACCTACAGCTGTCACAACCGAACTATGGACCAGAACCTAAATGCACAACTCTCAAAACAAAGTTTTTATTAACAAAATGAAAATCACTTTTGACAGAGGAAATAACTACACTAATCTAAGACACTAAAACTCACTCTACAAAAGCTAGACTAAGAAAGAGCAAATAAACAAACAGGAAATCATTCTTAAAGAAACAAAGTAACAAAACAACAAGACCTGACAATGGCAAAGGGAGACATGGACTATATACACAGACAAGGTAAGGGCACAGGTGGAAACAATCAGGGTGGAGATAGGGCAGGAAAATAGACAAAAGGGAAAAAGTGAAACTGGTGACAATAGACACAGACAGGAAGTGGAAATAAAACAGGGAATCACAAGACAACACAGAACCGAGACAAAACTGAATCAATTAACTTGAAGTTTCCTTGACATGACACTAAACTACACAACAGTTAGCCAATTCATTTACTGTGTGAATAAATACTTTATAATATTCTAAGAGTACTCTTTGTACTACTTTGTATTTGTTTTCGTCCATTTACAACTTTAACTTGACAGCAGTTTTAAATCAGTATCTCTTGTGTGAGCTTGCATTTATTACACTCATGCTAGACATGATGTCAGTGGCATAAATAATTTACTCCACTATTATTGTTGTTTAACAACATACAATACAGGGGTAGTCACTCCAAGCTTGAGTAATCAGTTTTCCCTTCTGTACTTTTGCGACACATGGAAATGATGATGAACGTCCTGTTAAAATGCGACTGTAATATACAGTATGTCACAATTACTTTCCATGTGTGGGTTTGAAAGGGAGAGGCACACTGACAATTAAGAAGGTACAGATCATTTCCTCCCAGGTCTGGAACCAATTCAGAACAATGTGTGTGTGTGTGTGTGTGTGCCCTCTCACATTAACCTGTGATCCTGAGAAAAGTAGGTATTACACTGCAAACTGAGGGTGTTTACCAAGACTTTTCCCGAAAAACATATTGTAACATCTCCAGATTTAGTGTTGCAATATTTCAACATTTTCCCTGTAACATCCAGTATTTTATTCAATGAGATATAAATGACCTCATTGTTTGACACAAAATATACTGTATACACGCTGCTTCTGAGTTTCCTACCACATGTAAGTCACCCCATGGATCATGGACGCACTTTTGGTAAAACTCCACCTTGAGAACTCAGGCATTTGATATGACATCTCATCATGATAGTTGCTGATTACTCATTTGGGTACCAGGATGTTGCATTTATTATGAAACAATCAACTAGGAAACTTGAAAAATGAGCTGGTGAACACATGCAACATATTGATTCTCTAATCAATATGTTGCATGTGTTCACCAGCATTAAGCAATACTAAGAGCAATACTAAGAGTCAACTCGGAGTGTGTTCCTGGTGGTGTATTCCCTTGCTGAAGCTGCGGGAGGAGCACCTAACATCTGGAAAAACCCTCACACATGGTGTGCACTTATTCCCCAATATCCATACCCCCCACACTCCCACCACCACCTGAGGCCTGTGTTATTAAGCAACTCTGTTGGGGGAGTCAAATCTCTTTTCATCCCTTCAAACATAAACACAGAAATCATTCTGCATTCAAAATGATGCCACATTAAGATTCGCTGGAATCACTACGTGTTGTGAAAGAGTTCAGACAGAGTTATGACACCCACAAACAACACAGACATGTTTGTCCGCTTTGAGCAAGTCAATTTTATTTAAACATGACAAACCATAACTATGCCTCCGTCTTTAGATTCTTTCGATTCAGACATGAAAAACTGAAACAAAACCTTTAACATGGAAACAATTTAACAAATAATGGAGGAATCTCTCCCACAGACATAATGCATGTTGTATACAGAATAGACCAACATAGTGGATCTGGGAGGAAGTTGAGCAACTTCAGGTGTCACCAAACAGATAAGACACAAATCACCTGACCTCCTCTGTTGGAAAAGTATGTTGTAAAGTATGTTGGAAAAATGTTATTATCTTTTATGCTTTCAGTAGTTTTCCATTTTGAGATGACTCAGCATGACCCTGCAGGGGCATGCAAAGAAATAGCTGATGTGTACTTAGTTTTAAAGAAGTTGCAACATTAGTGTATTAATAAACACTTGCAACTGTAATTTCCCTTTTAATGCTTAATGTTCCATGATGATACATGGTTAAAAATGCCCAAGATTAAAAGTGTGTTATAGACAGGCTATGGGTGTCACTCTTGCCTGTAGAGAGGCGACTGCGTTCCATATATATACTGTGTTGAACCCTTGAACCTTTGAACACTTACTGAACCACAGAGTCTGTAAGTTGTTCCTTTGTTGCAAGTTACTATTAAATGATCTATCTTTTAAAAGTCTGACGGCGTCCTGAGGGTTACTGAATAATTTTCTTAACAAAGTACACAAGCAATGAGGAATGGAATGAGGTGCTGACAGCCAGCGGAGAGAGGGAGAGAAGCTCAGTGAGAAGAGAAATGAACGAGTTGTGCTGAACAACAAGAGATAAACACAGCTGTGATTGTGAGCAGAGACAAAGTCTAGCAGCTTATACACTTCTTAGCTGTTGGTGGAGACCAAACCAAAGCAACAAGGAGAGTGAATATGAAGAGTTACATCCACCAATGTCTTCTGACAAATTACATCATCATCATGATGGTTCTTTTTAACATAAGATGATGACTAAACTGATTGAAAGTCAATGAATGCAGCTTTAACTTGCAAAACATTATTATTAGTAATAAAATGTACATGACTGGATGTAACAGCACCCCTGTGAGGGACAACCAGTTCTGGAAAGTTCAGTTCTTGGTGCTTTTGAACCTTTTTGAACCATTCTTGGTGTTGGTGTAGCTGCTGAGTTGGAGCTCATTAACTGTGCCTACTACATGTGCTGACGCAGGAGAATTTATATAGGCCTGTTTCATATTGAAGGTTTTTTTTTTTTGCCGCCCACGCACTCCCCAACTATACCTCCAACAAATACCTCCAACCTCAAACCTTTCTACAACTCTGCCTTGAAGATGAGGACAGATCCAGGAAAGTTTCGCATTTATTTTCTTACTTTAAAGCAACATTGTGTAACTTTTCTATCAACAGATTTTAAATCATGTCATTTGTACGTCTGCTCTTGCACAGTGTTTTCCCTCTGACAGTAGGGGCTGACTCAATTTGTAGCAGCGGCAGCTAGTAGTGGCACTTCCGGTGCCACTGACCTGCTGTGGCAGGTCAGCTGCCTCACATACTGGCAGCTGCCCCTACAGTTTCCAGTGTCTGAGGCAGCTGCTGGTCTCTGAGGCAACTACCACTGACCTGCTGGAGCAGTTGCCGGTTTCTGGGGCAGTTACCAGTTTCTGGGGCAGGTGCCACTGGCTGCCATGGCAACTGCTGCTGTTATGGGCATTTGTTTTTAATTTTCATTTTATAAAACAGTCATCGGTGTTGCTGGCAGTAGCATTTCTATTACATGATTTCTGCATTAATTTGCAAGGTTTCTTCCACTGCCGCTGTGTGGTGCAGCTGTCACTGACGTGCAGCTATGCATGTGTGTCTGTGACAAATTGATATGATTGATATGTCTGTGACAAACTGATTGAATTGATTGATTGAAGACATTTCCATCATGTGATGAAAATGTGATTTCTGCATTAATTTGTATTGATTTAATCCTCTCATCTCAATCTCCCAACATCTGCCTTAACCGCTACCAGTGTCTGGGGCAGCTGCCAATCACACCTATAGACCCCAAATTCCAAATGTGTATATAAAGCCTGCTAGTCTACATTTCCCAGTGCATCACAGGATTCCAAATTAAAATCCTGCACTTATTTTTGAAATAATATAATAACAACAACAACAATAATATACATATATAATAAAAACAGATGATCAAAGGAGCAGTAGTTGCCACACACACAGCGGCAGTGGTTGAGAGAATTAAGAAAACATTGCAAATTAATGCAGAAATCACGTAATAGAAATGGCACAGCCAGCGAGTCTAATGCAACACTGATGACTGTTTTTAAAAATAAATAAAAACAAATGCCCATAACAGCAGCAGTTGCCGTGGCAGTCAGTGGCAGCTGCCTCAGATACTGGCAGCAGAAGTGCCACTACTAGTTGCCGCTGCCATGAATTGAGCCAGCCCTTTCTCCCCTCTGATGTCCTCCGGCTGCTCCGCTTCAAGTCTCGAGTGATTTACAGAGTTTCCTGATAGACAGTGAAGTAAAGTGCTCCCAGCTGTAGCTGCTGTTAGCACAGTTTGTTAGCCAGGCCACTTGGGCTGTGAGTTCAGTTCAGCTCACAAGAGGCTGTTGCACAGTAAAACACTGTCATTGTCAAAACCTTACCTTTTATATATATTATATAAAATATATATATTTATATGGTATTTTCATGTCGATTACATGTTTTGATATATTTACACAGTAAAAGATGGAACAAATCGCCAACCTTAACTGTAAAATAATACCAATATCCTACTGTAACATTAGAAAAGGTTATACCAGATTATTACGTTCAAATTCTGAACGCTGGCATAGCTGCCATTTTCAGTATACTCTGAAACTTTACAGACTTAGTAGTCTAGTAAGACTAGACGTCCTGTCAGTGACCAGAATCACGTGAGTCACTGTACAGTCAGTGGATTCCCCCCTGCGTGGGTTGGCAGCAGCGGTCAATAGTCAGTCTCCTCCGTCACATATAAAAGCAGCAGCAGCGGCGGCGGCGCAGCGCAGAGCACAGCACAGCAGCTGCGCACTGACGGCCGCAGGATGCGCGTCTTCTTCCTCATCTGGGCTCTCGGGCTCCTGCTCAAGGAGGCTCACGCATGGGGCTTCAAGAACGGAATATTTCACAACTCTATATGGCTCGGTAAGTAACTGATTGTTTTTCTTTCCTTTGGTCGTCTGTAGCCGGAAACAAACTTTGTTCTGATTGCTGTGGAGTTGATCGATTATATGTGTTATCCATCAAAACCAGTGTGATCTGCGGCTTTATTAATACATGTGTTAAGTGTCATCAAGGGTAACATACTTTTGCCACATAACATAAAGGCTCACAGTGAGGAGTAAGGAGGATTAATCTGCAGCCAAACTGCATGTTTATGACCTGGCTGAGTTAGTCCTGCATGGAGCCATGACTTCATGTGAGAGCCTTCCAAGATACAAACAGATCACAGTTTGACCAACGTGTACACACACATTTACTGAGTTCCCATGCACACACCACTGACTCTCACTTTATCAAAACCACTGTGTATTTTTCCAAGTGAGAGGGGAAAATAACAGAACAGTGTTTGATAGTGCTAATGACCTCACCTGACCTGATCCACATGCAGCTTTTTCTACTGTTTCAAACACCTTTTGTTGTATGCTGTGTCTGGAAGTGCTCAGAGTTCTCAGTCTTTTCTTTCTTCTTTTGAAAAGCTGTTTTCTATTGCTGGTATGAAGGACAAGTGAGTACGAGGGTTTAATTAGTGTAAAAACATTCATCACACAGATCAAAATATCAACTTGAGGCTAATTTCTGTGGGCTCTCTGCCTAGTCTTGCAGTCATGCATGCGTAAAGCCAAAACAGGATCAGCAGAGGACTCCACACTGAGGAGGCCAGGGAGCAAGTGATCCTGTTGTTGGTGGACATCCAAAAATGTCACACAGCCTTCAGCCTTCCTCTAAAACGTCACATGCTCGGCAGTAGCTGCATGTATGTGAGAAAATCACTGTGGTTGGTTCAGACTGTGTCACCACAAAAGCGCCGACACCCACCCTCATCCACATCTCTTCTCCTTGCTTTAGACAGTGGTAGTAGTTTTTTTCATTGTCTCTCTGTTTTCCAGAACAAGCAGCTGGAGTTTATCACCGGGAATCGCGCAAAGGGAGATACCAGCTGACGTATAAAGAGGCCAAAGCTGTCTGCAAATACGAGGGAGGGAGCCTGGCCACTTATGAACAACTGGAGGCAGCTCGTAAAATAGGTCTGCACACAAACTCACCAACCACACACGTGCAGAGCTCCTGCCAGGGAAGATTTACTCCAGGGTATGGATCATAAGTCATCATAACTCTCTCAAGGTGTACTCTTTCATCATCACCAGCACTAGTTCCCATGAGTTGCAGAGCTGTTTGACCCATTAATGTGACACTATCTCTACATCAATCCAGTTCACCAGCTGGAGGCAGACAGGGCTGTGTTTACCTTTCCTGTCTCCCATGAAACATCACATCTGATGTAACAGTAGCGATGCAGCTCTCGACTCACTTGGAATGCTTTCAGCATGTAGGAAAAGAGGTTCATATGTTCACAGGGTAAAGGTCAGTGAGAAGCAGTGAGTGAAACACTTTTTTCCACAAGCGCTCTGCTCTTTGCCAAATTTTAAACAGTCCCTAAAGTATCGTAAAGGCCTGTGAACACCATCTTGTGGGGGGTAATATAACTGCTCCCTTGGCACAGAGACTGAATCCTGCCCCTCGCTCTGGCATCATGATCCACCTCCCTGTCAGCTGAGTTTCCCCATAGCTGTCTACCTAGGAGGTCCCTCTTTTATCTGGGCTGCTCTGGCTGGAGTCTGCTGATTGTAACTTGGAGCTGAACTCTTTCTGTCTCCACAAATACAAAGAAACAACAAAATAACAAACATCTTGTGAGGCTTGAGGCTGGCCTGTCGGTGGAGTTGAAAGAAAAGCCTCTCTGTGGTTGGAAGGACACTTTATTATCAACGTATTGTTGCATAAAACTCCATGCTCTTTTCTGCTCTTGTTCAGGTTTCCATGTGTGTGCAGCTGGCTGGTTTGACAAAGGACGTGTCGGCTACCCTATCGTCAAAGCGGGCGTAAACTGTGGCTTTGGGAAGGTTGGCATCATTGACTATGGATACAGACTGAACAAAAGTGAGAGATGGGACGTGTACTGCTACAACCCACACTGTGAGTACATGTTTTATACTAGGTAGTATACGTGGCTGAGGGCACGTACTCCAGTGCTGCACTTAAAACTGCATTAATCAATAGTCTTATGAATGAAACAGTTATAAAAGGTGTCACTTGCACAGAGCACTCTTTGAAGTCATCTGTTAGCCAGTTCAGCACTTTGTGATAATATGAAATGTAATGTTGCTCTGCAGAATGTGTAAACAGCAACTGTAACTCTCTAAGATGAAAACCTTGTCTGTGTAGTATATTGCCCAAATGTATGGTTTAACTGATGACTGTACTGCTGTGGTTAAGTGTTGGAGTCATGAGTCCCAGTGGGAGAGACCCAGACCCACAGGTTAAGAATAGTCATCAAGTCTGAGACTCCACAGACTCACTCAGGATGTTGTCATCATCACTGCTCCCAGTCAAATGTGAGGGACTACAGAGAGGACTGAACCAGTGCTGCGGTGACTCAAAGCCACTATCTCAGTCCCACCCTGTGAGTTATCACAGTCAGACCAAGAATAAACGTGGAGCGAGTTAGAACGTATCAGTCTGGATAAGATGCCGGTGGAGTAACTGAGTATGTGATAACTGACATGCATGCTGGTCTGTGAAAGAAAGTCAAACACACGTTTACTTACTGAGGTAATGTCATGACGATGTGTGTGCCAGGTTTTTTTATTTATGTTTTTTCGCCCCCTACTGGCCAGAAATCCCAGGTAAAAGTCCTCAGAATTTCAAGGCATCTATTATTTAAGTGTAATAAATGTCTGGCAAACTAATCTACAAATCTACAGCTATCAAGTAATTTTATTTATCATTGCAGAACGAAAAGTTGTAGTCCCTTTATGCCACGGATGAAAAACTATTTCTTATGGTGGATGAGGAGTCTTCCAGCCCTAGGAAACAAGTTTCCCTTTAGTTTGGTGTGTGTATATGCGGTAATAAATACCTCTTCATTTGTAATCCAGCAGGTGATGGTGGTGTCATCCACCACCTTCAAACTCTGTCAAACTGCTAGTTTTCTCCATGTCGTTGGTTGCAGTCATGGGTGTACAGCGTGGACAACATGGGGCTGAGCACATAGGGTGGCACTGATGTTCAATATAGTGGAGACGATGTGCCAATCTTATTCAGTATGGGCTCAGTTTCACTGGGGAGATGGCACCTGTGTGAATGGGTGAATGAGATATGTAGTGTAAAAACACTTTGAGTGGTCAGAAGACTAGAAAGGCGCTATATAAGTACAGTCCATTTACTATTTACTCTTGCAGAGCATTGATTTGGGGCCTCTTGAACGTAGCTACCTGCTGCAGGCAATATGAGAGCCAAAACAGTAAAGCCACTACTGAAGCATGATCACATGAATTTCTGTATTCTGTAACCGTCTGATCTGTAAAGTTTACAGTTCACTCAGTTGTGGAAGCTGAAGCCATCTCACTGTATACACCAGAGGTTCTGGCTAAATTGTGATGGATGTTAGCTTACTTTCTTTAATGATCTACAAATGAGAGACAATGTTACATTGTAACAACATTCAATTCTTCATCCCTCCAGGGCGTTGAATGGAAAGGCTTTTGATGCCATTGTCACCACTTTCAACATGTGTGTTTGATTTCCTTTACTCAACAAAAGCTTTTCTTTTCCCTGTTCTGAATTCATTCAGAGCCCACTTGGAAGAGACATACCCCCCACATGAACACATGCACAATCCCACCAGCTGATTAAAGGAATACACTGTGGCCAGTTTAAAGTGGGCCATTTTGCCTGAGAACACAGACAACAAATGGAGCCTCTTATTCAGTATGTGCTAGGATATGCTCCACTGAACACCAGGTAAAGAAAGTAAATATGCCCTCAGGTTTGTTACGTTGTTTGTTGGTCGCTTGCCCAGCTCTGGTTCTGGCATGACACTGGCTCCTGTCAGCATTCTCCTGCATCCCGAGCCTGAAAACCACTTCTTCCCAGTGGTCCAAAATGCCTGTGGTGCCTGCGGAACACTAACACTCTGCCATGGAAGACTAACAAACTGAGCTAAGTTGGCTACAGCTACAGTTGGCAGTAGTACTTCACTGTCCATCAGGAAGGCAGAGCAGCTGGAGGACATCAGGGGGAACACCAGAAAACATTATCTCCAGAAAATATGTTCACTAGTTTCACCAGATTCACCACATTCTGTCCTTTACGTCTCTCAGGGCCCATGCTACTGCTTATGTAATATGTGAATGTTTCAGTGAGTCAGTCAGTTTGTGTTCTAACCTAACCCTTTCTAAAATCAGCAGGTGATATGTGCTTCTGTTCTTTTTGTGATGTGCACCATACAACCTTTTCTTGTATATTTCAGCTGTTTAAATGTTTATTTGGGTGTGGAGATTTAGCAGTTTCTGTGGTTAATTCATCATTTTTCACAACAGTTGAAGAAATATGCTGATTTGAGTTCATGTGTGCGTCTCCTCCACAGTGTCACTATTTTCACACAGCTGTCAATAAATGCAACAGACATATATGAATCAGAAGATATGGGCAGCAGATCAGGTCTAGAACCAGACTGTGGTGTTGGCAAGTTGTCTTTAAACGGAGTATCACATTTTTGTGTAATGTATAATAAGTTGCAACCACATTAATTTAGAATTTGTCTAGGAATGTATTAACACTATGTCTTGTAAATCCTGAATGACCCTATAATAGACCCTAAAGTAAATTAACATGCTATCTTGAACCTATTTTTAAGAAACTCAGCATTAAAATGTGTATTTTAGAGGACTAATCACTACAAGCCATTCATGTGTCTTACAGCCAAGGAGTGTGGAGGGGTGCTGACAGACCAGCAGAGGATCATTCAGTCTCCAGGCTTCCCTGAGGAGTACCAGGATGAACAGATCTGCTCCTGGCACATCCGAGTGCGTCTGGGCCAGAGGATCCGCCTCCACTTCCTGGAGTTTGACGTGGAGGATGACACAGCATGTCTGGCAGATTACCTGGACGTGTATGACAGCTACGATGACGTCTCAGGCTTTGCTGGGAGGTGAGGATCTTAGAGAGAAAATTAGAAGGGTCTCAAAACTTTGGGGGAACCGAAAGAGGCATAGTGATATGAAATTGATGAAATAATGCTCATGTAATAGTGTAATAATTTAATAATGTATGAAAATGTACATGTGTAAAAAAAATCAGATAGTTGAAAAAATAGGACATTCATTTAATTAAATTTAAAGTCACTGATTAACCTGCATGTCATACATCACTGCTAAAAATACCCAACATTTTCTGACTGGTTAGGGAGATATGAAATATAGTTTCAACCAATAATTTAAAGAGAAATCTAAGTCACACACTAAATATAAATATAAAAAATCCCCAATTTTCAAGAAATTTCATGGAAAGATCAATGCAGTTGTACTAATTATGGTGAAGATAGAAATGCTCTTGAACAAAACAAAATGCTCCATTTAAATTTATTGGAAACTTTGATCTCCACACATCTGGGACTGCACACTCTTCTGTAGTCAGTTTTCACAATTTTGTCTGTTGAGCTGATCTACTAGTGATCTAGTCAGTCAGACTCTCCAGGTTCAGCTGCCAGTTAACAGACCTTTTTCGTATTTTCCTACATCTGGACAGTCATGCAGTTATGAGTGCACTGAGCTCAGACAGCTGACAGGTGGAACTGTTTGAACTGATGAGATGATGATGTTGAGATGTGAATGTTTAATGTGAATGTGTTTTTTTACAGATTCTGTGGCGATTATTTACCTGATGACATCATTAGCACAGGTGAGCTGCCTTTGTGATATCATATAACATATACATACATATACATATATCAAACACAAACTGTGTCTGTGTTGTCACCACCATAATACTACATTTGTCTTCTGCTTTCCTTTGTTTCACAGGAAACGTGATGACACTTAAGTTCCTCTCTGATGCTTCAGTAACTGCTGGAGGCTTCCAGCTACAATATACTGCCTTTAATGCATCTCTCTTTTCATAGAATTATACCCACTATCTTCACCCCCAAAGGTTTCATGCACTGATGTAACCCTGTTACTGTATTTATGATGTTATTGGTTAGCTCATGTACTGTATTTAATGTAGATGATGAAATAAAGTCAAACAAGCATTCAGTTTTACATTGTAGAAAAAATGTATTAACTTGTTCTGAGGATTCATTTATAGAAAACAAATCTTCATTTTGACATGACATAGTGGGTCAACACAGGTGTCACCAGTGATATTAATGAAGGGTCAGTTCCATACAGGTCAAACAGAGTCAGGGTGCTGCTGTGTTGCATGTTGACTCACTGGAAAGTCAGTTAATATCATTTGAATGAAAGATCACCCTCAGTACAGTTGTCATGAACGGGGAAATTAGCTACAGAGACCAAAACTTGTACCAGGCTGTAAACATGTTTATTTCTGCTGTGAAGTTGGGCATTTGACATTGGGGACTTATGAAGACTGACTCACTTCTGGAGCCAGCATCAAGTGGACAAGAAGAGGAACTGCAGTTTTTGGTGCAGTTATAGTAAAAAAAATTCTGTCTTGTTTGTATACTGTTTAGAATATGAAGTATAAATTTACATGGTTCATTGTTGCATTTTAATCTGTAATCAACATCTGTTTTGTGGTAGATTGTTTGTAATGTAACAAGAGTGAAATATAAGAAAAACCACCAGCATTAACAATGTGAATCAACAAGTGTGAAGCTGTGGAATAAATAAAACTTTTAAATTCTTCAGATTCTAAGTTTTTTAAATGCAGTAGGAAAGGCTGAAACTCAACTGTGTGAAGAAGGAAAAGAGACGAGGTAGAAAACATGGACACAAAGTAGAAAACTGTAAAGCTTGCACTTGGCAGGACACTGAACCCACAATGCAGACTAAAACAGAGGGGTATTGCACAAAATTAGAATAAAGAAATCCAGGATAATTAAGCAAGCCCAACTTGACCTAGCCTGCTCGGCGCATCCTGGCTTAATTGGATGCATGTTTGCTGAGCCAGGATGAAAAGGCGCGGCTATGTTAAACCAGGTGAAGATAGCTGGGATAAATGTGTGTTCACGGCATACTTAAACAGACCTCGCAATCACATCACCAATTGGAACACGGATAAAAGCTGCGCTTCATACTTCACGGCTGCTGAACAACAGCTCTTGATGAAGTTCTGTGAAGAGGTGAAAGATATTATAAGAAAAAAAGGCAATACCAATACCATAATGAAAGAACGAGAGAAAGCCTGGCAGACAATAGCAGATCAGCTTAATGCGGAAGTAGTCCAAAACTGTACAATCTATCATGCAACTGACTTCAGGTTACATTCAACCAGGATAACTAACATATCCCACATAAATCAAGCACATCCTGAGAACAAACATAGATACGAGGTAGAAAACATAGACATGAGGTAGTCTTGGTCTGGTGTGTGGAGGGTGGTCAAGGACACACCAGTTGAAATAAAGTTGAACAAGGAAGGGGCGGGATGAGCGCATGCTACGTCAGCAGTTTTTATATATGCTAGCAGTTTTAGAAAACCCAGCCCCAAATAATTTGATTGGATACTAAAAATTGTGTGATTTTGGGTGGCACCAGTGTTGTGATTACACTATAAGATTGAAGTCTGGTTCTATTTCCTGTGAAAACAATAAGAGCTGCACTCCACTCTGAATACTGAACTTCAGTGCTAAGTGCTCCTAAAGGTGTGTGAATGGTCAGCTCTCAAAAACTGATGCGCAGCGTTGTTTTATCATTATAAAGTCAAAGAGGAAATCATTTTGCACTTTTTTACAGCCACCAAACAGGAAAAGAACATAATGCAACGGACTATAAGGTCTGCAGAGAAAATTATTGGTGTCAGCCTGTCTTCCATCAAGGACCTGTACCTGTCCAGAGGACACATCAAAACAAACAAGAGACACAACAACAGTTTTTACAGGACTCAAAATGTCAGTAACATCTATCTATCTATCTATCTATCTATCTATCTATCTATCTATCTATCTATCTATCTATCTATCAATCTATCTATCTATCTATTTTATTACAGCTACAGTGTGGTGTTTTCCTTATAAGGTCAAATGGGCGGACCTGAGGGTGACGTAAGCAGGGTCAAAGGTAATTTTGTACGTCGGCGTGGTGGTTTGGCGCCAGCAATTTCGCGGGGTAACAGCACAAGGAAAGGCGCAACGAGAGCAGGAAGCAGTAAAGTGTTGAAGTAAAAGACGTAAAGAAGTGAAGTCCAGAGCCACAAACAGCCCAGCGTGAGGCGGCAGGTCGGCCGCTGTGTCTGCGTCAGTACTGCTCCTTCTACCCGTCCTGAACTCCGAGGTGAGCTGCGGTCAGGAGGATGCTGTGTGTGTGTGTGTTTGTGTATGTATGTGCGTATATTGTGCAAACAAGCAGCTGTAAATGTGTGTTCACTAGCGTTGTTTCTGTGCGTGTCGGTGACTTTAACGAGCACCCGGCCGTGGACAGAGGAAACAGGGGGTCGGGGCGGTGTCACGGCGGTGTTCGGAGTCGCAAAGTCCCCCTCTGTGAGCGGCAAACTTCGCTAGCTCCACACTGCAGTCTCTGCTAGCGGGGCTAGCTCATTTAAAGCTAGTTAACGTTAGCGGGCTGCTCGCGACTTCTCCGCGTGAGGGTCAGCACCGTGTGGCGTTCAATGACCCGCTCCTCACATTACCGACAGCACGAGCCGTGTTATGTGTTCAGTCGGTTCGCTGGTGGTTTCAGCGGGACGCTGACCTGTTTTGGTCACTCTGGATTTCCGAGAGCAAGTTGCTAAACGGGAGTGCTGCTGGCCTCTGGTAGCATTCAGCACACACACACACACACACACACACACACACACACACACAACCCGTGTCTGTACGTGTCCTATGTTCACAGAGCTGGATACAGTGGAGGGTGGACGCGGGTTGGCACAGAGCTCACTGAGGTACCTGCATCTGTCTGTGCCGGCTCATCCTGTTCAAGTACAGGTATACAAAGTCATGCTTAATCATCCGAGACAGGACACACACACAGCTGCACCGATCCATACACACACTGTGAGGCACTTTGTCTGATACACTCTATAATCCTCATAAGATTGACTTTATTGATCCCAATAATTCACTAATAATTTGATTACAGCGGCTCACAATATACAAGGAAGGTAAGAAAAATAGGCCGAGTCCTTCCTGCAGCAGTCTGGTCCTCAGTCTGTCCTGTGGTCCACAGACATTCTACATGTGGAATGAATAAGCTATTTGAATATGTAAAGCTTTGTGTGTGTGTGTGTGTGTGTGTGTGTGTGTGTGTGTCTGTCTGCATTGAACACAATCATGCACCAGCGATCTTTTAAGACTTGTGCAAGTTGCAAAAGTGTTTGAGGTCAGTCAGGTGTAACATCAGACCTCTGGTCTGCATTCAGCATGTGAGTAAATCTTTGGCCTTACTGCACATGTCGATGTCAACGCTCAGTTTCACAGTAAAGGCCTTCCACTGACCTCCCTTTAATTCCTTTTAATCTGAAGTATCAGTATCATAATCCCTGCTGGTTGAGGTGATCGATGAGCTCGACAGGTGGATTATTATCAAGACATTATTTTAATAATCATCTTTGAACCTTTGTGTGTGTGTGTGTGTGTGTTCCTTTGTCCAGCAGTCTGTTCATGCAGCACTTACTGTGCAGCTAGAAAAAGTGATTATTCTCTGTAAGCACTCCTGTACACAGACAGTGAAGACTGACAGTAAACAACAATCCACAGCTAAAAAGCCTGAGCTCTCCTTTCCTAACCCCCTCGTCCTTTCTGTGGGTCTCTCTTTCGTTTTACAGGCTTCGAGGAGGTGAGTAATAATGATGGCGGCAGCGGGGCCTCCGAGCAGCTCCGGCTTCCTCCCCCTGCTGGAATCTCTGGAGGACAGTGCTGCCGGACAGTCCGAGCAGACGGACGCTTACCTCACCATTGCCAAGTACGTTACTCGCCCTCCTTTCTGACCGTGCACGCCTCGACCAGAACATGAGTGAGAAGCTGATTTTTCCTTTTTCCTTTCCAGTCGACTCAGCGGAGAGGAAGGCCGACAGTTTCTCCCCGCAGTAGAAAAGCACTTTTCTCGTTTGGGTAGAGTCACCCTGGTGAGTCTTTTGCACGTTATTAATTGTTCATGCTGAGTTTCCTATGTCTGCATTAAATGA
Organism: Nibea coibor; assembly: GCA_023373845.1. Lineage (NCBI taxonomy): Eukaryota > Metazoa > Chordata > Actinopteri > Sciaenidae > Nibea > Nibea coibor. The sequence goes on from CM041724.1 coordinate 2,191,506, forward strand.
TGTCTGATTCTGTGTCTCATGTTGCTTCCAGGCTCACGTCAGCAGTTCAAACGTGGAGCTGAGCCAAGCTGCCCTGCAAGCTCTGGGGTTCTGTGTGTACCATTCTCATGTTGTCTCTGCAGTGCCCGGTACGTTAATTTACATATTTCATACCTCATTATGTGATCGGGTGAGATTAGATTCTGTGGGAATGTTATTGCTCCTGAAGGTGAGTCTCTCTTGTTTCTGTTTTCAGAAACCTTTGCAACAGAAATCCTGTCAACACTTTGCTCCCTCGTGGTGAAGTCCACAGATAAGAACACATGCACCAGAGCATTATGGGTCATCTCCAAACAGAGCTTCCCTCCAGATGTGGTCGGCAAAAAAGTGAGCATCAGTAAAGGTTTGAAGTCCAGAGAAATATCAGTGACTTGATTATTAATCCATGCTGCTTCACTCACTCAGGTACCGTCTATACTGGGAACTCTGGAGAGTGTGTGGAGCAGAGAGGACATCCAGTCTGTGGTGATGGAGCATGAGGCCCTGAACGTCATCATCAGGTAAAATGACAAAGCTTCACTGGAAGGGAGAATGTTTGCAGTGAATCCTGTCCTTGTTGGGCTTTTATTTTGATAGCAACAGCTGAATGTTAACAGGAAACTAGAGAGGTGGACATACAACAAGCTTTTTCCTCGTATTCGCAGGATGCTGGAGCAAGTCCCGGCCCAGATGGGTGAGGGAGCGGTCCGGTGGGCGAAGCTTGTCATCCCGCTGGTGGTCCACTCCGCCTCCAAGGTGCGTCTACGGGCCGCGGCGGCCATGGAGCTGGGCATGCCTCTTCTCCTGGAGAAACAGATGGAGGTGGCCGCCATCATTGAACCCATGATGTCCTCAGTGAGTGTCTCTGTCTGTGTGTCACATCTTGGTTTGTACGTGATCTTGTGGAAAGTGTGGATTTTGAAATGTTTGATATGATAGACGTGCAGCCTTCCTCCTCTGGAACACTGTGTCTGTTTGTCTGCACAGAAACTGATCCCAGAGCTGCAGAAGCTTTTCATGTCCAAGAATGAAACCAACGTCCTGAAGCTGTGGCCCTTATTTGTGAAACTGCTCGGGAAGGTAATCTGTGTGTGCGCATGCAAATCCAGACGTGTGAGAATTTGAACTGATAATTATTGTCAGAGGACATGGTGGCATCACACGACTTGGATGTTAACGTGTTTGCTCCACAGCTGCTGCACCGAGGAGGTCCTTTCATCAACTCCCTGCTGCATCTAGAGGAGCTTGGTTTCCGCAGCTCCTCTCCGACCATCAAGAAGATCGCCTTCATCGCCTGGAAAAGCCTCATAGATAACTTCGCCCTCAATCCTGGTGAGCCGCCAACACCCTTCTCTCTGTTTAAAGTCTTCAGATGATCTCCACACAGTGACCACAGCTGACCTTTTAATTTGCTGCACGTCTCTCTTGAAGACATCCTGTGCAGTGCCAAACGTATGAAGCTCCTGATGCAGCCCCTCGCATCCATCCACGTCAGGACAGAGGCCCTGCTGCTCACCAAGGTGGAGGTCTGGTGGTATCTGGTTGTCCAACTCGGGCCCAACCTGTCACCCAACTTTGATCAGGTGAGCCTCTCTGAGCTGTGACACCTCAGTCATGTTGGTGTGTGAGATGTGTTATGTGATGTAGTGAGGTGGACCGTGGAGTGAGTGAACAGTGTGTGTGTCTCCAGGTGTCCGTTCCTCTGCTCCAGTGCACCATTGGCTCCGACTCCTCTTCAGTTCCAGTCACTCCTTCTCGACCTGTCAGTCAAAATGGAGCCGGCACACCCAGCACACCCAAGACTGGTTTGTTTCCGCATCCACCTCTCCAACCAGGCTCATCCGTCTCCTGGACTGTCATTTTTAATATTTTTTCCCCTCCTCCCACAGGCTTCAACACTTCAGCCAACACGTCTCGGATGAGCCTGAACGCCAACGTACACGTTCCCTCCACCTTCCCCTCCATCCAGCTGCTCGGCCTGGAGATGCTGCTTCATTATTTTCTTGGACCAGAGGTGATCGCCACAGCAGCCAAGAACAAACTCATCCTGAGTCTCGGTGAGAATCAGAGCACACTATTCATTTTTTAGCATTTGAGATCTTAAACGTGTCAACTTGTACATGTTGCCGTCATGAACGTACTATCACTAACACAACTGGGTTGTGTTAGTGATAGTTGTGAAGTTGGGTCAGGTTTCATGTGCAGTGGCTCACTTGATTCATGAAAACATTTCATGTTTTCTCCTCACTGTTACACACCAAGAAACAAGCTCACATGATGTAAATTATACAACATTTAAAATATTGAAAACATTTCTGCAAATGTTTGAAGAGCTCACCAAACGAGTGTGAGAGATGGACATAGAGCAGCAAAGTAACCTGCCTTCAGAACACTGTCTACTGTGCGCCAATGAATAACCAGTACAAGCCTATTTCTAGACGCCTGTTACTGTCATGTGTTGAGTTTCTGTTGGAGTAATGGCTTCTTCCTGCAGTGCAGCCAAAACAAAGTGACAGAACAAAGTGTAAGAACGAGGCAGCTGTACAAAGGGAGGAGTAAAACATGATGCAGTGTCACATAATGTGTATGTTGGGTGATTTAAACATTTCTTGTGTCTTCTCTCAGAGCCTCTGAACCACTCACTCCTCTCCGGTGCTTCCTCTTTCACCAAACACGCTGCTGTGCTCACCTCCAGCATCAGAGACGGATTCACGAATGTCGGCAAAGAAGCTCCAGGTAATCCTCACTGATGAATGAGACCACGGTGTTGATGTCTCTTCTCTGTAGGAGTCTAGGTTGTAGATTCTGAATGGAATACCGTTGACACCTCCTTCTGTCATTGTTTCAGACTTGGAGACAGTTTTTTTTTTTTTTTTTTTTTTAAATTAAGAATAGCTGTATAACATTTAGTGTACTTTTTATTGAGTTCAGTCTGTGTGATGTGTTTGAGTTTTTTCTGAAAATCGTGCTCCATCAGTGACATGCTCTCTCTAGTTTATCGCTGTGGGCACATGTTCAGGCTCTCTTCTGACTTACTTGTACAAGGCTTTGGAGCAGCCACAGTGTTACCTACCGTCCGTGTCTGCTCTCCCAACCTCAGTTCAACTGTATGTTCGCCCGCTGCACATATGTTCAGTGTTAGTTGTAGAGAAGCAGGAGAGGCAGTGGTGGTAGTGAGAATCACAGCAGTTACACCCACACAACCTCCACAAAACTAATTTAAATGCACCACAGCCAGGCTGAGAGACAGTTTGGGTCAGTTAGCGTCAGGCTCTCCAGTATCTTGTAATTGCCGGAGCCAAAATCTTGATTGACAAGCCTCAGATGAAAAATGCTTGTAATATTCAGACTGGATTTTCCAAATGTGGAAATGTATCGCAGCAGTTTTCTTTCACTCTGTAACATGAATTGTTTCTGCTGTTTACCTCACAGAGTTATGCATCAGGAATGTGTTGCATGAATATGATTGGTCAAAGCAGCACCTTGCAGATGACATCTCATTTTTTTGCAGGATAAGAGGTTATAGAAAGATCAGTGACAGTGTGTTTGTGACACAGGCTCAGTACACAGATCTATGTGTTCTGTTCAGTCTGACAGCAGCAAAAATGTCCAAATATGTATGTATCAGTTTGTCTGTTGTGCATGCTCTCTGACTCGATGGACCACCTGCTGTTCTCTTATCTCCTGCAGATTCTCTTCTGGCTGTCATCTGGAGGAGTCTCGTCCGCTTTGTCAACTTGACTATAGAGTCCGGTAAATACTTTGTCTTTATTGGTATGGTTATAAGTTTGATTTGTGTATTAAATGTGATTTGGAGAGTTATGGTCACCAGGATTCCTTTCATATTCCAGTTGTGGAATGTGTGGCTGCTGCTCAGCTGGGTGGGCTCTTAAAGCTGTAGTTCCCACCTCGTAGCGCCACATAGAGTACTCTGATTGGGTCTGAGCTCTGTCATTTTGGAGGAGGACTAGTGAGACCTCGTCTCTTCCTGCTCGACTCACTCTCACCGTCGTCAGTTTAAGTCTGAGGGTTCAGAGTCGAGGCTCTGGACTGCTGTGACGATAGAAACTACTGAGGGGTCTGTCCCCGATGATGACTGCCTTCTCTTCAAACACACACACTTCATATTCTCAAACGAAGCCTGTATTTCAGCAATGTGTTGTCATCTGGTGTGTATCTGAGCTGACTCTTGTCTCTGACTGTCAGTAGGCAGCAAGAAGGACCGTCAGGGCTGTGAAGTTCTGACTCTGATGCTTCAGGCTCTGCAGAGCATCGTCACCTCAGAGGCTCTGCCTGCAGACAAAGTCCTGGTAAGAGCCTGAAACCTTCGAGGCTGGCGTCCTCCCAGCCTCCTTGACTGCCTGAGATTTGAATATCTTCACTGTTCAGTGTTCTCTTGTAGTTTTTATATTTCTCTGCTTGAATGTTAATTCTTGTACCTCAGATTCTGCTCGAGGCCACAGTGAAAGGTGTTCCCCAGAGAGTTCTTGGCTCTGCCTCCTATCAAGTGGGCAAAATGGATGTGCTCAATGTGAGTAGCACACACCCATACCCATGAATGCTCATAAAGAGGACTGGCTAAACTTTATTTTCACTCCTCAGGGAACGCCAGCTCTGTTCCTCATCCTCCTCCTCTACGACAGCAGCCTGCTCGCAGCCTACATCGAGGACGAGAGGTCAGTCCACTGTTTGATTCAATACAGTATGCTCACATCTGTAATTTGGTTTGGTCTCAGTCTAGACAGATCTGTGGTCGCTTTAAGTTTTAATCTGAAGAGGAGACACAGATTGGTAAACACAAAGCCTCATGGGCCGAGACATGGTCAACATGACAGACCTGCAGGACAACAACACACTTTGGTCCAGTGACTGTTCATTCATGTGCACTGAAGAGTCACATGACTTTCTGTCAAACGTAGGAAAAGTAAATAAAATTGGGTATGTTCAGATGAAGATAACATTAGTAATAATGTAGAGTGCAGGGGGAGGCAGAAAACCCAGATGGGCGGATTTAAAGCCTATAGTTAAAATAAGGAACAGAAAATTGACATACAGAGAATATAACTATATAACATAATAAACTGATAATAGAAAAATATGTATAACATCAACAATCACAAAAAACAATAGAAAAACAGTTCTTACTATGCTAACGGTGCTTGCAAAGTGGACTAAAGTTACTTATGGATACAGGTAATGTCCCTCTGAGCCGCTTGCTGATGTGGCATTTACCCTTTACACTGCTTATGACGTAAAACTGAAGCCCGTTTGCGCACATGATGGTTGTCATGACTACCATAGAAAAGTGCTGAGACACTTCTGAAAGCCATGGAGATTCAAAGAGCCACAGGTTGGATTTGAACCCTGGGCTGCTGCAGTAAGGACTGAGCCTTCACATGGGCGGCTGCTCTACCAACTGAGCTAAACGTTTCTGTGGATTTTTGAATGTGGGACATCTTTATGTCGTCATCTGTGTAGCAGTGGAAACCCAACAATAAAACCATTTTAAGAGAAACTGAAGTGTTGTCCAAAAAATCAGGTCCTCCATGAAATATGCATTTAAAGTTTTATTTATATGAAGATTAAAAAATACCTGTAAAAATGTGCTCATACAAGACACAAACTGCTATGACGGGACAAAAAACTCACACAGACACACGCATGTGGTTGAAAAACTGAAAGACTGGCCACAGTAGTCTAAACTGTTTGCTGTGTCCATGTGCAGGTTTTTTCAGTGCCTTCAGATGCTGGTGGGCTGCGGCCTGTCGGGCCCCACTTCCCCTCTGGCATTTGGGGAGGCGGTGCTGGGGGCCATGGGACGCAGCGCTGGATTTCTACAGAACAAGGAGCAGCTATGGAAGATGTGGAGCGTGATGGTCAGCCCGCTGACTGACACCATCACACAGGTAGGCAGAGAAGCACTTGTGGAACAAGGCTTATGTGATGTCATTAGTAGCTGTGTTTTAAAATGAGGAAGATGGGGAACATTCAGTGAATTGTTCTATCACTTCTGTTTTCCAGTCTAATGAAGTGAACCAGGGTGACGCTCTAGAGCACAACTTCAGTGCCATGCACTCTGCCTTGATGTTCCCTGTTACACACCTACTCCACGGCACACCTCTACAGCAGGTCTGCTAATCTTCATATTAGATTTACCTTCATGACCCAAATCCTGTTTCTAGGTCATCAAAGGGACTGATTGTGACCCCTGTGTTTTGTTTAGGCGTCCCAGAAGTCCATGCTGTCCTCATGGTCAAAGCTGTACAAAGTGTTTGCCCGCTGCTCTGCACTCGTGGTCACGGCTGAGGAGAACATCTGCTGCGAGGAGCTCTGTGCAAAGATGACTGCTGCGATCGACAGAGATGTTCTGATGGTGAGTGGAGGAAAGGATAACTGGAATTATATGGAAACATTCATTTTGAAAGTGACCCTGGTTTGACATACCGATGATTTCTGATCCTCCAGGTTCCTTCAACGTTAAATGCTGTTGCCAGCATCCTCCAAGTCATGGTGGAGTGTGTGGACTTCTCGCCGTACACTCCTCAGTTTCAGCAGAAGCTGAAGTGTAAGAGAACATACATGACCTTTTCAGGTTTCAGTGTTCGCCATAAGAATATAGGAAAAATTCACTTTATCCACTCTTATCTCCACCAGCACCTCACACTCCAGTAAACTGGATGAAGAAGAGGAATAAGGTCCTGGGGAATCTATCCACCTTCCAGTCCCTGCTGGTACAATGTCTAGAGGTCTATCTGGAGGGCCCAGAAGTTTCTGCTGAATCCACAGGATTGTCCCTGGTCTTTATCCTGTCTGCTCTCTTCACCAACCTAGCTCTCGCAAACACGATCAAGGAAGCCCTGACTTCTCTGATTCAACCACTCACCCTGTTCTCCAAACAAGCAGCCAGTGAGCCACCTAAATTCACCTTGCAGCTTCTGGGAAAGGTGAGTCCTTTGTTTAAAAAACGCTTAAAACCATGTACATTTTGAAACTATAATGTTCCTCTCTGCCTCCTGCAGTTAGAAAAGCTCCTTCTCGAGGTTCTCAGCTGCCTGCAGACCCGCTCTGCTTTGGCGTACAACGATGAGCTCCTGGCTCTGCTCTCTCCTCTGCTCTGTGTGTTGTTTACTCACAAAAACAAGCAGCTGCGCACCTCCGTCGCCCAGTTCTGGAACTCCACCTTCGCCAACTCACTCAGCCTCACTTACCCTGACGAGATCAGGTGAGACAGTGGTTTTGTTGAACATCTTTTTTTTCTGCATGTGGGACGTTCACACTAGTGAATCAGATTTGTGTAGGGATGGCTCACAGTAATCTTATCAATGTTTCCATTTTCTTTAATCAGACCAATCCTGAGCCAAGTGAAGCAGAAGACTCCGATCATTCTTCCTGCTTTTGAAGCTGTCAGTGTTCCCGATGATCTCAGTGGACAGTATTCAGTGAGTTGCGAGACACTCTCTGCTTTTAATTTACTGGTGTGACTTCAACTTCATTCATAGCACTCATTTGTGTCTTATTTATCTGATTTTGTGTGTTCAGAGTGAGAGTTCCCAGTTGGAGAGCAAGCTCAGCGGGATGCCTGTTTCATCTGTGGGGAAGAGGGACTCACTGCTGGGAAAGGCTGCCGAGCTAAAGGACAGAAACGCCACAAAGACCTCCAAGCCAGTTTCTGTAAGTCTGGTCTCTTGGTGTAAAACTGAAAACCACAGGGTAAAGATGAATTTTAATGACTAATAGATCCACAGTACAGCAGGGCTTTGTTTGCCATGTTATCAAGTGTACACACATGATAGATGATTACATATTCAATGAGCAATTGGACACATGCTGGGTGACCACATGGCCACACAGTTTAAGACACTGACGTGTGATTTCCTCTCAGCTAATAGACAACTGACCAAAATGCATACATGGGTCAACACGCATGCATACTGTGATGTATTTATCAGTCAGCTGATCATGGATCAAGTTAATTTTATTTCTGTGTTCCCTCGTGTTGTTTTGTTTAATGTACTCATCAGACAAAGCTGGACTTTGGCTCTCCCAAGCCGCCTCGCAGAGAGATTTTGGAGGAAGAGGCCTCCATTGACTTTGTTTTCATCCCTCCGGAGACGAAGGAGAGGGTATTGACGGAGCACCAGAAAGAGGTGAAAAGGACAAAAAGGTCAGATTTCTCTTTTTGTCTGTTTCTGTACATCCATGTTGTCAGTTTTTTGGAGTGCTGATGTTTTCTTTGGCACAGGGTTGACATCCCTGCCATGTACAACAACCTTGATGCTTCTCTGGATACAACGGTTTTCAGCCAGTACACTCAGAGCCAAGACGACTCATTGTAAGTTCCGAGCATCTGCTACCAAAATGGAGAGAAATCTTTGCTCTCATAAAAACAAAAATGAATGAATAATGAACAGTTTTTTTCCCCATAGGGACAAACCGCCAACTGAACAAGCTGACAAGGTTACCGAAGATGCTCCTGGCAAGGTAATGAAACGTTTTCCCCATCACACATGGATAATTCACATTTCAAAAGCATCTGCGTTTGCCCTGTTTGAATGTCTTTGCAGATAGATTTATTTGATTGCCTTTGGTTTCTTTCAGGTTCCTCAAGAAGAGGTGAAAAATGGAGAGGACATTGAAGTTCTAACAAAAGATACTCAAGACTATGCCAGCCCAAAAGCAATTGAGGACATGACAGGAAACCACGAGCAGGAAGAGATGATCCCTGAGTCAGCAGATGTTTCTATGGAGGATGATGTCAAGTGTGATGATAGAACAGAGGATTTGGAAGTGCAGTCTAAAGAAGGCACAAGTCCTAACATCTCTGGTTCTTCAGATTTGGTCTCGGGGACTCCTCAGAAACCCAACAGTCGCCGTCAGTCTTTTATAACTCTGGAGAAATATTCTGATGGAAAGCCTGCCAGCCCCAGCAGTGCATCCTCATTCACAGGTCCTCTCATAAAGAACTCTCAAGAACGTTCAAGCGCCAGCAAGCCTTCTTCAGCTTCCCAGACATCCATTGGTCCAAACTCTCAAGATTCCCAGTCCACACAGGGGGGAAAAATGAACTCACAGTGTCAAGTAAATGTAGCCCCTGAGTCCCCTCAAAGGCCAAAAGATTCTGGGACTAAATGTGGGCCAGTGAGGCTGACTGAGAGAATGCCTAGTGACACAACAGAGGATGAAGATGTTATCCCGGACACCCAGACCGAAGTGGAAGGAAAAGAAAGTCCAGAAATTGCTTCCACAGTAGAGGAGCTAACACAGTCAAGCCAGGAAGAGGATTCTGAACAGAATGATTCGCAATCCTCTTTGAGTTCTTCAAACGAGCCGAAACGTTCCAGCCACCCCAGAGTCAGACCTCTGCTGCCCGGAGAGGACCCTGAGAAACACAAGAAGTACAGAAGGAGACGCTCTGGAGAGGAACTTAAAAGTGATTCTCAAATGTCAAGCTTGAACAGACCAAACACGAGAGGGAGGCAAGCTTCTGAGGAAGACAGTGGCAGATTACGAACGAGAGCTCAGAGGGACAAGAATGAGTCGAGCCAAACCAACTCTCAGGGTAGAGCTCACAAGAAGATCAGGCTGTACAGCAAATCAGAAGAATTCCTTGATAAACCTGAGCCCAGAAGGAGAAGCACAAGAGAGCCTGAGTCCCGCCAGACTGACTTGCGGTCAGACACACAATCTGACTCTGAAAGTCAATCACAGAGTAGGTACAGGCGGCGAAGCAAATCATCGTTAGAGGCCGAAGAGGCTGGAATGAAGGAAAAGGTTTTGCCTGACAAAAAGTTCAGTCAGACTGCCTCACGTGAGCTTAAAGAACAGTCTGAAAAGGATGATGTGCCAAAGACAGACTCTCAAACGATCACTACATCCCCTGAAGCTAGTTGTAGATCCCAGGAAGAACTTGTAGAACAGGTTGGAAAAGATGATGAGCCAAAGGGAGATTCTGAAGTGGTCACTCCTCAAACAAGTGAATCCCAAGAGTATGAACTTGTAGAACAGGTCAAAAAGGATGATGAGAAAATGGATGCTTCTCCTCAAGCTGGTAGCCAGATCCAAGATGTAGAGTTTAGCGAAACAACCAGAACACAAGAAGATTCTCAGATGGTCTCTTCCCCAGTTAACCATGAGTCCCAAGATGGAACAAGCACAACAATGAATGTGACTGAATCGAAGGTCAAAGATGAACAAAACAAAGCAGGAGAAGGTACAGATGAAAACTTTAGTCAAGAGGACTCTCAAGTTATCACACCCTCATCTTCTGATAGCCAGTCTCGGCGTAGGTCCAGAAGAAGCAAGGCAGCGGAGTCTGAAGATAAAAGTGAAAATAAGGATTCACCAAGAAGGCAGGGAAGGTCCAGTTCCCAGGCAGCGTTGTCAGGTATTGGTCATACTGAGGCCACAATTGGTGGTAGGACCAGAAGGAGCAAGGTGCAAGAGGAGCAGTCAAAGTCAAGTCCTTACTCAACCCCAGAGAGCTCCCAGACAGGGTCTTCCCAAGGCAGGGGAAGGTACTCGAGAAGAAGATCTTCTCAAGGATTAGTAGCCAACATAGAGTCTGTGGAGTCTGACTCCCCTGAGGCCAGAGAAAATGCCCCAGCACCCAAAAAGAGAGGGAGGAAACCTCGAGCATCTCTTCAAAGTCCCCTCACCCTTGTCTCTAAGGACAAAATTAATAATGATGTATTGACGAACGATTGTGAGACTTCTCAAAGTGAAGATACACAAAGCATAGAAGCTACAAATGCAACAGATTTAGAAGATTCACAGGAGACTCAAGATTTGGAGGAATCACCGCAGGCAACTCATAGTATTGAGGAGCAAAGTAACAAAGAATCTGAGGCTGTTGTAGAGAAAACTGACAGTGAACATACACAGAGCAAATCATTTGTCATGTCACCCTCTAAGGAGGAGCAAAACCAAAAGGACTCTAAAACAGACATTGATAATACCCCTTTACAAGAAAGTGACAATGGGAACTTGCAATGTGATCAATCACTTGAATCAGTGGGGACTAGTTCTGAACAGACTCAGGAGAGATTGCCCTGTGACCCATCTGCCGTGGACACAATGTCGTCTCCCAATGAGACAATGGAGAAACTGCCAGTCTCAGAGTCTTCAGAGGAGAAAGCTGGAGAAATAACTGAGCCTGGTGACGATGTTACAGAAAAACACAATGATTCAGACCACCAAGAAGATCCAGTTGTAGAAGAAGACCCAGTTGTTCCAGCTGAAGATGGTCATAGTACATCTTCTGGACATAACCAGATGGAATGTTCAAATGTCTTGGATGATTTTACAAAGGAGGTGCAGCAGACTGCTTCCATCAAAGAGGGCGAGTCTCCATATCAGCACACAGAGGCCAGCACTGTTGCTGACATCACACCTCTACAAGACGGCAAAACCCAGATTATGGAGTGTCAGGACGAAGTGGAAACTAAGACAACTAACACTGAGAATGATGTCACAAATGCAGATGCTGACCTACCTGATGTTTGTAATGCTTCAGTGTTCTCAGAATCTACAAACAAAGATGATTTCCAGGGTTCTCCAGTGAAGCAGAAGGACCTGGAGGCTGTAATGGGGCCAGATGTTGGCCAAAGCCCTGTCAGTGGCAGGACCAGAGGAACCTGGTCTCCCTCAGCTTCCCCATCAACCAGTATTCTTAAGAAGGGCCAGAAGAGACCACTGGAGGATGAGACTCCTTCACCCCTTGTCAAAGTAAGTGACAAGTTAAACCTTGGTTAAACAGTGAAAACAGGACTTGTTTGTTTATAATGGGGTGAAGGTAACTTTATTTTCTTATCTTTGCAGTCCAGGCGTGTTTCTTTTGCTAATCCAATCCAGCAGCAGGAAACTGCAGATGACATTGATCGTCGCAGCCCCGCTATCAGAACCAGCTCCCCCAGAAGATCCAAACTTAGTAGTATCCCACAGCCCAAGGTATCACTGAGGCCAGCATGGTTTCTGATCCACGTGAAGTTTTACTTCAGATTATCTGCTCAGAGCTAACATGACGCCATTCTGCTTATTCATTCCAGTATGTCACCACTCCAACAAAAGGCTTGCTGATCCTGAGTCCCAGAAACCTGCACAGCCCAGGCTACAAGAGCTCCAAGAAATGCCTGGTATGTGCACTAAGATAGACTCTGCATTCATCATTATCACAGTTTCCACAAGGGGCCGTGTAGCAACCCAAAATGTAATAACATGAAATGATGTAATAACTTGATGAAAAAGTCTAATCAGTCTAATTATTACTAACACTGAGCAAACATGTAGGTCACATGACCACTGCAAAATAAATCCTTTATTTCCAAGTAATGCGGTCCACTTATGTATTATATTATCGGCTGCAGTTATTACACTTTCAAAGGATTCATGCCGTGGATTGACGCTGTAATAACCAGCCAATAATGGAATAACACATTGCATTATTGGCATAATGTTATTGGCTTTATTACACTGAAAATAGCCCAAATATTATGTTATTAGCAGATATTACATTATTGGACTTTATTACATTATCGGTTACTACAAGGCAACAGATGAAACTGTGCAGCTGTGCAGTCCTTGCTAACATGTATGGACTGTCAAAGAGAGGTCTTTTTACACATCCAGCAGAAACTACTTTCATGTGGAGTCTGCAAGTCCACTTTTCTCTCTCCCTGTACTGATCTGATTTGGCTTCAACTTTAGCTCTTCGAGCTGGAAATGGTCAAACATCCAGCTGCTAATCACTGATGTGCTGTGATGTGGCTCTAGGATAATGATTCCTGTCTGTCCAGATTGAAATATTTTGCATATTGGATGAAATTTTGTGCAGACTGTTAGGTTCACCATACATATTTTAACTTGAGTTTTGATCGAAGCAATGAAATGAATTAAAAGCTGTTCTGCAGGCTGTCGGTCCTAATGCTAGATTCATCCCTTCATCAGATTTCTGAAATGAGCCAAGAGCCACGGCCTGTCTCCAGAGACTGTATCTACCCAGCCCTGGTTGGCTGCTCTACACCTGTAGAAGCTGTGCTGCCTCAGATTTCCTCCAACATGTGGTGAGCGTAAATGACAGGACAGACTGTCTGAGATTTCTCATTTTTTTAATGTAGTAAAGTCTAAATGGAAACGTTTTACTCTCCTCAGGTCTCGTGGCTTCGGGCAGCTTGTTCGAGCCAGAAACATCAAAACAGTTGGTGACCTCAGCGCTCTTACTCCCAGTGAGATCAAGACTCTGCCGATCCGCTCCCCCAAGATCTCTAATGTCAAGAAGGCACTTAAAATTTATGAACAACAGGTACGCAGACACAATCACAGCACAGAGGATAAATAACTTGATGTATTTTCATAAAATGTGTTTACATCCAAACAACTCCTTACTCCTCCAGCGTAAAGGGCGAGGTGGTGACGAGTTGAAGAGTTTTGATGAGACGGAGATGATGACCTCTGAACTGGAGGAGACCAGTGCTCCTCAAAACCAGGATGAGGAGGATAAGACCTCAGTAGAGACACTAGGTGTGTAACAACTAAAGAAAAAGAAATGCTCTCGGCCAGTTCAATGGTTACAAAATCTGCAGTGGGTCGCCTGCAGGACAGTATCTTGGCTGGGAACCAGTTACTTCATGGAGTCTTAGTGGGTTGACTGGCAATTGATCCCAGCCAAGAAATAGCCGGAAACAATGGTTTACACTAAAACCTGGCTTTAGAGTTCTGTGTTCATGGTGATCTTTTGTCTTTTGATCTTCTGCATAGACAAACAACTTACAGACTGGAGTATGTAAATGTCGTCATCTTTCTATTTGCAGCAACGGAGCTGGTGGATGAACCTGTCCCTGCAGACGGGAGACTGGAGCAGGACGTCCCCACAGATCAGACCACTGACACGCCGGCCAGAGAGCAGAGAGCTGGTGTTCTGCTGTCAGAGGTGGAGGCTCTGACCTGCAGGATGACGCCTTTAGAACTCAGTCACTGCTCACCACAGCAGCTCGTTCAGATCCACGATCAGTTAGGAGGCATGATGAGCCGCGTGGTGGTCGAGCTGCAGACACGACTGTGCCGGGCAGACGCCAAACCCTGAAGAGCACATTGATCTTTTGTTAGATCGGACTGCTGTGAGGGCACATGAAGAGATGATGGATGGAGTGGACTCAGTGGATGTTTACCCCCTTTACGGGAAACGAAGGGTTAGATGACCAGATTTTTACAAAGAAGGATTTTATGGTTTTAACTCAAGGCCTTGTCTCACTTATGGTTCACCTTTCCTCGTGATTTTTAATCAATTCCAGCAGCACTTTTTTCATTTCTAGGTTAAGCTGTTGGGTAGTTTGTACGATTTTAAGAAACACTCAAAGGGAAGCACAGTTTCACTTTCTAAGCTGTGCCAGACGACTTTAGTAGCTGATCTGGATGTGGATGGTTGTTTCCTGCCGTCCTCTGTAGACTTTGCAATAAAGGACTGATGTAAGACTACAAATGTATGCCGAAGACTCCTGTTAACATGCTGACGACACCTTCCTGTTTTGTACATATATTTTCTGAAGTCACGTCTCCATGTGCCTGCTCAGCTCATCAGTCCTTTTGCACATTTTGTAGGATTTCTTTGTTTTTCTTTTGTCATCTCACTTTAACGTCTTATCACATTTTAAAGTCATGAAGCATGTTTCAGATGATAGACAGTGTGCACTTCAGTCTTTGTGGTTTTTAGTGCTTCAATAAAACAGCTAAAAATGTATTGTTTGTTGATCTTTTTGGTATTTTCACATAACATGCCCCCGATACAGCTAGAGGAGGGACAGTTACCAATACACCATCTTGATATGATTGAGGTTATTCTAAAGTAATAATTCAGAGGACATTATCAATATATAAAGCATAACACACTCTATTTTACGGAAGTTAATTATTTTTATCTTGCATCAGGCAGAGCCCAGCACTTGAAGTTTCCTTAAATCCTACAGTGACCACAGGAGAATGCCCGGCGTGCAGGAGTGACTACCACTAGTGACAAATCTAGAGACTTTGTTGTTAGTGTTGGAGACGTTTGGCGACTGACGTGAAAGCATGTATGTTCTCAACGAGCACCAGGTCAGAGTCGACCCGGGTGCTGTCCATCCAGGGGGCGCCACAATCAGGGGGATTGTATGTGAGGATGTCTTTTGATTGTCCTTGATCAAGCTTCACTAAATGTTAAAGCATAAGACATCAGAGGCTCTTGAACACTTCATTCCTTTCTGACCTGTTGCCATTGATTCAATTTCTCCACAACACATAGCAAAGCCTATTAATAATAATTCTTCGACTGATTAGACTGCCTGCTCTCTGAGAGATGGTTGAGTGTTCGGACGTTACCTCAGAAAGCATTAACAATGTCAAAACGACCAAAACGAAAGAAAGAAAGACGAGGAGTAAAGATGATGTCATGAAATGACAGTCTGTTGCAGAATGTTAGTAACTTTTAGCCTAACATGGTTTCATAATCAACTACTCCCACCTTCCATTTCTCAGGCTTGTTTGTTAAGATTAGATCTGTTCAGCAGGAGTTTACATCTGTCTACATTTTTATTGACGTGGTTATCTAACGTTTGCTCTTCTTGTAGTAGTCAATGTTATTGGTATTCCACACCTTCATGCATTAGAATTGGTTATATAAGGCAGGTTATTGTGTTACAGCTCATATTGTCTAATGCAGTGGTTCCCAAACTGGGGGGCGCGCCCCCTAGGGGGGGCGCGGAGGTATTGCAGGGGGGGCGCGGCAAGGCTACGGCTGAATGAATGAATGACTAGTTAGTTACAATGCTAGCATAACAGCATGGACAAGTTTGTGACAGCGCTCCCAGCTAAACGCAAACCAGATGATGAATCTTCACCAAATGTAGCAACTTCAAAAGCAAAGACAAGAAAATATGACGAGGCATATCTCGCACTCGGCTTCACCAGCACAACAGTGGGTAAGGAGGAAAGACCACAGTGTGTTGTGTGTCTAAAAATACTAGCTTGCGACAGTCTAAAGCCGAACAAATTAAAACGCCACTTGGAGACAACACATCCCGAGCACAAAGACAAGCCGGTGGAGTTCTTCAGAAAAAACTCACACACTGTCGTGCACAGCAGAGTCGCTTTACTAAAGCAGCATCCCTGCCTGCAAATGCTCAGCTCGCCTCCTACAAAGTTGCCTACAGAGTTGCTCAGTGTAAAAAGCCACACACTATAGCCGAGGAATTAATACTTCCCTCTGCGATCGACATGGTCTCAACTATGATCGACGAAGCCACTGCCAGCAAGCTAAAGGCCATTCCTCTCTCAAACAATACTATCTCAAGGCGTATTTATGATATGTCAAAAGACATAGAAGAGCAGCTAAATGACAAGATACGGGACCGACGCTTTGCTCTGCAGATGGATGAGGCGACTGACAGTAATAAAGACTGCTTATTGATAACATACGTCAGATTCATTGATGCCGATGATTTGAGGGAGGATTTGCTTTTCTGCAAACAAGTGACGAGCAGAGCCACTGCAGACGAACTGTTTAAACTAATTGACACTTACTTGAGAGAGGCCGATCTGAAATGGGAGGACTGTGTGGGGATCTGCACAGACGGGGCTCAGGCCATGGCTGGGAGAAGAGGGGGGCTGCAAGCGCTCATCAAGCGCGTCTCCCCTAACGTGCAGTGGACACACTGTATGATACATCGAGAGGCGCTGGCGTCTAAACAGCTGAGTCCCGACCTGCACGATGTTATGACGGATGTCATCACTACAGTGAACTACATTAAAACACGACCTGTCAAAGCACGTATTTTCTCTGCACTGTGTGAGGAAATGGGCTCCGACCACACAGCTGTTCTGTTTCACAGCGAGTCCCGATGGCTGTCACGTGGGAAGGTTTTATCCAGGGTCTTTGAACTGCGGGATGAGATCCGCATCTTTTTGGAGGAGGAGGAAAATGAACTTGCCCACAAGTTTAACAACAACAAGTTCCTCATGAAACTTGCGTACCTCAGTGACATGTTTCAAAAACTCAATGAGCTAAATCTGCAGATGCAGGGCAGCAACACACACCTTCCACATCTGGCAGATAAAATCACATCATTCACAAGAAAGCTTGAGATGTGGGAGCAGCGAGTTACAGAGGGAAATATAGACTCGTTTGAGAACCTGAAGTCATTCATTGAGGTCAACAAGCTGCAGAACACAGTAATCCCATGCATGAAAGCTCACATCTCTGCCCTCCAAAAGCATTTCCAGAGGTACTTCCCAGTGCAGGATCCTACACAATATGACTGGATCCGAGACCCCTTCGGTGCAACACCACCTGCCGAATTCAGCACTACAGAGAATGAACAGTTCATTGATGTCACCTCTGATTCAACAATGAGGCTGGAGTTTAAGTCTAAGACACTAGCTGCATTTTGGATTGGAGTGGAGAAAGATTTCCCACTGCTAGGTAAAAGAGCTCTGGCCACACTCCTTCCATTTGCCACATCTTACCTATGTGAGATAGGTTTTTCTGCTGTGGCCTCCATCAAGACTAAATACAGATCAAAGCTGGACATTGAAAATGAACTAAGAGTAGCAGTCTCACAGCTGCAGCCCCGATTTGAGAAGATCTGCAGCATGAAGCAAGCCCACACCAGTCACTGAAAAGATGTGGACATTAAAGGTGCAGTTTTTGCAGAGTTAAATGTTCAGGATTTTGTTATTTTCGTCAGAGAGCTGGTAAAGTGTAAAAGGCCACTTTCATGCAGGAATGGAGTTTATAAGAAGATGTGTTGAAAGCCATGAACACCATTACATGGTAAAATTTTATGATACATGATGCAGTGTCACTTTTAATTGTAAAGGTGATTTGTCATTTTTTTTTAGTTTTGTTCAGGAAGAAGTTGCCATTTTGTATGACTTAAGTAAAGTCCAGTGGAGTTTAGAAACAAAGGATTTGTATGTTTGTGTCAGTGTGGGGGGGCTCGAAAATATTCTAATCTTCAGAAAGGGGGGCCCTGCAGAAAAAGTTTGGGAACCACTGGTCTAATGTGTGTTTATAGTGTTAAACTTTACACCAGTTAATACTTTATTTTTAACTGGTAGTATTAACAGTTAATGTTAATACTTCTTATACCATGGTCTGGGTGAATACTCGATTCTGATTGGCTGGAGGGTGTAGGTTAAATAGTGTTCATTTATACCTAGGAAAGATGTTCCGGTGTAGTGCCAAAAAGTGACTGCACCCTATAACTCTTTATTGCAAGGAGTGATATTGACCAAATTCACTGTACATGCACCTGGTTTCCTCTACTGTTCATGCTGAAAAGACAGAGAATGTAAGCTCTGTCACTCTAGAGTTAGAGCAACATACAGAGTACAACAATAACATCTATTTATGGTCCATATCTGAGAACCCAAGAACACAGGAACATAGTTGAGTATGTTTTACCATCGGGGCGCGTGTCCAGCCCGGACACTTTGTTTTAGTGAGTGACACATACATACTTTTAAATGGAATATAATAAAAGCACAAACATACAGACATTATACAAGGTTACATGAAGTCACATGTGGGCCTTGAGGTCCTCAGCAGTATTAGTTGTTTCAGACATCTGTGTCTCCAGACTTAATCCTGTTGACGAAGACACCATCCTTGGTAAAAGCATTCTCTTTTACCTAATTCGGGGCGTATAGTGTTTGTGATGTTATCTTGGGGTTTAAAGTCTATCCACCAGCATGAGTTGGGCAGAATGTGAGACCGACTCAGGCACTTCTGATGCTTTATGAGAATGTCTCTAATTCTCCTTGGCCAAGTGTTAATAAATAATACAGCATAAGACATCAGAGGCTTCTGAACACTTTCTTTCTTCCTGACCTCACCACTGACCTTTGGCTTCAGCAATTTCTCCACAACAATGGGGAATGACGTGCGGGAAAGGGCCAGCCGCAGTGAGCCTTCACATTTGGGCCGGCTGCTATACTGACTGAGCTAAACGCCGCTTTGTATAGTTATGGGATTTTAATGAAATTGAAGTATTGTGTGTATAGTGCAAACACTCAACATGATGGAGTTGTTTAGGGTGAGGGAGTGCTGAGCAGGACCATCTTGTAATATTGAGTCTCCTACATCTCATGAAGGCTCTAAATAACAGATATGTATTACTTTATGTTTATGTAAATGACGAAAGAAAAATTAAAAAATTCATGTTAATTTACCTCATCACTCCTTGACAGTGCTTCATTTTCTTGTCACTCTCCCCAAGAGGGTCAAGGAAGAGGCACGTCTTTTAGGATGGTGTCATGACCTATTGGTCAATAAGAGGAAACACCTGCATGTAAATTTAAGAAAGTCATGTTCCTTTATAAATTCAATTAATACAAGTTATTTTAATTAAATGCCAAATAGATAAATTACAATAATCATCATGCATTTTTAACTCACCAACAACATCCAGTGCCCACTCTCATTTAAAATCTCAATCATGTATTTGAACATCAATGGATCCAGCTAAAATAAAAATAAGCCACAAAGTGAGTGACAAGGTCATTTAAAATAATGTGTCACATAGTCTTGAAAGAAAGAAGAAGAAAGAACAAAAGCAACACCTGAAAAGGGAAAGGACATATGGGAAGACGTTTACATGGTGCTTTACAAGTGCTATATGGCTTATGGAACTAGTCAAAGATTGAAAAGCTATATACATTCACAGATATTGTAAAGACTTCTGCCAAACGTACAATACTGACATTTGTTCATTAGATTTGTACATCATTTACAACTAATTAATAGAAAATTGTACACCTACTTTGCTCAGTCTGTCGCTGTTGATCTATATGTCTGTTATTCCATATGTATCGACAGCCTTAACTTGTGATTGAGCATTATGTTGTCTTACCAGCAGCTCCAAGTAAGCATTGATAATCTGTGATGACATGACATACCAGAATAAGACCAAGGTTTAAGTACTCTATATTCAATCTTAACTTCACCTCACCCTCCAGCTCCTTATTTGGAGCTGCCCTGGCAACGTCCACAGAAAAGACAGATATACGGATCCTTTCCAGCCCATGCATCCATCACATCAGTGAAACATGATAACTACTCTATATTGAATAGATTTCATTTCCAGGGCAGACTTTGATCATTATGACTAATTCTTATACATAAAACACAGGCAGTGAAATTCAAGATACATTTCTCATCTAGCAGAGCTTTTTTGTAATTAAACTACTGCATGTGAAGAGTTATTTTGTATTTGATCAGATAACCTTAAGTATAATGTCACAGAGTGATTCCAAGTAGAAAACCAAGATAAAAGATGAACATGGAGGAAACTGGAATGCATAAGTGTGGACAGCAAAGTGCCCGAGGAAAGAGTTTTTTTTTTTTTTAAGAATTTGCCCAAATCAACTGCATCTGATTAACTTGTCATCTGTGTATGATATTTGAGCTGCTAAACATGTGTGTAATTAGATGTCTTAAATATATTGTCCTGTGAACTTCAATTTCTGACATCAAACATAGATTTATCAGTGGCAGCTGAGAAGCATGTGGAGGAGGCAGGGATGGCAGGGGCAGGGGTGGCCTAAAAGGTGGAAGCAGAGTTCACGATCTTGTGTGGAATGTGTGGTGTTCCCTCCACATGAATTTTTAAGTGACGAGTGCTGATCTTTTTAAAAACACGACCCTCCTCAATCAAAAGATCTTCACTTTTATTTTGGAGTGCCACAACAGTGAAAGGCCCCAGTTCCTCAGGGTTCAGCTTTCCTCCCTTTTGCTGCTGGCTCCTTACGTTTTGCCTCCACACTTTCACTCACTCACCTTGAAATTTGGAAGTGGCAATTTGCCCTTTTGGGTCTTCTTTCTATTTGCAATGTATTTTTTACAACTGCTTAAAAGTATTTGCAAAACTATTAGAATAAGGGTATATGTACATGTATATATTTGTTGTCACTTTGTGAAGACCTTCAAATAACAGTTTGCTAAATATTCACACATCTTCAATATGAGGAGATGGTGAAAACTTATAAAGAATTCATGCAAGTAAGCCCTATTCGCAACGCAGAACACAGGAGGGAAACAGGGCACAGAGCCAAAATGAAAAAAAAACAAACAAACATACAGGCACAAGTTGAATTTGGAAAATAATAGTGATATTTTACAATGACTGGTGTATATGTTCTCTCCTCCTTTATTGCAGTTCCACTGGCCTGGCATTCCACACACTGTGCCCTGAATGAAAAGATGGGATGAAGGTGAAAATATGGTGCAGATGAATAGATTACCTGAAGCATTTTCTAAACAATCAATCTGAATACAGGCTTTCTTGTCAACACTTTGTGTTAACTGTAAGTTGTATAAGGGCAGAGTAACTCTTGTTATACTAACTTGTCTAACATTCCACAAAGACTGACATCAGGTGTAAAATCATCATCATATTATTATTATTATTATTGTTGTTGTTGTTGAAACTATAGTGCACTTAAGCACTTCATGGGTGACTTTAGATACTTACCCATGTGTCAATGCTAGGCCAGTAAACTGCCTGCCGTTTGCGTCCTGGGCAGTCCAAAACAGACAAAGGGAAGACAGAAGGCAAAATCCAAACAGTCACAGTCCCTAAATTAATCTCACCCTCATACTCATACACATAGACATACATACAACTGATAGTCTTTTGTGATGAAGCTGGTATGTTCCAAAAGAAAATCAGAGCAGTTAATCTTCCTGCTAAGTCTGCCAAGTGCAGAAGGTCACACTTAATACTTTTCACTTGAGCCTATTTTTTCTGAAAATATTAATATTATTTATACATTTCCTTTATTATCTGGTTGTCTTGGCTACTAACAATGAGACTGACAATTGGCCTACCAGAGGCAGGTAGAGTAGACATTGTACTTAAATAAAACTTTTTTACTTTAGAACAATATTAGGCTCCTTAAGTATCAATACAAAGTAATCATCCAAATAATTACTTGGGTAAGAGTAAAAAGTATTTGGAGAAAAAACTACTCAAGTATTGAGTAACTGTGGAGTAATTTATTTGTGGAGTCTGATTTATTTGTCAAATAAGAACGTGAATGTAATCAATCAATCAAAGGAATGATCTGCAAATACACATTTTTAAACAATATCCCTTTAACTTAAACAAAACACTGAGTATTGTTACTCAAGAATGATATTACTCAAGTAAAAGTAAAAAATATTGTGCATTAAAAATCATTTTAAGAGTAACAATTTTGTTTCCTCGTGGAGGAGGAGATCGCCCAGTTAAGAGACTTGATTACTCAGCTGCAAGCTGAGAACCAACAGATATGTTGGGAACAGGAGACTGACTGGGGCCCAGCACATAAGTCAGTTCTCCACTGGACTCTCCTCAGCCCCTGCCCCAGTTACTGATAGATTTATCTATGTCCCTAGGACAGGAAGTGCCCTCTGTTTAAAAACTTTACTTACAACTTTACATAAAACTTTACTTGACTTTAAACTTCACGTAAAACTTAAAAAAAAAAAAAAACTTTATGTAAAATTGTACTTTTTTGGCTAGTGTTAACAGAGAGTAAAAAAGGAGGAGAGTCAGAAAACTTTACTTAAAACTTTATGTAAAACTTAACTTTTTTCCAGGTCACAATTTACATCAGTTACATTCTGACTCCCTACTTATATTAAAAATGCAAGATGTAACACCAACCATTTTCAATCTACTGGCATATTGTGACCTCTGCTATTTATCTGTAAAGTTATTTGTAACTTTACTTTACGTAAAACTTTACATAAAACTTTATGTAAAATTTTACTTAACTTTACGTAAAACTTTACTTAAGTTTAAACTTTATGTAAAACTTTACTTGACTTTACTTAACTTAAAACTTTACATAAAACTTCACTTAACTTTAAACTTTATGCAACATTTTTTTTAATCTGTCACAATCTGACTCCCCACTTAAAACTGCAAGATGTGACATCAACAAACTTTATTTAAAACTTTATACAAAACTTTACTTAAATCTTTACATAAATTTTACATAAAACTTTACTTGACTTTAAACTTTACATATTTTTTTAACTTTACGTAAAATTTTACTTTTTTGGCTAGTGTTAACAGAGAGGAAAAAAGCAGGAGAGTCAGAAAATTTTACTAAAAATTTTACGCTACTTAAACCTTTATGTAACACTTTACTTAAAACTTTACTGTTTAGCTAGTGTTAACAGAATACTTTATTTTGCTTAAAACTTTACTTAAAAGTTTATGTAAAACTCTTACTTAAAAGTTCTGACTCCCCTCCTATATAAGGCAGAAATTAAATTAAATGTTTCAAATTGTGTCACTACCCAAGCTATATACCATGAAAATAAGTGAAAGTAGTTTCAAGCACTTTATTCAAAATCCAATCTTAATCTTAATCTTAAATGTACAATCAAAGCATTTCCAAGGATTTCCAGCGGTTGGCCTTAAAAGCTGAGTGGTCCATGGTCTATGAATGAGTATATCTTTGTTTATGTACACAGAAGCATGCCATCATCACCACCATTACTGTAGCATCCTGACACTGAACAGTATAGTAAATACTCATACCACGTAATATTACGTTTCCAAAGTACTGTAGCAGTCTGGCCTCTACAAATGGAGCGTAACGCTAATAAACTGGTTGGTTTTAGTTTAAAGAGTTAAGGTATGATGTATGTCACATTAGTTGTTGAAGTAGGATGGAGAGGTCTTCTTTGGAACCAGGGTGATGGTGGTGTTCTTGAAGCAGGTGGGGGCAACAGCTTGGCATAAGGAGGTGTGAGGACATCTGTGAGCTCCTCTGCACAGTCCTTCAGCACATGACCAGGAATGTTGTCAGGTCCTGCAGCTTTGCAAGCTGATCCTACAGAGGGATCTCCTCACGGTGGCTGGAGACAGGGACAGCACCTGGTCATCTTGAGGAGGTGGGGTCTTCTCTGCAGGGGTGCTGTTCTCAGCTTGAGACCGTCCAAAGAACTGCCTCTATGCAAGTCTGTTGCCACAAGACAGGTTAGCTATTACTGATCTCAGACCAGCCTCATCACCTGCTCTGAAAGCAGTGTTCTGGACTCTCAGTAACCGATGGACTTCCCCCGTCAGCCATAGTTTCTGGTTGGCCCGTACCGTGATGGTTTTGGTGTCCGTGACATCATTAATGCATTTGCTGACGTAGGCAGTAACAGTGTCTGAATACTCCTGGACGTTGATAGGGTGGTTGTAGGTGGCTGCCTGCTTAAACATGTCCCAGTCTGTGGTGTTAAAGCAGTCCTGGAGTGCTGAGGAGGCACCCTCTGGCCACACCCACACCTGCTTCTGGACCGGTCTGGTGACTTTGACCTTTAGTCTGTATGCTGGCATTAGCATTACAGTGATGTGGTCTGTAGCGCAGAGATGGGTAGGGATGAGGCCTTGTATGCTCCTCTCAATGTTCTATAGGCCAGTGTGTTGTTTCCCCGTGTTGCAAAGTCAATGCGTCCTAACACCGAGCATCCCTGATGTAAATACAGACCCCACCGCCGCGTGTCCTACCTCGGACGGCTCTGTCTGCTCGATAGCCTGTTAGCCGGCCGAGCTGGATGGCGGAGTCCAGTATGTTGTTGTTGTTCAGCCATGTTTCCGTTAAAAAAAAAAGACAAAAAAAAAAACACAGCACTCCCTCACAGTCTGCTGGGTCAACCTCAGAAGGTGTATATGTAGTCCAGTTGTAGTCCACATCATACACCGTTCACAAAAAGTTAGGGATATCGGGCTTTTGGTGGTATACCCACTGCTCTTGTTTCAATAAATAAAGATAAAGATGACAAAATTACCATTGCATGCTTCTAATTAAATGCCCTACTTCCATGATGTAATATCACTGTTGCATGAACTTTTTCCATGTTCCATAAATTTTACCAAAAACTTTTTGTGAACGGTGTAAACAATCTTAAATCTTTTATTTTGAAAAACCTTTTATTTTGAGAAATGATTCTCTTGGTGATGTCTGGGTCACTTGCACGGCGTAACGGTAACGACAGCGATCAGTTACGATTCAGAGCGCAACCCCCCCCCCGGGCCTCAGTTAAATTGTTAAGTGTTGACCGGTCCGTGGTGATAAAAAGGTTGGGGACCACTGTCCGAGACCACCCACCCACTGTTTTAACAAGAGAGGAGCTAGTCTGGGACATCTGAGCCAGAGATGTTGTAAAGTTTCCTCAGCCTGACAAAACTCATACTGAGTGCTCTATGATCTATTTGTGCCACATGTCTGTTTGTGGCCACGGCCCCAGCATTTTTCTATGGGAGGTCTGTACAGGGACCTCCAGCTACCTCTGGGAGATGAACCTGGCGCCAACACATCAAACTGCCTTGCCTCTCGGACACTGGCTAACATCACTCTGTTAAGAACCTTCACAGACACAGCACACAAGCTCTTTTTCTGATACTTCAGAGAAGTTCAACAGTTCAGGTGTTCTGGAGGATAACAGAACCCCGTCCACTTCCTCCTGTTCCCCCACTGCAGCACAAATGGACAACTAAGGAAATCCTCTGCAGACTCTGCCATTAATGCTCTCCTAAAAGAACCAGGAAGTCTGTTCATCACCTCCTCCATTAGTTTGTCTATGAGACGCAGAGACTTAATTCCAGTGTCTTGACACAGCCTAGCATCAGTTTTGCACTGACTCGCTGACCTCAGTCCTCAGCTTCCTCAGCCCAGCTGTAAGGATCCTCTGAACACTGACAGAGATGAGAATCCTGCTCTGTATGGCCAGGTTATAGAACAAAGGTTCTTCACCAACCATATAACTGAGAGCAGTCTTCTCACGTTTAAAACTGTTCTCCTCCACGCAGAACCAACTGGTAAAAACTGAAAGTCTGTGATATATCCATACCATCCAAATCCAGAAGAAACAAGTGGAAGCATATGCCAGGTTCTTCACTCTAAGCAGCATCAAAGATGCTGTTTCAGTCCAGGGTTACTGCATTCGGTAGGGCAAACGCTGTGTAGTCTGAAGCCGAAATGCAGTTTTTTGTGAGTCTTGAGGTCAATCAATCCCTGACAGGTAGAAACAATCTAATCCATTGATATCCACCCCAGAAGAAATCCACCAGTCTTTTCTGTATCTCTGTAATGAGATTGTCTGGAGGAACTGCAACAGTGACACAGTGCCAGAGTACAGATGCAACCATATTGTTAGCAACCAAAGTCCTCCCCCTGTAGGACAACTGGGGCTGGACCCATTTCCATCTAGACAACCGGGCACTCATTTTCTCAACTAGATCCTTCCAGTTTTTTTCTGAAAGTTCTCATTTCCCAGAAACACACCCAAGACCATCATCCCTTCTGTGCTCTACTGCAGCCTAGCCGGTCAAATTGACTGTTCTTTATTGCTCCACTCTCCCAGTAGAAGTCCCTCATATTTTGACCAGTTGACCCTAGCAAAAAAAAATTGATGTTATCAGCATATGCTGACAAACTAACTGTACTGGGTTTTTTTTTTACTTTTTGTGCTGTCTGCCAAGTTTAACCCTGAGGCACTCTGCCTGCGCTTATGTAAGAGAGGCTTAATAGCTAAAGCATATAGCATCCAAGATAGGGGACATCGCTCCCTGATTCCTCTCTGAACAGATACTGGTCTGATCAAAGGCCTTTTCTTGATCAAGAAAAAACAAACCCACATCTAGTTCCTGTAATTGTGATAAATCAACAATGTCTCCAAGTAAAAACAGATTGTCCATTATTGTCCTTTCAGAATCACAGTACGTTTGGTTGGTATGTACAACCATGTCCAGTCTTTAACCCATTAGAACCCAGACCCATTTATCCTTAAAGGAAAATTATGTGGGTTATACCACAGACCGAGTGGACCACATAGACCACATTTCTAAAGTTTTTTTTTCAGAATAACACTTTTTATTCCCAAAGATGTGTTGTCACATTGGGCTTAATAAGGGGCATAAAGCTTTATACAGAAGAGTCAATGTGCTTGTTACACTGCTGTCACCATAGGTTCTTATGGGTTAAGTCTATTCAACAAACATTTTGCCAAGATTTTATAGTCCGTGCACAGAAGTGAAATGGGTCACCAGTTCTGTAGGAGGCCCAAATCTCCTTTCTTTGGCAGCAATGTCAGGACTGCCCTCGTACAGTTCAATGGTAAGATCCCAGAGTCCTTGGAAACATCCTTGGAAAACTTCCATTAATTCTTCACCCAGTAATGTCCAGAATGTTTTGTAGAACTCTGTAGGAAGTCCATCAATACCAGGAGACTGACCGCAGCTGAGCTGTTTCACCGCTGCAGACAGTTCAAAGGAAATCATAGACCCCAGTGAGGTTGAAAATGCTTCCCCTAACGGAGGCAGTCCCACCAGTATCTCATCCACACAATTAGAATTACAAACATCAGCATTGAACAGAGGGACCCTTTCTATAACTCCCATAACAAACAAACAGTTTGTCAGACTTACGAAAAGGGGCCGTAGCCTCCACATACGCCATGAGTGCCCGAACAGGGCAAAGCTGTTCTGACAGCTCCATTGCTTGCTGCGATGAGCTTGGTCAACAGAATGCTGCCAACCAAATTGCTTGGTTTACATGTGAGGGAGGCATCCTCTTTGGCAGGAAAGAGGGGTTAGGTAGGATTAGGTAGGAGAGTAACCCCTGAACCATCCAGATACCAACGCATATACATCTAGCTCACTGACAGGGTGTGGAGTTCATCCACCTGCTTTGCCGATGTAATTGCCAACAGAAATGCAATCTGAGCAGATAGCCACCTAAGTTCTACCTCTGCCATTTTGAATAGAGGCCGACACATTGACCTCAAAACCACTGTCAAGTCCCATGATGGTACTACAGTGACCTTGATGGCTTACGCGTCTGTGCGCCCTTGAGGAACTGACTGACCAGATAGTGCGTCCCACTGTCTGGTTGTCCACTCTGGCATGCCCTGCCGAAATGGCTGCCACATATACCTTTAAGGTTGATGCACATCTAGCTGTGTCCAATAATGACTGCAGGAAACAGACAGTGATGGCCTCTGAGGAGTTGTCTGGGACCTCAACCTGTGTCTGGCACCATTGAGAGAAAAGCTTCCACCGATTAACATAGAGCGACCTAGTGGATTGAGTAGAGGGAGCTCTGGAACTCAACACTGTGTGGATCACTGACTGGCCACAGGATGCCAGGAGTGGGTCCAGGCTCCCAATGTCCAGACCCAAAGCTGAAGGCGATTCGGAAGCCATACACGTCCCTCCAGCTGAGAGAGAAGGTCCGGTTGCCTTGGGAGGCACCATGGCTCCCCTTGGAGTAGTTTGAGAAGCACCAGAAAACAACTGTTTTGGGGGCCACCAGTACCAGTCTGTGGCCCTCCTGTTGCACTCTTTCCAGCATCACCCGAATGAGCACAATTGGAGAAAAGCCATAGAGAAGGCGGGTTTGCCAGAGTCCCATGCAGGGCCAAAGTGTGGATGTTTCTGAGGCAAAAACATTCACCTCTGCTTTTCCATATTGACTCCAAATCATTTCCACCACCTCTGGGAGGAGTCTCCAGTCGCCCTGTGGCAGCCCTTGGCGAGAGAGAACATCCACCACCCTGTTCTGCAAACCTTGGAGGTACACGGCCCTGAGGCTCAGGAAGTGAGGAAAACCCCCACGTAAGGAGCTGTCTTGACACCTGTAGACCCTGCCTGGACTGGGTGATTTATGTGATACACTGCTGAGGTGCTGTCTATGTGAACGAGAACATGCTGCCCCTTCAATACTAGGAGAAAATGCTGCAGTGCGAGATATATTGCTCTGAGCTCGAACACATGTTCCCACCTGTGCTGTGCGGTCCATCTGCCCTTGTTGGTCCTGCGCTGCCAGACTGCACCCCAACCTAACCGAGAGGCATCCATCTCCACAACCTCTTGGCGGGCAGGGATTACTCCTAGGGGAACCCTAGTGGATACCCTGACGTTCCTGCCACGTGTCACTTAGGCGCCGTGAAGTGCGTTGACCTAAATTTGAAGGGCCGTAAGGAAAGGAGACCCATGGTTGCTGCTGTCAGCCTCCCCAGCAGCTTGAGAAAGAGGCCATATCGCAACACTCTGCCTTTCCAGAAGCAACCTATGAGTTGCAAAATGTTCTCCACTCTTCTCTCTCTCCCGTACCGTGATGGTTTTGGTGTCTGCGACATCATTAATGCATTTGCTGACGTAGGCAGTAACAGTGCCTGAATACTCCTGGACGTTGATAGGGTGGTTGTAGGTGGCTGCCTGCTTAAACATGTCCCAGTCTGTGGTGTTAAAGCAGTCCTGGAGTGCTGAGGAGGCACCCTCTGGCCACACCTGCTTCTGGACCGTCTGGTGACTTTGACCTTTGGTCTGTATGCTGGCATTAGCATTACAGTGATGTGGTCTGTAGCGCAGAGATGGGTAGGGATGAGGCCTTGTATGCTCCTCTCAGTGTTCTATAGGCCAGTGTGTTGTTTCCCCATGTTGCAAAGTCAATGCGTCCTAACACCGAGCATCCCTGATGTAAATCACAGGCTCTCATTGACAGAGAGTCGAGAGTCATGCCCAGGTAATCTATTTCCTGACAGGGTGTAAGACTGCTCTTGGAGTAATTGTCTGTGAGGCCCAGCTGGTTCACATGTCCAAGGAGCAGAGCAGTGTCGCTGACTGCCTGCTCTGCAGTTGGGGAAACAATTAGCCAATCGTCCAGATATGACAAGACCATCAACCTCCCCGGCCTGTATGGGAGCAAGGGCTGCTGCCACGCACCTCATAAATATGCAAGGGGCAACCTCACATAACCCCTAACCCAGCATAGCTGCTGTGGCTGGAGCGTCATCCAACCCCAGGCATGCTAAAGCCATCCGGATTGCTGGCTTCAGTGTGGCATGGCCAGTTTCTGACCCACGCAATGAACCATCAGGCCCCCGAGACAAGGCATCAGAGGCTCGAGACACTGAATCTTTATCCTCGTCGTGTCCTTCTCCCTCGTCATCAAACAAACTGAAGGAAGCTGCATTTGACAGTACATCAATGTCCCGACTGGGTGAGCCCCAGTCCACCTTCTTAATTTTCCCAGGAGGCCCATGTGAGGCAGTACTGCATCCACATCTGCGTCCCCTAGGTGCCACTGGGTCTGGGCCGCTAGCGGGTAGCAGCGCATCCTCAGGTGTTCAACCCTGAGACAGGCCAGACACTGATCATGGCCGTCCTCCAATTGGAGGTCACGGCCTATTGGCTGGACCCTGAAAGTTTACAAAGGGTCTCTGTGGCCCGGGCCTGTAAAAGGTTAACCTTCCTCCTGTGTTAGCTTTCTGTCTTAAATCAGCTTTGAAATACACTAAAAACAATAACCAATCATCCAATTTTTTTCTCATCTCTTGGTTACCTTGTTAGGCTTCCTTATCCATGAAAATATTGGGTTTAATATTTTTGGTGTGGGTCTTTGGGCCTTTTTTAAAAATCATTATAGCTCTCGATTTTAATGAAAAAAAAGAAAAATTAACCTCAAGAGAATCATATAAATAAATATATGGTTCTTGTGTTACCTGAATATTACTGAGGGTTATAGAACACATCTCTGAAATGAATTTTCCTGATTTATTTGTTCATTTTAAAATTAATAACTATAGTAACTAGGGGTGTGACGAGATCTCGTGTGACGAGATCTCGCGAGATGAAAATTTGCGAGATTTCTCGTCGGGTTGGAAATAGGTCTCGCGAGATTTGTTGTCCAACAAGCAGCCGGAAAACACATGCATAACTATTTGCGACGCCCCCG
The DNA here is from genome assembly GCA_023373845.1 of Nibea coibor. Taxonomy (NCBI): domain Eukaryota; kingdom Metazoa; phylum Chordata; class Actinopteri; family Sciaenidae; genus Nibea; species Nibea coibor. The sequence goes on from CM041724.1 coordinate 2,222,271, forward strand.
CCACTTTTAAATTGTGATCCAACAAGCAGCCAAATGACGTCGGAAAATACAGGTATTGAAATTGAAGATGCCCCCACCACTTTCAAATCTTTTGTCTGGCAGCATTTTGGGTTTCCGGCAGAAATGATAAACGGCAAGAGAGTAAATATGACACGGAAAATATGCAGACACTGCAAGCTAACAATGCCATACAGCGCAGCTAATACCAGCACAATGCAAAGACATTTACAGCACCACCACAGCGCAGTACTCAAATCCACAACTGCACCGAATGCAACCGAACCGCACACATTCGGACCTCAACTCACACAGTCAAGCGCCAGAGCCACAGCAATAACGAGAGACATAGGTGTTTTCATTGCTGCTGATATGAGGCCATTTTCTGTGGTAGAAAATGAAGGATTCCGGCACCTTCTCCACACACTAGAACCAAAATACACTATCCCATCACGCACACATTTTACTCGTACAGTAATTCCGAAACTCTACGAAGAGTCAAAGAGCAAGATTGTGCAGATCCTGAAAGACGCAGTGAGCATCGCCATAACAACAGACGGCTGGACGTCTAGAAGTACACAAAGCTACATCACAATTACAGCACACACAGTCAACAGTGACTGGAAAATGGAGAATGTTGTACTACAGACTCGCCCACTTTTCGAGTCCCACACGGGGGCTAACCTAGCTGAAGTTTTACAGACAGCTGTTACTGACTGGGAGCTTAAAAAACCCAACCACGACATCACCATTGTTACTGACAATGCACGTAACATGGATGTGGCCGTGCGTGAGGCAGGGTTGAAGCCGCACATCAAGTGTTTTGCGCACACTATAAATCTTGCAACCCAAGCTGGGCTCGGTGTTCCCCGCGTCGCTCGTTTGCTCGGGCGAGTGAGACGTGCGGCTGCTTTTTTTCATCGGAGCTCAACAGCTACCGCAGTCTTAATTTCCAAACAGAAGCAGCTAAAATTGCCATCACACAAATTGATCATGGACATTACTACGAGGTGGAACAGTACATTGGATATGCTGTCCCGTTACCTCGAGCAGCAAGCTGCCATAACAGCAGCTCTCACAAGCATAGAGTTGAAACAAAACGCCCGAAGCATTGACACACTTGACAGCTGTGATGTCAGAGATGCTGAAGACCTTGTAAAGCTGTTGCAACCTTTGAAGACTGCCACCACAGTGTTGTGTGAGGAGAAGAGTCCCACAGTGTCTCTCATTGTGCCACTGAAGAGCATGATTGAACAGAGCATGGCACCAGATGATGGAGATTCCACCACTGTGGCCAACACAAAGACAGCAATCCTCACAAATATTGCAAACAGATACAGTGGGGATGCCTTCAACTATCTGCTGGAGTGCACTGTGCTCGACCCACGGTTCCAGACTCTACCTCAGCTAGACCATGACCAGTGTGAGACCGTCTTCCTAAGGGTGCAGAACAAGGCAGAGCAGTTGCTGCAAAAACAGGTATATGACACTAAGTTGTATTGTGTATGTTTATCAACTAAACATTTTGTGTGTGTGTGTGTGTTTGTCTTAGCTACTTATGAAATTTAACACCAGTGTTTCCTCTGTTTTAAAGAGCACAGCTGAGGAGAGGGAAGGAGGGGTGGCAGGTGGAGCTGACTGTCCTACACACAGCAGAGAGGAGGCTGTGGGAGATGATGACACCGAAGTGGCAGGACCTGCTCCCAAAAAGACAGCACTTGAGGACCTGTTAGGGAGGTCTTTCTCTACTGAGCCAGCAGAGGGGCCCAACAGTTCAAAACAGGCTGAGAGGGAGGTTGAAAACTACAGGAGAGAGGCATCTATCCCTCTCAGTGGCTGCCCTTTGAAGTGGTGGCAAGACCACTGCTCCCGATATCCTTTGCTGTCTCAACTTGCCAAAGCGTGCCTTGCTGTCCCTGCTACCTCTGTTCCCAGCGAGCGCATCTTTTCCACAGCTGGAGACATAGTCAATGCGCAAAGATCCCAACTACTGCCAGAGAATGTGGACATGCTAATATTCTTAAAAAAGAACATGGATGTACATGACATGTCAGTACATACATGATACATCTTTGTATTCACAGAGAAGAACTTCTTGTTTTGCACATGTTGTTTGCACTTGAAAAAAGGAGAAATAATTTTATTGATTTTATTTTAACTTTTATAAAATTTTATTTTATTTCCAATTTTTAGAGGAAGAAGTGACATACTTGGTTATCTGTTTGCACTATTTGCAGTCTGTACTGACAGAGAAGAACCTTTTGTTTTGGACATATTGTTTGCATTGGAAAAAAGGGAGAAATATATATATATATACATATATATTTTTTACTATTTCAACTTTTATAACATTTTATTTTAGTTTCAATCTGTAGAGGAAGAAGTTAATTAAGAAGTTCATTAAAATGAAGTTCATTGAATGACAAGGCTTACATAGTTATGAAATCCATGTGCAACAAAGTTAAATAAAAGTCTGTTGTCCAGGCATCCATATTTGTAATTTAGTTTTCTTAAAATCTCGTCTCGTCTCGATCTCGTGAACCCAATCTCGTGTCTCGTCTCGTCTCGTGAACTGAGTGTCTCGTCACACCCCTAATAGTAACCTCTATGGTGTCATGGGTCAGTTTTGACCCATATATATTTTCTTCAAGAAAATGCAAAAAACTATAGATTTTTGTCAGCAATAGAACACTAATATTAACACATTGAAACACAGAACAGGTCATAACACAAAATATTGATTTGCAAGTTCAAGCAATAAACAACAACCAATCAAACAAATCAAACCAATAGAAATCAACTACTTCCAAAACTATTATAAAGCTAAATCAGAGTAAAAGTCTCTGTGTGCAAGAACACACTTGTGTGTGTGCAAGAACATGCTTGTGTGTGCGTGCGTGCGTGCGTGTGTGTATGTGTGTTCAGACGCATGTGTGGCAAAAAGTGACACTCTTTGTGTGTTCTTTGCAGAGATATTTCTTGCATTTGAAGCACATTAGATTTGTCTTTACTGCTTGGGCACTGACACCTCTTTCTTTTAGATTCAGGTTGCCTGACTGGGGTTGCTTTGCCTCTTTGGTTTGGTGTTGAGGCAGGGCTGGCTGAGGAGGATCTTGGTACAGATTCTCTCTGTGTTGCTGATGGTGTGGATGGAGTGCTGGGTGAGCTCTGCAACTGTCTGACCAAGGCTGCAGCATCTGGGTCTCGGGGCACCCGTTCCCTTTGCTCAATGTGTGGCTTGACAAGGGAATTTTTCCACCCTTGGTGGATGTGGGTCCATAACATGGAATGCATTATATGCAGACACATCAAGGATGTTGTAGAACACAACCATTGGCCATCTTCTGGTCATTCGCTGGCAAGTGTAGGTGGCTGTCAGCTTGTCCAGGTTGTCCACTCCATCTTTGTTTTTGTTATAGTCAAGGATAATGGTGGGCTTTTTGTCACTTTCTGATGACACGGCTGCATCTTTGTGAAGAGTAGTATCACATTCCGTTTTTTTTTTTTTTGGACAATATGAGACAACAGTGGTGGTGTCTGTAAAAGCAAACTTTGAGGAAAGTGGAGCCCTGTCCTTCACCTGCAAGATTTCAGCAGGCAAGTCAGGTTTATTTTTCTTCACTGTGCCCACCATGGTAAGTTTCCTCTTGAGAAGTTCTTGTCCAAGGTCATAGCTGGTAAAAAAAAATTGTCACAAGTCATATGGTGACCCTGCAGTCCAGTGGTCATGTCGAGGACCACACGTTTTCCTTGGTTTTTCTCAGGGATGCCACTCGCACCTTTGCCTGTGTAAATCTGTAGATTCCAGGTGTAGCTTGTTTTTGCATCGCAGGCTGCCCAGATTTTTATGCCGTACTTCCCTGGTTTACTGGGTATGTATTGCCGGAAGGGGCATTTTTCCTGGAAGGGGACAAGACGTTCATCCACTGTCACCTCAGATCTTGCTCTGGTCTCTCTCTTGTCAAATCTGAGGACTCTTGATATAATTTGAAAGGTCTGAAGTGACATTGTTGCCCGGAAAATATTTCTGCCTGTCGATGCATCCCAGAGACTATCAGTGGCCTCATTGCAGGATCTGTAGACTCCAGCAAGAAGAAGAACACCAATCAAGGCATCAAGGTGTTCCTCATCAATGTCTTTCCAGATGTCGCCATACACTTTGCTCCCCTCCAGGTTTGTCCTGTCCCGTCTTTGTTTGTTTTGTTTTTTTGCAGCTATACTGGACAAATGAAGCTCATATGATTGGGAGAGGAGGTGGTTGTCAGTGTGTTGGCTGACAGTGCACTTTAATTTCAATTTTGTCTCTAATTATTGTTTTATAATCTTATTTTTATAACTGGGTCGAAACTGACCCTAACACCATAGATGGCACAATTTCAACTAGAGCATTTTATAATGTAGTAAATTTTTATAATGTAGTAAAAAAAAAAAATTGATATAATTTGGTTAATTTTGTTGAAATCAAGGTTCCTTACAAAGTCAAGAAGCCTTGATGCCATAAACAAAGTTTAAATGATTCTTTTATGCATTTAAAAATGAAAACGGGTCGGTGGCGACCCTAATACAAGAGGAAGGTTAAGAGGCTCAACGATATCCACGCTGAATTTGAAATCTAGGGAAAGACTGTCACAACAACCACCGACAATGGATCCACCTTTGTCAAAGCCTTTAACGTCTTTGTTTGTTGACGTCTCTTTGCTTTTGAATGAGGATGAATTTAATACTTCCACTTAAGTAAGGTGTTTAAAGAACACTTTCAATTTCTACTCAAGCTATTTTGATGAGCTGGTACTGGTACTTCTACTCCACTACTCCAGTACTTTATCTGATCCCACCCTGCTCTACGTCAGACACTACTTGTCATAAAACAATGTGCTGTGAAAACAGGATAGCTACATGTGCACTCAGATTATAGCCGTGGCTCAGGAAACACGACCCTCTCGGAGGACGGCATCCTTCCTGGGAAACATCTGGCAAACCTACTAATCACTCAGCTGAAGCTTATCGAAAGAATAAAATAAATCTTACCTAATTAAATACAGCCTTTTCAGGGGAAAAACATCAGTTCAAAACGAGAATGGCACCAAGGACAAAACAACAGACTAGCTCTGAACATGACAGTATCTGGACAGAGAGAGCACTGTGCCTTGCTTTGCTCATGAAGAACACTTACAAAGAGCAGAGGACAGTTTCAATCCATCGACTTTTGAGTTACGGGCCCAGCACACTTCCGCTACACTATTCTGCTTGAACTAATCAGTAATTACTCTGTAATATTACTGGGAGCCTGTGATAACTAAAATGCATTTGCAAAAACAAAGCTCCTTTGCTTTTGGCTGCTCTCCTCTCAGCCACTCTCTCTTTCTTGCTCGTCCACTCACACCTTGCGCACACACGATACGCACAGCAACTTTGCAGACTTTGCTCTGAGTTGGCCTTTGGTCTTTTCTGAACTATTGAAATAAGGTTAAAGGTGGCATCCATCCATCGAGGGCCATTAATGGCAGTCGTTTAACTACTTGTGCCTACTTGTGCGGGCTACATTCGCAAGTAGCCTGGGGTTTCCTTTAAGTCCAAGCTTGTCCAGCAACATCTTGTGGTAGACTCATCAGCTGCTTTGGTGGTAGCCCACAGGAATACAAATGGGCACCTTGATTTCCTACAACCCCCGCCTGTCACATCTTCACTCCACGGTTGTTCCTTTCCTTAAGGCTGGCGTGATGCACTTCCACCAACAGACAATGGGGAAGGGATGTTTCCTTGCACATGGCCTTATATGACAAGCAAGACCATGGCAGCTTAAAGCAATCTCATCAGCGACGAGGATGGGATTCGAACCCATGCGTGCAGTGTGTTTGTCCAGTAAATATGTTCACTGCCGAGTTTATTGTGCAAGTGTGTGTGCAGTAAATATGTGTACTGCTGAGTATAGTGTGTGTGTGTGTGTGCGTGCACACTAGATATATAATACTTACCTTCTTGCTGTTGAATCTTGTCCATCTGCTGTTGAACCTTTTTACAGCATATACTCAACTCTTTGAAAATAATCCTGTCTTAATGTCTGAGACCCAGTTTCTTTCTAAAGTGCCCAGTCCAACTACAATTCACTTCTGAAGCTGTGTCTGACTGTGTGTTCACTCACTGCAGCCTGTAATATAAGGTTCTGACAAGGTTCTAGAATGATGATGTAACAAAGGTATGGAAGGTTCCACAGAATGCTTTGATGTATATTCCCTCACACACACACAGACACAGAAATACCTGAAGATCTTATTGGCATTAAAGGAACCACACTAAGCTGATTTGAGTCTCATTTTTCAGATCATTTGGCATCCATCCATCGAGGGCCATTAATGGCAGTCGTTTAACTTCCTCCGGAATCTACTTGTGCAGGCTATATTCGCAAGAAGCCTGGGGTTTCCTTTCAGTCCAAGCTTGTCCAGCAACATCTTGTGGCAGACTATACATTTTGGCTTTGACCAGCTGCTGTGGTGGTACGCCACAGGAACACAAATGGGCACCTTGATTTCCGACAACCCCCACCTGTCACGTCTTCTTCACTCCACGGTTGTTCCTTTCCTTAAGACTGGCGTGATGCACTTCCACCAACAGACAATGGCCTTTGGTCTTTGGCCTTTGGTCTTTTCTAAACTATGGGAATAAAGTCAAAGGTGGCATCCATCCATTGAGGGTCATTAATGGCAGTCATTTAACGTACTTTGGAATCTAGTTGTGTGGGCTACATTCCTGAGAAGCTTGGGGAGAAGCTGTGCCAGGGCATCGAAACGAGCGGCGTTGGCTTTCTTATTAGTTTGTGCTTGACCCACAATGCTTGTCGCCATGCGATGGACTGTCTTAGACAGGGGAATTAGCTCAAATGGGAGAGCGCTCGCTTAGCATAGGCAGGGGCCCAATGTTTACGCCCCCTCACGCAAAAGAAAAGACACGCGAAAAGCACAGGGGAAGTATTGAATAGTGGAATGTCATAACCAATGTCCCCTGTATCTCTGTATAGATATTTCTGACGCACTTCAACCGAGTCTCCCGTCGTGCACCTCGCCGTGAGCTGGATTCGAACCGCCAACCTGCCGACCAAGATTGCGCCCCTGGAGCAGCGCATTAACGTTATAGCCATTTTATTTGAGCTGTGTTTGTTATTAATCATCAGCAAATAAAACATTGTGAATCAAAGAGTGGTATTGTATTGTATTGTATTGTATTGAAGCCCTAGTAGAAGGAGTTTCAGTCATATATATGTATATATCTATGGGTTACAGTCACGTGATCTCATGAGAAAGCAGTAGCCAGTGTAAATTGCCGATCCCATTCAATCATTAAATCATGAATGACACAGGTACTCGTGTTGTTGCCAAAGACGGTTTGTTGTTGCCGGTAAATTTCTCCCGTCTCTGAGATAGTTTGTCCGTTGCCATGAGAACGACTCCCCCCAGTGGTATTTGAAGGCCATTGCTTTGTCTTCAAGATATACCCCCCCCCCCAATGACAAGTAATGTTTTTTTCTGTTTCTATTAATATGATGATAACATTTAAATGTGCTACTTTTGGACAACATGGACTGGTTTGTTTTAATGATGGACACACTGAGTCATAAATGTTGGTACGATAAGATTTAATGAACACAAGATCCAAAATAAATAAATATTGAAAAGAACACACAAACACACACACACATATATACATATATATTATCTCACAAAAGAGGGTGCATCCCTCACATTTTGTTTCCCTCAGTGAAGTGCATCTCAGTGCTGCTAGTGTGGTACACCCTATTGGGAAAGCACAGTCACTTAAAGCACAGCCACTTTTTGGGTTTTTTCCCCTATCTAAATAGGTTTATACGAGTATATAATGTATGTTTATGTTTATGTTGTATTAACTAACTCAATTCTAATTGAATGCGAAATGTAATTTCAACACTTTGTTGTGAAGGACAATCTTACTGGGGGGGAAGAAAAAAAGAAAAGAAAGCGGAACCAAAGTGCAGGTAGAGTTTCACCGGGGGTCCTAAGGTGAGCGACTCCTCTCTCTTCCCTCAGACAAACTTTGTGAGGAAAAGAGGATGGTTTGCGCTTCGTCTCACTGTTTTTATAATTTTGTTTTTCAGAGAGCCGAAAGCAGCGAACCGCAGCCAAATTCTTTTTGTTACCTAATTTCACATATTTGAAACTCGTAACACCAGCACTCATGCATCCCCAGACCAAGATGCTACCACCACAAGTACAGGCAAGACACAGTTGTCTTGGTACTCCTCGTCACAATATACATAATATATACACTATATACACTCACACAGTTGATCTCTGTGCCTCCAGCCACTCCTCCAGAGTTTTCCCGTCCGAGGCCTGTGGGCAAAAGGTGGCGCTGCCATAACGGCTATGGCCAAAGTCTTTAGTTTTTGGCTGCCCACACTTGCCACAAGTGTTGTATGCCACCCCCCGGACATGGAAGGTGCTCCCTTCACGGCGTCCTCCATCCGGTCATCATTCCAGCGCATCAGCCCTTCCAGAAGATACGCCTGGAAATGCGCATCACTGGCGCTGGTTCCTGAAGGTGAAATACACAAAGAGGCATGTTACATTTGTAAAAGACACTCACTACATATGACATGAAGTATCTATAAAATAAAGCCAGGCATATTGAGAGAAAAAAGAGGTATAAAAATAGTATGTGCATATTAGGTATTATATGTATGCAATACCTGGAATAAATCTGTTCAGGTGGAGGTGAAAGGACTCCAGGGAGGTAGAGCCACGGGCACACCGGTAGCAGCACAGCTCCACGTCACCTTTCTTTAAGGTGCCCGTCTTAATGTAGAGCTGGAAGTCCTGTGGGTCTTGGATGCAGCCAAGGTGTTTCTGCTGTTCCTTCCATATCTGCTGGATCCGTTCATGGTCCAGCAGAGGAACACCCAGAGTGTCGTTCCCATTTGGACTGTCAAACAGACTGATCAGTGACCCGATCAGTCTGTTGGTCTCCTCCACCCCTCTGGTCCTCCTCCTGCAGTGCAGCGCCAATTCCCTGCGGGTGATATTAGTGTTCACCGCCTCCTCCAAAATGTGGCCAACACTTCTTGCTGCCAGCTCACTTTCCTTGGCACGGCGAAGAGCAGCAACATCTTCCGGGTCCCACTCAAAAATGCACGTGGACAGGCGTGCCATGAAGATGCCATACATGGGGTGAGCCTCAGTGGTGACGCCTGCGGCAAAACGGCGCATGAAATGCCAGATGTCAAGGCGCACCTGAAGCTCATCCCACCCTGCAAACATGGCCTTCACCCGACAAGGGCCATGCTGACTGCAGCAGTCTCTGTCCACATAGATCACCCTGGGTGGTGCCTCACCCGCCTCCCTGTACCGCTTCACCAGGCCAGCTGCCATGGTGTCAAGTGCTTGTCCCTCACCAGCTGTCAGAACCGAGACAAGGACTTGACCATACTCGTTTCCGACATTGGTGCACCAGGCAGCTGTACCTGCCGCAGCACCGGCAAGTTTCTTTGTGACCTATTCAGAAAAGATAAGGAGTTAAAAACTGTTACTTAGTATGAAAATGTAAGTACTATATTTAAATCTATGTTTCTCTGATGCTGTTACTATGCTCCCTGGTGATGATGATGATGATGATGATATCTGAGGCTTTGTTTTAGTATGCTGTATGTATTTTATTTTATTGTCATGTGGAAGTGTGTGTGTGCTTACTGCATTGCTTTTAGCAGTTGCACAGTAGTTGTACTGCTGGTACAATGACATTAAAGACTATCTCTATCAATCGATTATGTATGCACTCAAAATTCTGTATATAAACAGGGCTGTGATACCTTTTTGGTGGAGTCCATCTTGAGGACAGAGCCAAAGATGGAGGTAATTTTGGCCTTCACCTCATGCAGCCGGCTGAGAACATCCCTTGCATAAACTGCTAACAGCCATTTGGGCTTGGGAAGGGCAGGTAAGCAGGGAGGCTCAGCAAAGACGGAGGGGCGGACAACAGTGGACCTTGTGAATGGTTCACAAGCTGTCAAATACTGCAGGACTCGCTCCATCCATGCCTCACTGTGTTGTTCCTGCAGCTTTTTGTACAGCTGGGTCACACTGTTGCCCATTGTCCTCTCCCTCATCATCCTCAGCACACGGATGCCACACGAGTATCTAATGAAAGAAAGGAGTGTAATGTCAAACCCCCCCCCAACAAATAAACGCACCTAATAATGGTTGAGGTTAATTATGAATTACCTGTAAGTGAGCAAAGCTGGAAACTTGCTGCGGTGGCCCATATCCAGCTGCCCTAAGATGTCTTCGGACCAAGCAGGATACTTTTTGGAGCAGCGTTTGCACTCAAGGTACTCAGTGGCAAGGTCATACCACCCATCGATGTTCAGCACCTTCCGCACTGTTCTGTACAGTCCTGCAGCTGTTAGTCTGTGCTTGCCGCAAGCTGGACGAACACAGACCAGAGGAAACAGCCACATCTTCTGGGGCATCCACAAAAACAAAGGCCGACAGAAGAAGTGGTCAGGCGAGGCGGGGGGCTGTGTGTGAATGAGGGCTGGCTGAGGAGGGTACCACCAAAGCTTCAGCTGTGACACTAGCTCTGGCTTGCCGGTACGCGGGTTGGCCTTGAACAGAGTGTGCCGTATCCACTCCTGCTGGCAAGGTGGAAGCTGATCCTTCCAGTGACTGGGAAGCTCAGCTGGCAGTTGATGAAGGAGAGCTGCTGGTGGAGGATCAGCACAGGCCTCACGAGGCATCGTGGCTGCAAGAGCTGATGAAGGAAAAATTACGCAAACGGGCAGCAAGACAGAATTAGGTTGAATGTTGGTTTTGTTAGTAAAAGCAACTCACAAACTGCCACAGTGCAGAAATACTACAGAAAGAAACTGAATAAATACTAGTGTTAAATAAAATACTACATGTTAAGATTAGTGTAGAAGCAAAGAACCCAGTGTAAGCGCATGGAAAATTATGCAAAATGAATTGAATGAGTATTAATGATGTCCACTGATATGAAACATGCACACAGACACAGTAACAACTACTATCGCAATGATTATAACAACGACTGCCCACCATCCCAGCAGTTCACAGGGAGCTAAACCCTGAATGAGGGGAGCATGCAGTGTAATTGTGAAAAAGGGCGTGAAAAAAAGGCGTTAAAATTCCGGTGATTAATTTAGGGCACATGAGTGAGTTAAGCAAAATACACAAAAAACACCTTTGTACATCTGTAAGGTTTGCATCCTGGTCGACGTGGTTTTATGCTGTATTGGGAATAAAAATATGTTTAAAACGTAGAAATGTTGACGCTACACATTCACATCATATTTGCATTTGTATCATATGCCACACCTGTGTTTAGCTGTGCCTCACATTGCACTGCAGCAGATACCATTTCCTTATCATCAATCTCAGCAGAGCCTGGAGAGGAAATGTTAAAAGTATTAGGCCTACTGTTAACAACACACAGAGACAAATGTCTGCAAGATGGTGCATACTTACCAGAAGGAAAAAGCTGCCGGGGTTTTGAAGATGGGTTTGAGGTGAGCTGCGGTGCTGGAGCTGGAAAAAAGTGGACAAGTTTGTATAATCTGTTAAAACGGTACAACAAGCTATACAGGAAATTCAAATTTCACACTACTACTCACAGAATTTAACTGGTGACATCAACTTTTTCACCAGCTCTGAAGGAGACAGATTTGTCCCACGCGCCAGCAGAGATTTCACATTGGACTTCCATGCGCCACTTCGGAATCCTGCTGGATGTGCAGCAGAAGTGGAGGCTGAAGATGGGAGGGTGGAGGCTGCAGGTGCACGTTCAGCAGAAGTGGAGGCTGAAGAAGGGAGGGTGGAGGCTGCAGGTGCACGTGGAGAAGAAGTGGAGGCTGAAGATGGGAGGGTGGAGGCTGCAGTGCGTCTCTTCAATACATAAGCCTTGAAAATAGCCATGTTGGTGTTGGGCCGGGCATCAGCAGTCTTCAAGTAATTGATGAGGGCCTGGGCCTTCTGGCTCTGGTCCTCATACACTTCCTTCATGGAGCGACCCACAAAATCCCCAAACTCCACCATCAAACAGCCCTGGTCTCCAGTGTCCTTTGCTTTCTTCTGCATCTCCTGCTTACGGCTAAACTTCTGGAGCTCCACCGTCATCTCTTTGATCTGAGAGGCATATTCTTGGAACAGCTGTTTGTTCTCAGATAGAGGGTTTGCCTGCACAGTTTCCTTGGAAATGCTGTGCAGCAGGTACACTGCATATCCAAGGCTGTTCTCCAGGAGCCATCTGAACCTCTGGCCCTGGAACATGCCAAACTGCAGCTGGCAGTGAGCCAGCACCAGAAGCCTGTCAGCTGGGTCTCCACCATGGCCAGTAACAAACGCTGTGGTCTCTGCCAGCACCTCCTGTTTGGGTTTGGCCCTTCCAGACCTGGTGTTGGTGAGGGTCTTTGCCTCCTCCGTGGGCGCCATCAGCAGTCTTGTGGAACTGGCTGACTGGCGCCGAAAAGCTGGGTACGAATACATTCTCTGAATGAAAAAAGAAAAGACAGGTAAGTCTAGTTATCTGAAAGATTCCTGTATATGGGTCAAAGATGAGGCACAACATTTTAGTGTCCCCACTTGTTAAAGCACATAAAATTATAATATGTGACTATAAAACTGGTCAGTACAAAACTGTTAATCATTTGGTACAACCCTGAAAATGTGACATAACAGTAATTTTTGCAAACAAACAAGATTAGCAATTAGAAAAAAATCCTAAAGAAATTTTGAGTGTGCTTAACCTCTTGACCCCCCCATAAATCTTTCATTACATTATTTATTTCGTGTGCGTGTGAGAGGGGCCAGGTGGAGGCCACAAATCAGAGTAATAAACCGCTATAAACCGCTGCAATAAACTGCTGCCGCTCCTGTGACATTTGACACCGCTGAGAGGGAAAAACCGCTAGAAAAACTCGATTTCTGGCCAAAATCGTATTAGCATCTCGAGCTCATCCTGAACGTCTAAATATATATATATATATATATATATATATATATATATATATATATAGTGGCTAAAGTTAGGAAATTGGACCTGAACATGGGAGTAGATGCGGCCGTACAATGAATGGTGTTGCTAACGCATCATCGTTAATTGTACATATTAAGTTTATTGGTATAAATCACATAAAATTATGGTAAAAATTTATTGTTGTGACATTAAAACCAGCTATACGTATATATATAGACATCTACATACGTTCAATTACAGAGTAATACGCTACTTACCAAAGCAGATGGATTGTCAGAGGGAAAATGATCGCGAGAGCGGGAGGTCAAAATATATGCCGCAGCGGGAGGAAACGTGATTGGTCAAAAGTAAGCCCACAGAGAGGGACGTGATTGGTCAAAAGTAAACCCAAAGTAAGCCCAGAGGACGAACGTGATTGGCTGATGTGGGCTTACTTTGGGCTTACTTTGGGCTTACTTTGGCGGAAAAGGCAGAATGCGGTAAGCGCAAGCAAGAGGTAGCGGGATCGATGCCCGCATTCTCCACAATGCTTTCCTTTCCCCTCTTCTGTTGCAGAAAAAAACCCAATGCTGGTGGGATGCTTGGGGAGAAGCTGTTCCATTGGAAGAACAGCTGCTTGGGCATTAAAAATAACAGTAATGGGGTTTCCTTTTAGTTGCAGTATACTGTGTCTGTGTATAAAGGAAATATGTGAGCTGCCGAGTGTATTGTGTGTTTGTCCAGCAAATATGTTCACTGCCGAGTTTATTGTGCAAGTGTGTGTGCAGTAAATATGTGTACTGCTGAGTATAGTGTGTGTGTGTGTGTGTGTGTGTGCGCATGCACACTAGATATATAATACTTACCTTCTTGCTGTTGAATCTTGTCCATCTGCTGTTGAACCTTTTTACAGCATATACTCAACTCTTTGAAAATAATCCTGTCTTAATGTCTGAGACCCTGTTTCTTTCTAAAGTGCCCAGTCCAACTACAATTCACTTCTGAAGCTGTGTCTGACTGTGTGTTCACTCACTGCAGCCTGTAATATAAGGTTCTGACAAGGTTCTAGAATGATGATGTAACAAGAATGCTTTGATGTATATTCCCTCTCACACACACACACACACACACACACACACAGAAATACCTGAACATCTTATTGGCATTAAAGGAACCACACTAAGCCGATTTGAGTCTCATTTTTCAGATCATTTGGCATCCATCCATCGAGGGCCATTAATGGCAGTCGTTTAACTTCCTCCGGAATCTACTTGTGCAGGCTATATTCGCAAGAAGCCTGGGGTTTCCTTTCAGTCCAAGCTTGTCCAGCAACATCTTGTGGCAGACTATACATTTTGGCTTTGACCAGCTGCTGTGGTGGTAGGCCACAGGAACACAAATGGGCACCTTGATTTCCGACAGCCCCCACCTGTCACATCTTCTTCACTCCACGGTTGTTCCTTTCCTTAAGACTGGCGTGCGCACTTCCACCAACAGACAATGGGGAAGGGATGTTTCCTTGCACATGGCCTTATGTGACAAGCAAGACCATGGCAGTCGCTGATAAAGCAAGCTCATCAGCGACGAAGATGGGATTCGAACCCACGCGTGCAGAGCATAATGGATTAGCAGTCCATCGCCTTAACCACTCGGCCACCTCGTCTGTGAGATGCAGCTTCCACGGTGACGGCCCGGCGTGGCATCCTGCCCAGCTCTCAAAATATGAGCGAAAAGTGAAACGTCAAGTTATGGTGCTACAAAGTGTAAAAGGTACTGCCTCTCTTTGCTAACTGAGACAACAGGTTCACAGCTTTTTTTGCTTTGACAGAGAAAGGCTAAGTTTACACAGGTCTGAAAATCAGCTGCACAGACTAGCTGTTCTAGGAAGAGGACACCTGCAAATAGCAGAGGATGGTTTCGATCCATCGACCTCTGGGTTATGGGCCCAGCACGCTTCCGCTGCGCCACTCTGCTCAGGGTCTGTGCTTTTGAGGTGCCACATCTGTGGCCTATGATAAGTGAAATGGAGGTGCAGACAACATCTGCAGCTGCTTTTTTTAAGGTCGACTGACTGTAGCCTCATTCCAGCGTTTTAGACCATTTGGCCACATTGACGCAACTTCCAGGCTTTGCTGTGAGTTGGCCTTTGGTCTTTTCTAAACTATGGGAATAAAGTCAAAGGTGGCATCCATCCATTGAGGGTCATTAATGGCAGTCGTTTAACGTCCTCTGGAATCTAGTTGTGTGGGCTACATTCCTGAGAAGCTTGGGGAGAAGCTGTGTCATTGAAGAACAGGAGCCAGGGCATCGAAACGAGCGGCGTTGGCTTTCCTATTAGTTTGTGCTTGACCCACAATGCTTGTCGCCATGCGATGGACTGTCTTAGACAGGGGAATTAGCTCAAATGGGAGAGCGCTCGCTTAGCATGCGAGAGGTAGCGGTATCGATGCCCGCATTCTCCACAATGCTTTCCTTTCCCCTCTTCTGTTGCAGAAAAAAACCCAAAACGCTAACATCGAACTGTACGGTCGACAGACAGGCTCTGTGGTGGGATGCTTGGGGAGAAGCTGTTCCATTGGAAGAACAGCTGCTTGGGCATTAAAAATAACAGTAATGGGGTTTCCTTTTAGTTGCAGTATACTGTGTCTGTGTATAAAGGAAATATGTGAGCTGCCGAGTGTATTGTGTGTTTGTCCAGCAAATATGTTCACTGCTGAGTTTATTGTACAAGTGTGTGTGCAGTAAATATGTGTACTGCTGAGTATAGTGTGTGTGTGTGTGTGTGTGTGTGTGTGTGTGCATGCACACTAGATATATAATACTTACCTTCTTGCTGTTGAATCTTGTCCATCTGCTGTTGAACCTTTTTACAGCATATACTCAACTCTTTGAAAATAATCCTGTCTTAATGTCTGAGACCCAGTTTCTTTCTAAAGTGCCCAGTCCAACTACAATTCACTTCTGAAGCTGTGTCTGACTGTGTGTTCACTCACTGCAGCCTGTAATATAAGGTTCTGACAAGGTTCTAGAATGATGATGTAACAAAGGTATGGAAGGTTCCACAGAATGCTTTGATGTATATTCCCTCTCACACACACACACACAGACACAGAAATACCTGAACATCTTATTGGCAGTAAAGGAACCACACTAAGCTGATTTGAGTCTCATTTTTCAGATCATTTGGCATCCATCCATCGAGGGCCATTAATGGCAGTCGTTTAACTTCCTCCGGAATCTACTTGTGCAGGCTATATTCGCAAGAAGCCTGGGGTTTCCTTTCAGTCCAAGCTTGTCCAGCAACATCTTGTGGCAGACTATACATTTTGGCTTTGACCAGCTGCTGTGGTGGTAGGCCACAGGAACACAAATGGGCACCTTGATTTCCGACAACCCCCACCTGTCACGTCTTCTTCACTCCACGGTTGTTCCTTTCCTTAAGACTGGCGTGATGCACTTCCACCAACAGACAACGGCCTTTGGTCTTTGGCCTTTGGTCTTTTCTAAACTATGGGAATAAAGACAAAGGTGGCATCCATCCATTGAGGGTCATTAATGGCAGTCATTTAACGTACTTTGGAATCTAGTTGTGTGGGCTACATTCCTGAGAAGCTTGGGGAGAAGCTGTGCCAGGGCATCGAAACGAGCGGCGTTGGCTTTCCTATTAGTTTGTGCTTGACCCACAATGCTTGTCGCCATGCGATGGACTGTCTTAGACAGGGGAATTAGCTCAAATGGGAGAGCGCTCGCTTAGCATGCGAGAGGTAGCGGCATCGATACCCGCATTCTCCACAATGCTTTCCTTTCCCCTCTTCTGTTGCAGAAAAAAACCCAAAACGCTAACATCGAACTGTACGGTCGACAGACAGGCTCTGTGGTGGGATGCTTGGGGAGAAGCTGTTCCATTGGAAGAACAGCTGCTTGGGCATTAAAAATAACAGTAATGGGGTTTCCTTTTAGTTGCAGTATACTGTGTCTGTGTATAAAGGAAATATGTGAGCTGCCGAGTGTATTGTGTGTTTGTCCAGCAAATATGTTCACTGCCGAGTTTATTGTGCAAGTGTGTGTGCAGTAAATATGTGTACTGCTGAGTATATGTGTGTGTGTGTGTGCGTGCACACTAGATATATAATACTTACCTTCTTGCTGTTGAATCTTGTCCATCTGCTGTTGAACCTTTTTACAGCATATACTCAACTCTTTGAAAATAATCCTGTCTTAATGTCTGAGACGCTGTTTCTTTCTAAAGTGCCCAGTCCAACTACAATTCACTTCTGAAGCTGTGTCTGACTGTGTGTTCACTCACTGCAGCCTGTAATATAAGGTTCTGACAAGGTTCTAGAATGATGATGTAACAAAGGTATGGAAGGTTCCACAGAATGCTTTGATGTATATTCCCTCACACACACACACACACACACAGAAATAAAAAAGAAACAAAAAAAACCAAACAAACTGACAAACTCAAACTCACAAACTGAAAATACCAGCATTTGCTGACATTGCGTGCCATAGCTGGCAACAATGTAACGAATAACAACAACAACTGTTATAAACAGTTTTTCCACTGATCCAGGGTCAGTCCTGAGGCTGGACAGTACCACCCCTTCAACTCTTTGCATGTGTAGTGATAATGCTCCTTTGCCAGCCTTTTCCGTGGTGGTATGCCCTGACTAACTCCTCATCTTCCTGGGCAGCTTTTTTCAGTCTCCAGGCACGTTGTCTTGGCTGAGGTGGAAGGCAGGCTTGCTGGAGAGGAAGAGCTGGTCCGAACTGTGGAGGAGCAGGAGGTGCTGGCCCGAACTGTGGAGGAGCTGGAGGCTCTGGCCCGAACTGTGGAGGAACTGGCCCAAACTGTGGCGGAGCTGGCCCAAACTGTGGAGGGAAAGGGGGAGGTAAAAATGGTGGATAGGACACAGGCCTGTTCGCCGGCAGAGCCTGCGGGCGGGGAAAAGCTTCCCCCTCGTGGTTTTCAGGCTCCTTAAAGGTCATAACTTCATGTCCATGCTGCACAGGGGAGGCAGGAAGTACGTTTACTGCAGGGAGAGAACTCAAACTCATTCAAACTCAAACTCTTTCGCAAGTCTGAGGCAAACACACTCACTGACCCTGTGTACTTCAGGGTCCTGGGCTGCTTGGCCGTGAGTCATGTATAGCCTGTGGGAGAGAAAGATGATATGATTAACAAGGATGTAAAGTCATGAACAAAAGTGACAATGTCAATAAAATAATTGTCACTTAATAAATACTTTTCACAATGATGACTGCTGTCTCTTATTCAATTATTTGTGTTGAACCAAAATGATAGCGAATTGTGGTCAAGCACCTCTCTGCCGCCTGCTGTCCGGGAGCAGAGCCACTTGGCTTCCTGGGTGCACGCCACGGTCCTCCTGACGCACGTCCTTTCTTCTTGGCCTTCTGGGAGTACCTAAACAGTGAAAAAGACCTTCATATGCTTCATTTGTTACATGGAATGTTTGTTTAATTGTGGTGTACAAAACAATAATTATTTTGTACCTTGAAGGTGCTTTGTCCATGGCATGGAGAGCTGTGTACAGGCTCCTCCTTGACTGACAAAGCAGTGATTGTGCAGCTTAAGTCGACCAGGTATGCTGCTAGGGCATCAGCTGCCTCCCATCCCACAACGCCTCGAGTCACATTGGCTGGTCTGAAAAGTTATAAGTGAGAAAAAGAAAAACCAAGCAAATAAATGTACACCTGTTTCTAATTATGTGAGTAATGCTGATTTTACATTCATTTATCTTATTATAATGTAACAAGATTCACTTCAGTTAAATATTATGTTTTTGAGTAAGGTGTTACAGAAAGTGTTATTGTCCTCTGCGACAAGGGGCCCCGGTTCAGTGTCACTGTCCGACACCTGTTCTTCCACAGCACTTCCACCAGCCCCAAGCTCAGCTGATTGGCAGAGAGCAGTATCAGGCTCAATAGCCCCAAGATCACCTGGCATGCACACTGTGGCATCTGCCTCATCCTCGTCCTCCTCAAGCACCTGCGTGGGGATTTCAGGCATCTGCTTTGGAGCAAGCAGGTCACCTCTGTTGGTCTGGCCAATAGATACTCCACAGCAATGCGCTCCCCTGTAACCAGTATAAACACAAAGATGAAAAAAGGAGATACATACACACACCTATCCATCTCCTACATGTATAATACAATCTTTGCACCCAAGAAATGCATGTCCTCTGAGTAGGGGGGTGCCTAAGAAAAAGAGGAGGAGGGGATGTAATACTCTGGTCTGCCAGTGTAGCTCTGAGATCTCTTACCAGTAGGTTTCCCAGGTGGGGTGAACTCTGGAACCAGAGCACAACCATGGACCCGCTGGCTCATGTTGTTGAGATGAGACATTAACTGAACTGTTCTGAGGGTTGATGCCCCCTCACCATCTACTGCCTCCTTAGCCCGGCCCATGTTCCACCTCGACACTCCCTCCAGCATGTACATTTGCATATGTACTGCATTGCAGCGCCAGCCTGAAGAAACAAAACACCATTATTGTAAATTGAATATATATGAATACCCAACAGTGGTAATGGGGTTATTTTGAATAATTACACACACTCTCTCATAACATAGAAGAGAACATTAAAAAAGAGACATACAATATAGTGTATCTTGATGAAAATGTACTTGGAACAGTTGTACATACCAGCACTGTAATTATGGTGATTCCAGCAGCCCTGAAATCATGCTCCACATTTCCTCCACTTCACGCATCCTCCTCCTGCAGTGCCTCTTCAGTTCTCCCGGGCTGATGGCGGCCATAAGCTATTCTTCAGTGGGAGATTGTCCGCTGTGGCTGATCTTCCATTCCGCTTGGCCTCCTTCAGGCGTTACACGTCTCCTTGGTACGCAGTTAAAGCGCCTCATGAAATGAAAACTGTCCAAGCACACTGCAGACCTCCATGGGTGAAAAAGTTTCACCACTGAAGACACACCTGTGGATAAACAGTGACAGGGTGTGATATCAAGGCCCTCCTCCTCAGAGGTAAGAGGAGGGGCTAGCCAACCTATCAAGTACACCTGGGTGCTGGGGGAAGGGGAAGGAGGAAGAAAAAACTAGTATTCAGACAATAGGCAGCATGGTGGAGACCAGAGGAGTGAGAGGAAACCAAAAGAGACCCAGTAATTTTTCACTCGGTGAAAAAAGAAAGAATCCCTGAGAAGACTAGCAGCAACCCTGGAGTGTGGGCCCAGGACATTTGGATGTCCGGTTCGCGGTACTCGGAGCTATACCCAGTCCAATCTCAGCCACCCCTGCAGATAAGTGGTTTCAACCTGTTCCTCTCCAGGCTTCTCCCCCCTCAGCCACTACCTTGTTCCCTGACAAAGCTGGAAAACTTCTCTCTCTTCTCTCTCTCTCTTCACCCCTACCTCTCCATTCCATCTACAATACAGACAATACACCCCGAATTGAACCATACACACACCTGACTGAATCGAACTTTTGAATGTTTTTCTTCCCCGAAAACTGACTCTATTTCCCCCCATACACCACCCTCCTCACACACTTGAACCCGCTTGAACTTTGAACTGCAAGTGAACCATTCACTCATGTTTTTTTTTTTTTTTATGGTGAATGTGATTTTTGTTGATCAATTATAAGGACTTTGGGACTGGGATTTAACTGAGAATTATCGTTTTTTGTGAAATGTAATTGATTAATTTTTGTGCCCACTGTGATTTATATGATTGATGTTTTTGATTTGCATATGAATGGTGAATGATTTTTTTTGTGGCTAGATATTTTGTTTAACATTTTTTGTAGCTAGGGTGGAGCTAGCTGGACTTGAAACTTTTATTGGCTTTATATAGGTTTACAGGTTGACATATTTGTGTTTTTTATATATATATATATTTTTTGAAGAATAAACGACAGGGTGCCTTATGCTCCTGTCTGCCGCCCACTTTGACCTTGGCCAGCATATTTTTCTTGCCCCTACGCTACAATTACATAGACCACAACACCTGTGTGTGGTTACACCTTGATTAAGGAAACTCAGATGCTGCCCAATTGCCAGTACCATCAGTATCAAACATATATTTGATAAAGAATTTTGTATATATGTATTTAATGAGTATTTTTAAATATATATTGTTCTATATATACATTTAATTTTTACCCACCTGACTGGCTGCAGCAATCCCAGTTGACATAGATGACTTCAGGGGAGGTTGGCCCGCATTCCTGTATCGAGTAACAATCCCTTGGCACAACTCTTCCAACCCTGCACCTTCACCCGTCGTCAGAACAGAGTTCAGAACCTGGCCAAACTCATTGCCGATGTTTGTCATCCATGCAGCACTTTCCCCGATCATGCCAGCCAGCTTCTTGGTGATCTGTAAAACAAACAGTACTTTCAAACTGAAGACATTGCCCCACTAAGAAGTAAACCCATTTCCAGTTTTGTTGTAATTATACATTTTCTGTTTCTATATTTTTTACTGTTGAAACCCTAACCTTCTTTGTTGAATCCATTTTCAGAATTCTACCATAGGTAGAGGTGATAGCTCCCTTCATCTCATCCAGATGGCTGAGGATCTCGTTAGAGTGGACTGTCTCAAACCACTGGGCAAGTGGAAGGGGCCTGAAGGACTATGGACAGCTGCAGAGGGAACGAAGGTAGCCATCTTCTTATGGCGCTCACAGTCCGAGAGGTAGCGGATGGTCTGACGTGCCCACTCCTCGCTGTGCGCTTCCTCTATTGCAGACTGAAGGTAGGAGGAACTGTTACCACTGGTCCTCGGCTTCAGGAAAGTCATACATTTCCTGTCCAGAGCCAGCTGTTTTGTGAGGACAGCGGGGAACAGGCTCTTGTGTGCCACATCCAGCTGGGAGAGCATATCCTGGCTCCATGGGCAGACCGGCTGAGAGCACTTGTTGCAACATGGATAGTCCCCTCCCACTAGGTAGTAGTGGCTATCCACATCAATTATCTCCCTGACCTTTCTGTAGATTCCGGAGCTGTTCATTTTCCGGGAACATTGTGGGCATTTCAGTGGAATCCCCCACATCCTCATTGGTGCCCAGACGAACATCCTCTGCCGGTAGTACCACCCAGGCTCAGGAGGAGATGGTTTAGGCTCCAGTGGTGGGTGAAACCAGCATGAGTGGATTTTCTGTTTTAGTTGGCCTGTAGGCTCATACAGGCACTTTGCAATCCACACCTGATCTGCTTCCTGGATCACTTTGCGGAACTGCTCAGGAAGAAATCCTTTCCAGTTAACTGAACGTGTTTTGAGTCGAACTGCAGTGTGGTGGGATGGATGGGTGGGTGTGGCAGAGCTACTTAGAGGAGGGAGCAGAGATGGTACTGGCTTTGCTGGTACTGTTGGCTTTTGTAGTGGTGGTGTTGGTTTCTGTGGCGATGGTGAAATGAATGCCGAATAGTGAGCTTCTTGAATATGGTTCAAAAGACCAACAGTACCCTGCACCTTGGCCCCACGGGTGTCACACGTCTCCTCCGTATGGTGGTCAGACAGGTGTTCAGAGAATTTTTCTGCTTCCACAAACTCCTTGCAATTATAGCACTGCACTCCCTGTCCTGCCAATGATGCTCCTGCCTCCGTGCCTCCTCTCCTTGTCTCTGCATCTCCTCCGACAGCCCTGCCTCCGTCTCAACCTCTCCTGCCTTACTGGAGCAGGCTCCTGATAACTGATCTGCAGGCTGAGAGTGCGGGTGGGGGTTGGGTACAAAAAGATTGTTCAATAAATAAATCCACATACCACAGTGACTCATCATGGCTTAGTAAATAATTTTACCTACCTTATGGAATCCACAGGAACAGCAAAGGCTTCTCCCACACAGATCCTTTGTATTGGTCTGCAGGGGACAAGCATCTATTTTTTTCTAAGGCCTTTTTCCATTTCTTGGCCCCTGGCCGTTTGCCAGTCGTGAAGTGGAATTTGCCTTGGGCATATTTTATACAGATGTCACGCCAATAAGAGTCTGGCTTTCCTGTCTTAGTCATCTGCAAACATTAGATATAATACAGGTTAATGTCAAGCTAGGCTATGTATACGTAGAGACAGACAGAGCTGAGTAAAATATACATGTATGTATGTAGATACATATATGTATGTATGTTTTGCATTATTGTTTTATTATTGTTGAAGTATTTTGTAAATGTATGTTTTAAAATGTGCTATATAAATACAGTTATTATTATCATCACCATAATTACAGTGCTGGTATGTACAGCCGTATTTTGTACATATATAGGACGCACTTGAATATAAGCCACAGTTTTTTCATGTTGTAACATGAGATATTTACACAGGAAGACAGTACACAGAAAATTTCTATTTTTGTTTGTTTTAATTTTTTTCAAACTGTGCCTGAAAATCGGCAGTACAGCACGATCGCTCATCAACACGGGATGATGCTGTATTTCCTTCTGGCCAGATCGAACTTAAAAGCTGCATCATATGCATTTCTTTGTTTGTTTTCCGTGATGAGGGTGTGTGCATGATGCGCAAAATGACAATTCAAAATCAAAATAGTGTCTTCTTCGGCGCATCATCTTCCTCTGTCTGTCTTACTTTTGCTTACTACTAGAGAGCACCCCCGGTGGCCGTTAATAAATTAATTAACCGCACCGTTGTGAAAATGGTACGGTATATACAATATATCCTTATATTAGATGTCTAACATACACCAACAACACCAAAACAAATTCCTAGTATGTGTAAAAAACGTATTTGGCAGTATTTCTGACAGGCAGAACCTCCGTTAGCAAAGCGGCTACGGCAAGAATCAAAGTTGAAATACAAGTTGAATAAGGTGCCGACCGGGCGGAAAATTAAATCGTGTATTATTACTAACTACACTTCTTCCCCGGAGTTTCTGTGCTTTCTCGTCCAGCAGGTTCTCATGGATCGTGGCTGCCGCCGTGGTCTGCTGCTGACGTCCACCATATTTAGCATTACATGCCATATATACTCATTATTGCTACCATCCCCACTACAGCTTTGTTGGTTAATGACTTATTGCTGCTGTGCATCTGTGTTCCACTGCTACTGCAATCACCTTACCATTTATTGTAAATCATTTGTAATTGTACAATATGTTTGTGTTGATTGTTCTGTACATGTGACATCCATTGCACGTCTGTCCGTCCTGGAAGAGGGATCCCTCCTCTGTGGCTCTTCCTGAGGTTTCTTCCACATTTTTTTTTCCCTGTTAAAAGGGTTTTTTTGTGGGCAAGTTTTTCCTCACTGGAACCGAGGGTCTAAGGACAGAGGGTGTCACTCCCTGTACAGATTGTAAAGCCCTCTGAGGCAAAATGTGTTTTGTGACTTTGGGCTATACAAATAAAATTTGATTTGATTTTGATTTGATTATTTGTCACACGATTAAACATTCGGCTTATACATGCCGTTTCATTCAGTTTTAATCAAGTTTACAAACCTCTTTTCCGTGCTTGTTCAAGTCTATGTGTTGAAAGATATGGCCGACGCGCTAAAGACATAACCACGCCCCCTCATACAGCGGTTGATTACCGCGTTACCTTGTGACCTATGGGCTTGTTCGGAGCTGTGTTCGGACCTTGTTTGGACCTCGTCTGAAACTCTTTGATCTCGTTAGGAATGTGTTCGGACCTTGTTAGGACTGTTCAGACCTGTTAGGAAAATGTTAGGACGTGGTAGGACCATGTTAGGACCTCAGAGGCAGGCCAGAAACTGGTGGGTGCGGCCACCTCGTCCGTGAGATGCAGCTTCCACGGTGACGGCCCGGCGTGGCATCCTGCCCAGCTCTCAAAATATGAGCGAAAAGTGAAACGTCAAGTTATGGTGCTACGAAGTGTAAAAGGTACTGCCTCTCTTTGCTAACTGAGACAACAGGTTCACAGCTTTATTTGCTTTGACAGAGAAAGGCTAAGTTTACACAGGTCTGAAAATCAGCTGCACAGACTAGCTGTTCTAGGAAGAGGACACCTGCAAATAGCAGAGGATGGTTTCGATCCATCGACCTCTGGGTTATGGGCCCAGCACGCTTCCGCTGCACCACTCTGCTCAGGGTCTGTGCTTTTGAGGTGCCACATCTGTGGCCTATGATAAGTGAAATGGAGGTGCAGACAACATCTGCAGCTGCTTTTTTTAAGGTCGACTGACTGTAGCCTCATTCCAGCGTTTTAGACCATTTGGCCACATTGACGCAACTTCCAGGCTTTGCTGTGAGTTGGCCTTTGGTCTTTTCTAAACTATGGGAATAAAGTCAAAGGTGGCATCCATCCATTGAGGGTCATTAATGGCAGTCGTTTAACGTCCTCTGGAATCTAGTTGTGTGGGCTACATTCCTGAGAAGCTTGGGGAGAAGCTGTGTCATTGAAGAACAGGAGCCAGGGCATCGAAACGAGCGGCGTTGGCTTTCCTATTAGTTTGTGCTTGACCTACAATGCTTGTCGCCATGCGATGGACTGTCTTAGACAGGGGAATTAGCTCAAATGGGAGAGCGCTCGCTCAGCATGCGAGAGGTAGCGGCATTGATGCCCACATTCTCCACAATGCTTTCCTTTCCCCTCTTCTGTTGCGGAAAAAAACCCAAAAGGCTAACATCGAACTGTACGGTCGACAGACAGGCTCTGTGGTGGGATGCTTGGGGAGAAGCTGTTCCATTGGAAGAACAGCTGCTTGGGCATTAAAAATAACAGTAATGGGGTTTCCTTTTAGTTGCAGTATACTGTGTCTGTGTATAAAGGAAATATGTGAGCTGCCGAGTGTATTGTGTGTTTGTCCAGCAAATATGTTCACTGCCGAGTTTATTGTACAAGTGTGTGTGCAGCAAATATGTGTACTGCTGAGTATAGTGTGTGTGTGTGTGTGTGTGTGTGTGTGTGTGTGTGTGTGTGTGCGCATGCACACTAGATATATAATACTTACCTTCTTGCTGTTGAATCTTGTCCATCTGCTGTTGAACCTTTTTACAGCATATACTCAACTCTTTGAAAATAATCCTGTCTTAATGTCTGAGACCCAGTTTCTTTCTAAAGTGCCCAGTCCAACTACAATTCACTTCTGAAGCTGTGTCTGACTGTGTGTTCACTCACTGCAGCCTGTAATATAAGGTTCTGACAAGGTTCTAGAATGATGATGTAACAAAGGTATGGAAGGTTCCACAGAATGCTTTGATGTATATTCCCTCACACACACACAGACACAGAAATACCTGAAGATCTTATTGGCATTAAAGGAACCACACTAAGCTGATTTGAGTCTCATTTTTCAGATCATTTGGCATCCATCCATCGAGGGCCATTAATGGCAGTCGTTTAACTTCCTCCGGAATCTACTTGTGCAGGCTATATTCGCAAGAAGCCTGGGGTTTCCTTTCAGTCCAAGCTTGTCCAGCAACATCTTGTGGCAGACTATACATTTTGGCTTTGACCAGCTGCTGTGGTGGTACGCCACAGGAACACAAATGGGCACCTTGATTTCCGACAACCCCCACCTGTCACGTCTTCTTCACTCCACGGTTGTTCCTTTCCTTAAGACTGGCGTGATGCACTTCCACCAACAGACAATGGCCTTTGGTCTTTGGCCTTTGGTCTTTTCTAAACTATGGGAATAAAGTCAAAGGTGGCATCCATCCATTGAGGGTCATTAATGGCAGTCATTTAACGTACTTTGGAATCTAGTTGTGTGGGCTACATTCCTGAGAAGCTTGGGGAGAAGCTGTGCCAGGGCATCGAAACGAGCGGCGTTGGCTTTCTTATTAGTTTGTGCTTGACCCACAATGCTTGTCGCCATGCGATGGACTGTCTTAGACAGGGGAATTAGCTCAAATGGGAGAGTGCTCGCTTAGCATAGGCAGGGGCCCAATGTTTACGCCCCCTCACGCAAAAGAAAGACACGCGAAAAGCGCAGGGGAAGTATTGAATAGTGGAATGTCATAACCAATGTCCCCTGTATCTTTGTATAGATATTTCTGACGCACTTCAACCGAGTCTCCCGTCGTGCACCTCGCCGTGAGCTGGATTCGAACCGCCAACCTGCCGACCAAGATTGCGCCCCTGGAGCAGCGCATTAACGTTATAGCCATTTTATTTGAGCTGTGTTTGTTATTAATCATCAGCAAATAAAACATTGTGAATCAAAGAGTGGTATTGTATTGTATTGTATTGTATTGAAGCCCTAGTAGAAGGAGTTTCAGTCATATATATGTATATATCTATGGGTTACAGTCACGTGATCTCATGAGAAAGCAGTAGCCAGTGTAAATTGCCGATCCCATTCAATCATTAAATCATGAATGACACAGGTACTCGTGTTGTTGCCAAAGACGGTTTGTTGTTGCCGGTAAATTTCTCCCGTCTCTGAGATAGTTTGTCTGTTGCCATGAGAACGACTCCCCCCAGTGGTATTTGAAGGCCATTGCTTTGTCTTCAAGATATACCCCCCCCCCAATGACAAGTAATGTTTTTTTCTGTTTCTATTAATATGATGATAACATTTAAATGTGCTACTTTTGGACAACATGGACTGGTTTGTTTTAATGATGGACACACTGAGTCATAAATGTTGGTACGATAAGATTTAATGAACACAAGATCCAAAATAAATAAATATTGAAAAGAACACACAAACACACACACACATATATACATATATATTATCTCACAAAAGAGGGTGCATCCCTCACATTTTGTTTCCCTCAGTGAAGTGCATCTCAGTGCTGCTAGTGTGGTACACCCTATTGGGAAAGCACAGTCACTTAAAGCACAGCCACTTTTTGGGTTTTTTCCCCTATCTAAATAGGTTTATACGAGTATATAATGTATGTTTATGTTTATGTTGTATTAACTAACTCAATTCTAATTGAATGCGAAATGTAATTTCAACACTTTGTTGTGAAGGACAATCTTACTGGGGGGGAAGAAAAAAAGAAAAGAAAGCGGAACCAAAGTGCAGGTAGAGTTTCACCGGGGGTCCTAAGGTGAGCGACTCCTCTCTCTTCCCTCAGACAAACTTTGTGAGGAAAAGAGGATGGTTTGCGCTTCGTCTCACTGTTTTTATAATTTTGTTTTTCAGAGAGCCGAAAGCAGCGAACCGCAGCCAAATTCTTTTTGTTACCTAATTTCACATATTTGAAACTCGTAACACCAGCACTCATGCATCCCCAGACCAAGATGCTACCACCACAAGTACAGGCAAGACACAGTTGTCTTGGTACTCCTCGTCACAATATACATAATATATACACTATATACACTCACACAGTTGATCTCTGTGCCTCCAGCCACTCCTCCAGAGTTTTCCCGTCCGAGGCCTGTGGGCAAAAGGTGGCGCTGCCATAACGGCTATGGCCAAAGTCTTTAGTTTTTGGCTGCCCACACTTGCCACAAGTGTTGTATGCCACCCCCCGGACATGGAAGGTGCTCCCTTCACGGCGTCCTCCATCCGGTCATCATTCCAGCGCATCAGCCCTTCCAGAAGATACGCCTGGAAATGCGCATCACTGGCGCTGGTTCCTGAAGGTGAAATACACAAAGAGGCATGTTACATTTGTAAAAGACACTCACTACATATGACATGAAGTATCTATAAAATAAAGCCAGGCATATTGAGAGAAAAAAGAGGTATAAAAATAGTATGTGCATATTAGGTATTATATGTATGCAATACCTGGAATAAATCTGTTCAGGTGGAGGTGAAAGGACTCCAGGGAGGTAGAGCCACGGGCACACCGGTAGCAGCACAGCTCCACGTCACCTTTCTTTAAGGTGCCCGTCTTAATGTAGAGCTGGAAGTCCTGTGGGTCTTGGATGCAGCCAAGGTGTTTCTGCTGTTCCTTCCATATCTGCTGGATCCGTTCATGGTCCAGCAGAGGAACACCCAGAGTGTCGTTCCCATTTGGACTGTCAAACAGACTGATCAGTGACCCGATCAGTCTGTTGGTCTCCTCCACCCCTCTGGTCCTCCTCCTGCAGTGCAGCGCCAATTCCCTGCGGGTGATATTAGTGTTCACCGCCTCCTCCAAAATGTGGCCAACACTTCTTGCTGCCAGCTCACTTTCCTTGGCACGGCGAAGAGCAGCAACATCTTCCGGGTCCCACTCAAAAATGCACGTGGACAGGCGTGCCATGAAGATGCCATACATGGGGTGAGCCTCAGTGGTGACGCCTGCGGCAAAACGGCGCATGAAATGCCAGATGTCAAGGCGCACCTGAAGCTCATCCCACCCTGCAAACATGGCCTTCACCCGACAAGGGCCATGCTGACTGCAGCAGTCTCTGTCCACATAGATCACCCTGGGTGGTGCCTCACCCGCCTCCCTGTACCGCTTCACCAGGCCAGCTGCCATGGTGTCAAGTGCTTGTCCCTCACCAGCTGTCAGAACCGAGACAAGGACTTGACCATACTCGTTTCCGACATTGGTGCACCAGGCAGCTGTACCTGCCGCAGCACCGGCAAGTTTCTTTGTGACCTATTCAGAAAAGATAAGGAGTTAAAAACTGTTACTTAGTATGAAAATGTAAGTACTATATTTAAATCTATGTTTCTCTGATGCTGTTACTATGCTCCCTGGTGATGATGATGATGATGATGATATCTGAGGCTTTGTTTTAGTATGCTGTATGTATTTTATTTTATTGTCATGTGGAAGTGTGTGTGTGCTTACTGCATTGCTTTTAGCAGTTGCACAGTAGTTGTACTGCTGGTACAATGACATTAAAGACTATCTCTATCAATCGATTATGTATGCACTCAAAATTCTGTATATAAACAGGGCTGTGATACCTTTTTGGTGGAGTCCATCTTGAGGACAGAGCCAAAGATGGAGGTAATTTTGGCCTTCACCTCATGCAGCCGGCTGAGAACATCCCTTGCATAAACTGCTAACAGCCATTTGGGCTTGGGAAGGGCAGGTAAGCAGGGAGGCTCAGCAAAGACGGAGGGGCGGACAACAGTGGACCTTGTGAATGGTTCACAAGCTGTCAAATACTGCAGGACTCGCTCCATCCATGCCTCACTGTGTTGTTCCTGCAGCTTTTTGTACAGCTGGGTCACACTGTTGCCCATTGTCCTCTCCCTCATCATCCTCAGCACACGGATGCCACACGAGTATCTAATGAAAGGAAGGAGTGTAATGTCAAACCCCCCCCCAACAAATAAACGCACCTAATAATGGTTGAGGTTAATTATGAATTACCTGTAAGTGAGCAAAGCTGGAAACTTGCTGCGGTGGCCCATATCCAGCTGCCCTAAGATGTCTTCGGACCAAGCAGGATACTTTTTGGAGCAGCGTTTGCACTCGAGGTACTCAGTGGCAAGGTCATACCACCCATCGATGTCCAGCACCTTCCGCACTGTTCTGTACAGTCCTGCAGCTGTTAGTCTGTGCTTGCCGCAAGCTGGACGAACACAGACCAGAGGAAACAGCCACATCTTCTGGGGCATCCACAAAAACAAAGGCCGACAGAAGAAGTGGTCAGGCGAGGCGGGGGGCTGTGTGTGAATGAGGGCTGGCTGAGGAGGGTACCACCAAAGCTTCAGCTGTGACACTAGCTCTGGCTTGCCGGTACGCGGGTTGGCCTTGAACAGAGTGTGCCGTATCCACTCCTGCTGGCAAGGTGGAAGCTGATCCTTCCAGTGACTGGGAAGCTCAGCTGGCAGTTGATGAAGGAGAGCTGCTGGTGGAGGATCAGCACAGGCCTCACGAGGCATCGTGGCTGCAAGAGCTGATGAAGGAAAAATTACGCAAACGGGCAGCAAGACAGAATTAGGTTGAATGTTGGTTTTGTTAGTAAAAGCAACTCACAAACTGCCACAGTGCAGAAATACTACAGAAAGAAACTGAATAAATACTAGTGTTAAATAAAATACTACATGTTAAGATTAGTGTAGAAGCAAAGAACCCAGTGTAAGCGCATGGAAAATTATGCAAAATGAATTGAATGAGTATTAATGATGTCCACTGATATGAAACATGCACACAGACACAGTAACAACTACTATCGCAATGATTATAACAACGACTGCCCACCATCCCAGCAGTTCACAGGGAGCTAAACCCTGAATGAGGGGAGCATGCAGTGTAAGTGTGAAAAAGGGCGTGAAAAAAAGGCGTTAAAATTCCGGTGATTAATTTAGGGCACATGAGTGAGTTAAGCAAAATACACAAAAAACACCTTTGTACATCTGTAAGGTTTGCATCCTGGTCGACGTGGTTTTATGCTGTATTGGGAATAAAAATATGTTTAAAACGTAGAAATGTTGACGCTACACATTCACATCATATTTGCATTTGTATCATATGCCACACCTGTGTTTAGCTGTGCCTCACATTGCACTGCAGCAGATACCATTTCCTCATCATCAATCTCAGCAGAGCCTGGAGAGGAAATGTTAAAAGTATTAGGCCTACTGTTAACAACACACAGAGACAAATGTCTGCAAGATGGTGCATACTTACCAGAAGGAAAAAGCTGCCGGGGTTTTGAAGATGGGTTTGAGGTGAGCTGCGGTGCTGGAGCTGGAAAAAAGTGGACAAGTTTGTATAATCTGTTAAAACGGTACAACAAGCTATACAGGAAATTCAAATTTCACACTACTACTCACAGAATTTAACTGCTGACATCAACTTTTTCACCAGCTCTGAAGGAGACAGATTTGTCCCACGCGCCAGCAGAGATTTCACATTGGACTTCCATGCGCCACTTCGGAATCCTGCTGGATGTGCAGCAGAAGTGGAGGCTGAAGATGGGAGGGTGGAGGCTGCAGGTGCACGTTCAGCAGAAGTGGAGGCTGAAGAAGGGAGGGTGGAGGCTGCAGGTGCACGTGGAGAAGAAGTGGAGGCTGAAGATGGGAGGGTGGAGGCTGCAGTGCGTCTCTTCAATACATAAGCCTTGAAAATAGCCATGTTGGTGTTGGGCCGGGCATCAGCAGTCTTCAAGTAATTGATGAGGGCCTGGGCCTTCTGGCTCTGGTCCTCATACACTTCCTTCATGGAGCGACCCACAAAATCCCCAAACTCCACCATCAAACAGCCCTGGTCTCCAGTGTCCTTTGCTTTCTTCTGCATCTCCTGCTTACGGCTAAACTTCTGGAGCTCCACCGTCATCTCTTTGATCTGAGAGGCATATTCTTGGAACAGCTGTTTGTTCTCAGATAGAGGGTTTGCCTGCACAGTTTCCTTGGAAATGCTGTGCAGCAGGTACACTGCATATCCAAGGCTGTTCTCCAGGAGCCATCTGAACCTCTGGCCCTGGAACATGCCAAACTGCAGCTGGCAGTGAGCCAGCACCAGAAGCCTGTCAGCTGGGTCTCCACCATGGCCAGTAACAAACGCTGTGGCCTCTGCCAGCACCTCCTGTTTGGGTTTGGCCCTTCCAGACCTGGTGTTGGTGAGGGTCTTTGCCTCCTCCGTGGGCGCCATCAGCAGTCTTGTGGAACTGGCTGACTGGCGCCGAAAAGCTGGGTACGAATACATTCTCTGAATGAAAAAAGAAAAGACAGGTAAGTCTAGTTATCTGAAAGATTCCTGTATATGGGTCAAAGATGAGGCGCAACATTTTAGTGTCCCCACTTGTTAAAGCACATAAAATTATAATATGTGACTATAAAACTGGTCAGTACAAAACTGTTAATCATTTGGTACAACCCTGAAAATGTGACATAACAGTAATTTTTGCAAACAAACAAGATTAGCAATTAGAAAAAAATCCTAAAGAAATTTTGAGTGTGCTTAACCTCTTGACCCCCCCATAAATCTTTCATTACATTATTTATTTCGTGTGCGTGTGAGAGGGGCCAGGTGGAGGCCACAAATCAGAGTAATAAACCGCTATAAACCGCTGCAATAAACTGCTGCCGCTCCTGTGACATTTGACACCGCTGAGAGGGAAAAACCGCTAGAAAAACTCGATTTCTGGCCAAAATCGTATTAGCATCTCGAGCTCATCCTGAACGTCTAAATATATATATATATATATATATATATATATATATATATATGTATATATATATATGTATATATATATATATATATATAGTGGCTAAAGTTAGGAAATTGGACCTGAACATGGGAGTAGATGCGGCCGTACAATGAATGGTGTTGCTAACGCATCATCGTTAATTGTACATATTAAGTTTATTGGTATAAATCACATAAAATTATGGTAAAAATTTATTGTCGTGACATTAAAACCAGCTATACGTATATATATAGACATCTACATACGTTCAATTACAGAGTAATACGCTACTTACCAAAGCAGATGGATTGTCAGAGGGAAAATGATCGCGAGAGCGGGAGGTCAAAATATATGCCGCAGCGGGAGGAAACGTGATTGGTCAAAAGTAAGCCCACAGAGAGGGACGTGATTGGTCAAAAGTAAACCCAAAGTAAGCCCAGAGGACGAACGTGATTGGCTGATGTGGGCTTACTTTGGGCTTACTTTGGGCTTACTTTGGCGGAAAAGGCAGAATGCGGTAAGCGCAAGCAAGAGGTAGCGGGATCGATGCCCGCATTCTCCACAATGCTTTCCTTTCCCCTCTTCTGTTGCAGAAAAAAACCCAATGCTGGTGGGATGCTTGGGGAGAAGCTGTTCCATTGGAAGAACAGCTGCTTGGGCATTAAAAATAACAGTAATGGGGTTTCCTTTTAGTTGCAGTATACTGTGTCTGTGTATAAAGGAAATATGTGAGCTGCCGAGTGTATTGTGTGTTTGTCCAGCAAATATGTTCACTGCCGAGTTTATTGTGCAAGTGTGTGTGCAGTAAATATGTGTACTGCTGAGTATAGTGTGTGTGTGTGTGTGTGTGTGTGCGCATGCACACTAGATATATAATACTTACCTTCTTGCTGTTGAATCTTGTCCATCTGCTGTTGAACCTTTTTACAGCATATACTCAACTCTTTGAAAATAATCCTGTCTTAATGTCTGAGACCCTGTTTCTTTCTAAAGTGCCCAGTCCAACTACAATTCACTTCTGAAGCTGTGTCTGACTGTGTGTTCACTCACTGCAGCCTGTAATATAAGGTTCTGACAAGGTTCTAGAATGATGATGTAACAAGAATGCTTTGATGTATATTCCCTCTCACACACACACACACACACACACACACACACACACACACACAGAAATACCTGAACATCTTATTGGCATTAAAGGAACCACACTAAGCCGATTTGAGTCTCATTTTTCAGATCATTTGGCATCCATCCATCGAGGGCCATTAATGGCAGTCGTTTAACTTCCTCCGGAATCTACTTGTGCAGGCTATATTCGCAAGAAGCCTGGGGTTTCCTTTCAGTCCAAGCTTGTCCAGCAACATCTTGTGGCAGACTATACATTTTGGCTTTGACCAGCTGCTGTGGTGGTAGGCCACAGGAACACAAATGGGCACCTTGATTTCCGACAGCCCCCACCTGTCACATCTTCTTCACTCCACGGTTGTTCCTTTCCTTAAGACTGGCGTGCGCACTTCCACCAACAGACAATGGGGAAGGGATGTTTCCTTGCACATGGCCTTATGTGACAAGCAAGACCATGGCAGTCGCTGATAAAGCAAGCTCATCAGCGACGAAGATGGGATTCGAACCCACGCGTGCAGAGCATAATGGATTAGCAGTCCATCGCCTTAACCACTCGGCCACCTCGTCTGTGAGATGCAGCTTCCACGGTGACGGCCCGGCGTGGCATCCTGCCCAGCTCTCAAAATATGAGCGAAAAGTGAAACGTCAAGTTATGGTGCTACAAAGTGTAAAAGGTACTGCCTCTCTTTGCTAACTGAGACAACAGGTTCACAGCTTTTTTTGCTTTGACAGAGAAAGGCTAAGTTTACACAGGTCTGAAAATCAGCTGCACAGACTAGCTGTTCTAGGAAGAGGACACCTGCAAATAGCAGAGGATGGTTTCGATCCATCGACCTCTGGGTTATGGGCCCAGCACGCTTCCGCTGCGCCACTCTGCTCAGGGTCTGTGCTTTTGAGGTGCCACATCTGTGGCCTATGATAAGTGAAATGGAGGTGCAGACAACATCTGCAGCTGCTTTTTTTAAGGTCGACTGACTGTAGCCTCATTCCAGCGTTTTAGACCATTTGGCCACATTGACGCAACTTCCAGGCTTTGCTGTGAGTTGGCCTTTGGTCTTTTCTAAACTATGGGAATAAAGTCAAAGGTGGCATCCATCCATTGAGGGTCATTAATGGCAGTCGTTTAACGTCCTCTGGAATCTAGTTGTGTGGGCTACATTCCTGAGAAGCTTGGGGAGAAGCTGTGTCATTGAAGAACAGGAGCCAGGGCATCGAAACGAGCGGCGTTGGCTTTCCTATTAGTTTGTGCTTGACCCACAATGCTTGTCGCCATGCGATGGACTGTCTTAGACAGGGGAATTAGCTCAAATGGGAGAGCGCTCGCTTAGCATGCGAGAGGTAGCGGGATCGATGCCCGCATTCTCCACAATGCTTTCCTTTCCCCTCTTCTGTTGCAGAAAAAAACCCAAAACGCTAACATCGAACTGTACGGTCGACAGACAGGCTCTGTGGTGGGATGCTTGGGGAGAAGCTGTTCCATTGGAAGAACAGCTGCTTGGGCATTAAAAATAACAGTAATGGGGTTTCCTTTTAGTTGCAGTATACTGTGTCTGTGTATAAAGGAAATATGTGAGCTGCCGAGTGTATTGTGTGTTTGTCCAGCAAATATGTTCACTGCTGAGTTTATTGTACAAGTGTGTGTGCAGTAAATATGTGTACTGCTGAGTATAGTGTGTGTGTGTGTGTGTGTGTGTGTGTGCATGCACACTAGATATATAATACTTACCTTCTTGCTGTTGAATCTTGTCCATCTGCTGTTGAACCTTTTTACAGCATATACTCAACTCTTTGAAAATAATCCTGTCTTAATGTCTGAGACCCAGTTTCTTTCTAAAGTGCCCAGTCCAACTACAATTCACTTCTGAAGCTGTGTCTGACTGTGTGTTCACTCACTGCAGCCTGTAATATAAGGTTCTGACAAGGTTCTAGAATGATGATGTAACAAAGGTATGGAAGGTTCCACAGAATGCTTTGATGTATATTCCCTCTCACACACACACACACAGACACAGAAATACCTGAACATCTTATTGGCAGTAAAGGAACCACACTAAGCTGATTTGAGTCTCATTTTTCAGATCATTTGGCATCCATCCATCGAGGGCCATTAATGGCAGTCGTTTAACTTCCTCCGGAATCTACTTGTGCAGGCTATATTCGCAAGAAGCCTGGGGTTTCCTTTCAGTCCAAGCTTGTCCAGCAACATCTTGTGGCAGACTATACATTTTGGCTTTGACCAGCTGCTGTGGTGGTAGGCCACAGGAACACAAATGGGCACCTTGATTTCCGACAACCCCCACCTGTCACGTCTTCTTCACTCCACGGTTGTTCCTTTCCTTAAGACTGGCGTGATGCACTTCCACCAACAGACAACGGCCTTTGGTCTTTGGCCTTTGGTCTTTTCTAAACTATGGGAATAAAGACAAAGGTGGCATCCATCCATTGAGGGTCATTAATGGCAGTCATTTAACGTACTTTGGAATCTAGTTGTGTGGGCTACATTCCTGAGAAGCTTGGGGAGAAGCTGTGCCAGGGCATCGAAACGAGCGGCGTTGGCTTTCCTATTAGTTTGTGCTTGACCCACAATGCTTGTCGCCATGCGATGGACTGTCTTAGACAGGGGAATTAGCTCAAATGGGAGAGCGCTCGCTTAGCATGCGAGAGGTAGCGGCATCGATACCCGCATTCTCCACAATGCTTTCCTTTCCCCTCTTCTGTTGCAGAAAAAAACCCAAAACGCTAACATCGAACTGTACGGTCGACAGACAGGCTCTGTGGTGGGATGCTTGGGGAGAAGCTGTTCCATTGGAAGAACAGCTGCTTGGGCATTAAAAATAACAGTAATGGGGTTTCCTTTTAGTTGCAGTATACTGTGTCTGTGTATAAAGGAAATATGTGAGCTGCCGAGTGTATTGTGTGTTTGTCCAGCAAATATGTTCACTGCTGAGTTTATTGTACAAGTGTGTGTGCAGTAAATATGTGTACTGCTGAGTATAGTGTGTGTGTGTGTGTGTGTGTGTGTGTGTGTGTGTGTGTGCATGCACACTAGATATATAATACTTACCTTCTTGCTGTTGAATCTTGTCCATCTGCTGTTGAACCTTTTTACAGCATATACTCAACTCTTTGAAAATAATCCTGTCTTAATGTCTGAGACCCAGTTTCTTTCTAAAGTCCCCAGTCCAACTACAATTCACTTCTGAAGCTGTGTCTGACTGTGTGTTCACTCACTGCAGCCTGTAATATAAGGTTCTGACAAGGTTCTAGAATGATGATGTAACAAAGGTATGGAAGGTTCCACAGAATGCTTTGATGTATATTCCCTCACACACACACAGACACAGAAATACCTGAACATCTTATTGGCAGTAAAGGAACCACACTAAGCTGATTTGAGTCTCATTTTTCAGATCATTTGGCATCCATCCATCGAGGGCCATTAATGGCAGTCGTTTAACTTCCTCTGGAATCTACTTGTGCAGGCTATATTCGCAAGAAGCCTGGGGTTTCCTTTCAGTCCAAGCTTGTCCAGCAACATCTTGTGGCAGACTATACATTTTGGCTTTGACCAGCTGCTGTGGTGGTAGGCCACAGGAACACAAATGGGCACCTTGATTTCCGACAACCCCCACCTGTCACGTCTTCTTCACTCCACGGTTGTTCCTTTCCTTAAGACTGGCGTGATACACTTCCACCAACAGACAATGGCCTTTGGTCTTTGGCCTTTGGTCTTTTCTAAACTATGGGAATAAAGTCAAAGGTGGCATCCATCCATTGAGGGTCATTAATGGCAGTCGTGTAACGTCCTCTGGAATCTAGTTGTGTGGGCTACATTCCTGAGAAGCTTGGGGAGAAGCTGTGTCATTGAAGAACAGGAGCCAGGGCATCGAAATGAGTGGCGTTGGCTTTCCTATTAGTTTGTGCTTGACCCACAATGCTTGTCGCCATGCGATGGACTGTCTTAGACAGGGGAATTAGCTCAAATGGGAGAGCGCTCGCTTAGCATGCGAGAGGTAGCGGGATTGATGCCCGCATTCTCCACAATGCTTTCCTTTCCCCTCTTCTGTTGCAGAAAAAAACCCAATGCTGGTGGGATGCTTGGGGAGAAGCTGTTCCATTGGAAGAACAGCTGCTTGGGCATTAAAAATAACAGTAATGGGGTTTCCTTTTAGTTGCAGTATACTGTGTCTGTGTATAAAGGAAATATGTGAGCTGCCGAGTGTATTGTGTGTTTGTCCAGCAAATATGTTCACTGCCGAGTTTATTGTGCAAGTGTGTGTGCAGTAAATATGTGTACTGCTGAGTATAGTGTGTGTGTGTGTGTGTGTGCGTGCACACTAGATATATAATACTTACCTTCTTGCTGTTGAATCTTGTCCATCTGCTGTTGAACCTTTTTACAGCATATACTCAACTCTTTGAAAATAATCCTGTCTTAATGTCTGAGACCCTGTTTCTTTCTAAAGTGCCCAGTCCAACTACAATTCACTTCTGAAGCTGTGTCTGACTGTGTGTTCACTCACTGCAGCCTGTAATATAAGGTTCTGACAAGGTTCTAGAATGATGATGTAACAAAGGTATGGAAGGTTCCACAGAATACTTTGATGTATATTCCCTCACACACACACACACACACACACACACACACACAGAAATACCTGAACATCTTATTGGCATTAAAGGAACCACACTAAGCTGATTTGAGTCTCATTTTTCAGATCATTTGGCATCCATCCATCGAGGGCCATTAATGGCAGTCGTTTAACTTCCTCCGGAATCTACTTGTGCAGGCTATATTCGCAAGAAGCCTGGGGTTTCCTTTCAGTCCAAGCTTGTCCAGCAACATCTTGTGGCAGACTATACATTTTGGCTTTGACCAGCTGCTGTGGTGGTAGGCCACAGGAACACAAATGGGCACCTTGATTTCCGACAACCCCCACCTGTCACATCTTCTTCACTCCACGGTTGTTCCTCTCCTTAAGACTGGCGTGATGCACTTCCACCAACAGACAATGGGGAAGGGATGTTTCCTTGCACATGGCCTTATATGACAAGCAAGACCATGGCAGTCGCTGATAAAGCAAGCTCATCAGCGACGAGGATGGGATTCGAACCCACGCGTGCAGAGCACAATGGATTAGCAGTCCATCGCCTTAACCACTCGGCCACCTCGTCCGTGAGATGCAGCTTCCACGGTGACGGCCCGGCGTGGCATCCTGCCCAGCTCTCAAAATATGAGCGAAAAGTGAAACGTCAAGTTATGGTGCTACAAAGTGTAAAAGGTACTGCCTCTCTTTGCTAACTGAGACAACAGGTTCACAGCTTTATTTGCTTTGACAGAGAAAGGCTAAGTTTACACAGGTCTGAAAATCAGCTGCACAGACTAGCTGTTCTAGGAAGAGGACACCTGCAAATAGCAGAGGATGGTTTCGATCCATCGACCTCTGGGTTATGGGCCCAGCATGCTTCCGCTGCGCCACTCTGCTCAGGGTGTGTGCTTTTGAGATACCACATCTGTGGCCTATGATAAGTGAAATGGAGGTGCAGACAACATCTGCAGCTGCTTTTTTTAAGGTCGACTGACTGTAGCCTCATTCCAGCGTTTTCGACCCTTTGGCCACATTGACGCAACTTCCAGGCTTTGCTGTGAGTTGGCCTTTGGTCTTTTCTAAACTATGGGAATAAAGTCAAAGGTGGCATCCATCCATTGAGGGTCATTAATGGCAGTCGTTTAACGTCCTCTGGAATCTAGTTGTGTGGGCTACATTCCTGAGAAGCTTGGGGAGAAGCTGTGTCATTGAAGAACAGGAGCCAGGGCATCGAAACGAGCGGCGTTGGCTTTCCTATCAGTTTGTGCTTGACCCACAATGCTTGTCGCCATGCGATGGACTGTCTTAGACAGGGGAATTAGCTCAAATGGGAGAGCGCTCGCTTAGCATGCGAGAGGTAGCGGGATCGATGCCCGCATTCTCCACAATGCTTTCCTTTCCCCTCTTCTGTTGCGGAAAAAAAAAAAAAAACGCTAACATCGAACTGTTGGGTCGACAGACAGGCTCTGTGGTGGGATGCTTGGGGAGAAGCTGTTCCATTGGAAGAACAGCTGCTTGGGCATTAAAAATAACAGTAATGGGGTTTCCTTTTAGTTGCAGTATACTGTGTCTGTGTATAAAGGAAATATGTGAGCTGCCGAGTGTATTGTGTGTTTGTCCAGCAAATATGTTCACTGCCGAGTTTATTGTACAAGTGTGTGTGCAGTAAATATGTGTACTGCTGAGTATAGTGTGTGTGTGTGTGTGTGTGTGTGCATGCACACTAGATATATAATACTTACCTTCTTGCTGTTGAATCTTGTCCATCTGCTGTTGAACCTTTTTACAGTATATACTCAACTCTTTGAAAATAATCCTGTCTTAATGTCTGAGACGCTGTTTCTTTCTAAAGTGCCCAGTCCAACTACAATTCACTTCTGAAGCTGTGTCTGACTATGTGTTCACTCACTGCAGCCTGTAATATAAGGTTCTGACAAGGTTCTAGAATGATGATGTAACAAAGGTATGGAAGGTTCCACAGAATGCTTTGATGTATATTCCCTCACACACACACACACACACACAGAAATAAAAAAGAAACAAAAAAAACCAAACAAACTGACAAACTCAAACTCACAAACTGAAAATACCAGCATTTGCTGACATTGCGTGCCATAGCTGGCAACAATGTAACGAATAACAACAACAAGTGTTATAAACTGTTCTTCCACTGATCCAGGGTCAGTCCTGAGGCTGGACAGTACCACCCCTTCAACTCTTTGCATGTGTAGTGATAATGCTCCTTTGCCAGCCTTTTCCGTGGTGGTATGCCCTGACTAACTCCTCATCTTCCTGGGCAGCTTTTTTCAGTCTCCAGGCACGTTGTCTTGGCTGAGGTGGAAGGCAGGCTTGCTGGAGAGGAAGAGCTGGCCCGAACTGTGGAGGAGCAGGAGGTGCTGGCCCGAACTGTGGAGGAGCTGGAGGCTCTGGCCCGAACTGTGGAGGAACTGGCCCAAACTGTGGCGGAGCATGCCCAAACTGTGGCGGAGCTGGCCCAAACTGTGGAGGGAACAGGGGAGGTAAAAATGGTGGATAGGACACAGGCCTGTTCGCCGGCAGAGCCTGCGGGCGGGGAAAAGCTTCCCCCTCGTGGTTTTCAGGCTCCTTAAAGGTCATAACTTCATGTCCATGCTGCACAGGGGAGGCAGGAAGTACGTTTACTGCAGGGAGAGAACTCAAACTCATTCAAACTCAAACTCTTTCGCAAGTCTGAGGCAAACACACTCACTGACCCTGTGTACTTCAGGGTCCTGGGCTGCTTGGCCGTGAGTCATGTATAGCCTGTGGGAGAGAAAGATGATATGATTAACAAGGATGTAAAGTCATGAACAATCAAGTGACAATGTCAATAAAATAATTTGCAATTAATAAATACTTTTCACACTGATGACTGCTGTCTCTTATTCAATGATTTGTATTGAACCGAAATGATAGCAAATTGTGGTCAAGAACCTCTCTGCTGCCTGCTGTCCGGGAGCAGAGCCACTTGGCTTCCTGGTTGCACGCCACGGTCCACCTGACGCACGTCCTTTCTTCTTGGCCTTCTGGGAGTACCTAAACAGTGAAAAAGACCTTCATATGCTTCATTTGTTACATGGAATGTTTGTTTAATTGTGGTGTACAAAACAATAATTATTTTGTACCTTGAAGGTGCTTTGTCCATGGCATGGAGAGCTGTGTACAGGCTCCTCCTTGACTGACAAAGCAGTGATTGTGCAGCTTAAGTCGACCAGGTATGCTGCTAGGGCATCAGCTGCCTCCCATCCCACAACGCCTCGAGTCACATTGGCTGGTCTGAAAAGTTATAAGTGAGAAAAAGAAAAACCAAGCAAATAAATGTACACCTGTTTCTAATTATGTGAGTAATGCTGATTTTACATTCATTTATCTTATTATAATGTAACAAGATTCACTTCAGTTAAATATTATGTTTTTGAGTAAGGTGTTACAGAAAGTGTTATTGTCCTCTGCGACAAGGGGCCCCGGTTCAGTGTCACTGTCCGACACCTGTTCTTCCACAGCACTTCCACCAGCCCCAAGCTCAGCTGATTGGCAGAGAGCAGTATCAGGCTCAATAGCCCCAAGATCACCTGGCATGCACACTGTGGCATCTGCCTCATCCTCGTCCTCCTCAAGCACCTGCGTGGGGATTTCAGGCATCTGCTTTGGAGCAAGCAGGTCACCTCTGTTGGTCTGGCCAATAGATACTCCACAGCAATGCGCTCCCCTGTAACCAGTATAAACACAAAGATGAAAAAAGGAGATACATACACACACCTATCCATCTCCTACATGTATAATACAATCTTTGCACCCAAGAAATGCATGTCCTCTGAGTAGGGGGGTGCCTAAGAAAAAGAGGAGGAGGGGATGTAATACTCTGGTCTGCCAGTGTAGCTCTGAGATCTCTTACCAGTAGGTTTCCCAGGTGGGGTGAACTCTGGAACCAGAGCACAACCATGGATCCGCTGGCTCATGTTGTTGAGATGAGACATTAACTGAACTGTTCTGAGGGTTGATGCCCCCTCACCATCTACTGCCTCCTTAGCCCGGCCCATGTTCCACCTCGACACTCCCTCCAGCATGTACATTTGCATATGTACTGCATTGCAGCGCCAGCCTGAAGAAACAAAACACCATTATTGTAAATTGAATATATATGAATACCCAACAGTGGTAATGGGGTTATTTTGAATAATTACACACACTCTCTCATAACATAGAAGAGAACATTAAAAAAGAGACATACAATATAGTGTATCTTGATGAAAATGTACTTGGAACAGTTGTACATACCAGCACTGTAATTATGGTGATTCCAGCAGCCCTGAAATCATGCTCCACATTTCCTCCACTTCACGCATCCTCCTCCTGCAGTGCCTCTTCAGTTCTCCCGGGCTGATGGCGGCCATAAGCTATTCTTCAGTGGGAGATTGTCCGCTGTGGCTGATCTTCCATTCCGCTTGGCCTCCTTCAGGCGTTACACGTCTCCTTGGTACGCAGTTAAAGCGCCTCATGAAATGAAAACTGTCCAAGCACACTGCAGACCTCCATGGGTGAAAAAGTTTCACCACTGAAGACACACCTGTGGATAAACAGTGACAGGGTGTGATATCAAGGCCCTCCTCCTCAGAGGTAAGAGGAGGGGCTAGCCAACCTATCAAGTACACCTGGGTGCTGGGGGAAGGGGAAGGAGGAAGAAAAAACTAGTATTCAGACAATAGGCAGCATGGTGGAGACCAGAGGAGTGAGAGGAAACCAAAAGAGACCCAGTAATTTTTCACTCGGTGAAAAAAGAAAGAATCCCTGAGAAGACTAGCAGCAACCCTGGAGTGTGGGCCCAGGACATTTGGATGTCCGGTTCGCGGTACTCGGAGCTATACCCAGTCCAATCTCAGCCACCCCTGCAGATAAGTGGTTTCAACCTGTTCCTCTCCAGGCTTCTCCCCCCTCAGCCACTACCTTGTTCCCTGACAAAGCTGGAAAACTTCTCTCTCTTCTCTCTCTCTCTTCACCCCTACCTCTCCATTCCATCTACAATACAGACAATACACCCCGAATTGAACCATACACACACCTGACT
The DNA here is from genome assembly GCA_023373845.1 of Nibea coibor. Taxonomy (NCBI): domain Eukaryota; kingdom Metazoa; phylum Chordata; class Actinopteri; family Sciaenidae; genus Nibea; species Nibea coibor. The sequence continues at coordinate 2,265,999 of CM041724.1, forward strand.
GAATCGAACTTTTGAATGTTTTTCTTCCCCGAAAACTGACTCTATTTCCCCCCATACACCACCCTCCTCACACACTTGAACCCGCTTGAACTTTGAACTGCAAGTGAACCATTCACTCATGTTTTTTTTTTTTTTATGGTGAATGTGATTTTTGTTGATCAATTATAAGGACTTTGGGACTGGGATTTAACTGAGAATTATCGTTTTTTGTGAAATGTAATTGATTAATTTTTGTGCCCACTGTGATTTATATGATTGATGTTTTTGATTTGCATATGAATGGTGAATGATTTTTTTTGTGGCTAGATATTTTGTTTAACATTTTTTGTAGCTAGGGTGGAGCTAGCTGGACTTGAAACTTTTATTGGCTTTATATAGGTTTACAGGTTGACATATTTGTGTTTTTTATATATATATATTTTTTGAAGAATAAACGACAGGGTGCCTTATGCTCCTGTCTGCCGCCCACTTTGACCTTGGCCAGCATATTTTTCTTGCCCCTACGCTACAATTACATAGACCACAACACCTGTGTGTGGTTACACCTTGATTAAGGAAACTCAGATGCTGCCCAATTGCCAGTACCATCAGTATCAAACATATATTTGATAAAGAATTTTGTATATATGTATTTAATGAGTATTTTTAAATATATATTGTTCTATATATACATTTAATTTTTACCCACCTGACTGGCTGCAGCAATCCCGGTTGACATAGATGACTTCAGGGGAGGTTGGCCCGCATTCCTGTATCGAGTAACAATCCCTTGGCACAACTCTTCCAACCCTGCACCTTCACCCGTCGTCAGAACAGAGTTCAGAACCTGGCCAAACTCATTGCCGATGTTTGTCATCCATGCAGCACTTTCCCCGATCATGCCAGCCAGCTTCTTGGTGATCTGTAAAACAAACAGTACTTTCAAACTGAAGACATTGCCCCACTAAGAAGTAAACCCATTTCCAGTTTTGTTGTAATTATACATTTTCTGTTTCTATATTTTTTACTGTTGAAACCCTAACCTTCTTTGTTGAATCCATTTTCAGAATTCTACCATAGGTAGAGGTGATAGCTCCCTTCATCTCATCCAGATGGCTGAGGATCTCGTTAGAGTGGACTGTCTCAAACCACTGGGCAAGTGGAAGGGGCCTGAAGGACTATGGACAGCTGCAGAGGGAACGAAGGTAGCCATCTTCTTATGGCGCTCACAATCCGAGAGGTAGCGGATGGTCTGACGTGCCCACTCCTCGCTGTGCGCTTCCTCTATTGCAGACTGAAGCTAGGAGGAACTGTTACCACTGGTCCTCGGCTTCAGGAAAGTCATACATTTCCTGTCCAGAGCCAGCTGTTTTGTGAGGACAGCGGGGAACAGGCTCTTGTGTGCCACATCCAGCTGGGAGAGCATATCCTGGCTCCATGGGCAGACCGGCTGAGAGCACTTGTTGCAACATGGATAGTCCCCTCCCACTAGGTAGTAGTGGCTATCCACATCAATTATCTCCCTGACCTTTCTGTAGATCCCGGAGCTGTTCATTTTCCGGGAACACTGTGGGCATTTAAGTGGAATACCCCACATCCTCATTGGTGCCCAGACAAACATCCTCTGCCGGTAGTACCACCCAGGCTCAGGAGGAGATGGTTTAGGCTCCAGTGGTGGGTGAAACCAGCATGAGTGGATTTTCTGTTTTAGTTGGCCTGTAGGCTTATACAGGCACTTTGCAATCCACACCTGATCTGCTTCCTGGATCACTTTGCGGAACTGCTCAGGAAGAAATCCTTTCCAGTTAACTGAACGTGTTTTGAGTCGAACTGCAGTGTGGTGGGATGGATGGGTGGGTGTGGCAGAGCTACTTAGTTACTACTACTTAGTGTTGGTTTCTGTGGCGATGGTGAAATGAATGCCGAATAGTGAGCTTCTTGAATATGGTTCAAAAGACCAACAGTACCCTGCACCTTGGCCCCACGGGTGTCACACGTCTCCTCCGTATGGTGGTCAGACAGGTGTTCAGAGAATTTTTCTGCTTCCACAAACTCCTTGCAATTATAGCACTGCACTCCCTGTCCTGCCAATGATGCTCCTGCCTCCGTGCCTCCTCTCCTTGTCTCTGTGTCTCCTCCGACAGCCCCTGCCTCCGTGCCTCCTTTCCTTGTCTCTGCATCTCCTCCGACAGCCCTGCCTCCGTCTCAACCTCTCCTGCCTTACTGGAGCAGGCTCCTGATAACTGATCTGCAGGCTGAGAGTGGGGGTGGGGGTTGGGTACAAAAAGATTGTTCAATAAATAAACCCACATACCACAGTGACTCATCATGGCTTAGTAAATAATTTTACCTACCTTATGGAATCCACAGGAACAGCAAAGGCTTCTCCCAAACAGATCCTTTGTATTGGTCTGCAGGGGACAAGCATCTATTTTTTTCTAAGGCCTTTTTCCATTTCTTGGCCCCTGGCCGTTTGCCAGTCGTGAAGTGGAATTTGCCCTGGGCATATTTTATACAGATGTCACGCCAATAAGAGTCTGGCTTTCCTGTCTTAGTCATCTGCAAACATTAGATATAATACAGGTTAATGTCAAGCTAGGCTATGTATACGTAGAGACAGACAGAGCTGAGTAAAATATACATGTATGTATGTAGATACATATATGTATGTATGTTTTGCATTATTGTTTTATTATTGTTGAAGTATTTTGTAAATGTATGTTTTAAAATGTGCTATATAAATACAGTTATTATCATCACCATAATTACAGTGCTGGTATGTACAGCTGTATTTTGTACATATATAGGACGCAATTGAATATAAGCCACAGGTTTTCATGTTGTAACATGAGATATTTACACAGGAAGACCGTACACAGAAAATTTCTATTTTTGTTTGTTTTAATTTTTTTCAAACTGTGCCTGAAAATCGGCAGTACAGCACGATCGCTCATCAACACGGGATGATGCTGTATTTTCTTCTGGCCAGATCGAACTTAAAAGCTGCATCATATGCATTTCTTTGTTTGTTTTCCGTGATGAGGGTGTGTGCATGATGCGCAAAATGACAATTCAAAATCAAAATAGTGTCTTCTTCGGCGCATCATCTTCCTCTGTCTGTCTTACTTTTGCTTACTACTAGAGAGCACCCCCGGTGGCCGTTAATAAATTAATTAACCGCACCGTTGTGAAAATGGTACGGTATATACAATATATCCTTATATTAGATGTCTAACATACACCAACAACACCAAAACAAATTCCTAGTATGTGTAAAAAACGTATTTGGCAATATTTCTGACAGGCAGAACCTCCGTTAGCAAAGCGGCTACGGCAAGAATCAAAGTTGAAATACAAGCTGAATAGGGTGCCGACCGGGCGGAAAATTAAATCGTGTATTATTTGTCACACGATTAAACATTCGGCTTATACATGCCGTTTCATTCAGTTTTAATCAAGTTTACAAACCTCTTTTCCGTGCTTGTTCAAGTCTATGTGTTGAAAGATATGGCCGACGTGCTAAAGACATAACCACGCCCCCTCATACAGCGGTTGATTACCGCGTTACCTTGTGACCTATGGGCTTGTTCGGACCTTGTTTGGACCTCGTCTGAAACTCTTTGATCTCGTTAGGAATGTGTTCGGACCTTGTTAGGACTGTTCAGACCTGTTAGGAAAATGTTAGGACCTGGTAGGACCATGTTAGAACCTCAGAGGCAGGCCAGAAACTGGTGGGTGCGGCCACCTCGTCCGTGAGATGCAGCTTCCACGGTGACAGCCCGGCGTGGCATCCTGCCCAGCTCTCAAAATATGAGCGAAAAGTGAAACGTCAAGTTATGGTGCTACGAAGTGTAAAAGGTACTGCCTCTCTTTGCTAACTGAGACAACAGGTTCGCAGCTTTATTTGCTTTGACAGAGAAAGGCTAAGTTTACACAGGTCTGAAAATCAGCTGCACAGACTAGCTCTTCTAGGAAGAGGAGACCTGCAAATAGCAGAGGATGGTTTCGATCCATCGACCTCTGGGTTATGGGCCCAGCACGCTTCCGCTGCGCCACTCTGCTCAGGGGCTGTGCTTTTGAGGTGCCACATCTGTGGCCTATGATAAGTGAAATGGAGGTGCAGACAACATCTGCAGCTGCTTTTTTTAAGGTCGACTGACTGTAGCCTCATTCCAGCGTTTTAGACCATTTGGCCACATTGACGCAACTTCCAGGCTTTGCTGTGAGTTGGCCTTTGGTCTTTTCTAAACTATGGGAATAAAGTCAAAGGTGGCATCCATCCATTGAGGGTCATTAATGGCAGTCGTTTATCGTCCTCTGGAATCTAGTTGTGTGGGCTACATTCCTGAGAAGCTTGGGGAGAAGCTGTGTCATTGAAGAACAGGAGCCAGGGCATCGAAACGAGCGGCGTTGGCTTTCCTATCAGTTTGTGCTTGACCCACAATGCTTGTCGCCATGCGATGGACTGTCTTAGACAGGGGAATTAGCTCAAATGGGAGAGCGCTCGCTTAGCATGCGAGAGGTAGCGGGATCGATGCCCGCATTCTCCACAATGCTTTCCTTTCCCCTCTTCTGTTGCGGAAAAAAACCCAAAACGCTAACATCGAACTGTAGGGTCAACAGACAGGCTCTGTGGTGGGATGCTTGGGGAGAAGCTGTTCCATTGGAAGAACAGCTGCTTGGGCATTAAAAATAACAGTAATGGGGTTTTCTTTTAGTTGCAGTATACTGTGTCTGTGTATAAAGGAAATATGTGAGCTGCCGAGTGTATTGTGTGTTTGTCCAGCAAATATGTTCACTGCCGAGTTTATTGTGCAAGTGTGTGTGCAGTAAATATGTGTACTGCTGAGTATAGTGTGTGTGTGTGTGTGCATGCACACTAGATATATAATACTTACCTTCTTGCTGTTGAATCTTGTCCATCTGCTATTGAACCTTTTTACAGCATATACTCAACTCTTTGAAAATAATCCTGTCTTAATGTCTGAGACCCTGTTTCTTTCTAAAGTGCCCAGTCCAACTACAATTCACTTCTGAAGCTGTGTCTGACCGTGTGTTCACTCACTGCAGCCTGTAATATAAGGTTCTGACAAGGTTCTAGAATGATGATGTAACAAAGGTATGGAAGGTTCCACAGAATGCTTTGATGTATATTCCCTCACACACACACACACACACACAGAAATACCTGAACATCTTATTGGCATTAAAGGAACCACACTAAGCTGATTTGAGTCTCATTTTTCAGATCATTTGGCATCCATCCATCGAGGGCCATTAATGGCAGTCGTTTAACTTCCTCCGGAATCTACTTGTGCAGGCTATATTCGCAAGAAGCCTGGGGTTTCCTTTCAGTCCAAGCTTGTCCAGCAACATCTTGTGGCAGACTATACATTTTGGCTTTGACCAGCTGCTGTGGTGGTAGGCCACAGGAACACAAATGGGCACCTTGATTTCCGACAACCCCCACCTGTCACATCTTCTTCACTCCACGGTTGTTCCTTTCCTTAAGACTGGCGTGATGCACTTCCACCAACAGACAATGGGAAAGGGATGTTTCCTTGCACATGGCCTTATATTACAAGCAAGACCATGGCAGTCGCTGATAAAGCAAGCTCATCAGCGACGAGGATGGGATTCGAACCCACGCGTGCAGAGCACAATGGATTAGCAGTCCATCGCCTTAACCACTCGGCCACCTCGTCTGTGAGATGCAGCTTCCACGGTGACGGCCCGGCGTGGCATCCTGCCCAGCTCTCAAAATATGAGCGAAAAGTGAAACGTCAAGTTATGGTGCTACGAAGTGTAAAAGGTACTGCCTCTCTTTGCTAACTGAGACAACAGGTTCACAGCTTTATTTGCTTTGACAGAGAAAGGCTAAGTTTACACAGGTCTGAAAATCAGCTGCACAGACTAGCTCTTCTAGGAAGAGGAGACCTGCAAATAGCAGAGGATGGTTTCAATCCGTCGACCTCTGGGTTATGGGCCCAGCACGCTTCCGCTGCGCCACTCTGCTCAGGGGCTGTGCTTTTGAGGTGCCACATCTGTGGCCTATGATAAGTGAAATGGAGGTGCAGACAACATCTGCAGCTGCTTTTTTTAAGGTCGACTGACTGTAGCCTCATTCCAGCGTTTTAGACCATTTGGCCACATTGACGCAACTTCCAGGCTTTGCTGTGAGTTGGCCTTTGGTCTTTTCTAAACTATGGGAATAAAGTCAAAGGTGGCATCCATCCATTGAGGGTCATTAATGGCAGTCGTTTAACGTCCTCTGGAATCTAGTTGTGTGGGCTACATTCCTGAGAAGCTTGGGGAGAAGCTGTGTCATTGAAGAACAGGAGCCAGGGCATCGAAACGAGCGGCGTTGGCTTTCCTATTAGTTTGTGCTTGACCCACAATGCTTGTCGCCATGCGATGGACTGTCTTAGACAGGGGAATTAGCTCAAATGGGAGAGCGCTCGCTTAGCATGCGAGAGGTAGCGGGATCGATGCCCGCATTCTCCACAATGCTTTCCTTTCCCCTCTTCTGTTGCGGAAAAAAACCCAAAACGCTAACATCGAACTGTAGGGTCGACAGACAGGCTCTGTGGTGGGATGCTTGGGGAGAAGCTGTTCCATTGGAAGAACAGCTGCTTGGGCATTAAAAATAACAGTAATGGGGTTTCCTTTTAGTTGCAGTATACTGTGTCTGTGTATAAAGGAAATATGTGAGCTGCCGAGTGTATTGTGTGTTTGTCCAGCAAATATGTTCACTGCCGAGTTTATTGTGCAAGTGTGTGTGCAGTAAATATGTGTACTGCTGAGTATAGTGTGTGTGTGTGTGTGCATGCACACTAGATATATAATACTTACCTTCTTGCTGTTGAATCTTGTCCATCTGCTGTTGAACCTTTTTACAGCATATACTCAACTCTTTGAAAATAATCCTGTCTTAATGTCTGAGACGCTGTTTCTTTCTAAAGTGCCCAGTCCAACTACAATTCACTTCTGAAGCTGTGTCTGACTATGTGTTCACTCACTGCAGCCTGTAATATAAGGTTCTGACAAGGTTCTAGAATGATGATGTAACAAAGGTATGGAAGGTTCCACAGAATGCTTTGATGTATATTCCCTCACACACACACAGACACAGAAATACCTGAACATCTTATTGGCATTAAAGGAACCACACTAAGCCGATTTGAGTCTCATTTTTCAGATCATTTGGCATCCATCCATCGAGGGCCATTAATGGCAGTTCTTTAACTTCCTCCGGAATCTACTTGTGCAGGCTATATTCGCAAGAAGCCTGGGGTTTCCTTTCAGTCCAAGCTTGTCCAGCAACATCTTGTGGCAGACTATGCATTTTGGCTTTGACCAGCTGCTGTGGTGGTAGGCCACAGGAACACAAATGGGCACCTTGATTTCCGACAGCCCCCACCTGTCACATCTTCTTCACTCCACGGTTGTTCCTTTCCTTAAGACTGGCGTGCGCACTTCCACCAACAGACAATGGGGAAGGGATGTTTCCTTGCACATGGCCTTATATGACAAGCAAGACCATGGCAGTCGCTGATAAAGCAAGCTCATCAGCGACAAGGTTGGGATTCGAACCCACGCGTGCAGAGCACAATGGATTAGCAGTCCATCGCCTTAACCACTCGGCCACCTCGTCCATGAGATGCAGCTTCCACGGTGACAGCCCGGCGTGGCATCCTGCCCAGCTCTCAAAATATGAGCGAAAAGTGAAACGTCAAGTTATGGTGCTACGAAGTGTAAAAGGTACTGCCTGTCTTTGCGAACTGAGAGAACAGGTTCGCAGCTTTATTTGCTTTGACAGAGAAAGGCTAAGTTTACACAGGTCTGAAAATCAGCTGCACAGACTAGCTCTTCTAGGAAGAGGAGACCTGCAAATAGCAGAGGATGGTTTTGATCCATCGACCTCTGGGTTATGGGCCCAGCACGCTTCCGCTGCGCCACTCTGCTCAGGGGCTGTGCTTTTGAGGTGCCACATCTGTGGCCTATGATAAGTGAAATGGAGGTGCAGACAACATCTGCAGCTGCTTTTTTTAAGGTCGACTGACTGTAGCCTCATTCCAGCGTTTTAGACCATTTGGCCACATTGACGCAACTTCCAGGCTTTGCTGTGAGTTGGCCTTTGGTCTTTTCTAAACTATGGGAATAAAGTCAAAGGTGGCATCCATCCATTGAGGGTCATTAATGGCAGTCGTTTATCGTCCTCTGGAATCTAGTTGTGTGGGCTACATTCCTGAGAAGCTTGGGGAGAAGCTGTGTCATTGAAGAACAGGAGCCAGGGCATCGAAACGAGCGGCGTTGGCTTTCCTATTAGTTTGTGCTTGACCCACAATGCTTGTCGCCATGCGATGGACTGTCTTAGACAGGGGAATTAGCTCAAAAAGGGGAGAGCGCTCGCTTAGCGTGCGAAAGGTAGCGGGATCGATTCCCGCATTCTCCACAATGCTTTCCTTTCCCCTCTTCTGTTGCGGAAAAAAACCCAAAACGCTAACATCGAACTGTAGGGTCGACAGACAGGCTCTGTGGTGGGATGCTTGGGGAGAAGCTGTTCCATTGGAAGAACAGCTGCTTGGGCATTAAAAATAACAGTAATGGGGTTTCCTTTTAGTTGCAGTATACTGTGTCTGTGTATAAAGGAAATATGTGAGCTGCCGAGTGTATTGTGTGTTTGTCCAGCAAATATGTTCACTGCCGAGTTTATTGTGCAAGTGTGTGTGCAGTAAATATGTGTACTGCTGAGTATAGTGTGTGTGTGTGTGTGTGCATGCACACTAGATATATAATACTTACCTTCTTGCTGTTGAATCTTGTCCATCTGCTGTTGAACCTTTTTACAGCATATACTCAACTCTTTGAAAATAATCCTGTCTTAATGTCTGAGACGCTGTTTCTTTCTAAAGTGCCCAGTCCAACTACAATTCACTTCTGAAGCTGTGTCTGACTGTGTGTTCACTCACTGCAGCCTGTAATATAAGGTTCTGACAAGGTTCTAGAATGATGATGTAACAAAGGTATGGAAGGTTCCACAGAATGCTTTTATGTATATTCCCTCACACACACACAGACACAGAAATACCTGAACATCTTATTGGCATTAAAGGAACCACACTAAGCTGATTTGAGTCTCATTTTTCAGATCATTTGGCATCCATCCATCGAGGGCCATTAATGGCAGTCGTTTAACTTCCTCCGTAATCTACTTGTGCAGGCTATATTCGCAAGAAGCCTGGGGTTTCCTTTCAGTCCAAGCTTGTCCAGCAACATCTTGTGGCAGACTATGCATTTTGGCTTTGACCAGCTGCTGTGGTGGTAGGCCACAGGAACACAAATGGGCACCTTGATTTCCGACAGCCCCCACCTGTCACATCTTCTTCACTCCACGGTTGTTCCTTTCCTTAAGACTGGCGTGCGCACTTCCACCAACAGACAATGGGGAAGGGATGTTTCCTTGCACATGGCCTTATATTACAAGCAAGACCATGGCAGTCGCTGATAAAGCAAGCTCATCAGCGACGAGGATGGGATTCGAACCCACGCGTGCAGAGCACAATGGATTAGCAGTCCATCGCCTTAACCACTCGGCCACCTCGTCCGTGAGATGCAGCTTCCACGGTGATGGCCCGGCGTGGCATCCTGCCCAGCTCTCAAAATATGAGCGAAAAGTGAAACGTCAAGTTATGGTGCTACGAAGTGTAAAAGGTACTGCCTCTCTTTGCTAACTGAGACAACAGGTTCACAGCTTTATTTGCTTTGACAGAGAAAGGCTAAGTTTACACAGGTCTGAAAATCAGCTGCACAGACTAGCTCTTCTAGGAAGAGGAGACCTGCAAATAGCAGAGGATGGTTTCAATCCGTCGACCTCTGGGTTATGGGCCCAGCACGCTTCCGCTGCGCCACTCTGCTCAGGGGCTGTGCTTTTGAGGTGCCACATCTGTGGCCTATGATAAGTGAAATGGAGGTGCAGACAACATCTGCAGCTGCTTTTTTTAAGGTCGACTGACTGTAGCCTCATTCCAGCGTTTTAGACCATTTGGCCACATTGACGCAACTTCCAGGCTTTGCTGTGAGTTGGCCTTTGGTCTTTTCTAAACTATGGGAATAAAGTCAAAGGTGGCATCCATCCATTGAGGGTCATTAATGGCAGTCATTTAACGTCCTCTGGAATCTAGTTGTGTGGGCTACATTCCTGAGAAGCTTGGGGAGAAGCTGTGTCATTGAAGAACAGGAGCCAGGGCATCGAAACGAGCGGCGTTGGCTTTCCTATTAGTTTGTGCTTGACCCACAATGCTTGTCGCCATGCGATGGACTGTCTTAGACAGGGGAATTAGCTCAAATGGGAGAGCGCTCGCTTAGCATGCGAGAGGTAGCGGGATCGATGCCCGCATTCTCCACAATGCTTTCCTTTCCCCTCTTCTGTTGCGGAAAAAAACCCAAAACGCTAACATCGAACTGTAGGGTCGACAGACAGGCTCTGTGGTGGGATGCTTGGGGAGAAGCTGTTCCATTGGAAGAACAGCTGCTTGGGCATTAAAAATAACAGTAATGGGGTTTCCTTTTAGTTGCAGTATACTGTGTCTGTGTATAAAGGAAATATGTGAGCTGCCGAGTGTATTGTGTGTTTGTCCAGCAAATATGTTCACTGCCGAGTTTATTGTGCAAGTGTGTGTGCAGTAAATATGTGTACTGCTGAGTATAGTGTGTGTGTGTGTGTGCATGCACACTAGATATATAATACTTACCTTCTTGCTGTTGAATCTTGTCCATCTGCTGTTGAACCTTTTTACAGCATATACTCAACTCTTTGAAAATAATCCTGTCTTAATGTCTGAGACGCTGTTTCTTTCTAAAGTGCCCAGTCCAACTACAATTCACTTCTGAAGCTGTGTCTGACTGTGTGTTCACTCACTGCAGCCTGTAATATAAGGTTCTGACAAGGTTCTAGAATGATGATGTAACAAAGGTATGGAAGGTTCCACAGAATGCTTTGATGTATATTCCCTCACACACACACAGACACAGAAATACCTGAACATCTTATTGGCATTAAAGGAACCACACTAAGCTGATTTGAGTCTCATTTTTCAGATCATTTGGCATCCATCCATCGAGGGCCATTAATGGCAGTCGTTTAACTTCCTCCGGAATCTACTTGTGCAGGCTATATTCGCAAGAAGCCTGGGGTTTCCTTTCAGTCCAAGCTTGTCCAGCAACATCTTGTGGCAGACTATGCATTTTGGCTTTGACCAGCTGCTGTGGTGGTAGGCCACAGGAACACAAATGGGCACCTTGATTTCCGACAGCCCCCACCTGTCACATCTTCTTCACTCCACGGTTGTTCCTTTCCTTAAGACTGGCGTGCGCACTTCCACCAACAGACAATGGGGAAGGGATGTTTCCTTGCACATGGCCTTATATGACAAGCAAGACCATGGCAGTCGCTGATAAAGCAAGCTCATCAGCGACAAGGTTGGGATTCGAACCCACGCGTGCAGAGCACAATGGATTAGCAGTCCATCACCTTAACCACTCGGCCACCTCGTCCGTGAGATGCAGCTTCCACGGTGACGGCCCGGCGTGGCATCCTGCCCAGCTCTCAAAATATGAGCGAAAAGTGAAACGTCAAGTTATGGTGCTACGAAGTGTAAAAGGTAGTGCCTGTCTTTGCGAACTGAGAGAACAGGTTCGCAGCTTTATTTGCTTTGACAGAGAAAGGCTAAGTTTACACAGGTCTGAAAATCAGCTGCACAGACTAGCTCTTCTAGGAAGAGGAGACCTGCAAATAGCAGAGGATGGTTTCGATCCATCGACCTCTGGGTTATGGGCCCAGCACGCTTCCGCTGCGCCACTCTGCTCAGGGGCTGTGCTTTTTGAGGTGCCACATCTGTGGCCTATGATAAGTGAAATGGAGGTGCAGACAACATCTGCAGCTGCTTTTTTTAAGGTCGACTGACTGTAGCCTCATTCCAGCGTTTTAGACCATTTGGCCACATTGACGCAACTTCCAGGCTTTGCTGTGAGTTGGCCTTTGGTCTTTTCTAAACTATGGGAATAAAGTCAAAGGTGGCATCCATCCATTGAGGGTCATTAATGGCAGTCGTTTATCGTCCTCTGGAATCTAGTTGTGTGGGCTACATTCCTGAGAAGCTTGGGGAGAAGCTGTGTTATTGAAGAACAGGAGCCAGGGCATCGAAACGAGCGGCGTTGGCTTTCCTATTAGTTTGTGCTTGACCCACAATGCTTGTCGCCATGCGATGGACTGTCTTAGACAGGGGAATTAGCTCAAATGGGAGAGCGCTCGCTGCGCAAAGGCAGGGGCCCAATGTTTACGCCCCCTCACGCAAAAGAAAAGACACGCGAAAAGCACAGGGGAAGTATTGAATAGTGGAATGTCATAACCAATGTCCCCTGTATCTCCGTATAGATATTTCTGACGCACTTCAACCGAGTCTCCCGTCGTGCACCTCGCCGTGAGCTGGATTCGAACCGCCAACCTGCCGACCAAGATTGCGCCCGTGGAGCAGCGCATTAACGTTATAGCCATTTTATTTGAGCTGTGTTTGTTATTAATCATCAGCAAATAAAACATTGTGAATCAAAGAGTGGTATTGTATTGTATTGTATTGTATTGTATTGTATTGAAGCCCTAGTAGAAGGAGTTACAGTCATATATATGTATATATCTATGGGTTACAGTCACGTGATCTCATGAGAAAGCAGTAGCCAGTGTAAATTGCCGATCCCATTCAATCATTAAATCATGAATGACACAGGTACTCGTGTTGTTGCCAAAGACGGTTTGTTGTTGCCGGTAAATTTCTCCCGTCTCTGAGATAGTTTGTCCGTTGCCATGAGAACGACTCCCCCCAGTGGTATTTGAAGGCCATTGCTTTGTCTTCAAGATATACCCCCCTCCCAATGACAAGTAATGTTTATTTCTGTTTCTATTAATATGATGATAACATTTAAATGTGCTACTTTTGGACAACATGGACTGGTTTGTTTTAATGATGGACACACTGAGTCATAAATGTTGGTACGATAAGATTTAATGAACACAAGATCCAAAATAAATAAATATTGAAAAGAACACACAAACACACACACACACATATACATATATATTATCTCACAAAAGAGGGTGCATCCCTCACATTTTGTTTCCCTCAGTGAAGTGCATCTCAGTGCTGCTAGTGTGGTACACCCTATTGGGAAAGCACAGTCACTTAAAGCACAGCCACTTTTTGGGTTTTTTCCCCTATCTAAATAGGTTTATACGAGTATATAATGTATGTTTATGTTTATGTTTATTAACTAACTCAATTCTAATTGAATGCGAAATGTAATTTCAACACTTTGTTGTGAAGGACAATCTTACTGGGGGGGGAAGAAAAAAAGAAAAGAAAGCGGAACCAAAGTGCAGGTAGAGTTTCACCGGGGGTCCTAAGGTGAGCGACTCCTCTCTCTTCCCTCAGACAAACTTTGTGAGGAAAAGAGGATGGTTTGCGCTTCGTCTCACTGTTTTTATAATTTTGTTTTTCAGAGAGCCGAAAGCAGCGAACCGCAGCCAAATTCTTTTTGTTACCTAATTTCACATATTTGAAACTCGTAACACCAGCACTCATGCATCCCCAGACCAAGATGCTACCACCACAAGTACAGGCAAGACACAATTGTCTTGGTACTCCTCGTCACAATATACATAATATATACACTATATACACTCACACAGTTGATCTCTGTGCCTCCAGCCACTCCTCCAGAGTTTTCCCGTCCGAGGCCTGTGGACAAAAGGTGGCGCTGCCATAACGGCTATGGCCAAAGTCTTTAGTTTTTGGCTGCCCACACTTGCCACAAGTGTTGTATGCCACCCCCCGGACATACTTCCTCTTGGGCACTCCACTCTCCTCCTCAAGGGCCCGCCGTCGTCTGTTCCTCTCTGTGAAGCGAGACACAGGAGGAGCAGGTGCAGGACCAAGTGGAGCAGGGCCTGGATCAGGTGTTGAGACACCAGGAGCTGCCAGCACGAGGGACAGTGTCTCGTCAGTGTTCAGTACAAAGTACCCTGACTGAGTGGATGTGGACGGCTGTGCAGTGCCTCGTGCTATGGGGGTGGGTGTAATGGGGTGCCCTCTGGTGGCAGCAGCAGGCCGTCTGCCTGGCCGCAGGACGGGAGCCTGTCCCTCCAGATTTGGAGGGAGGACAAACTGGTGCAGCGGGCCAGATGTTGGTGGAAGGAGGTCCAGTTTGTCCTTCGGGGCCGGAAGCTGGTTGGATGCCAGAGGAATCTGGTCTGCCGGTGTCAGTCCCTGTGAAAGGACACTCATCTCCTGGGTCTTCTGCCTCCGTTGAAACCTGAGGGAAGATCATTTGTGTTAGGCCAGTGGTTCTCAAATGGGGATACTAGTACCCTGAGGGTATTTGAAGGCTTTCCAGGGGGTACATGAGTGCTGCCAAATAATGCACCTGACCTACCATTGAATGAGTGTCCTCTGGTTTATTTCAAAAAGCTGGAGCGTGGTCTCCGCCATCAGCCTGGGAGTGTTGAGCACCAGCTCCCGGATGTGATGGTAGTTCCCCAGGATTTTTGACCATCTTGGGGTGGAGACTCCAGACTTCTTGGTTGGCGACTTGTGCATGCTGCACAGCTTGATGCAGATGGCCTCAGTCAAGCGGCTGGTGCTGGGCCACTGCGCTGGACCCCCAGGATGTCCTATCAAGCAGCGCTTGACACTCTCCACACCAGGTGTGACTCCAGAGCGCTTCGGAGCCTTAAAGCGCCCACTTGTGAGCCGCACCTGATGGCGAGGCTGGTAGTTGACACGCTGCTTGTCAACCTCAGGTAGAGCTGTCCACAGGTGGACGATTTGAGCCACCTGCAGATCAGTCACATACGCAGCCTCGCGGAGATCCACCAGGTAAGCCGCCAAATCCTGGACCTTGTCCCACCCAGCGATCCAGTCTGGTCCAATCACTGCTCTCTAATAAATGAATTGATTAATATTAATATATGTGAAATAAAATGTCATTGAGATTGGATTGAAATAGTTATTAAAGTGTCTTACCTGAGCCTCATCAGGCATACTGCTGGATGGCACATCAGCAGGTGATGCAGGGGCCTGAGGACGAGAGGGCGGAGAAGGCAGAGGAGGAGAGGCCTGAGGTGGAGGCGGCAGAGGAGGAGAGGCCTGAGGTGGAGGCGGCAGAGGAGGAGAGGCCTGAGGTGGAGGCGGCAGAGGACGAGAGGCCTGAGGTGGAGGCGGCAGAGGAGCAGAGGCCTGAGGTGGAGGTGGCAGAGGAGGAGAGGCCTGAGGTGGAGGCGGCAGAGGAGGAGAGGCCTGAGGTGGAGGTGGCAGAGGAGGAGAGGCCTGAGGTGGAGGCGGCAGAGGAGGAGAGGCCTGAGGACTCGTTGATGAGGGCCTGCTCTGCAGGACACGGGAGGGGTCATCCTCATACAGTACAGGAACTGTGATGTCCTCCATGCTCTCTTCAACAAAGCCCTCATCTTGGAAGTCCTCATCATTGACTTCCTCCACCAGCCTGTCCTCCTCCTCCGGGTTCTGGAGCACCGGAGTCAGTTCCTTGCCAGTCTGGCTGTACAGGTACTCCATTCCCAGCAATTCACCTAGGAAAAAAGAAAAGTATTATTAATATTTCACACAATACATTAAAGGTTACATTGATAAATGTAAAACTCAATTAAGGTGTTCTTTTTCATGTTGAATGGGGGATAATTTCTTACCCGTGTACGCTCCAGGGGTGCGATAGCGCTCATCCCAGGATCTCCCTAGCACCTTTTGGCTGAGCTGGTCCACCGCCTCTCTCAGGGCACTGCCATAGGAGCGGATGGAAGGTGCTCCCTTCACGGCGTCCTCCATCCGGTCATCATTCCAGCGCATCAGCCCTTCCAGAAGATACGCCTGGAAATGCGCATCACTGGCGCTGGTTCCTGAAGGTGAAATACACAAAGAGGCATGTTACATTTGTAAAAGACACTCACTACATATGACATGAAGTATCTATAAAATAAAGCCAGGCATATTGAGAGAAAAAAGAGGTATAAAAATAGTATGTGCATATTAGGTATTATATGTATGCAATACCTGGAATAAATCTGTTCAGGTGGAGGTGAAAGGACTCCAGGGAGGTAGAGCCACGGGCACACCGGTAGCAGCACAGCTCCACGTCGCCTTTCTTTAAGGTGCCCGTCTTAATGTAGAGCTGGAAGTCCTGTGGGTCTTGGATGCAGCCAAGGTGTTTCTGCTGTTCCTTCCATATCTGCTGGATCCGTTCATGGTCCAGCAGAGGAACACCCAGAGTGTCGTTCCCATTTGGACTGTCAAACAGACTGATCAGTGACCCGATCAGTCTGTTGGTCTCCTCCACCCCTCTGGTCCTCCTCCTGCAGTGCAGCGCCAATTCCCTGCGGGTGATATTAGTGTTCACCGCCTCCTCCAAAATGTGGCCAACACTTCTTGCTGCCAGCTCACTTTCCTTGGCACGGCGAAGAGCAGCAACATCTTCCGGGTCCCACTCAAAAATGCACGTGGACAGGCGTGCCATGAAGATGCCATACATGGGGTGAGCCTCAGTGGTGACGCCTGCGGCAAAACGGCGCATGAAATGCCAGATGTCAAGGCGCACCTGAAGCTCATCCCACCCTGCAAACATGGCCTTCACCCGACAAGGGCCATGCTGACTGCAGCAGTCTCTGTCCACATAGATCACCCTGGGTGGTGTCTCACCCGCCTCCCTGTACCGCTTCACCAGGCCAGCTGCCATGGTGTCAAGTGCTTGTCCCTCACCAGCTGTCAGAACCGAGACAAGGACTTGACCATACTCGTTTCCGACATTGGTGCACCAGGCAGCTGTACCTGCCGCAGCACCGGCAAGTTTCTTTGTGACCTATTCAGAAAAGATAAGGAGTTAAAAACTGTTACTTAGTATGAAAATGTAAGTACTATATTTAAATCTATGTTTCTCTGATGCTGTTACTATGCTCTCCGGTGATGATGATGATGATGATGATGATGATATCTGAGGCTTTGTTTTAGTATGCTGTATGTAATTTATTTTATTGTCATGTGGAAGTGTGTGTGTGCTTACTGCATTGCTTTTAGCAGTTTAACAGTAGTTGTACTGCTGGTACAATGACATTAAAGACTATCTCTATCAATCGATTATGTATGCACTCAAAATTCTGTATATAAACAGGGCTGTGATACCTTTTTGGTGGAGTCCATCTTGAGGACAGAGCCAAAGATGGAGGTAATTTTGGCCTTCACCTCATGCAGCCGGCTGAGAACATCCCTTGCATAAACTGCTAACAGCCATTTGGGCTTGGGAAGGGCAGGTAAGCAGGGAGGCTCAGCAAAGACGGAGGGGCGGACAACAGTGGACCTTGTGAATGGTTCACAAGCTGTCAAGTACTGCAGGACTCGCTCCATCCATGCCTCACTGTGTTGTTCCTGCAGCTTTTTGTACAGCTGGGTCACACTGTTGCCCATTGTCCTCTCCCTCATCATCCTCAGCACACGGATGCCACACGAGTATCTAATGAAAGGAAGGAGTGTAATGTCAAACCCCCCCCCAACAAATAAACGCACCTAATAATGGTTGAGGTTAATCATGAATTACCTGTAAGTGAGCAAAGCTGGAAACTTGCTGCGGTGGCCCATATCCAGCTGCCCTAAGATGTCTTCGGACCAAGCAGGATACTTTTTGGAGCAGCGTTTGCACTCGAGGTACTCAGTGGCAAGGTCATACCACCCATCGATGTCCAGCACCTTCCGCACTGTTCTGTACAGTCCTGCAGCTGTTAGTCTGTGCTTGCCGCAAGCTGGACGAACACAGACGAGAGGAAACAGCCACATCTTCTGGGGCATCCACAAAAACAAAGGCCGACAGAA
Organism: Nibea coibor; assembly: GCA_023373845.1. Classification (NCBI taxonomy): domain Eukaryota; kingdom Metazoa; phylum Chordata; class Actinopteri; family Sciaenidae; genus Nibea; species Nibea coibor. The sequence continues at coordinate 2,283,899 of CM041724.1, forward strand.
GAAGTGGTCAGGCGAGGCGGGGGGCTGTGTGTGAATGAGGGCTGGCTGAGGAGGGTACCACCAAAGCTTCAGCTGTGACACTAGCTCTGGCTTGCCGGTACGCGGGTTGGCCTTGAACATAGTGTGCCGTATCCACTCCTGCTGGCAAGGTGGAAGCTGATCCTTCCAGTGACTGGGAAGCTCAGCTGGCAGTTGATGAAGGAGAGCTGCTGGTGGAGGATCAGCACAGGCCTCACGAGGCATCGTGGCTGCAAGAGCTGATGAAGGAAAAATTACGCAAACGGGCAGCAAGACAGAATTAGGTTGAATGTTGGTTTTGTTAGTAAAAGCAACTCACAAACTGCCACAGTGCAGAAATACTACAGAAAGAAACTGAATAAATACTAGTGTTAAATAAAATACTACATGTTAAGATTAGTGTAGAAGCAAAGAACCCAGTGTAAGCGCATGGAAAATTATGCAAAATGAATTGAATGAGTATTAATGATGTCCACTGATATGAAACATGCACACAGACACAGTAACAACTACTATCGCAATGATTATAACAACGACTGCCCACCATCCCAGCAGTTCACAGGGAGCTAAACCCTGAATGAGGGGAGCATGCAGTGTAAGTGTGAAAAAGGGCGTGAAAAAAAGGCGTTAAAATTCCGGTGATTAATTTAGGGCACATGAGTGAGTTAAGCAAAATACACAAAAAACACCTTTGTACATCTGTAAGGTTTGCATCCTGGTCGACGTGGTTTTATGCTGTATTGGGAATAAAAATATGTTTAAAACGTAGAAATGTTGACGCTACACATTCACATCATATTTGCATTTGTATCATATGCCACACCTGTGTTTAGCTGTGCCTCACATTGCACTGCAGCAGATACCATTTCCTCATCATCAATCTCAGCAGAGCCTGGAGAGGAAATGTTAAAAGTATTAGGCCTACTGTTAACAACACACAGAGACAAATGTCTGCAAGATGGTGCATACTTACCAGAAGGAAAAAGCTGCCGGGGTTTTGAAGATGGGTTTGAGGTGAGCTGCGGTGCTGGAGCTGGAAAAAAGTGGACGAGTTTGTATAATCTGTTAAAACGGTACAACAAGCTATACAGGAAATTCAAATTTCACACTACTACTCACAGAATTTAACTGGTGACATCAACTTTTTCACCAGCTCTGAAGGAGACAGATTTGTCCCACGCGCCAGCAGAGATTTCACATTGGACTTCCATGCGCCACTTCGGAATCCTGCTGGATGTGCAGCAGAAGTGGAGGCTGAAGATGGGAGGGTGGAGGCTGCAGGTGCACGTTCAGCAGAAGTGGAGGCTGAAGAAGGGAGGGTGGAGGCTGCAGGTGCACGTGGAGAAGAAGTGGAGGCTGAAGATGGGAGGGTGGAGGCTGCAGTGCGTCTCTTCAATACATAAGCCTTGAAAATAGCCATGTTGGTGTTGGGCCGGGCATCAGCAGTCTTCAAGTAATTGATGAGGGCCTGGGCCTTCTGGCTCTGGTCCTCATACACTTCCTTCATGGAGCGACCCACAAAATCCCCAAACTCCACCATCAAATAGCCCTGGTCTCCAGTGTCCTTTGCTTTCTTCTGCATCTCCTGCTTACGGCTAAACTTCTGGAGCTCCACCGTCATCTCTTTGATCTGAGAGGCATATTCTTGGAACAGCTGTTTGTTCTCAGATAGAGGGTTTGCCTGCACAGTTTCCTTGGAAATGCTGTGCAGCAGGTACACTGCATATCCAAGGCTGTTCTCCAGGAGCCATCTGAACCTCTGGCCCTGGAACATGCCAAACTGCAGCTGGCAGTGAGCCAGCACCAGAAGCCTGTCAGCTGGGTCTCCACCATGGCCAGTAACAAACGCTGTGGCCTCTGCCAGCACCTCCTGTTTGGGTTTGGCCCTTCCAGACCTGGTGTTGGTGAGGGTCTTTGCCTCCTCCGTGGGCGCCATCAGCAGTCTTGTGGAACTGGCTGACTGGCGCCGAAAAGCTGGGTACGAATACATTCTCTGAATGAAAAAAGAAAAGACAGGTAAGTCTAGTTATCTGAAAGATTCCTGTATATGGGTCAAAGATGAGGCGCAACATTTTAGTGTCCCCACTTGTTAAAGCACATAAAATTATAATATGTGACTATAAAACTGGTCAGTACAAAACTGTTAATCATTTGGTACAACCCTGAAAATGTGACATAACAGTAATTTTTGCAAACAAACAAGATTAGCAACTAGAAAAAAATCCTAAAGAAATTTTGAGTGTGCTTAACCTCTTGACCCCCCCATAAATCTTTCATTACATTATTTATTTTGTGTGCGTGTGAGAGGGGCCAGGTGGAGGCCACAAATCAGAGTAATAAACCGCTATAAACCGCTGCAATAAACCGCTGCAATAAACCGCTGCCGCTCCTGTGACATTTGAGACCGCTGAGAGGGAAAAACCGCTAGAAAAACTCGATTTCTGGCCAAAATCGTATTAGCATCTCGAGCTCATCCTGAACGTCTCTCTCTCTCTCTCTCTCTCTCTCTCTATATATATATATATATATATATATATATATATATATAATGGCTAAAGTTAGGAAATTGGACCTGAACATGGGAGTAGATGCGGCCGTACAATGAATGGTGTTGCTAACGCATCATCGTTAATTGTACATATTAAGTTTATTGGTATAAATCACATAAAATTATGGTAAAAATTTATTGTCGTGACATTAAAACCAGCTATACGTATATATATAGACATCTACATACGTTCAATTACAGAGTAATACGCTACTTACCAAAGCAGACGGATTGTCAGAGGGAAAATGATCGCGAGAGCGGGAGGTCAAAATATATGCCGCAGCGGGAGGAAACGTGATTGGTCAAAAGTAAGCCCACAGAGAGGGACGTGATTGGTCAAAAGTAAGCCCACAGAGAGGGACGTGATTGGTCAAAAGTAAGCCCAAAGTAAGCCCAGAGGACGAACGTGATTGGCTGATGTGGGCTTACTTTGGGCTTACTTTGGGCTTACTTTGGCGGAAAAGGCAGAATGCAGCAGGCGCAAGCGAGAGGTAGCGGGATCGATGCCCGCATTCTCCACAATGCTTTCCTTTCCCCTCTTCTGTTGCGGAAAAAAACCCAAAACGCTAACATCGAACTGTAGGGTCGACAGACAGGCTCTGTGGTGGGATGCTTGGGGAGAAGCTGTTCCATTGGAAGAACAGCTGCTTGGGCATTAAAAATAACAGTAATGGGGTTTCCTTTTAGTTGCAGTATACTGTGTCTGTGTATAAAGGAAATATGTGAGCTGCCGAGTGTATTGTGTGTTTGTCCAGCAAATATGTTCACTGCCGAGTTTATTGTGCAAGTGTGTGTGCAGTAAATATGTGTACTGCTGAGTATAGTGTGTGTGTGTGTGTGCATGCACACTAGATATATAATACTTACCTTCTTGCTGTTGAATCTTGTCCATCTGCTGTTGAACCTTTTTACAGCATATACTCAACTCTTTGAAAATAATCCTGTCTTAATGTCTGAGACGCTGTTTCTTTCTAAAGTGCCCAGTCCAACTACAATTCACTTCTGAAGCTGTGTCTGACTGTGTGTTCACTCACTGCAGCCTGTAATATAAGGTTCTGACAAGGTTCTAGAATGATGATGTAACAAAGGTATGGAAGGTTCCACACAATGCTTTGATGTATATTCCCTCACACACACACACACACACACACACACACACAGAAATACCTGAACATCTTATTGGCATTAAAGGAACCACACTAAGCTGATTTGAGTCTCATTTTTCAGATCATTTGGCATCCATCCATCGAGGGCCATTAATGGCAGTCGTTTAACTTCCTCTGGAATCTACTTGTGCAGGCTATATTCGCAAGAAGCCTGGGGTTTCCTTTCAGTCCAAGCTTGTCCAGCAACATCTTGTGGCAGACTATACATTTTGGCTTTGACCAGCTGCTGTGGTGGTAGGCCACAGGAACACAAATGGGCACCTTGATTTCCGACAACCCCCACCTGTCACATCTTCTTCACTCCACGGTTGTTCCTCTCCTTAAGACTGGCGTGATGCACTTCCACCAACAGACAATGGGAAAGGGATGTTTCCTTGCACATGGCCTTATATTACAAGCAAGACCATGGCAGTCGCTGATAAAGCAAGCTCATCAGCGACGAGGATGGGATTCGAACCCACGCGTGCAGAGCACAATGGATTAGCAGTCCATCGCCTTAACCACTCGGCCACCTCGTCCGTGAGATGCAGCTTCCACGGTGACGGCCCGGCGTGGCATCCTGCCCAGCTCTCAAAATATGAGCGAAAAGTGAAACGTCAAGTTATGGTGCTACGAAGTGTAAAAGGTACTGCCTCTCTTTGCTAACTGAGACAACAGGTTCACAGCTTTATTTGCTTTGACAGAGAAAGGCTAAGTTTACACAGGTCTGAAAATCAGCTGCACAGACTAGCTCTTCTAGGAAGAGGAGACCTGCAAATAGCAGAGGATGGTTTCAATCCGTCGACCTCTGGGTTATGGGCCCAGCACGCTTCCGCTGCGCCACTCTGCTCAGGGGCTGTGCTTTTGAGGTGCCACATCTGTGGCCTATGATAAGTGAAATGGAGGTGCAGACAACATCTGCAGCTGCTTTTTTTAAGGTCGACTGACTGTAGCCTCATTCCAGCGTTTTAGACCATTTGGCCACATTGACGCAACTTCCAGGCTTTGCTGTGAGTTGGCCTTTGGTCTTTTCTAAACTATGGGAATAAAGTCAAAGGTGGCATCCATCCATTGAGGGTCATTAATGGCAGTCATTTAACGTCCTCTGGAATCTAGTTGTGTGGGCTACATTCCTGAGAAGCTTGGGGAGAAGCTGTGTCATTGAAGAACAGGAGCCAGGGCATCGAAACGAGCGGCGTTGGCTTTCCTATTAGTTTGTGCTTGACCCACAATGCTTGTCGCCATGTGATGGACTGTCTTAGACAGGGGAATTAGCTCAAATGGGAGAGCGCTCGCTTAGCATAGGCAGGGGCCCAATGTTTACGCCCCCTCACGCAAAAGAAAAGACACGCGAAAAGCACAGGGGAAGTATTGAATAGTGGAATGTCATAACCAATGTCCCCTGTATCTCCGTATAGATATTTCTGACGCACTTCAACCGAGTCTCCCGTCGTGCACCTCGCCGTGAGCTGGATTCGAACCGCCAACCTGCCGACCAAGATTGCGCCCGTGGAGGAGCGCATTAACGTTATAGCCATTTTATTTGAGCTGTGTTTGTTATTAATCATCAGCAAATAAAACATTGTGAATCAAAGAGTGGTATTGTATTGTATTGTATTGTATTGAAGCCCTAGTAGAAGGAGTTACAGTCATATATATGTATATATCTATGGGTTACAGTCACGTGATCTCATGAGAAAGCAGTAGCCAGTGTAAATTGCCGATCCCATTCAATCATTAAATCATGAATGACACAGGTACTCGTGTTGTTGCCAAAGACGGTTTGTTGTTGCCGGTAAATTTCTCCCATCTCTGAGATAGTTTGTCCGTTGCCATGAGAACGACTCCCCCCAGTGGTATTTGAAGGCCATTGCTTTGTCTTCAAGATATACCCCCCCCCATGACAAGTAATGTTTATTTCTGTTTCTATTAATATGATGATAACATTTAAATGTGCTACTTTTGGACAACGTGGACTGGTTTGTTTTAATGATGGACACACTGAGTCATAAATGTTGATACGATAAGATTTAATGAACACAAGATCCAAAATAAATAAATATTGAAAAGAACACACAAACACACACACACACATATACATATACATATATATTATCTCACAAAAGAGGGTGCATCCCTCACATTTTTTTTCCCTCAGTGAAGTGCATCTCAGTGCTGCTAGTGTGGTACACCCTATTGGGAAAGCACAGTCACTTAAAGCACAGCCACTTTTTGGGTTTTTTCTCCTATCTAAATAGGTTTATACGAGTATATAATGTATGTTGTATTAACTAACTCAATTCTAATTGAATGCGAAATGTAATTTCAACACTTTGTTGTGAAGGACAATCTTACTGGGGGGGAAAGAAAAAAAGAAAAGAAAGCGGAACCAAAGTGCAGGTAGAGTTTCACCGGGGGTCCTAAGGTGAGCGACTCCTCTCTCTTCCCTCAGACAAACTTTGTGAGGAAAAGAGGATGGTTTGCGCTTCGTCTCACTGTTTTTATACTTTTGTTTTTCAGAGAGAGCCGAAAGCAGCGAACCGCAGCCAAATTCTTTTTGTGACCTAATTTCACATATTTGAAACTCGTAACACCAGCACTCATGCATCCCCAGACCAAGATGCTACCACCACAAGTACAGGCAAGACACAGTTGTCTTGGTACTCCTCGTCACAATATACACAATATATACACTATATACACTCACACAGTTGATCTCTGTGCCACTCCTCCAGAGTTTTCCCGTCCGAGGCCTGTGGGCAAAAGGTGGCGCTGCCATAACGGCTATGGCCAAAGTCTTTAGTTTTTGGCTGCCCACACTTGCCACAAGTGTTGTATGCCACCCCCCGGACATACTTCCTCTTGGGCACTCCACTCTCCTCCTCAAGGGCCCGCCGTCGTCTGTTCCTCTCTGTGAAGCGAGACACAGGAGGAGCAGGTGCAGGACCAAGTGGAGCAGGGCCTGGATCGGGTGTTGAGACACCAGGAGCTGCCAGCACGAGGGACAGTGTCTCGTCAGTGTTCAGTACAAAGTACCCTGACTGAGCGGACGTCTGTGCAGTGCCTCGTGCTATGGGGGTGGGTGTAATGGGGTGCCCCCTGGTGGCAGCAGCAGGCCGTCTGCCTGGCCGCAGGACGGGAGCCTGTCCCTCCAGATTTGGAGGGAGGACAAACTGGTGCAGCGGGCCAGATGTTGGTGGAAGGAGGTCCAGTTTGTCCTTCGGGGCCGGAAGCTGGTTGGATGCCAGAGGAATCTGGTCTGCCGGGGTCAGTCCCTGTGAAAGGACACTCATCTCCTGGGTCTTCTGCCTCCGTTGAAACCTGAGGGAAGATCATTTGTGTTAGGCCAGTGGTTCTCAAATGGGGATACTAGTACCCTGAGGGTATTTGAAGGCTTTCCAGGGGGTACATGAGTGCTGCCAAATAATGCACCTGACCTACCATTGAATGAGTGTCCTCTGGTTTATTTCAAAAAGCTGGAGTGTGGTCTCCGCCATCAGCCTGGGAGTGTTGAGCACCAGCTCCCGGATGTGATGGTAGTTCCCCAGGATTTTTGACCATCTTGGGGTGGAGACTCCAGACTTCTTGGTTGGCGACTTGTGCATGCTGCACAGCTTGATGCAGATGGCCTCAGTCAAGCGGCTGGTGCTGGGCCACTGCGCTGGACCCCCAGGATGTCCTATCAAGCAGCGCTTGACACTCTCCACACCAGGTGTCCAGAGCGCTTCGGAGCCTTAAAGCGCCCACTTGTGAGCCGCACCTGATGGCGAGGCTGGTAGTTGACACGCTGCTTGTCAACCTCAGGTAGAGCTGTCCACAGGTGGACGATTTGAGCCACCTGCAGATCAGTCACATACGCAGCCTCGCGGAGATCCACCAGGTAAGCCGCCAAATCCTGGACCTTGTCCCACCCAGCGATCCAGTCTGGTCCAATCACTGCTCTCTAATAAATGAATTGATTAATATTAATATATGTGAAATAAAATGTCATTGAGATTGGATTGAAATAGTTATTAAAGTGTCTTACCTGAGCCTCGTCAGGCATACTGCTGGATGGCACATCAGGGGCCTGAGGACGAGAGGGCGGAGAAGGCAGAGGAGGAGAGGCCTGAGGTGGAGGCGGCAGAGGAGGAGAGGCCTGAGGTGGAGACGGCAGAGGAGGAGAGGCCTGAGGACTCGTTGATGAGGGCCTGCTCTGCAGGACACGGGAGGGGTCATCCTCATACAGTACAGGAACTGTGATGTCCTCCATGCTCTCTTCAACAAAGCCCTCATCTTGGAAGTCCTCATCATTGACTTCCTCCACCAGCCTGTCCTCCTCCTCCGGGTTCTGGAGCACCGGAGTCAGTTCCTTGCCAGTCTGGCTGTACAGGTACTCCATTCCCAGCAATTCAACTAGGAAAAAAGAAAAGTATTATTAATATTTCACACAATACATTAAAGGTTACATTGATAAATGTAAAACTCAATTAAGGTGTTCTTTTTCATGTTGAATGGGGGATAATTTCTTACCCGTGTACGCTCCAGGGGTGCGATAGCGCTCATCCCAGGATCTCCCTAGCACCTTTTGGCTGAGCTGGTCCACCGCCTCTCTCAGGGCACTGCCATAGGAGCGGATGGAAGGTGCTCCCTTCACGGCGTCCTCCATCCGGTCATCATTCCAGCGCATCAGCCCTTCCAGAAGATACGCCTGGAAATGCGCATCACTGGCGCTGGTTCCTGAAGGTGAAATACACAAAGAGGCATGTTACATTTGTAAAAGACACTCACTACATATGACATGAAGTATCTATAAAATAAAGTCAGGCATATTGAGAGAAAAAAGAGGTATAAAAATAGTATGTGCATATTAGGTATTATATGTATGCAATACCTGGAATAAATCTGTTCAGGTGGAGGTGAAAGGACTCCAGGGAGGTAGAGCCACGGGCACACCGGTAGCAGCACAGCTCCACGTCGCCTTTCTTTAAGGTGCCCGTCTTAATGTAGAGCTGGAAGTCCTGTGGGTCTTGGATGCAGCCAAGGTGTTTCTGCTGTTCCTTCCATATCTGCTGGATCCGTTCATGGTCCAGCAGAGGAACAGTGTCGTTCCCATTTGGACTGTCAAACAGACTGATCAGTGACCCGATCAGTCTGTTGGTCTCCTCCACCCCTCTGGTCCTCCTCCTGCAGTGCAGCGCCAATTCCCTGCGGGTGATATTAGTGTTCAACGCCTCCTCCAAAATGTGGCCAACACTTCTTGCTGCCAGCTCACTTTCCTTGGCACGGCGAAGAGCAGCAACATCTTCCGGGTCCCACTCAAAAATGCACGTGAACAGGCGTGCCATGAAGATGCCATACATGGGGTGAGCCTCAGTGGTGACGCCTGCGGCAAAACGGCGCATGAAATGCCAGATGTCAAGGCGCACCTGAAGCTCATCCCACCCTGCAAACATGGCCTTCACCCGACAAGGGCCATGCTGACTGCAGCAGTCTCTGTCCACATAGATCACCCTGGGTGGTGCCTCACCCGCCTCCCTGTACTGCTTCACCAGGCCAGCTGCCATGGTGTCAAGTGCTTGTCCCTCACCAGCTGTCAGAACCGAGACAAGGACTTGACCATACTCGTTTCCGACATTGGTGCACCAGGCAGCTGTACCTGCCGCAGCACCGGCAAGTTTCTTTGTGACCTATTCAGAAAAGATAAGGAGTTAAAAACTGTTACTTAGTATGAAAATGTAAGTACTATATTTAACTCTATGTTTCTCTGATGCTGTTACTATGCTCCCTGGTGATGATGATGATGATGATGATATCTGAGGCTTTGTTTTAGTATGCTGTATGTATTTTATTTTATTGTCATGTGGAAGTGTGTGTGTGCTTACTGCATTGCTTTTAGCAGTTGCACAGTAGTTGTACTGCTGGTACAATGACATTAAAGACTATCTCTATCAATCGATTATGTATGCACTCAAAATTCTGTATATAAACAGGGCTGTGATACCTTTTTGGTGAAGTCCATCTTGAGGACAGAGCCAAAGATGGAGGTAATTTTGGCCTTCACCTCATGTAGCCGGCTGAGAACATCCCTTGCATAAACTGCTAACAGTCATTTGGGCTTGGGAAGGGCAGGTAAGCAGGGAGGATCAGCAAAGACGGAGGGGCGGACAACAGTGGACCTTGTGAATGGTTCACAAGCTGTCAAATACTGCAGGACTCGCTCCATCCATGCCTCACTGTGTTGTTCCTGCAGCTTTTTGTACAGCTGGGTCACACTGTTGCCCATTGTCCTCTCCCTCATCATCCTCAGCACACGGATGCCACACGAGTATCTAATGAAAGGAAGGAGTGTAATGTCAAACCCCCCCCCAACAAATAAACGCACCTAATAATGGTTGAGGTTAATTATGAATTACCTGTAAGTGAGCAAAGCTGGAAACTTGCTGCGGTGGCCCATATCCAGCTGCCCTAAGATGTCTTCGGACCAAGCAGGATACTTTTTGGAGCAGCGTTTGCACTCGAGGTACTCAGTGGCAAGGTCATACCACCCATCGATGTCCAGCACCTTCCGCACTGTTCTGTACAGTCCTGCAGCTGTTAGTCTGTGCTTGCCGCAAGCTGGACGAACACAGACCAGAGGAAACAGCCACATCTTCTGGGGCATCCACAAAAACAAAGGCTGACAGAAGAAGTGGTCAGGCGAGGCGGGGGGCTGTGTGTGAATGAGGGCTGGCTGAGGAGGATACCACCAAAGCTTCAGCTGTGACACTAGCTCTGGCTTGCCGGTACGCGGGTTGGCCTTGAACAGAGTGTGCCGTATCCACTCCTGCTGGCAAGGTGGAAGCTGATCCTTCCAGTGACTGGGAAGCTCAGCTGGCAGTTGATGAAGGAGAGCTGCTGGTGGAGGATCAGCACAGGCCTCACGAGGCATCGTGGCTGCAAGAGCTGATGAAGGAAAAATTACGCAAATAGGCAGCAAAACAGAATTAGGTTGAATGTTGGTTTTGTTAGTAAAAGCAACTCACAAACTGCCACAGTGCAGAAATACTACAGAAAGAAACTGAATAAATACTAGTGTTAAATAAAATACTACATGTTAAGATTAGTGTAGAAGCAAAGAACCCAGTGTAAGCGCATGGAAAATTATGCAAAATGAATTGAATGAGTATTAATGATGTCCACTGATATGAAACATGCACACAGACACAGTAACAACTACTATTGCAATGATTATAACAACGACTGCCCACCATCCCAGCAGTTCACAGGGAGCTAAACCCTGAATGAGGGGAGCATGCAGTGTAATTGTGAAAAAGGGCGTGAAAAAAAGGCGTTAAAATTCCGGTGATTAATTTAGGGCACATGAGTGAGTTAAGCAAAATACACAAAAAACACCTTTGTACATCTGTAAGGTTTGCATCCTGGTCGACGTGGTTTTATGCTGTATTGGGAATAAAAATATGTTTAACCCTCCTGTTGTCCTCATTTTCTGTATACACCCTGTGTCCTCCGGGTCAAAATGACCCATCTTCACTAAACCCCCAATATAAGCAGCTTAATTGAATTTTAAACACCAAATTTCATATTGCTTGAAGAAACAACTTGTCCTTCACCACAATATTTGTAATATAGTTCTCCCTCTTCACTTGTATTTCTATAGCTTAAGAAAAGGAAAAAAATGTGCGAAAAGGAGTTTTGGATGCATTTTGATTCATTCCAATTACTAAAGTTTCTTTCTTTTTTTTTCCTCCAGTGAACAATTTAAGACAATACAAAACAATACAATACAATACCAAAATATGAAAAATAACATAACCCATTCAACTAATTAGCACATGTAGCGCAGTATGCAAGTGCACAGCCTTTGCAGATATATTTCTTACACCTGCAGCACACAGTATGTGTTTTACAGTCCTTCTTTTGAGGGCAGAACTGACATCTCTTCCTCTTACTTGCCCTAGCTGGGGAAGTGGCTGTGGTAGCTGGATCCTCAGGTTTATCAGGAGCTCCTGCACTGACATCAGAAAAAATCAGCTCTAGAGCCTCTTCAATGTCATCACGCACACTCATGGCGTCAGCAGAGAGAGAATTCGGGGTCCTGTCATCTGCAGCACCTTTATAACCCCTTGAAATCCACAAAAAAGAGCTCTGCCGTCTGCGAGAACGCCACCTGTCTTGTCTTGTTTATGTCTGCTACTGTCTTGTTCAGGTTTACTACTAATTGATCTGAGACTGATCAAAGGCACAGCAATCCACGAGAAGACCACCTGATTTGTCTTGTTTACTTCTGCTACTGATTGATCTGAGACACAACTAAAACATTGTAACACTCTGTGGTGTATAATAACTCTGTGACCTTGATTTCAACTCTATTTGCCTCACGGGTCATTTTGACCCGAAGACCACCTTTGTACTTTTTTTTGTACAGCTTACATGGAAATGTGAATAAAAACAACATTTCATTGTTTCTACTGTTGGGGCCAATCTAGGAAAAGTCATAAAATTTAAAGTTAAAAAAATATCATTTAGTTGATTTTTTTTTGGTTTTTAACACAGTGGCGGGTCATTTTGACCCGAGGACAACAGGAGGGTTAAAACGTAGAAATGTTGACGCTACACATTCACATCATATTTGCATTTGTATCATATGCCACACCTGTGTTTAGCTGTGCCTCACATTGCACTGCAGCAGATACCATTTCCTCATCATCAATCTCAGCAGAGCCTGGAGAGGAAATGTTAAAAGTATTAGGCCTACTGTTAACAACACACAGAGACAAATGTCTGCAAGATGGTGCATACTTACCAGAAGGGAAAAGCTGCCGGGGTTTTGAAGATGGGTTTGAGGTGAGCTGCGGTGCTGGAGCTGGAAAAAAGTGGACGAGTTTGTATAATCTGTTAAAACGGTACAACAAGCTATACAGGAAATTCAAATTTCACACTACTACTCACAGAATTTAACTGGTGACATCAACTTTTTCACCAGCTCCGAAGGAGACAGATTTGTCCCACGCGCCAGCAGAGATTTCACATTGGACTTCCATGCGCCACTTCGGAATCCTGCTGGATGTGCAGCAGAAGTGGAGGCTGAAGATGGGAGGGTGGAGGCTGCAGGTGCACGTTCAGCAGAAGTGGAGGCTAAAGAAGGGAGAGTGGAGGCTGCAGGTGCATGTGGAGAAGAAGTGGAGGCTGAAGATGGGAGGGTGGAGGCTGCAGTGCCTCTCTTCAATACATAAGCCTTGAAAATAGCCATGTTGGTGTTGGGCCGGGCATCAGCAGTCTTCAAGTAATTGATGAGGGCCTGGGCCTTCTGGCTCTGGTCCTCATACACTTCCTTCATGGAGCGACCCATAAAATCCCCAAACTCCACCATCAAACAGCCCTGGTCTCCAGTGTCCTTTGCTTTCTTCTGCATCTCCTGCTTACGGCTAAACTTCTGGAGCTCCACCGTCATCTCTTTGATCTGAGAGGCATATTCCTGGAACAGCTGTTTGTTCTCAGATAGAGGGTTTGCCTGCACAGTTTCCTTGGAAATGCTGTGCAGCAGGTACACTGCATATCCAAGGCTGTTCTCCAGGAGCCATCTGAACCTCTGGCCCTGGAACATGCCAAACTGCAGCTGGCAGTGAGCCAGCACCAGAAGCCTGTCAGCTGGGTCTCCACCATGGCCAGTAACAAACGCTGTGGCCTCTGCCAGCACCTCCTGTTTGGGTTTGGCCCTTCCAGACCTGGTGTTGGTGAGGGTCTTTGCCTCCTCCGTGGGCGCCATCAGCAGTCTTGTGGAACTGGCTGACTGGCGCCGAAAAGCTGGGTACGAATATATTCTCTGAATGAAAAAAGAAAAGACAGGTAACTCTAGTTATCTGAAAGATTCCTGTATATGGGTCAAAGATGAGGCGCAACATTTTAGTGTCCCCACTTGTTAAAGCACATAAAATTATAATATGTGACTATAAAACTGGTCAGTACAAAACTGTAAATCATTTGGTACAACCCTGAAAATGTGACATTACAGTAATTTTTGCAAACAAACAAGATTAGCAACTAGAAAAAAATCCTAAAGAAATTTTGAGTGTGCTTAACCTCTTGACCCCCCATAAATCTTTCATTACATTATTTATTTTGTGTGCGTGTGAGAGGGGCCAGGTGGAGGCCACAAATCAGAGTAATAAACCGCTATAAACCGCTGCAATAAACCGCTGCAATAAACCGCTGCCGCTCCTGTGACATTTGACACCGCTGAGAGGAAAAAACCGCTAGAAAAACTCGATTTCTGGCCAAAATCGTATTAGCATCTCGAGCTCATCCTGAACGTCTATATATATATATATATATATATATATATATATATATATATATATATATATATATATATATATATATATATATATAGTGGACAAAGTTAGGAAATTGGACCTGAACATGGGAGTAGCCCAGTAGTAGTATGTGGCCGTACAATGAATGGTGTTGCTAACGCATCATCGTTAATTGTACATATTAAGTTTATTGGTATACATCACATAAAATTATGGTAAAAATTTCTTGTCGTGACATTAAAACCAGCTATACGTATATATATAGACATCTACATACGTTCAAATACGCTACTTACCAAAGCAGATGGATTGTCAGAGGGAAAATGATCACGAGAGCGGGAGGTCAAAATATATGCCGCAGCGGGAGGAAACGTGATTGGTCAAAAGTAAGCCCAAAGTAAGCCCAGAGGACGAACGTGATTGGCTGATGTGGGCTTACTTTGGCGGAAAAGGCAGAATGCAGTAAGCGCAAGCGAGAGGTAGCGGGATCGATGCCCGCATTCTCCACAATGCTTTCCTTTCCCCTCTTCTGTTGCGGAAAAAAACCCAAAATGCTAACATCGAACTGTTGGGTCGACAGACAGGCTCTGTGGTGGGATGCTTGGGGAGAAGCTGTTCCATTGGAAGAACAGCTGCTTGGGCATTAAAAATAACAGTAATGGGGTTTCCTTTTAGTTGCAGTATACTGTGTCTGTGTATAAAGGAAATATGTGAGCTGCCGAGTGTATTGTGTGTTTGTCCAGCAAATATGTTCACTGCTGAGTTTATTGTGCAAGTGTGTGTGCAGTAAATATGTGTACTGCTGAGTATAGTGTGTGTGTGTGTGTGCATGCACACTAGATATATAATACTTACCTTCTTGCTGTTGAATCTTGTCCATCTGCTGTTGAACCTTTTTACAGCATATACTCAACTCTTTGAAAATAATCCTGTCTTAATGTCTGAGACGCTGTTTCTTTCTAAAGTGCCCAGTCCAACTACAATTCACTTCTGAAGCTGTGTCTGACCGTGTGTTCACTCACTGCAGCCTGTAATATAAGGTTCTGACAAGGTTCTAGAATGATGATGTAACAAAGGTATGGAAGGTTCCACAGAATGCTTTGATGTATATTCCCTCACACACACACACACACACACAGACACAGAAATACCTGAACAACTTATTGGCATTAAAGGAACCACACTAAGCTGATTTGAGTCTCATTTTTCAGATCGATCTCATTTTGGACATGCTGATGACGAATCCTCCATGTACACCAAAGTTAGTCCTGTCTCAAGTGGATGTAGAAAAACTAGTCCATGCATTTGTTACTTCTAGTTTCGATTATTGTAACTCCTTGTTATCAGGCGGCTCTAGTAAGTCTCCGAGGACTTTGCATCTGATTCAGAATGCTGCTGCATGTGTAGTCTTCACCCTATTGTTGTTTCTCTGCTTAAGATTGGTGTGATGCACTTCAACAAACAGATGTCGGGGAAGGGATGATTCCTTGCTCGAGGGTCTGATATGACAAGCAAGACCATGGCAGCTTATTGATGTTGCCCCTTAACATTTGGGGCACATTGCTGACTTCTTTCCCCGTAACAGATAAGCCAGATAACAGATAACCCAGATAAGATTTTAAGGTTGATATCATTAGATTTGACCATTTAAGATGGGGGGAACACATCATGGCACCTTTTTGTATTACTGTCAGAAATTGTTCCCCCACTGTTCCACAGCAAAAGAAGCTCACACATCTTTCAAATTCTTACTGCTGACTTCTTTGACCATGCTGTGGCCATACCAGAGAGCAGTAGAAAAGCATCCTGTGGTAGCCATGAGTCAGCTGCTACTGTACATCAGATGGCCTACAACTGGACATGATTTCAGAGCTCCTGTTGTGGAGAAGTAACCGATCTTACTTAAAAGCACAAAGACACCAAATCTGACTACTGTTGCATCCTTTCTCTTCAGAATCCCCATAACCAGTGCTTTCCCTCATGACTGCAGCCTGGACTGATCAGAGGAGCTGTTGCTCTTTGGAGCTTCTCAAGAGTGAAATTTCAGCCAAGACCAACTTTGAATACAGTTGCAAGGAATTCTACAGCTATGCACTTAAGCAGAAGGCTTTATTAGAAGCTGCATGCTCAAGCAAAAAGTATTATTTATTTCATTTATTGTTTTATATAATGACTTTAGTTGACATTGTCCAGTAAATTCAGATCATTTTCAAATGCATTTCTTTTGTGTAGTTAATCTATGTGATTCTGAGCGGAGTGATTTTTGTTTTGTTCAGATAATCAGCCTATATACTCCATGTAGCTTAATCCACTGCGTGTTCTACTTGAATATGTGGTTCAGTATATTCTACCAGAGCAAACACTTTAATGTGGTGTTTGGAGAGAACAACTGTAGCCTTGACTGTCTGTTCTGTTTGACCGTACACAGTCCGGTGTGTTAACCTGAGAGGCACTGTGAAATAGCACGAAATCTCCATGCATACTATGTTTTCTTTGCATTTAAATAAGATGTATTTGTTAAGTTCTTATTTGCAGGCTGTTATGTGCTACTGAATCAACCAGATGGCAAAGCATAGTAATGTTATAAGCAAAGGGGGAGAATAGAAATGTGTATTTTTTTAAGTTCTTTTAGACTCCCTTGACGCATTGATATCCCACACTGGCCCACACAAACGTTTGTCCCTCATCTGGTGAACTGGGATCTGGTCACCCTAATCTACAGTCAGTTTGGTCAGTATGCCTCCTTGCAATAAAGGGTCACTACTGGGCTTTTCAGCACATTCTCCACCATCCTGGACGAGAAGTGAATCAATGTAATGTAATTTTACATTGGATTTTGAATCCATAATTGCACTGACTGAACCAGTTACACTTTTGCATGTTGTTTGACCAAGGTAGAGGAGCTATTGGTTTCTGCTGCTTTTGTAATAGATGTTTAATTCCCATTTGCACTAAACCATATAAAGAGCTGTTTATTTTGAAAGTCTACCAACCAAGCTAGTGAAGCTCTTGTTTTTTTTAAGATTGTTGTACTGCTGCACAGTTATTAAAGAAATAAGCAATTCAGTACATTTATATTTGTTTATTTGTTTTTTTAAAAATATGAAAGAAATGTTTAAGTCAAGTCTGATGTTGCCTTGCACAAAAGAATAATCCCACACAATGAGACATATATTTGTTTTTAGTGTTTCAGAAAAAACAACAGGTGAAGGTGAAAAAGCGATGAGAAAAGCAGATTGGTGCATCCCGTTACACACAACATCCGTACAAAAAAAGGTGATGTCATGTTTGGATGCCAGCAGCTACCCAAATATTTCACCTTTAAGCATATTAAGGGCAACTAGGAACACACCATGCCTGCACACTGCCAGCTCCAGTCACTTCTCATACACCTTACTCCTGGATCTTTGGGAGGTCTCTGGCAGCCAACAACTGCCCACCACAGTGACCTATATTGTAGAAAAACATAACTGACAAATCTCACTGACAGTATTTATATGGAACAATTATTCATTTCTTTTAGGAACCAAGGAACAGATAAGTGTTAGCAGATTAAGAACAATTAGATATACAGGTAGATATCACAATACACAAGAGTACTGATGAATTGTAATATTATAATATTCAGAATGAAATGCAAGTCTGCTATTACATGCTTAGTTTTGCTGTGGATGTGATCCACAAATTTGGTTTTTCATCCTTTGCAGTAAGACCTAAAAGAAAACAACAAAAAAACATCTAATCTAAATGTGACCAAGTGATACCAACCATACATGTCCCAGAATAAACTGGAACCAAATACTGCTATACAAAAAATTATCATAATTTTTATTAACAAGATATTTGATGAAATACTCCAGAGAGATATTCATTCATTCATTGTAATTGTACTATATGTTTGTGTTGATTGTTCTGTACACAAATTCAAATTCAAATTTTTATTTGTATAGCCCAAAGTCACAAAACACATTTTGCCTCAGAGGGCTTTACAATCTGTACAGGGAGTGACACCCTCTGTCCTTAGACCCTCGGTTCCAGTGAGGAAAAACTTGCCCACAAAAAAACTTTAACAGGGAAAAAATGTGGAAGAAACCTCAGGAAGAGCCACAGAGGAGGGATCCCTCTTCCAGGACGGACAGATGTGCAATGGATGTCACATTTACAGAACAATCAACACAAACATGTCGTACAATTACAATGAATTACAATAAATGGTAAAGTGATTGCAGTAGCAGTGGAACCTGTGATAGAGATAGAGAGACACAGATGCACAGCAGCAGTAAATCATTAACCAACTAAGCTGTAGTGGAGATGGTAGCAATAATGACAGTAATGCTACACGTGACATCCATTGCACGTCTGTCCGTCCTGGAAGAGGGATCCCTCCTCTGTGGCTCTTCCTGAGGTTTCTTCCACATTTTTTCCCTGTTAAAGTTTTTTTTTTGTGGGCAAGTTTTTCCTCACTGGAACCGAGGGTCTAAGGACAGAGGGTGTCACTCCCTGTACAGATTGTAAAGCCCTCTGAGGCAAAATGTGTTTTGTGACTTTGGGCTATAGAAATAAAATTTGATTGATTGATTTGAGATGTAAATCACCAAGAAAAATATGCACAGCCCCCTCTTTAGAGGGGCACTTACCTTTGACATTTTTCATCCTGATGGCTTGTGATGGCTATTTCTGCTGTTTCCCTCTGAGTCAGTCAGGTTTATAGCTTTAGATGAAGTTGTGTGAGTGCTGTTATGTCCTAAAGCCTAAAATCTAAATGGAAATACAGTAATGACACAATATGACAGAAGGTGCTGCTGACTGTTTTCACTGTTCCATTCTCCGCATGGCCCGATAAGCAGGCTTTTCTTTGGCTCACTGTGTTAAGTAATTATCTGATTATTCCTGCAGAGCGCTGCCAGAGGCTGCGTTGCATTTCCACAGTTTATTGAGATAAGTCGGACTCAGCGTGCAAGCTTAGCAGATTGGGCTCTGCTGGACCATGACCAAGAAGAGAAGCAGCTCCAAGCAGACATCTCCACCACAGGACGAGAGCTTCCACACGGCACTGAAGAGGAGACAGCATTGAGGTAAGACGCAACACACATGACACACACACACACACATACACAGGCTGTGATATGTACGAAGACATCAGCGTCTGTGGCAGGGCTGAGGACAAATCAAATCACTGATCAGGATAAATATCCTGATGCTCCCTCATCTTAAGCGTGGATTAGCAGTTTTCAACATTCACATACACATTTTTAAGTAGTCTGTTCATGCATCTATTCTTGAGGATGATTTGTAATGAACTGTTTGTTATTTCAGTTTGGATGAATCTCCTGTTGATACCAGAGTGATCTGTCTTTTTCTGAAATATCTGAAAACAGGTGGACTTGCAGTTGCGGTTGGTGACAGACTTGTAGTATTTACTTATGTACTTGTAACCAAGGGAAGTAAATACATTTACAGATTTGCAGTGCAGGCATGCTCTCTGCAGGAAAGCTTACATTGCATTTAATACAAGTTCTGAATCTGTCTCAAACTCCACGCCGCACAGAACAGTTGGCATTTACTGGGCATGCGTTTGCATTTCGTATTTTTCATCATGAAGTTAAATTATACATTCAAATGTTCACGTTGTGCATTACATTATGCCGACGTGTGCACTTTCTTCTTTCTGACAGTCGCTGCAGGGAGAGAGGAGATGCTGACTCAGCTGCTTTTGGGATGGACTGCCTTGCTCAGTGGCCTCCAGCTGGCTGCTGCCTCTGTCACAACCAGTGAGTTTAAACAGATCAAACTGCATCTGAACATCCAGATCGGAGTTTGTAGATTTTCCCTGATGGCGAGGCAGTGTCGGCGACATCCATCTACTCTCATAACAGGGTGACAGAGATTACAATGCATCACCCCCACCCATCCACCGCCCGTGTGCTCCGAGGTTAAGACGTGTGCACAGCTGTTCTCACAACATTACTTCAACAAAAGGCAGTTCAGATTTTGTGAAGGAGGGTTATATGAGGTATCCACAGCAGATGGGGGTCAGTGCGCTCCCAGTTTGGAGAGGCAGGACCCAGCATGGAAGTAGCGCAAAGCACTGCATGTTATAGCCACATAAATAAAAGCTGGAAGAGAAAATCAATATCTGTTTATGTGTACACACTCATGAGCTTATTCTGCTGCTCCCCCTTCCTGCCAGACATTCCTTTCCTTTCAATCACTGTAGAATTTACATATTCTTCTGCCCAGCTGTGCACTGCACTATGCTGCAGACGTGAAGATGCCAAGGTGAAGCAGCTCACTGTAATACTTAAACAGATACTGATTATCTATGGTTGGACCTTTACTTATGTTGCTGAAACATAATGTTTTTTTCTGCTGATCCCGTCCACAGTCATGCTTTGCTCTACCTCCAGACCAGGACCTCTGCCTGCTTCTCCAAACTGGGAGCAGGTTGACGGCTGCCTGCTGTAGGTAACACAGACTGTGATACATGCCTACTTAAAAAAAACTCAACTATCCCTTTGAAAACGAGAGATGGAAATTTGCTGATGAAAATATTTCACTTGCAAGTTTTATTCTCACAATTTGGACAAGATAGAGCAGTTACAGAATGCTGGCTTTGGTTTATTATTTTTAGAAACTATGACCTGGATGTGTCTGGTGGTTCTGATCCAAGTGTAACCGTGCCCCTCTGCCTGCCTGCCTGTCTGTCAGTCTGTCTGTCTGTCTGTCTGTCTGTCTGTCTGTCTGTCTGTCTGCCTATCTGTCTGCCTGTCTGTCTGTCTGTCTGTAGGATTCCCATCTAGCAGCAGGTTGTTAGCTCAGAAATGTGAAGTCTTCATCCCTCCTCCTCTTCCTCCACCTCTGTTTCCTCCAGTCAAACGGAAAGCAGAGCTGATGGTAAGGCCAGAGTCTGCACACGTGACTTCAATTTGAAATGAGTCAATGGAAAACAATTTAATATATATATTTATCCAAATATGGCAAAAAGGGCGCATGAACATTACTTCAAACTCAAAAGTCAATCTGATGCTTCTGACTCTTCAGGTGGACATAACAGAACACATCACTGGAGAGAAAGGGGAGAAGGTACGACATGACAGAGAGCATCACACAGGAAATGCGTATTTTAAAGTAGTGAAACATGTCTTCATTCACTTTACCGGTGTTTGTGTTTAAAGGGCTGCAGAGGACCCAGAGGACCCAAGGTACAGTGTAACACACACACACACACACACACACACACACACACACACACACACACACACATACACAATGATACTGTACAGGTGAAAATTGACAGAAGGAAAAGTTGTAGCGTCAAACTGTTTTTGTATTTCAGGGCCGGCCTGGTGTGACGGGTCCAGAGGGAGAGGTCGGAACACAGGGAGCCATGGGACAGCCAGGTCAAAAGGTCACAGAAAGATGAACCATGTCTATCAACCTGCCAACTGCCATACACAGACACACAGTGTTCTCACATCTAGAAGATAAACTTGTGTAACTTTAATGACTTCAAAAGTCAAAACCTTCAGTTTATTGAGTCATCTCGTGTTAGGGCTTATTTTGCTTTAAGATATTGAAGATCCTGCAAACTGAAGAGCAGAAAACTGAGCTAACACCGTGAAGACTCTATACATACAGCTGAAATGGTCCATTCTGTGTTTTACAGCAGCTCCTTTGGAATTATGTCCTCTGCCAGTGGAAAGAGTCAGGAGATGAATGCATGTTCAAAACAGCACATTAGCAGTCTGACACTGCCGAGGAAGTCTAACATTGTATTTGATGACCTGCTGAAGCTGACCGAGATAATGCCAAGAGTGTGCAAAGCTTTCGCCAAAGCAAAAGAATTGAAAACAGATAACAAATATCAGATTTAGCTTTGTTCACACTATTCTTGTCACATAATTCCATGTGTGTTATTTCATAGTGTTGATGTCTTCAGTCTTTCTAGAATGTAAAAACACAGAATGAAGGTGTGTCCAAACTAACAAGCAAATCTCTTCGGATTGTCAGTTTGAACCACTGGCTAAAGTTTATTTCAAAAGTCACAAATTATCCACCTGTGTCAACACTGTGAAGTCACCTCTGAGTAATAAAGAGTCAGAGCTTTACCTGTCTAATTCTAGCACGACAACACTTCCTGTGATCTGATGTCTCCACAGGGAGAAAAGGGGGACAGAGGCTGGAGGGGTCTGTATGGAGACATAGGAACTCCAGGCATGATAAAGGTACATAAAGTAGATCTGTGCTTAATTCATTCAGCCTTTGTTGACTCATAAATTAAGAAAATAATCATCATCAACTCTCATCAACTACTACGTGCTCATGTTAGCATCATTATCACATTATGACAGAGAAAGGAATACTGTTGGCATTTTTCCTTCATACGTTCAAATCATACAGAAGAACAGGGTTCGTTTGGAATATGTATCACCTCTGTTCCAGTGGAACTTTGAAATATGTGACATGACCAGGGTTAGCTGACTCATGACAGCAGCTGGAGAGCAGATGTGCTCGTCTTCGGGCTTTAAGAACAAACTGTGTCAAATAGAGGCAATGCAGTGTTGTGTAGTTGATGAATGGTGGAAGTGAAATGACTGTGGCTCAGGAGTCATGTATTCAGATCAGGAACAGCACAGAGTGAAAAACAGCATTATTACTAACAGCTCCTGTCCAGTTGTTTGTCTTTTTTTTTTAACATTTTTTTTTTTGAGTCATTATGTGACAAATAAACCAAGCAGTATGTCAGATAGTCCATGGGTAAATTATGCAGTCTAAGACTGAGTCTGAATCAACATGTTTTTATGCAGCACGTGAACATTTGTTTGAAACTTTTGTTTTGTGTTACAGAAAGCATCCAAATTCAATTTATCCCAATTCATTGAAAATGAAACTGCTTTCAGCCACACTGAGTGCGCACACACTTCTGAACAGTTTGTATGAAACTTACTGCACTCAATACACAGAGATGATGTGACATGTTTCATTATCGACTTGAATTATAATTATTTTGCTCTCCAACATATAGATATATTATTAGCATATTCACATGAAGCTTGTATTTTCATCACCCGTTCATCATTTTTTGCATACCTGTGTTCACAGGGCATCAAGGGGCATAAAGGATTCAGGGTAAGTGACTGTTACACTGCATGTCTTCTTGTTTGAATGCACTGATATTTTTCTACAGGGCAGCATTTATGATTGACACTTATGTCTCATCCGTCCATCAGGGTGATAAAGGTGTGAAAGGAAGAAGAGGAGCCAGTGGAGAGATGGTGAGAATGTTTTTTATTTGCTCTTGGTGGCGTCATTATACAAAAGGGTGAAATGTTTGCACTGATCGATATGTGTGTCTCTTTAGGGTGAGCGAGGCATCCCTGGCGTGCCAGGAGAGAAGGTAGAAGACTGACTGACACAACAGTCAACATTATGAATGTCAGTGCAGCTATGAAGACATGGTGTTCTGTGCTGTGCTGTTCCAGGGTGACTCAGGCCAGTGGGGTGATCCAGGGCTAAAGGGTGAGGAAGGAAACAGAGGAGAGCCTGGAGGCAGAGGAAACATGGTAGGTGTATACAGTGGATTGGTGTGTGTGCTGTGTTTACAGGATGGTGACAGGAATGAACTGTTTTTGACAAGCAAGTGGCAATTAATGACACAATGAATAAATTACTGTGCACAGGGTTTAAGGGGAACTCATGGACAGACAGGAAAGCAGGGTCATCCTGGTTCTGCAGGACTGCCAGGTCTGACGGGAGAGCCTGGACGACCTGGACAAGGTATGTGGCAGCAAGAAGTATACAGATAAACCAACAGGAGGTAGTAACAGTCTGAATACAACCCTAATAAACACAAAAGTGTTTAGCAGTGATGGAGTCAAGACCAACTAACCCGAGTGAATTGAGACCAGACAGTATGTAGTTGCTGTATTGAGTCACCTCATTAATCCAATCAAATTCAATTTTATTTATATAGGACCAATTCATAACAAAAGTTATCTCTTATCATGAATATGTTGTCATTCTGATCACATTGTGCAGATCTGCTGTTGATCTTGTGTTGTAGTATACGTCCTACCAGGCCTGCAGGGAGACATGGGAGATCGAGGTTCTTCAGCCAAATGCAACTGTTCACAGGTTCAAAGCCCGAAACAACTGTTGGACAATGTCCAGGCGGTCAGTTCCACACACACTCAAACACACTTCTTAATGTTGTTATTTTCACTGATCACTACACTGTAGAAGATGTTATAATCAAGCTTACTCTTGTGTTCAGATGTTTAAGAATGAATGATTGATACATGAACAGACAGGTGTTTTACACCCACAGTTTGATTTGATTTAGTTAACAGCATCCCTGCTTTTCCAGCTCTGGTTCTGGCTTGACACTGGCTCCACTCCCTCTCAGCACTGGAGCTGAAAACCTCTTCTTCTACCCAGTGGTCCAAAATGCCTATGCTAAAAAACAGTAACGCTGCCCCGGTGCTCTGAGCTCACAACAAACTGAGCTAACATTAGCTAACAGCAGCTACAGCTGTCAGCAATTCCCATCACTGTCCATCAGGAAACTCTGTAAAGAGTTGAGGCGGAGGACATCAGACGGAAAACCAGAAAACATTTTCTCCATAAAATATGATCCAGTTTCACCAAAATCAGTGAAATGGTTGGTGGTGTGTGACTTAGTGCTGTAAATTGTTACGTATCTCTTATGAGAGCACAAAGTGAAATGTGTAAGACCAAACAGGAGATGTTTCTTATTGCTTATTGCTGTTTCTCATTCTTAAGAATGAAAATAATCAAATGTTAAGAGTATAAAATATATGTCTCTCTTCAGATATTTATTGCAGATGGAGAGAAACAGATGAGGAGGCTGCGGGCGGAGAATGTGATGGTGCTGCGGACAGACAGAAGAGCTCTGTACATCTACTCTGAATCTCAGTGGATCAACGTCCTGGTAACTGCTGCTGGGAGAGGATGCAATCACTGCATACATAAACACAAAATACTGCCATGGGTTCAGGTGTAATATCAATAAGGGCTGACAGAAAGGACATTCTGACTCAGTGGTGGCAGAGTCTTGTGTGCGTAAAGCCATGTTATCAGCTCTGTGAGGCTCTACTTTAAGCTAACATGCTCACAGTGATTGTGGTAACATGCTAATGTTAAGCAGATAATAATGTTTCTAAAATGTTCACCTCAGTTTAGCATTTGCTAATAAGCAATAACCACAAAGTGCAGATGAGGATGATGGTTGTGTAGTTCTGAGGGTATCTGTCATGAGCTACAGTATGATATGAATGAATAGTCAGCAGTTCACCAAAGATATCTCAATTCATCCTGGAAGAGGGGTGTAGCAGCTGTCATGGCAACCACCCAACAATCACTCAAAACCACAAATGTCAACCTCATGGTGGCACGAGAAGAAGTCAGGAGATCACCAAAGTGAAAGAGAGCTGAAGTGAAACCAGATCTTGTTCAAAATCTCACTAATATCTAAATAACTGAGCCTTCCTCAACACATGTTTTATGGCTGGTTTTATGTCTCATAAAAAAAACAGTTTCCACCGATAAAAGGGCCAAGGTTAGATATGTTTGTAATAACAGCAGGACAGAGAGGACTTAACACTGTTGCAGGGTGAGGACGATGAACACTTGAGGGACATAAAGCAAAGGTTTTATGAGTTATATTTGATGAAATCAAAGACTGAAGACAAGAATGTTTCATACAGCATACTTTCTTTATCCCCATGACCTTTTCTTCTTTCTGCTTTCACACTGTTTCCTTTTTGGACCATGAGGAACCTAAACACTGAGCCTGCTCCATCACACAAGCTGAAGTGCCCTTGCAAGAAGACCAAGAACCTCAAACCTAACCCAACTGCTTCAGCGGAGCTGCTAAATGGCCAGCAGCTCAGACTGTGGTTAAAACTGGGAAGCTTCCAGGTGTGAGCACATGTAACTTACTGATCAGAGTGCTCTTCATTCATGCCAAGCAAATCCACGTTACATGAAGATCGGCCTGTCCTCTGCACCTCCATATATGTTCCAGCATGTTATCACATTTAAACACGTCCCATCCACACGTTTCTCTTGACTTTAATGAATCATAACTGTATTTTCATTGTAATGTTTTAATGTTTTCCCTCATGTGAGTGTAGTTTGATTTCATAAATCTAACACAATGTAACACGATTTATTTCATGTATGAGATCATCAAGTTCTGACCGAAGGAGAAATAAAAATTAGATTTCTGTCTTTTACCTTGATATCAGACTGTCATGTATCATACTGAAGTTATTCTTTTTGACTTTCCTTATTCAGTCTCCATCTTCAGTGCTCAGTTCACTAAATGCATACTGAATATGCTGGGAATGACTATCTGTGTAATCTGTGTAGTGCAGCAGAGACTTTCCAGTGAGCCAACATGCACCACAGCAGCACCCTGGCCTTGGATGACCTGAATGGAACTGAACCTGAATTAGTATCACTGGTAACACCTGTGTTTATCTAATATGTCACATCACAATGGCTTCTGAAAAAGTGAATTAAGAGTTTTTGCAGCATTTAAAATTACCTTTGACATTGCAGTGAAATAATTTAATACATACAACATATTTTGGTATTTGTTTTGTTTGCACATATTCTATGTAATTAAGTGAAACTAATCTAGTTTATTTTACATGTTTTGAATTAATATTACGTTTTTAATTTGTTTGTTTTTTATATTTTTATACATATTACTGTTTTAATAAGAAGTCTAAATGATCTCTTATTACTAAATTATTAGTAACTATCAAAAGTGGTCCAAGAAAGGAAAAGCAGTTAATACTGGTTCTGACAGAAAGGTGTCAGAACACAGTGTATCATGGTTTGCTGCATATGGGGCTGCGTAGCCGCAGACCAGTCAGGTCCAGTTGGGTGCATTGTTTACACGGGGAACAAATTCAACCAGGATGCACTATGGGAACAAAGTAAGCTGGTGAAGGCAGTGTGACACTTTATGTAATGTTCTGCTGGGAAACCTTGGGTCCTGTCACTCATGTGGATATGACTTTGACATATACCACCTATCTGTGCATTGTTGCAGACCAGGTCCACCCTTTCATGGAAACTGTATTCCCTGATGGCAGTGGTCTCTTTCAGCAGGATAATGAGCTCTGCCACAAAGCAAAAATGATTCCCCAGATCTCAACCCAATCAAGCTTCTGTGGGATGAACTGGACAAACATATCTGATCTATGGAGGCCCCACCTCACATCAAGGAATCTGCTGCTAACATCTTGGTGCCAGATACCATAGCTCATCTTCAGAGTTCGAGTGGAGTCTGTGCCTTGATGGATCAGGATAGTTTGTTGGTGCTGTTATGGAATTTTCTATTCTTAGGTTATACAAGGTCACATGTGGGTCTTGAGGTCCTCGGCAGTATTACTTGTTTGGCTTTGACTGGGAACAGTAGCTGCCAACACTATGGGGGCCAGGGGCGAAGAGACCTATTGCTGCCTTCCTAGACGTAATAAATAGCTTGCTGTTGACGTTCCAATCTATGTAAACAGACATCTGTGTCTCCAGACTAGAATATGCTGGCAATGACACCGTGCTTGGTAAAAACATTCTCTTGGCTTATTCTGGGTGTATAGAATTTGTGGTGTTGTGTGTGTCCTTGGCCAAGTGTCAATAAATAATACAGCATAAGACATCAGAGGCTCCTGAACACTTTCTGACCTCTGACCTCTTTCACTTCTGACCTCACCATTTGACTTCAGCAATTTCTCGAAAACAGGTGCCTCACAAAACTCTTTAGCAAGAATTATAGTCTGACCTTTAACCTTGGGAATCCAGATGAATAACATTTTGATAATGCATTCAGGATGTCAAACCTCTGTCCAACACACACCTCCTCAATACATGAAAACCCATCAGTCATGTTTGTGCTGTGTAAAAACTGAACCGCACTTCGGTTTGACTCATTTTTATTTTAAATGCAACAGCAGGTTTGACACCAATAACAGCCATGTGCTCTGCTGGGTGTCCTTTGAGCAAGACATTTCAAGACATTGATCAGTTTTAAACTGTATGTTGATCTTCAGTGTCACCGAAGCACACAATGATGTAGTGATTCTTTTCCTGCAGGGCAGTGAGCATTGGAAGTACTTCTCTCGGGTAAATTCTCCCCTTCAACATCATCATGGAACACACAGATTTGATGGTGAAACTCATTGGAATCATTTTGTAACCATACTCATACATGAAATCATTAAATTACTTCAAAAACAGAAAGGACTGCACGTTAGAAATCAAAACTGGGGCAGTTCTATCAAATATTTGGCATCTGTGCTGTTGCACTGGTGTTGACATGTCATGCAGATAATTTTAATGCTAAAAACAGGAAGGTAGAAACAGACTTCAGGTACAGCTGCACATGAAATGTAAAACTTTGATCAGAAAATGCATTCAGGAAACCTTTATCAGTTGTTGTGGACATAAAAATGACAAACCGTGTTTCAGTAACTGTGAGTGTTGAATAATGCTTGGACAGAGCCGCAGACTTAACTTCACTAGTCTCTAACCTGATGAAGCTGCCCAACAAGCATACTACTGTGACTACCTAACTGAACCAGAATCAGCCCTGTGTGACTTGATGTACTGACCAGCTAAACATACAGAAAATTCTCAGTGACTCAGGGTGTATTCGTTGGGTGTGTCTCTGTAAGTGCCACTGTTGTCAGAGTTCTTGCAGCTGCCTACTGGCAGCTCCAGGTTCTGTTTTAAGAGCTCTCTTCCTCTGTTGTGTGGGAATCTCCAAGCACTTAAAGTTAATGTCAGCAGACATCATCACAATTTCCCAGGTTGACATGTTTCAAATGACCGCTTTGGAAAAACAGTGCGAAAGGTTTTCAGTTCATCATCGTAGATGACTGAAGAGATGCTGCAACTACCAAAACTAAAACTAAAAACATTACTTGAATAATTATAAAACTTGTTGCAGGTTGATTTACTGTTATTTGATTGACAAATCACTGAATTAACTCATGATTTCGACTTTAAATATCGATTTTTAAAATTTGGAGCAAAAAAATCACAGTGGTTCTGTGCACATCCATTAAAAGGTCCAATGTGTAAAATTTAGGGGGAACTGCTGGCAGAATAGATCTGCCTAAAATGAACAGAACATTCATAAGTATGTATCTATTAGCATATAATCCCCAGAAAATAAGAATTACATTTGTACCCACAGAGGGAGAGGGTCCTTTCCATGAAGTCCGCCCTATTGCAGTGCCATATAAAACAAACAGATGAACCAAAAACTGACTTTCAAGAGGGCTTTTTGCTTTTTTTCCATAGTCACCACAGGGTCTCCCACAGGGAAGGGTGAGACAAGGGGTATTCAGTTGGTTACAATGTGCAATCTCACCACGGGATGCTAATACATCTTACACACTGGACCTTTAAAATACATCTGACAGTGAAAACAGCTGAAGAAATTAGTCACAACAACACGCTGTCTTTTTGTTCAGCAGAGCACAAAGACACAGAAATGATCCAAAGAAATAAATAAAGAGGAGACTGGAGATGGGACCTTGTCAGAGTTAGAACTGTAAAGAGACTCCTGTCATTGGCTGGCAAAATTGTTGTTAGAATCACTGTTTCATTAGAAATTAAGGCCTAAACAGGTGCACTCTCTTTCCTGTCAGCTCTTGCCTGTTGTCCCACAAACACACCAGTTACTCCCACGCTTCCTTCTTTTTTGCCCAAATTTGGTTTTCCTGGCTGCAGTATCTGACAGAGATGGCAGTGTGTGAGTGGTAAACCTAAACTCCGGGCTTCAAAATGTCAGCAGTTTAACATCACTGCTGTGACGTAACTACACACCTGTGAGCAGTGAGCATTTTGTTTATCAGGCACTTGTTCTCAGGACATCCCTTTGGGCCTCTCTGAACATTTCAGATGCTAAGTGGACACACACCTTTAATGACTAACTAGAACTAACTAGCAAGATTAAGATGAAGAAGTTAAGATGACAAACAAGTGACTGATGGTTCTCTACTGGCAGACAATTACTGAACTGACTGACAAAATTGTGTCCAAATGAGTTTGTTGTTGCTGACCTGCTCAGGCTGAGCTCAGATTAAAAGAGGTTCTGGTTGAGTCAGAGTGGGACAGTCCTGATAATGCATGGTAACAAACTCAGTCTGGTTATTTGGTGAAGGAAAGGGTCCTTATGGCCTTTAAGACATCTAACTTTACAAAGATGAGAACAACATGGTGTAAAGTTGACTCCTTCTATGCCCCGCCCCTTACTAGTCTGCACTCCAATCAAAGCTGCTTCAGTCTGAACCTGTACTTAGATCTGCTTTGTGTTAGCTTGTCTGTGTTGAAAATAAAAACAGATATTAAAGATGATTAAACAATAAAAGCAACATTTAAATATAGTCATAGCTTAAGTTAGCAAAATGCAAGCTAACTAGCTAGCTAATAACTGATTTCAAATGCAGTTGCATTTCCACATAGACACACTAAAACGTACCATACCAACGTACCAAGTTCAATTTGTTCGACTGTGATTGGAGCACAGATCAGATCACTTTTATAATACTGTACGATGCAATCTGATTTCAGAACAGCTGTAATCTGAGCACAGCCCAACAGGCTGATTCGTATGTTTAGGAATTGAGTCTGTCATCAACCAATCAGCCATGATGCTCTAAATTTAAAGAAATATGAATTGATGTAATGATCCAAACATAACTCGGTAAAACTAGCTGCTGGACGCTCGTTTGTCTCATGTCCAGTCAAACTCCTTCTCTTTTGACACTTCTTAAAAACTTCAAATAATTATAATAACAATATCTTTCCAGTATTAAATAATCTTATATAAAAACACACACACAAGAGGTTGAAATGAAAGGCAATGCCACCCCACCCCTCCCACCCCCCCAGTTAACAACATACATTTCTATACACATCGTCCCACTTTTTTACGTCTCTCGTTCCTTCCATTGATCCCTCCTTCCCTTCGTTGGTAAACGTTACTTCCATTGCCACAGCTCCATGCAGTACCAGTTATTTTGCAGCAAATCGTCTCTGTTGCTGTTGTCGTTCAAGTCTTGTTTTTTGTATATTTCAATGCAAAGCTGCACAGACATTGTGAAAAAAGCTTGATAGGTGATTTTTCTGGCTTGCTTGTATACAGATATATATATATATATATATATATATAAATATACATATATATATTTTTTTACTCATGTCATTGGATTAAACATGTATTGGTAATGATAGTAATGATGGGGATGATAATAATAATAATGAGGATAATAGGAACAATCATAATCTGAGATTAAGAGTAGGAAAGACGGCTCGCTACTTGCTCAGAATCCCCGGGTGGATGATTTAGGATGAGGACAGACGGACACATCAAGACAGACATTGATTACTTCTTCTCTGCAGAAACGATGAGACCTAAATAGTCAGTTCAGTTTTTTAGGCTCCACCCACTGTCCTCCTTCCCTACCAATCACTGGTCAGTTTGGTGCTTTGGTCCCGTTTCGGAGGAGCGGGAGGTGGGCCTCGCCGCAGCGTTGCATAGCCTGAGATGTTGGCATGTTTGGTGGAGTGGGAGTGTGTGTGGTGGCGAGACAAAGTTTGGGAGTGTCCTCGGACACCCTGCTGCTGCTGCATGAGCTCGGGGGGAGGAGGTGGCAGGAGTGCCATGTCGTCCATGGTGCCCACAGGCTCCATCTTGGTGGACGGGATAAGGTGGGTAGAGGTGAGTGAGCCATGGCGGGAGACTGACTTCCTCTTAAGGGTGCGGTTGAGGTCTTCTAGGAAGAGAGGCTTTAGTGCCAGGGAGCTTGGCCCTGCTGATTTTGGAGAGGTTGGGGGGACAGGAGAGGAGGAGGAAGAGTAAGAAGTCAGGGAGGGAGGTGGGGTTTGAGACAGAGGAGGTGGTGAGAGGGGCATTGACGGTGTATTGTCATACTGGGTTGTGTTGCTGGTCCGCCGGTTTAGCATTGGAGGAGCGACTGCCCCCTTTTTCAGTGAGCCTTGTTTCCATGATGATGACGATAAGGAAGAAGTGGCCAACTGTTGAGGTGGCTGCATCTGAGGCTGGGGGTTCACCACAGCAACCTTTGGGGGGTGATGGAACTCTGATGGGTGGGGTGGTGGAGGGAAAAGCTCAAAGTCACTGGGGGGAGGCGGGAAGTAGTCAGGTGATGAATCGAGGTGAGGAGGCTGGGAGGGGGGAGGGGGTGGAGGAGGGGATGGGAACTCAGAGGGCTGATGGTGCTGGCCTGTTTGCAGCCCCTGGAGTGCCAACGGGAGGTTTGCCAAGTTCAACTTCCCTGGCTTAGGCAGCGGAGCAGGAAGAGTAGAATCTTTTGATGGAGACCCAGTCACTGAAGAGGAGCTGGACGAAGTACCCGTTTGAGGACCTTGGCCAAACTTGTTGACTAGGCTCTCCACCTTCTTTGGTCTCTCATCCTGGGTCTCACCTGATGAGCTTCCCCGGATGGAAGAAGCTCTCTGTGGAGTTGGTGGAGGGCCCCGCTTGGTGGATCCTGTGGACGAGGTGGAAGGCGACTTCTTTATGGGGGAGCTCGTCTTGGAAGAGGATGAAGAAGGAGGAGGAGGGAAATCTCCTAGGGAGCTGTCAGGTGGAGGTGGGGGAAACTCTGGAGACTGTGGAGCCACAACGCCTCCTGGCTGCCACTTTGGTTTGGCTTTGACCGCTGGAGGAGATTGAGGAGCGGAGAACTTGGATCCTTCCATGGAGTTGGAGGCAGACAGCGAGGAGGGGGAAGAGTTTCCTGGGAACTGATTGACAATCTGTTTGACCAAAGAGGAGGTAGCTGCCGCAATGGAGACCAAGGGAGTGGAGGAAGAGGGAGAGAGCGCAAGGTTTTTGGAGGAGAGGCTGTGCTGCTTTGGCAGAGTTGGGGGTGGCTGATTTGGGGAATGTCCAGTTGAGAAACTCTGCTGCTTTTTAACTGGCCCGTGGCCACTTTGGGGCTGTGTTGGTGACACAGGCGAGAGGGCAATTGGAAGGGAAGAGGGACCAGAGGGTTTAGGAGCAGTTTGAGGGGGAAAACCACCGGTGAAGGTTTTCGGAGGTGCAGGAGGAGGCGCATTGGGAGACAGAGGCCGGAAAACTTGCAAGGAGGCAGGAGGAGAAAGTTCACCTGGGGGTGGAGGAGGAGGAGGAGAATTGTCCTCAGACATTGGTGGGCTGAAGTCGTAAACCATGTTGGGAAACTTCTGTGCCAGGAACTGCTGGAGGCCACTGTTGGAAAGTTGAGGGCAGGAGTTGATGATAGTCTCTGGAGGTGGGGGAGGAGGCAATCCATTGGTCTCCAAGCTCTCTGGTGGAGGAGGTGGGAGGTAGTAGGGCTCCTGCAAGTCCTCCTCCAGTGGGGGTGGCAGAGGCAGAGTGGAAGGGCTTGATGGACCATGTTTCAGTGCAGCCATAGCTGAGCCAGGAATTGGCACTGTGGGTGGAGGAGGAGGGGGAGGAGATGGTGGTAGTGGAGGGGAGGTGCTATAAGCAGCTGGAAGGGTATTGTAGTTGGGTTTGGTAAACTGGATGGGAAGGGTAGGTGGGGCGGCTCCTGCTGGCTGTGTCCTGGACTGGTTTTGGCTCTGCAGGCGAGCCAGCGTGCTATACTTAACGTATGAGGAGGTAGGTGCTGGCTGGTGGGCTAAGCACACGGCAGGGGGAGGAGGTGGTGGTGGAGGAGGTGAGGGTGGTGATGGAGACGAGTCTTCAGATTGGATAAGGCCATCGGTATAGCTGCTCCGGGACGGTGGGGTCTGAGGCTGAGATAGAGGGAGGGGCTGGGGAGAGAGGGAAGGTATCTGAAGAGGGATAGGCCTACTGATAGGGTCGATCTTCATCATCTGGAGAAGAAGGTGAAAGAAAAGAGAGAGGAGAGGAAAGGAAGGCACCGTGAGAGGGAGAGAAAGCGAGAGAAGAAGAGAAACAAAATTAGATCAACTCCAACAACATTAGAACAACCGTCCACCATTGTCATGTTTCTGAAACCAAACAATCCAAGACAAGTGTAAGAAATCAAACAGCCAACCAATGCAGTCTGTGAAACACACAGGTAATGAATCTCTAACACAGTGCAACATTGAATAAATAACAATCAGAACACCAAACATTCTCACCCACTGACCAAACTGCTGTCCTAAATTAATTACGTAAAACTCAAGAGCTTTGTCAGTTTTTCATTGGTAGCTGCCAGAAACATAGTGAAGGTACAGCTGATCGACTACGGTCAGTCTGTCTATCTGTCCATGTCCTAAACTGTTTAATCATCAAACAATATTTACATCTAGTCATTTAACTAAGATCTTTATCCAAAGCCACTTACAAAAAAGGGAAACAATCAAGGTCGTGTTAATGCAGCAATAAGTTCTACTCACATAGAATGAAGTGACAGTTATAGAGGGGCATACATTTATCATGTCCAGTCAGTAGTGCTAGGAGAGGAGGTAATCTCTGAAGCTGGGCTGAGCTGAGCTGGGTCTTCAGGAGGTTTTTAAAAGGTAGTTCTGGTAAGAACTGGTAGCACGTTCCAACAATGGGGAACAACAGATGAGAAAAGGTTGGATTGCTCTAAGCGTATGGGTGGCAGAGCCATGTTCACTGGAGGAGTTAACATATCTCTGTATGAGGTCTTTCAAGTAGCTGGTTGCAGAACGACTTTGTAGTGAGTATTAAGGATTTGAATTTAATGTGAGCAGGTAGCCAGCCAGGTAAGATGAGAAGCAGGGTAACATGACCTTTTGGGTTGACAGTTACCCTCTTGGGTAGAGTAATTGAGTCTTGAACTGACCACAGCCTGTATCAACAGTTTGGTAGCATGTTGAGTCGGGTAAGACCTGATTTTTCTAATGTTGTAAAGTGTTGAGCAGCACAACAAGGCAACGCGATCGAACAAGGTTAGTTGGTCATTGATCATGACTTCTAAGTTTCTTGCTAATTGATGCTTAATGCATTCATCTGAACAGATTGTAAACTGTGGAGGCTTTGCCTATTAGCTTAGCTGCAGGACAGTTTTATACCTGTGAAAGAAATCATATGGTCTCTTAAGAGGCCTACTGTGTCCTCAGTCAATTCATCCGCATCATTACAATGTGACATTCTTTAGAAACTCCTGTTGGGTAGACGGACACCTCATCACACGTCCGATTTAGCTGTGTGCTCATTTTAGGTTTGAGGGGAAGATACCCTCTCCACATTGGAGTTAAACATTCCTTTTTGATAGAGCTTATAGTTATGGCTGGTTCAAGTTAATCCTGCACTATCCCTTAGTTGCTGCTATAGGCCTAGAATGCTGGGGGACTTCCCATGATGCACTGAGCTCTTCTGTTCCTCTTGCATTTATCATTATTTTATTGCTGCTGTGCAGCCCCAGCCCACCTCCTCCACCCTCTGTTTAACTCAACAGGTCGCAGCAGTTCTGCTCGAGATTTCTGATTAAATTTTATTGATTTCATTTCTTTTAAATGAAGTTTTTCCATCCAACTGACACTGTCAAGTGTTTGCTCAGAGAGTACAGTCTAGACCTGCTCTGTATGGGAAGTGTCATGAGATAACTCCTGTTATGATTTAGCACTATATAAATGAAAATGAATTGAATTCTGACACAGAAATAAGGTCCAATGTAGCAAGCACTTTTTTTAACCCCTGTAAGTTTTGGATTATCTGGACCTGTCCTAAGCATGGTCCAAAAGGTTGTGTCAGACAGGTACTAAACTGGGTCAGACCAGTTCTGAACTGGATCTAAAATGTGACAAACATGCCCATATCATGTCACAGATGTGTCAGTTGTTGGTTAGAACATTCCATCACACCATGAGATTAGAACAAATCAACAGTTCAGCTGCAGCCATTTAAAAACAGGGATACAGTACATTGGATGATTCACCTCAAGCAGCATGTATGCTGGGTATCCATGTATGAACAACCATATCATTTTTAATCATTTTTGTTTCTGTTGGAGGTTGCCGAATTTCTGATGATCAAGAACTTCACATCTCAGTTCATCCTGGTTTAAAGTGATCATCAGTTAGGAATATCCATCAAAGAGCAGCAGCAGAGCGACAGTGCAGTTTACCTGTACCTGCTGTGTCTTTGGCTCACTCTCTGAATCAACGCTGAAAACCTGAAATCCAGGTCTGCAGAGTGAGGCTGGCTAAAGTTATTTTTTAGAATCAATGTGCAGATGATCATCTGGGGGTTGATGACATTACCGACATGTTGGATAAACGGTTCAAAGTGTCAACACTTAGTGTTTTAAAAAGGTGCAGCCAAACTGTTACCATGCCTGTTACATCACTTCCTGTCTAACCTCCACTCCCTCCTCCTCCTGCACAAAGAGGAACTGGCATACGTCCCTTCACCTTTGACCGCTGGCAGGGAAGCAGAGGGGAAACATGGGAAACGTAGTCCACAACTGAACAGGACAATGACAGGAAAGGATAGGACAGTATTCGTGTGTTCACACCTCTCCTTGTGTTCCTCTCCTCCAGGCGTCGGAGAAGATGGAGCTGACGACACTCTGGGAGCGTGTGTGGCCTGATGATGTCATCTCTGATACACCACTGTCTGATTGGCTGGAGTGGTTTGATTGGGATTCTGGAGTGTGGACACAAAAATAGTTATTACTTATGTTGAGCTTAATTCTCTTTGCTGTTAATAACATTTTATAACATTAGAGCAGACAGACAGACCTGGAAGGCTGGAGGAGCTGGATCCTGACTTGATGGAGGAAGAAGAGAGGGAAGACCAATCATAGGCTGCCTCTGTCCTTCTCATTGCCTCCTGGAAATTGATGTACAGCTGCTTCCCATACTGACAGACAGACAACAAGTATGGTCACATATGAAACACATTAAGTGTTAACGGAACTACACGTTCACCATGCTGACACAGTGCAGTGTGGAGACTGTTAGCGCATAATCACAGTTTCTATGTGTGGTACAGGCAGCAGCACGTCATGGTTGTTACCTTGGCGATGCGAATGCTGTTGATCCATTGTTGGAGGGTTCTGACATCATCACAGCACAAGTACTTGATGTACTGAGACTTCTTCTGGATCTGAGGGTGCTGCGCACACACACACACACACACACACATTATATTACTGTACTGATTCAAAGCCATCTTGATTTTAAGTTCACTCCTCTTTGGATCCAGATGTCATGATAACAGGATATAAAAAAGAGAATCAACCAAACAGAATTTTGAACACATTTCCTTTTATAAATGTAGTACCTCTTTATTAGATTTAATGTTTCTGTTCTCAATTATAAGCACAGTTTAACTTCACAACATCTACATACATCAACATATCCAAAGCTATTTCCAAAAAGGGAAACAGTGAAGGTACAGTGTGACACAGACATGTTAGTGCGGCAATAAGTACTACTCACATAGAATCACAGTCCAGTTGTAGAGGGGGATACATTTATCATGTCCAGTTGTTGGTAGTGCTACTACACTCAATAACGTGTGTGTGTGTGTGTGTGTGCGTGCGTGCGTGTATTTTCAAAAATGTGCCAATTTTTATGAGTTAGGACTGGCTATCTAGATGCTAGAAAGCTAACTTCCTGGCAAATTTCAGAAGAACAGCTTTTGCTGCATGACAGCCCGTTGCAATGGCAACACACATTTTATTCAATGACTAAAAAATGATGAAACAGAGGACAGAGCAAATGAAATTTTGTTACATATAATGTTATATTATAATTATTAATGATATACATTATTATTACATTAGAATAATCCAGATAATAATGACAATTAGATTTTTTTTGTCTATTATTTCCCTACACACATCTATAGAATATTTTATTTAGTAATGAGAATCAATACTCTGAAGTATTAAAAGATAAATAATAAATATTATTGCTCTATAGATTTTGTTCTGTCTTTTGTGAAACAGAGGAATTACTACTCTGTGACGCCACTAGGTGGCACTGCAGGACTGCAGCCACAGTTCATCTCTACTGCGTGTACATGCATGCGTGTACATGTATGTGTGTGTGTACATGTATGCGTGTACATGCATGTGTGTACATGTATGTGTATACATATATGTGTGTACATGCATGTGTGTATGTACATCTATGTGTGTGTGTACATGCATGTATGTACATGTATGTGTGTACATGTATGTGTGTATGTACATCTATGTGTGTGTGTGTGTACATGTATGTGTGTACATGTATGTGTGTACATGTATGTGTGTACATGTATGTGTGAACATGTATGTGTGTACATGTATGTGTGTGAGCGTACCTTCAGCACCATGCAGTAGTCTGTGGGAGCCTTGTACTTGCTCTTATAGTCCTGGCCGTGGTAGACGTTAACGTGATCCAACTGGAGAAAACACACCAGGTCTCTGGATGCCTGCGCGCGCACACACACACACACACACACTGAACTTTACGTATCTGTTTTTTCAGTGTTTCAATAAAAAAAATCCTTTTTCTTTAGTCCATATTGCTCCCTCAGCTCATCTCCATGACACACACCTTGGCCTTTCCCTTGGGAACATAGTAGATTCCAGAAGCCCTCAGCAGGAAGTAACGTTTCTTCCACGACTTCTTCCCGTCCTCCTTTAGCCACAACACTCCCTCCATCTCAGGGACAGACACCGAGCTGCCGCCGAAACACTCCTGACACACACACACACACACACACACACACACACACACACACACACACACACACACACACACACACACACACACACACACACACACACACACAGAAACAACAGATGATTGTTCAATTTCAGCCTACAGCACATTTTTACCACATGAACTGAGCACACTTTGTTGACAGACTGGCCCGGACAGAATTAGTCAGCACTGTGCTGTACAGTTTCTTCTAATTCAGGTAAACCACACTGATATCAATTTCTACACGACTACTACGCTAAAAGAAGAGGGGCTGAACAATGTGGAAACAGCAGTCATGTCCACACTGACTGAGCAGAGGCATGATGGCTTAAAACATGGGTAAGTGGTCAATGTCAATGCGTTTCCAAGATTGTGCTGATTGTGGTTAAATCCTCTGAATATTAACAAAGTGCATAGGGTCAGAAATTGTGTTTGCACTTCCAAACACATCATCATCGGAGTGAGATGGAAACTTTACAGAGGATTCCCAGGTGAAGATGCATTGGAGGAAGCAGCTGTGTGCAAGAGGAGAAAACAAACTAACCTCCAACAGAGCCTCTTTGTTTCTTTCAGCCATCTCACATGTCTCCTTCCGCCCCAACAAATAGTTCTGTAGCAGAAAAGGGAGCAGGTATGAGACAGGCAGACAGACAGCTGGTTGAACCCTCCCATGTGTTCATGTGTGTGAATCTCACCTGGGGGTTTTTAAACAGAGCATACTTCTCGATGCGTTCGGTGAACATCAGGCGGTTCTGGCTGTCTCTGGTCCAGTTGAGCAGGTTCTCCACCAGGTTCTCGTGATCCTCAAAAATCCTCTCTGCCAAGATCGAGTTAGATGTTGCAGTCAATTTTGAATGAAGTCGGGTAAACCGAGATAGTAACCCCCACTGTTCATTATTCACATATACACATCCTGCTCTGTACGACACGGACGCTCCTACCTGAGGTCATGAGCAGATTAATGCTTCATATGTAGCATTAACAGCTTTAATAGCTCTTCATGTTAATGTTCTGAATTAATTATCTGGGTCACTGTGTGGGTGTGAAAAGGACACGCTGTCTGTGTATAGTCTAAGTGTGTTATGTAATGCTGGATTTTGTTCTGTGTCCCTTGAAAATGAGATGTTACATCAAGAGCTATCAATCAATAAGTGGCATTCGAATCTTGGCACGAAAATGGTGAAACATGAGTGTAAGAACTATTTCATCAGTGGATTTTATTATTAGTATTATTAATATTATTACTATTATTATTATTATTATTATTTGTGGACACTAGGGGGCACTAGCATGCAGAAATAAAGGCAGCAGGTGTATCAGGGTGAAGGTTTTTACCAGTGCAAGAGAGAGGCGGGTGAATGAACTTTGAGTTTGTTCTTATTCTGGAAAAATAAATCATCATAAATTTGAATCATTCCTGGACAATGGAAGAAGTAAAATGGTGCATCAGCGACGTTTGGAAGAATAAGAATAATGACCAGCACAGCGGAGTCATTGTTTGAGTTTTGTTTGTATAATTTAGAAACAGTTTTTTCTAACGTCGCTGTGTCATACAGTAACCATGAATGTCATCAACAGCTCAAACAGGTCTACAAGGTTCAGCCTTTAATTAGAGCAGAAGTACACACA
The DNA here is from genome assembly GCA_023373845.1 of Nibea coibor. NCBI lineage: Eukaryota > Metazoa > Chordata > Actinopteri > Sciaenidae > Nibea > Nibea coibor. The sequence continues at coordinate 2,324,227 of CM041724.1, forward strand.
CACTTCTTTGTGACTGGCAACATTGTAGAACTAAGAGTGTTACTGCGGGGACTCTCCCTGCTCTTAACCCACAGACATCATGGCTCATGGCCATCTGCTGCCCTCATTCTCTCTCTTTAGAGCTCTGTCTCACACACAGCTGTCTCTCACATGTTTCCCACTGAGAATGTCTGCTGTGTTGACCTCACCGGCAAAAAATGCCTGCCATGTAGTGTGTGAGGTACTAATCCAAAAGACAGTGTGTTAGCTACAGTAGACGGCGGGCTGCACACCCACCAGCACAGGAGCTAAGCAATGCAGCATGCACCACAGCACGAGCACATCGCCTGTTCTGTGAGCTGAAATGACGGTTGTGGAGACAGAGCAAGCAATAGGACAACCCCTTCAGTTCCCCGTCATAAAGAGCTGTGACTGCAGTGAACACCTTCTGAACACAGCCACACCTCAGCGCACTGATGCTTTATAGGACTTCTACACAATTTGTCTCCTTTCTGCTTCTCCAAGCACTGTATGTAACAGACTAACTCTGAATGAACACATTAACATTACTAACCACTTCAGACAGCTGTTTATTTCCTGTGTGAAAACATGAAGTCATAATGTGGCTCTTCACAGCAAATGAGCAGCACTAAGGAGGAACATTGTCAGTTCTTATTGTTGTTCATTTAAGCAATGTGTGTTTCACTTCCCTGATAGTATTACTTACTTCATGACAGCATGTCATGTCACCACTGCAGTTTGAGGCTCATGAAGACTTTTAAGTTATAAAAAGCTAAATATTAATTCTAACACTGCTCCTGTTATAACAGACATGAGCATCGTAATGTACGGCTATGACTGCTATTATGCAGAATTATTGTGTGCTACTGTAATTCCCTGTGGGGTACGCAGCGGGAGGTCAGAGGATGTGACAGGAAGTCAGTCTCTTGCTAAAGGGTGCTCAGCAGGGTGCTGGTGGTGCTAGTGCTAGTGCTGGTGTGTGCGTGTGTGTGTGTGTGTGTGTGTGTGTGCATTGCTCTGTCTCCACTCTGCAGCCACAGACAGTACTTATTCTCTTCATTAACACCAGGGTGAGTTTAAACCTTCCTAAGACCAGGTCAGCCCAGGTTGCAGGTTTTACACACATGGAGTCAGTGTGTGTGTAGACGAGGAAGAGCTTAGGTTTGAACGTGGCACAACTGGCTACTCCCTGTCCCTCTGTCTCTTTCATAACGATGCTTGCGCGCTGTTCAGCAGAAGCCCTGAAGATGTAGGTTAGATCACACGCATCGCTGCACTGGACCTACATAAAGACTGTGTGTGTGTGTGTGTGTGTGTGTGTTTGTCAAAGAGTGTTAAGTGGAGTTGAAACTCGTAGTACAGTGCATGCTGGCAAACCCATATCTCATCCCCCAAGGGAGTGTGTGTGTATGCTCACATCTATGTGTGTGTGTGTGTATGCTCACATCTTTGTGTTTGTGGCTGAGGATCTGTGCTGTGTGATAGTCACTGCTGGGTATAAGCTTTTGGACTACAAGTACAGAGATACTCAACAATGGGCTCCTGGTAAACGTTGCATCATTTTGATGTTTCCCTCAAACATCTGGACAGCAGCACATCTGAACACACCGCCTTCATGAGAACATGGCTATTGTACACTGACCCTTTCCACAGATAGCTTATCCAATTACATCATCTAACAGTCGTTCATTATTCATTCAGTCAGCTGAAACGTACCATCTGTTTTGCATTAGTCTCTATAAATATATAATAATGTATACATCTTGACTTGATAAGCACTTTGTGGTTGAACTTATGAAGAGCTGCTGCTTACTGAGATCTAGCAGCCACAGATAACTGTATGCATGCGTAGTATTTCAGTAATTCATAGGACAAAGCAGCATTAGTGTGTGAGTGTGCGTGTGTGTGTGTGAGTGTGCGTGTGTGTGAGTGTGTGTGCTCACCCATTTGCAGCTCGTTGATGGTCTCCACCAGTGACCAGTCTGGACTGTAACCGCAGTGAGATTTCTCCAGCAAACTGTCCAAAACCTGAAGAACAGGAGACACTGTCAGCACCGCACTGATATCACATTAACATCATGATCAACGGTGTTAGCACTGCTGCTAACATTGTCAATGAAGCTTGTACTGAAGATGTTACTGGCACTAATCATAATAATAACTGCTGTTAATGGTAAAAGTAGATCTAATACTTTTACTGCTTACTACAGCTAGAGCTATAATGAATGTTAACACCAATGGTGAATACTACAAATCTCAATATTACTGATTATGAAGGATATTGTTGAATATTATTTGACCCAGTGGCTATCGTATAATTACAATCTGTAATGTGATCCAGTCTCACCTGTCGGACTGTCTGCCTCTCGTCCACCATCATGGTTTTTGAGCTCTCGTCTGACAAATGGACGCGAATCACCAACTGAAGAGAGACAGAAGACAGATCATCATCATTTACATCGCCTCAGTGTTAACCTGGAGATTCTGATGGGAAAGTTATGGTTAGAATGAAGTGTTCAGGTCCACAGGATGTTCAGCTAAACCCCTGAGAGACTGCATGGGCTCAAAAGTTTGTCTTCTTTTAGGGCTAACAGTTTGAAATGGAAGTAATCCATGTGATGCCTGTTTCATGTTTTGTATCTATGTTAAAGAAATCGTCAATATTACAGGTGATCATACAGAATATGATTGAATACAGTATAATAGAATATACCTGCCTTGAATATATTACAGAATGTTAACTCACTTTGAAGTGATTCAGGTTTTAAAAAGAACCATGTTCCATGTACTCACTGTGTGCACAAATGATCACAGCACACTCTGTGTCTGTACCATTTACTTATATGATATGTTAGCAGCTATCGGCCAATCAAATCAAACCATTCCTCAGGAAAACAATGAAAACATGTTTATGTGTGTGTGAGTGTGCTGGAGATGGCGCGCGCACACACACACACACACACACACACACACACACACACACACACACACACACACACACACACACACAGGTAGCTGGAGTTCTGTCTGTGTGTGAAATAAATCCAGGTTGTTAATCCCATCCCTCTCTCTGTGGGATTGGGACTTAACTTGTGATGGTCATTATGTTGAGAGCCGTGCGTGTGTGTGTGTGTGCTTGTGTGTGTTGACTCCAGCTGTTATTGACTGGAGCTCTCAGTGTAGAGTAACACTGACCTGACCCAGAAAACCACTGGACACGTGCTAGGGCACACACACACAGACACAAACAGGCACACACACTTTCTACACATATGTCTGATTCCTCTCTTCTTGTGTGTGTGAACTTGACTCACCTTTTTAACCTGAGCCTCCTTGATCTTCTCCAGGGCGACTCGGATATTGTCTGCCTTCAGCTTGGCAGCCTGCTCCTCCTGCGTATGCGCACACACACGCACACACACACACACACGCACACACACATTGATGACAGCAACAGAAATGATACACCAGTCAGTCAATACAAACCAATAAGGACACACATTAAAATCCACTCTGGTCCTCTCACGTACCTGATTCCTCCAACAAGAATTCATAGTTTACTGTCAGGCGGTTTGACTCAAACAACCAACACTTCTGTGTCTGCTTCCATCAAACAAAACCAACAGATCTGCTCCAGCAGTGAGCGTGGATAAAGTATCAGTGTATTCCAGTCCTGTCAGCTGACTGTGCACCTTTCGTCCTAACGCATTGTTTGCTCAGGTTTCTTCCAGATGGATTTTCATCATTTTAATGAAGAGCTAAAAGAAGCTGATATGAAAGCAGAGCCCAAGCCCAAGGTTAGTCCTCAGACACGTACTCCTCTTCATATCATCGTCAATGTCTCTGTATTATTGTGACTGCAGGAGAATGAGACTGGATTAACAGTCGGACGCTACACGTTGGTAGATAGTTATTGTGTCTGTCGAGGAGGATTATCCAAATTTCCCAAGCACACACAAACAGACGCTCAAAGAGGAAGCAGTGCCAGTGTTTCTCTGGCCCTGCAGACGACACACCAGAAGACAGATGGAGACACGAGAAAGTGGGAAAAAAAAAAAGTCCAGTCTGTTTTTCCTCTGACAGCCCGAGCCTGTGATCGCAGCTTCCTTCAGTCTGATTCAGCGCCCGGCTCGTCAACCTCCAGAGCGGAGATGATCAGCTGTGAGGAAAACGAAGAGGTGGTGGAGGAGGGGAGGAGCAGAGAGCTGGAGCGCAGGCACAAACAAGAGTGGAAATAAAAAAGTAGACACAAAGAGAGCAAGAATGATGGGAAATGAAGTCCTGACCACCCGACCGGCAGCTGCAGGTTGACTAATCTAGACTTACACACTGACTGACTTGGGCCTGACTGAGTGCCAGGTTTGCTGACTAATTAAATCTACTGACTGAGCAGCAGACGGACTGACTGCCTGGTTACCCTGGTTTAGCGATCACTGACTGACTGACTGACTCATTCCACCACTGGCTGGTAAATCAAAGTGAAAGCTTCTAGCTCGTCCTGTCACATCCTCCCCAGCCGAGTGAGATGGAGGAATGAGAGGGAGGCAGAGATGGAGGAGAGGTGAGGGGGGAGGAGCGATGCTGCTGTGCCAACTTGCATGCAGAGGCACTGATCTCTTTATCTGGAGCTCTCATGCTCCCTCCTCACAGCCTCTCTGCTCCTCTTCTCGTCTTTCCACTCGTCCTGTCAGAGGAGTTTGAGGACGAATAGTGAGGCAAACACTCTGTTTCTCTTAGTGTGATGTCTTCAGTGTCTGAACCTGTGTACATGCCCTAGCAGAGGTGCTCCACTTTATCACACAGACACACACACACACACACACAATGCATATTGTGGATGAGCAAAAGGGCAGAATGAAATGAAGATGATGGAAATGAGGAAGAGGAGATTAGCAGCCAATCTCCTTATCGGCATCCCCCCAAAACCCCTGAACACACACACACACACACACACAATTCCCAAAGCAGCAGCAGCAGTAGCAGCAGGGAGTCACTCTCTGCATAAGCTCATAAACAGCTTTTTAATGACTAGTCTATGTTTGGTTGTTTGTGGTTAACGCCTGAAGCTAAAGCTGACACATGGCTAAACGATCATACAGTATAGATCTTCACCCAACAAGCATCTAATCATTTTCCTAATGGAGGATTTACAGTAAAGTCAGTGAGGCACCAGACATGTTGATAAATCAGTAATTTATGATTTGCCTGCACATCATAGTATCACTGAATCAATGTGGATAAACACACTGTACTTGTGTTGGATGTGAATGGAAAAGAAATATTAAAATATATCCAAAAATATTGTGTCAATACACAAATGTGCAGATTTAAAATAGCCCAGTCTGTTTGTAGTAAACCTGAAAATAAAAGTCTATATAATAAGAGTCACATGACAGAATACAAAACAGAGCAGGTCTGATTTATTAAATCTAATGATGGTTGTCAGTTAGCATTAGCTGCTGTTAAAGTAGTTGTGGTGCAGACTTGCATAACACTGTCTGAGCTTAAATACAGGCCAAATTATAATCTGACAAAATGTGGATCAGAGGATTCAATTTGATGAAATAAATTATGCAAGACATCATTTAAACTTTTGAACCGACTACCTGCATCAACTTTTCAATGACTGCTAAAAATACCAACATTAAAATGTTAATGCTGGCATAATAAAGTCCAATAATGTATCATTACTAATGTAATAAGTTATTGGCGTAGCATGTATAAAAATCGCTATCTGATAATGTAATAATACATAAACCGCATTTCTTGCAAATAAAAGATTATTTTGCAGTTTTTGTATCTATCAAAAATAGATATAGTGGATGCACAGTCGTCATATTCATTCATCAAGGGTGTGTACTATGCAGCACTCTCTCTCCTTAATTGTGGCTGTAAGAGCCAGTTTGAGAATTATTTGTTGTAGAGAAACTTTATTTAGAATATTGTTTATTAGCTTAGATATGTAAATTCATAATTTCATGTATGGAGGAGTATTATTTATTCAGCACTGTGAAGTGTATATGGTAGTTAGATCACTTAGTGGAATGGTGGTCATGTGACCTACATGTGTTTGCTCAGTCTAGTTATTACTAAGTTATTACATTATTGGCATGTTGGTACATTAATGACTCTATTTCATTTAAAATGACCAAAATTATGTTATCAGCAGGTATTACATTATTGGACATTATTATATTACTGGTTGCATGTGAATGAGGTAACAGAGGTAGCCAGCTAATGTTAAAACAGCAGCCATAAAACATTACTCTCCGTTATGTATATTAAAATTTTAATGGATATTACGTCCATGTTGATCATCTATGGCACTCATGTTCAATATATTTTATTCTGACTGTGTTACTCTGGATCATGATCTGAGAGCTGTCTTAAATGGAAGCGGAGGATAAACAGAATTCCAGCGCTAGCGTGGATCAGATAAAATGTTGCAGGTCTGGCTTCTATGCATGAGTATTACAAGGTGTTGTTTTCAAACCCAGAAGTATGTTTAATGTTGTTTCCCCCGAGGGCTTTTAATCTATACAGTGTGCTGTCCTCTCAGCTGAAGTAATATAATGTAAGTGTCAGCTAACTCTGTGTTATTCAAACACTGTGTTTAGCTAAATATGAGCAGAATTCTGAGTACCTTCATATGTTTATGTAAATATAATATTCATTTGTCTGTGAATGTTAAATGTTACTGTTAAATCATTTTAGTGGGATTATAAGGGTTAATTCATTAATTTAAAAAAATCCCTCTATCCATCCAGAAAACCAGTTCAAACCCATTCATACGATAATCCATTAATTCATCCATTAAACCAAAGTCTGCCTGTACTGGCCTGTTCTGGTCTGTAATGCTGTTATGAAATCAGTTACAATACAACAGGGTTTTTTTTCAGCGGTTTCTTCTCCGAAGTGTTTTTATTTTCCTCCCATCATGCCTTCACCGTCATTCCCAGCTTGCAGCATGAAAGTTTTCTCTCCCTCTCATGGATATTCAGCTGACCTACATTACAGAGTCACTAAAATTAGCATCTGCCCAGGAAAGATCCTGCTGCCTTTGAAGCTAGAAGGAACGTGTGTCCCTCCTGAGCCGCCATAGGCTCAAATCAGAGCGGAGAGATGAGATTTATATAGAGGCAGAAGTGGGCCAGCAGTGTGTGTCTGAGTGTGTGTGTGCGTACAAGAAAATGTGTGGATGGATTGCATTTATTGCTGAGGCAGTGTAACACTGACACAGAAAGAATATGCTACATACAGTACATGCACACTCTGTGCATGCAAACAGCTTCACATACTGTACACACACACACACACACAGCTGTGCTCTGGAAGCAAAGTGCACGAGTGTGATAATTACACCCTCAGCCTAATCACTGCTGCAGGAGTTAGACTGGCCCCATAGGTCATAATCTGCCTGGAGTTTCAGGGCCCATCATGGCCCTGCCCCCCACTTTAATTCTAATCTGGGACTACAAGTTAAAACTCAATCTCGTTTTTCAGAAGCAGCTCAGAGCGTTTCATGACGTGAGTCAGTGGAGTCAGTGTTACTGCAGAAAGGAAACAGTGGAAGAAGATGGGCTGGATTTGAAACCAGTGGAACCTGCTGAGATAAATGGGTGTTAAAAGTGACTACATTCACTTCATTTGAGCCTGCATTGGTTGTTTCTCATGGATGATAAATATTCTACTGCAAATACTAACCTGTTCCTTTTTGTCCAACCTGAGACAGGCTGAGGAGGACTTGCAGCAGATTTATGTGTCTGCGTGCTGCCATTACAAAGACAGACAAAGCCAAGAACTCCAAATGAGATGGCCCATTGCCAGCCAACCGCTGTGATTGTGTGTGGATGTGCACATGAGGTGTGTATACGATGCTATAGGGAATCACCCCTCTCTGCACCAAAGAAGATTATCCCCACAGAGCTGCCACATACCTCCAACGTCCAATCAAAGTATCTCATCTGCTTTATCATCTAATCAAATCATGACATAGCCGATCCAATCAGAATAAAGCCTCCTTACTTATACTCCATCTAATGCCCCCCAAACACACAAATAAATAAAATGTTCTTCTTGGCCATAAGAAGCCTCCAGCTTGAGCTTAAGAGCACAGACAATGATGCAGAGTGACATCAGACATGGCTCCTAAACGTCTTCTCCAGTGTTCAAACGTGATTTCTATGGGCAATTTGTTCACCCAGAGGCCAGTAAAGGCTGATCTCCACCACCATCCTGGCCTTGGTTAAATAACACCACCACCAGCACTATGACCATCAGCAACAACACAGAGAGGTAGCTAGTCCAATTATCTGCATTGATCCATGTTAGCTAGCACCAGGGTCATCTATAAGCTCTTTTACAGCAACTGGCTGAGCTCCAAACACTCATTAGCATTAGAACAAAGCGAGGCTGCAGCTGAACAACCATTGTTGGGCAATGGGGTGACTTTATCTAACTGTGCCTCCTCTTTTAAAAAGTGTGCAATGAGTCTTTGAGGTTTCCCCAACAGTCTCTATGATGGACAGTATGTTCTCACGTGTTCAGATTCTTGTGGGATGGGAGTCAGTTTGACTATTCATCAAGTTAGTGGAACAGGACAGAAAAAAAAAGTCAACAAGAGTTGAGTGGGATGAGAAGTACTCTAAGGAAAGGATGCAGAGAACACTGGATCTAAATCACTGTATTACCTAGAGACCACCAACATTGCAAGGTACTGGTCTGGAAGGATCATGAGATCATGTGAGATTCCATCAAAGTTGGAACTTCAAACTTGTGTCCAAAACACAGTGGTGACTACAGACATGAGAAGTGACTGTTTGCTTTAAAACAACAATGGTGCCTGTAAAAGAGGCTCCTGTAGATGCTGCTGGCATCAGTTCTATCAGAACTGTATCCTGAGTATTCTTCATTGAAAGAAGAGCAAAGAAGACTGAGCGGAAAAGAGGGGTTTGCTCTACTGTTGACTGACTTCAGTAGTTTTAATAAATGATATGGCTCATGAATGAATTGGGTGAAGTTTGTCCCTGATAGAGGGTGATAGACAGACAGTTCATCCAACCACATGCTGGGTATCTTTGAAAGTGCATAGCACAGTCATGTTCAAGGACTACTCGGAAGTCATTCTTCCGGGACAGGAGTATTTTTGTGGTACAGCAGAGAAAATCCACTCCAGTGTCAAGCTTCACTTCTCAACATTGATTACTGAAACTTACAAACATACTTTCTTTTATTAATCACACAGGACGTTCTGTGTTAGAAAAACTATACAACAAATACACTGAATATTGATCTTGGGCTTAAACTGATGCTAGTGAATAAAAGCAGACACAGAAGCGCTGGCTGTTACACTTACCTTTAGTTAGCTCCATTAAACATGAGTGAATAATTCCACCATTAACCATTATCATTATTATCATCCCAAACATTTCATCAGAAGCAAGCAGTGTTGTTAAAGCAGTCTTACAGCTCAATCACACAGGTGTGTGTTAGCAGCTCGGGATGACATGCTTTGTAATGTACAGTCTTTACCTGTTTACTGTCCAATCAGAAGCAAGACTGCTGTGATCCAAATGTAGGACCAGTTTGCCTTTATCAGTACTCCTCAACTGAACTTACATTTAGTATAGTCTCATAGGCAGAACCTTTGCTAAAGACGTCTGTGTCATCGCACCTTTGTAAGACTCTTAAGTCCTTTCAGGCACCAGCATATGAGAGCAGTGCACGTGGTGCCAGGGACAGTTTCACTCATGCCTTTTCTTATTCCCCAAACAAAGCAGACCATCATGCTTCTTAGAAAAGCTAAACAGAATGGCCTCTGCACTCTGAAGCAGATCAACTGTTGTCACTGTAACGAACTTCACCAGCAAACAGGAAACAAAGCGGTGCAGAAACAGTATCACATCACAGCACATGCCTCTGCTAACACTAGAAATATTCCCCTCAATCCCACGAAAGCACAGATGAACACAGTGATCATAAATTTCACAAAGCTTTACAGACTGAAGGCTCAAACAGTGACAGTGATGACGAATGTGCCATCAATTTGTAGTTGTATTAAATAGACAGTTACTCTACAGGACATCTGATCATGGATCAAGGTGTTCCAATCTGTTTTGTCACTCAACACTTTTGATCCTTTGACAGTTGCCAAAGACTGAGGTGTTTCTTACACAACTGTTGGAGGCATAACTGTCACAGCACAGTATGACTGGATGATTCATCATAATTAACTATCTTTGGCAAGACTTATTGATACTCTGACGACTTGATTCCACTGGACACTCCTTAAACAAGGTTGGTGCTCTACAAAGTCTACTTATACAGAAATCAAGTCAGTGATCCATTTTATTTTAGAATCTGTTCAATGCCATTTCAAATGTATTTTTGCATTGCAACCATATTGTGACAAACCAGATTAACACTGACTGATTATTTTAACACAACAGTGCAGCACAGCTAGATTTTTTGTGAGACTGGATAGGGGCACTGAGGGCGCTCTCACACCAGAGCTGTTTGGTCTGCTTTAAAATGACCAGAGTTCGTTTCTTTGAATAGTCCAGTTCGTTTGGGCAGGTGTGAAAGCTCATCCGAACTCTGGTGCTGACCAAACAAGCAAACTCTGGTTCACCTGAAAACGTGGGTCTCAGTCTGCTTGCAAGTGAACCCTGGTGCGGGTGGCTTACAGTGAGAAAGCAAACTATCCAGAGAAAGCCAATCAATGTGCTGGGTTTTCTTATTCCTGGTGCTTCTTCTCTTCCTGGTCAGTGATTATTTTGGGCAGCTGTTGTAACTGCATGATGTTGTCCATACGGCTTGGTACGCTTCCATAAGAAAGCGAACCAAACCAAATCAAGGTGTGAATTTTTCCCCCTTCCAATCGCACCAAATCCCCTGGACTATTACTATTATTATTATTATACTGGTGTGAAAGCAACATAAGTTGTATCACAGCCCAGTGTTACAGAACTACTTCGGTATTGGTCTCAGTCCTGAGCTCTCACGCAATTTTACACAATCTCGTTTTGGTCCCAGACTAAGATTGCCTGTGCATTGCCTGATTTATTTATCAACTATCAGGGAGAAGACATCACCCAGCGGCTAGTAAATATGCAAAGGTGCTGCTTAATGAGGTGACTCGATGTAGCAGCATTCACCCGAAGAGTTTTCATCAATATAAGATACCTAATGAGATAAAGTCAAAACCAAGACCAAAGTATTAGTAGGCTACATATTTCTGGTCTTGACGCAGTCTTAAAGTCTCATCTCAGTCTTGATACACTGGTCTTGGTCTTGAGTTGGTCTTATTTTAGTTGGCCCTGACTACAACACTGTCACAGCCTCTGTAAAGCTTTGAGGTTATACACAATCGGCACATGTCATGTGCACACACACACACAGCTCCCTCTTCAACACTACAAAGGAGACGGCGAAAGAAGGAAGTAGAAAGAAAAGGAATTAACATTCCAAGAAAAACACATGCACAAAGCCACCAAGGAGGGGAGAGGCAGGGTGTTGCCATGCGAGAGGAGAGGAGGGACGTGCAGGAGTGTGTCACCTTGGTCAGCAGGTGTGAAGGTTTTCCTGCAATGTTTCTCAGAATCAGAGAGGTTTCCCTGTCCAGATAGGAGTGCTTTAAAGAGAGAGACAGACAGACAGAGTCCTGGTGAATTAATCTGGTGTTTGATTGACTGGAGGTGGCAGTTTAGCAGAAAGCTGTGCAGTGAAGCAGAGCTCAGCAGCAGAAAAACATCAACATCACTGATTTAAGCGTTCAGAGACCGAAACCTGTGAAGGAGAACGGCACAAACAAACAGAAACAGATTACAGTAACCATGAACAGCAGGTCTGCTGGGATGGAAGGAGAATCGTTAAGACACATAAACCAACAGTCATGTAAAGAAAGTCAAATCCCATCAAGCTGTTGTATAGCATGACACTGGCTGGTCAGCACTACAGCTGGCCTGGAAACTTTTTGTTCGTGTCTCAATCCAGATCATTTCATTTCATTTAAATGATCACCACAACAGAGTGTGATATACAGTGCCTGTCAATAAAGCAAACACCTTCCCAAACAGACCTCTTGCAGTACTGTTCACTTCAGTTTATTTTTCTTGAGGCTGACACCTAGAGGCCATGAGAGGAACTGCAGTAACTGTTTGTTTAAAAGCACTTTGTGCTTAGGCAATCTGTCCATCCATTAAAGCTGCTTCACTGCAGTCTGATCCACCTCCTGTTCTTGTGCTTCTCTTCTTTCTTGCCACCCTGTATGACAGTTCAATGTCGAATAGGTTGATTTTGATTTGAAAGGACTGACAGCAGACCTCACCTGACATTTTGTGCCACCAAACTTCACTGGAACTGCTGGAGATTAGAAATAAATAAATAACTCTTTTAAAATGTTGTCTGTTGTCTCATTACACTTGAGACTACAGACTGAAGTGGACCAAAGCTTGTGCATACAGTCAGTACTGCTGGGAGGAGACAGCAAAGTCAGCGGCTCACTGAGTTGAACATAATGTTTCATACATGGGCAGCCGTGCTGTGAGTCACCAGTCGACCCCGAGCAGGACCTGAACAGAGCCACAGTGAGACAGTGAGAGACAAGCTGATGTCTGTAGTGGACAGAAGGCTGTTATATTAAGACCTCGGCCAGTTCTGATCTAATAACTCACATATATTTAGTGTTTTTGTTTTGGGAATAAAAATATTTATTTCATTTCATCTTTTTGTTTCAACCAGAGATAATGTTGAAAATCTTTCATGGTCTGTGTGTATGTCTGTGCACTTCAATCACTAGAAACTATTTTATAGAAAGCATTAGTTTGCTCTTGATAACCACAGATTAAACATAATATTTAGGTCAAACACACACAGATACACACACATGATTACGGTCAGCTCTTCCCTTTGGCCAAGATCTGACTGGTGACATCCAAGTGTGTGTGCACGTGTGTGTGTGTGTGTGGGTGTGTGTGTGTGTGTGTGTGTGTGTGTGTGCACAGTAATTAAGCAGACAGCTGCTTTATTCTGCACAGACTGCTCGTGTTACGTGTCGTACATTGTTTGGTGATTCTGCATGTGGACTACATTTATTTTGTAGTTTTTGAGTATTTCATTGTAGACTAAAGAGATCACATGAAATGAGGACCAACAAAGAATTTTCATTTGTTGAACCCAGAGAGAGACAGCTCCCAGCTCTTGTTGGTCCCTTCAAATGTCAAATCAAAGGCTTAATGCTGGGAGTTCCAAATAATCTGAACTACTGTATAATGCAAAATAAGGTACAACATTAGGTTTTATTAATGGTGATTGCTGCTTGCTTGCCACACCTCAGCTGCGCCCCTTTTAGGGTCTTCTTGCTGAAGTAACAAAAGTGTGGCCAGCAGCAAAGCTCAAGAGTCAAGATTAAGGTTGACTGGTTGGACAAACATATCGGCTATCGTGATTGGTCTGTCAGCAGCTGCTCTTTTTTTGAGTGATTTATGTCGTTTTGTTCATTTAATGGTCTGTCTCTGAAGGACGGGGACCCTCCACAGCTCAGTGAGCCACTCGTTCAGCAGCAGAGCAGTCAAAGAATCTCTAAACTCCAACTGTGTGGATTAAAGGTTTATTTACCACAGCAGAGATGGTGACTGTTGGAACAGTTTGACCTATATGATGAATTTTCTCTTGTTTATGTCTGTCGTTTGAATAAAGTGTTTCACAATGAGTTAGCGAGTCACTTAAAATAGCTTTATTGCTGTGTTATTTGTGTTTAATGAGGAACATAAGGATGGGAATATTGCCTTTCTTGACATTCTTTGATTTTATTTTGTTTATTTCTTGGAATTTAGCACAAATGTATCGTCAGTCATTGGCTGTTGGGCTGAGCGTGGTCGGTTGGAAATTTTTAACATGTCATCATAAAAGTCGAGATGGACAACTAACTGTTTATTTAAACTAAACTAACCTTCTGAAGCCTGACGATGAAAGGATACTGTGTATATCCGAATGAATCGTCAGCTTAACCTTTGCTGCTCCAAACAGCTCAACAGGGATTCAATGAGACCTCAATGTGTTATTTTTACTGCCCTTAATAGAGACTCAGAGGAGACAAAGACTCTAATTCAAACTGCAGCAGTCCCAGTTTCTAATGAGCTGCAGTGACAGGAGCAGCTCAGTGAACATCTTCTTTTTTGTTTTCTCTCTCCTTTTCTTCCTCTTTTTTCTTTCTTTTCTTTTTATTTTCATCTGTGTCTTGTCCTTTAGTTTCCATCGTCATCATCCTTTCCTTCCTTCCTCTAATCATCTCCAGTCATTTGCTGCCTCACTCTGGCCTCTCATATCACACAAACTGGAGCAGTAACCCACTTTCATCACTGAACAGGGTTTGTGTTTGCAGTGCAGCTCACTGGATTGAGCAAGGCATTAACACAGCTCAGGGTTAAAAGTCCTCAGCAGCCTCCGGGGCCAGAAATGAAAGACAGACGGAGGTATGACGGTGTGAATTCTTCACATCTGACTACAGCTGATGAAGGGGAGATTATGAGCAGGCTTTGTTTTCAGTGGTTTTGATTTTAAAAGAAGCGAGGACAGCCTGAAGCAGCAGAAACTGTCAGCAGCCCACAGCCAGCAGGAGGGAGGAAAGACAACAAGACCACTGCTGCAGAAAAACCTCAACTCAACAGCAAGGAAGAGAGGTGCTATTGATCCGTCGCTCTGCAAAGCACCACGACTGATGGTGTAGTGGAGGGAAATTAAAAATGACTCTTCAGATCAATCAGGAAATATTTGGAATTTTAATGAACTGTTTTCACACATTCAGTAGCTGAATGATGAGCGGACATCAGCTGTTGTTTTCTGTGTCATGACACGTTCATTGTTTCTGCAAGCAACGTGAAGAAATCTTATGAAAACTGGTCAAAAGCTCCAGGCGGCGAAGACATTCACTGTCTTACCTGCTGACTCTCTTACCTGCCAACTGTCTGTTTCAGTTTAACTTTGGAACTAGCATACTGAAGACTTTAAGACTGAATGCTGCCTCATCAAATTCTTCAATCATCCATGCCTAAATTCAGCATTCAATACATTAAGTTGCTTCTTTCGCTCTGAAACAGCGAGGTGAAGTCAGACCTGTGTGAACCGACGTGCTTGGAGCTTGGAGCACTTGTGATCAGATCACACATGTTAAAACCAGGTCTGAACAGGCAGCAGAATCCCAGTCTGGTTTTACTGAACACTGACAGCTCCTGTCATCAACAAAAACTGAACTTTTGAACCTTCATAAGGGCAGGAATGAGTCAGGAATGTTTGATTAGTTTGTGTCCGTCTCAGCTGGGTGTACCTAATAAACTGGAAGTGAGTCGAAGAGGAAGATGAGTATGGACCGTAATGTCTACGAAGCAGACTGAGGGCCAAACACACAAATCAATCAATTCATAAACTGGTATGTACCTCTGTGTTGTGATGAGCTTGACTGGCTCCAGCTGAGGGCGGGACTGAAGACTGCTGACTGTCTGAGTCATTGGAACGAAGAACACTGTCCAACGAGTCCATGGAAGAAGCAGAGTTAACAGAGACCCCGGATGCAGAGGTGACAGAGGAGCGCGAGGAGTGAACAATTGAGCGTGCCTACAGTAGCACCACAAGAGAGAGAGAAGAGACTTTATGACTCCAAATCCCACAATCCCACAGTCCCACTGCAGGGACATAAAGTGTAGAATGTGCTACAATGTGTCTCTGAAGCTTAGTTTACCTCATGTTCGCTGACTGTGCCGACCGATCCTGTGCGGCGATGTTGGCGCTGAGAGGATCCGGGCCGTCGCATCGTGGCTGACGTGTAGGAGGAGGCGGAGCTCAGAGAGTGAGAGGAGGTCTGACGAGCGGCTTCATCCATACTGAGAGAGGCCTGATGGGTAAGAAGAGGTCACAGAGGATGGAAGGTAAAGTTAAACAAACACTGCAACAGGGCAGATGATTTTACCAGGCATGACGGCTGCTTTAATAAGTGATCTGTAGACACGTCATTCCTCACACATGATACAGCAAAAAAAAGGATCTGCCCTGACCCATTCCTGCTGCTCTGCAGTATGAAGACTTTAAATGTTACCTCTGGCTGATAGCGCCACCCCAAGGCCAGAAAACTAGTTTCTTTTGAGGGATCTGAGTTTCTGAATGAATGAAGGGTATGAAAACACCACACACACAACACATAACGTTACACACACACCTTCTCCAGCTGTGCAGTGATGTCATCAAGGCTGAAGTTGGAAGCCAGTGCCGGTCTCCCATGATGCCCGGTGGGAGCTCTGATGGTGCCAGCCGGTGAAGCTCGAGTGCTGCTGCTGCTACTGCTCGCACCGCTGCTGCCGCCCCCACCACCGCTAACACTGTTATTACAACTGCCACCTCCACCACCACCTCCACCTCCACCACCACTGCTCCCTGCTGGCTGCTGTCTGCTGCTGCGGCCTGCAGGAGGCTTCTGACGGACCTGGAGAGGGAAGAAACAATGTGTAAGGGCCGTCACAGGGCACACTACTCTGGGCCCCTAATGGAGAACCCTCAGAAGCCAGGAATGAAAAGTTTTTGTTTTTTATTTCATTTTTCAAAAAAATAAGGAAATAATTTTACGCTACCTTAAACTGACTACACTTCAATAAACATAGAAACAAACTAAATTTTAAAAGTTCAATGTTCAGAAAATGTCATCATGAACAGCAACAGGAAACATGATTATAACCACGACAAAAAATAATATTTTCAGAAGATTGAAATCAGAGACTTTTTATGGCTAGCCATTTCGTGTCATATGTTTGTGTTCTGGACCAGAGTGTGACCTCCTGTCCTCATGTAAGCATCTTTGCCTGGGTGCTGATCAACAGCACAGCTGATTCCAGTCCAGGTGATCAGAGTGAGGCCTACATAAGACTCAGTTCCTACCAGAGACTGCAGGAACCTGGCTGAGAGTGCAGCTTTGTCCTCCTTCACATACTCTGTGAAAGGGTTCCCTGTGCTTTGGTTAGTCTTGTAATTGAGAGCTTGCTTGTTTCATCCTTTGTATGTTGTGTCCTGCACTTCACTGACTGATGCAGTAAGAGTGAACTGCCTTTTCTGTTTTTAGTTACATTTTGAAAGCTAGATTTTGCAAGGGTCTTTTTGTTGTTTCCTTTGGTGGAGGGTTTAAAAAGGTTTGTTGCGTTTGTTGTGTTGAGTTCACTCTGAGAAGAGTGAGAAGCTCCATTTTTCAGTTTGTTTATTGTATTTGTGCATTCATAGCAGCATTAAACTGCCTGTTTCTGACTGCTAACAAATCTGGACTCCTATTTATCTTATGCCCTCTACACTGAGGTAACATTGCCAAACAAATCAGAGACCGCTCCACCTGTCTACATTTAAACATGACTCAAAACTGTCTTAGAGTATCTCTCTAAATAAAATGTATTGTGTATTGTCGGAGATAGTTTATTGTACCTTGGTGTCAGTCAACCCCAGACGAGCCATGCCGCCAGCACTGTTGGGTTTGTTGTTGATGGTGCTGAGTTCTTGTTCGATGGAGCAGAGGTCGGCCATGAGAGCATCCAGATCCACGTTCTCCCCCTGATTCAATGCCTCTGAATACAAAGAGACATCAGGATGTGAGACGAGAACAGGAGTGTGTTTTAAAATGAATCAAACTGCAGTGCATGTGTGTCTGACCGTTGATGTTGTAGATGGAGAATCTGTAGGAGAAGTTGGCCATGTTGGTCTCTTGTCTGAGGGGAGCTTTCTGCTGAGAGGGCTGCTCCGGGCGTCCATCATCCAGACTCTGGATGGACGTAAAGGAGGAGGTGAACATGTGCAACTCTTTCAGATTTCATGACACAGAAAGTCAGCAGTGTACCTGTGTGAGCTTGTCCAGCTCTCCCAGCCAGGCTCCAAACATCTTATCCAGGTCCTGGTCCTCCTTGTCGCTGTCCTCCTCTTCCTCCTCCTCTTCCTCTCTGACCTCCACCTCCTCATCTGACACCTGATCCATCTAAAAGGAGAACGACATGCTGGTTCATTTCTCTGTAGCTTCACTCACACACACTGATGTCACGGCTCCACCTAGTGTCCAACAGTCTGTACTGCGCCCCACATTTTATTCTGATTTCACGTTATATGTCTCTGAAGTCGACAGCAGAAGGCGCTTCCGCTCTTGGATCACTACAAGAGACCAGGAGGTAGGAAGTCAAGCATCACAGCAGCCTGAAGTCAGGTGGTCTCTAAAAACCTGTCTGAAGCTTCTTGCCATTGAGATCAGGACATGTTTAAAGAAGCTGGTGAAGGTTATTAAGATATTACATAAAATCAGACAAGATATAGTTATTAGAGATATGTAACACTTCTTAACGTGGTTTTAAGACATTTAAAGCCGGGGACAGAAAGACGAGCTAAGACTCCCATGAGGTTGGATGGTCAGACAGTTTGGGCTTCAGTATCTTGCTCAATATGCTGGAAGCTCCATGTTTCCTCTCCAGCCTTCAGAGCTAAGCCGCATCAAAGTCGAGAGGGCAACATGACCGTCAGTAAACTTCACAACCAGTGTGAAGAAAAATGTTAAAACTGAGTTTATGTTTAGCTCGTCCATAAACACTGCAGCCACTGATGTGTTCTTCGACCAAACACTCTTCAATGTGTCATTCTGCATTCATGAAATCTTTATTTATATAACTAAACGATAAAACCTTAACAATGTTTCATGACATGAACAATAGACCCCAATAGAGTGGTGTTTCACAGTCTAAAAATAGTCATCAGAAACTAGATTAAACAAAAGAATACAAGTATACTGTGTCTGATGTGTATTCCAGCTGTGTGCGTGTGTGTGTGCACATGTGTAAACACAGTAACAGTTTATGTAACTACACTAAGTACAAGTTAACACGTCTGTGTGAACAATGCTGTGATTAATGAGTCCAGCAGCGATCCTTCACTGACAAACACACACACACACAGCTGGAATACACATCAGAGAACACAAGGGCTGTAGAATCTGTGGTGACAACCAGTAGCAAACATTTCTTCAGCATTCATGTGATGTAACAGGACTCAGTGAGTCATGAGGGAACACGGAGTGCTGATTCATCAACTCTTTTAAACATAAATAAAAGTGTCCAGTCTTTGGGCTAAGCTAACAGGTTGTAGTTTCATACCTGATGAGCTGACATGCGAGTTCATAGTGCTTTCCTTGATCCCCACATTACTGTTTTAATGTGCGTATTGTATGTATTTTTGAATGTTTATGCATCAGAACCACCTCTTTTTTACTCTCCGTGTAAAAATGTCTGGATCTGTCCAGAATCAAGGTCCAGTTGTAGAGGGGGATAGTGATCCAAATAGTGTTGGAGAAGAGGTCCTCTCTGAAGAGCTGGAGGTTCTTTAAAGGTAGAGAGGGGCACCAACTGGTAGGATGTACCACCAACAAGGAACAACAGATGAGAAAATTCTGGATCGCCCGAGTGTGAGGGTGGCAGGGGCAGGCGTCGTTCATTGTGGCAGGTAACACATGTCTGTATGAGGACAGAACTGGAGACTACTTTGTAGTCAGCATTAGGGATCTGAATTTAATACAGGCTACAGGTAGCCAGTGCAGCTCATTGAGCAGCAGGGTAACGTGACCTTTGGGGTTGATTAAAAGCCAGGCGTGCTGCAATGTTCTGGATCATCTGAACGAGTTTCACTGTGCAGACTGGGAGGCCCGTCAGGATGTTACAGTACAGTACAGTCCTGTATCAGGACCTGGGTAGCATGTTGAGTTAGGTAAGTCCTGAGGCACCCAAGCCAACATAATCAGGTTAGTTGGTCATCAATCATGGCTCTTGCGTTCCTTGCTATCCTGATAGGGGAGTGTGGCTGGATGTGTGATCTGGATATCAGTTACAAGAACATTTACATTACCAAGAGCATGTTACTATGATCTGATCAATGAGCTGCAATCAGCTGCACTTCCTCCTCTCAGTCCATTCACTTTTGTCCAAGCTCCAGTCCTCTTTGCCCTCCTGCTCCATTCTCTCCTCACCTCCTCCTTTTCCTCCCCCCCAGATCCCCACCCAGGCGACCCCAGAGTATCGCCCAGGGCACAGTGTGCTATTCCTGGGTAGCCGTTTTGTTGTTGCCCCCCTGCCCTGCGCCGCCACCCCTCTCTGGGGAGAGACAGCTAGCCAAGACACACACACAAGATTAGAGAGCAGAATGTCACACAGCCACATACAAACACATTGAAAAACACATCACACACACACACACACACACACACTGAGGAGCGGCGCTACAATTAGATCCCTGTGGTTAGCAAGGTCTGTCATTTAGACCAGAGGATAAGGCGGGGTGTGTGTTTGTGTGTGTGTGTGTGTGGTTTGGGGACTGCTGAGGGACTAAAGGAGCGTTGTGAAAACTCTCACAGCTGCGCTCTTCTACAACAATCTGCTGTTTCCACGCAGGCCAACATTAGATGGAGGCCAACAAATGAGGCTCTTTCCTCTGAAAAGAAAAGAAAATTCCCTTCACACTGTGTCTGAGCTCACTCTGCTCTGATCTCTGAGAGAACCCGGATACTCCGACCTCTAAAAACTGCTAAAACATAACACATGTGATCCATGTCTCAGCTCCACAGTGCTTCTGACTGTGTAAGAGTTACACAATGTGCTCATTTAAAACATAAGTCTGTCAGATTTAGTGACATCTAGTGGTGTAATTATTGATTGCAACCCCTTGCCTTGCCCTCTCCTACCTAGCGTGAATGAGAAATGATGGTAGTTGCAGAACATGTGAAAGGCCCAGTATTTAGTTTGTCTGTTCAACATGGTGGTTGACAGATTTAAGTGGCTCCATTTACAGAATCTAACATTCAGAGCTCTGTTCTCAACAGTGACCTGAAAGATAAGAACTGTGTTTTTGTTACCTTAGAATGATTCTTTTCTCTTTCATGGTGCCGTGTTTCTACAGGAGCGCAGAGCATACAAACTAAACCGCAGATAAATGTTAAAGCTTCTCTGTGTCTGCTGGATGTGTGACTCATTTAATAATACTTAAAGAGCACACATTTATTTAAAGTAACTTGGAAGAAAATTGAAATAAAGTAAAGATTTGGTTCAGTGGAATAAATATGACCTCGTCCTGTTTGTGATATTCATAGACTGGATCTAAAGGCATCCAGCATTAGGAGGGTTTCCGGTTTGGGAACCTCAGAATTGCATTTCTCCTTTTTGCAGATGATGTGATTCTGTTGGCTTCAGCACTCACTGATCTGCAGCTGAATGTGAAGCAGCCCGGGATGAGTGTCAGCACCTCCGAGTCTGAGGCCATGGCTCTCTGCTAGAAAACGGTGGAATGCTTCCTCTGGGTTAGGAGTGAGTTGCTACCTCAAAGAGTTCAAGTATCTCTGAGTTTTGTTCACAAGTTAACCGGATTGGTGCACCATCTGTAGTACTGTGGGCATTGAAATGGACTATTGTGGGGAAGAGCTCTCTATTTTCTAGTCCATCTACATTCTAGTCCATCTACACCTATGGTCATGAGCTTTGGGTAATGACCGAAAGAATGAGATTGTGGATACAAGCTGCCAAAGAATGAGCTTCCTCTGGCAGGTGGCTGGGCTCAGCCTTAGAGATAGAGGGTAAGGGGCTCGGACGTCTGGAGTGAGCTTCCAGAGGTGCCCCGTGGGCACCTTCCTTTGGAGGTATTCCGGGGGCATCCAACAAAAGAACAGACCCTGGGGCAGACTGAGAGCTCACTTGAGGGAATATATAGTCCATGTGATCCAATAGCATTCACCTGAACGCTTCTCAAATCATTTCATAGGTTTATTGATTTCCTGTTGTATCACACAGGGAGGGATTGGTTTCAACTTATTTCAGTGTGCTATGAAAACTTGTTTCTGTTTTAGAAATCATCACAGACTCAATCTCCAGACCTCATCTTTAAGTATTCAGCAAAGAAATGTGTCAGAAAATCTAACCCTGAGAGAAAACAAGACAAAAGCACAGTGTAGTAAATGATCCCATGAATTTGGCTCTCTGTGTGTATAACTGGTTGCTGTTCAGTTACAGAATCTCGACTCTCAAGTGTCAGATTGCAGCTGAACGCACCACCAGAAAGAGTCTTAAAACCAGCACTCTGTCAAACAGAGCTGAGACAGCAAGTCATAGTGATGGGCTATAACTGCTGTGTGTGTGTGTGTGTGTGTGTGTGTGTGTGTGTGTGTGTGTGTGTGTGTGTGTGTGTGTGTGTGTGTGTCCAAAGTAAACAGTAATTACTTTGCTGCTGCAGCCACACTCCTCCTGTCTGTCAGACTGAAACCGTGCAATCATACTCCCATCCTTCATTCCTCCTACATCTCTCCTGCTTTTCCTCCCGTTTGTTTCTCTCCCTTCTTCCTCGTCCATGACTCGTCTTTCCCTCCTTTTTCTGTCCTATCCTTCACTTCATCTCTCTTGGACTTTAATCAGGGGGAGTGAGACGATAAATACCAAATTTATTGATGCAGTTTTTTTTGTCTCCTGTAGCAACGGCAGAACATTCCACTCCAGAGAAGAGGACACAAAAACACTTCAAACTGTTGCCAAATGTTCCTCCTCCCTCTTAACACCAACATCTGCTGCTTTAGTGCCCTTCAGCAACACACACTGCATCTGTACTGGACGGCTCCCAGTTTCCCAGAGCGCAACACAGAGCCTCAACAGGTCCATGGCCACGACAACAACAACAGGGAAGGCTTTAAAGTGCCTTCAACTGCATTCAATGTGGTCCGTTCCCACGGCTCTATATCAGGACATCACACACACTTTCTCCCTCTCTCTCTCTCCCTCTCTCTCACGCGCGCACACACACACAGAATGGTATTTTTAGTCCTGGTTGTTGGGTTTTTGTGAAGCTCAGCTACAAATCAGATCCAGAGAAAAAAGAAGTAATGAGTGAATCCAGACAGTAAGTGGAGAGCTCTCTCTCTCTCTCTCTCTCACACACACACACACACACACACACACAAAAGACTGACTTTGCAAAAACATTAACAGACTTTTCTAAAATTGAGAAAACATTTCCGTTCCTCCATTTGTCTCAACAATAACTTCAAAAACAACATTCCATTTAATTAATAGTCAATTTTGTGAAAGTTTCCTCTGCAGGAAAGTCTGAACGTGGAAAAAATTCCCTTCACGTTGAGTCTGAGCTCAGACTGCTCAATCCAGTGTTTAGTTTGTCTGTTCTGGTTCATGGGGTTTGTCAGATTTAGAGGGCTGCAATGGACTATATAAGGACATTTCTCATTCACATTTGAGACTGGAGTGTGAGGTGAGGGGGTTATAATTACCAACTACACTGCTAGATGCTACTCACTCCTCACATAACTGGCAATACTCAGTTTGACCAAAATCTGACACAGTGTAGCTGGTTAAACATCTGGCAGCTGAAAAGTCAGACATTTCCTATAGGAGATGGTTGAGACCAAAAACAGAGCTAAAAGGAAAAGCACACCTTTATATACAGACAATCAAAATGAATGAATGAAGTAGATATTTGACTCTATGGAACAAACATAGGTCTTGTTACCATGTCTGGACATATACTACATTCTTATCAGCACATATCTGTACAGAGAAATACTAAGTAACATATTTTACCAATGGCATTCTGGGAAACATAGGACAAATAGAGAACAGGGATGGATGTCCATGAAGGAGAAACTACAGGGGCTGTGTAATGTGAAAAAGATGCAAAATTTTAGATGCAGTGTTTGGTTTGTCCGATTATGTCCTCTAATCGGTGTACTGGATTTCTTTTTTAATTACTTTCCTTAGCTTTGGGCTGTTTCCCACTTTTACTATAAGTGTTGCTGGCAGACCTGTCTCGGAAATATGGCGTTTATACTGTATATAATGAATTTACAGCAAATAAGTAATGTGACCAAATTATGTTTGATCATTGAGGAAATGTTGTCAATTTACCTATCAGGGAAGTCACAAACATGTTGATCAGTTAACATTAATATAACCAAAATATCCACTGACATTGTTCAGCGTATATTTTTTTGTTTATGGTCACTGGTGGCACTTGGTGATGGTTTGGCAAAGTTTTAGTTTTAATAGAGAAAAAGTTAATAGAAAGAAAGAAATAGCTTAGACTTAACATTCAACCAAAATCACCATCTTTCCCTGACTGTAACCAAAGTGCTTTTGTTGCCTGAACCTAACCAGATACCAGAGTCTGGAGGAGAACACAGGGCTCTGGTGTCACAGTGCTGTACTTTGTGCAGCCGCCATCCACCACAACCACCTCCCTGTGAGTCCAGCATGTTACATAAATGTATCATTAACACAAAGAAACGTCGTCTATGAAGACAATCTGGGCAGGAGTTACGTTTGTCACCACAATGTAACATGTATCATGAGAACAGCTTTAAAATTTACAAATGTGAGTGCTGGGAGACAGGGCAGTAATGAAGAAAACCATGTGATATTACAAGACAAAAGTAGGTGGAATAAAATCATTAAAAAATCATGATTTCCTTGATTTTCCTTGATCAGAGACTTCAAGTTTTAATGTCATCATTCATGCCCAACTATATGCTGTAAATAAACAAACCACACAGAACCTATGTGTGTGTGTGTGTGTGTGTGTGTGTGTGTGTGTGTGTGTGTGTGTGTGTGTGTGTGTAAGCACTTGTGTCTCACCAGGGTTCAAAATTAGCCTGAGGATTCACACTATGACATCAGTTACAGGAGCTGTGTGTGTGTGGCAGTGATTCTGCAGTGAAATCATTTGATGCTTGCTGGGTTCTCTTTCATACGGGTGATGTGTGTGTGTTTGTGTGTGTGTGTGTGTGTGTGTGTGTGTGTGTGTGTGTCTGCTTGGCCCGTGTCATGGTGTATAAGTCAGCTAATGCACTGAATATGTAGAGGCATGCTGGGAAACAACTACGAGCACATTTCAAACCATGGAGTTTGTTAGTCAGATCTAAGACAAGAAGATCAAGTTCTCACAACCCAACCCATCACCCGGACCACTCACACACTTGAAGCCAGGTTTGTTGTGTTCACTCTTCATGGAGGGCTACAGAGTGAAGCAGGGATGGTTGGCAGTTTTGCGCTTCCATTCCCTCGCCCTGGAGACAGCAGACGCTTAGATACTCACAGAAAAAAAAAGGTGCTTACTGGAACCAAAAAAAATGGTTCTTCGGAGTGATGCCACAGTGGAACTATTTGTAGTTCTACAAAGAACCTTTTAGCAAGAAGCTTTTTGTAGAACCATTTCTACAAACGGTTCTTTAAAAGAACCCCCAAATGTGTTTCAAAGAACCATTAAAACATGGCTCTTTAAGGCACCATCAATTCAGGTAGGTAATATTCTCTGAGGAACCATTTTAATTCAAGTTCTTTGTGGATCCAAGTGGAAGCGGAAGAATATTTAAATGGTTCTTTGAGCGATTGAAATCTAAAGATGTATGGGTATGTTGATGAAGTACATGGACAGAGTTGCTGTCTGTTTAATGACAATTCTTCTTACCTCATTCACACAGTCATCCATACATCTACACATTCTGTGCAACACACAAGTGCTTACAGCAGTCAGGTTTCTGCAAGGTTCTGAGATAAAACACACCAATTTTCAGGGCTTTCAGGTATAAGCACCTGATGGAGTGGTTGATGGACTATACAGATGCTAAATACAGTTCATAAACCATTTACATTACTACACCACAGTCAGATGACTACGTGTTTGATGTGATGACATTGAAGTCCAGTGACCATGGTGGAGATGGATTATATATAGCCCAGTGTCATCTATTCTGAATCTGGTGATTCTATTTATGCTTCAGAAGTCATAGAGTGGACTTCAGCTGTAACGACGATCAAACTTTGGTTCATTTACTGAAATCATCCACAATGAAAAACTCTCATTGGCTTTTTTGTTGAGGGAACCAGGCGGATGCTTGGGGCTAGAAAACTACGTTGTCCCTGCGGCACTGCTTCTAATAGCATTTGATTGATAGAGTACGACCTCACCTTAAGCCTCCACACATCCTGCCATCCTCCTAAGACCTGTCTGATGTGTTTCACCCATAAGAATTGATGAACGTATTACAATGCCTCTCCTGGCATCTCACATCATCATGTGTGGTCAACAAGATGCCATGAACTATCACACCATCAAAGAGGTGTCGAATGAATGTGCCAGTGAGACAGAGAGACATAGACATGGACTTTAATGTCATCCAGCTGCACGTTTCCAATGTACTTTTGAGCAAAATTTCGTTGTAAAGGCTGAGAATAAAAACAAGAGACACGGTAACGACAGTATAAATGTAAAAGTATATGACATATAAAATACTAAATAGTAAAATAATAATTATCAGTGCAATAGAGTTCACAGTATTAAAGTAGTGTGACTAGTGTAATGTGGGAGGGGGACTTTAACAGTCTGGTGTGGGGGATGAAGCTGCTGTAGAATCTTACCAGAGGGCAGCAGGGAGAACGGTGATTGTCTGAGCCACGTGTTTCACCTCCTCTCTGTAGGCCAGCCATCCCTGATGAGGCCCACCATTGTTGTGTCATCTGGGTACTTAACAATGTGGTTCGTACTGAACCTGGCATGGCATAGTGGGAGCAGGTGCTTAGGGACATGACGCTGGAGGTGTATCTACCAACCCGCACAGACTGGTGTCTGACTGTGAGGAAATCCAGCAGCCAGACAGTCATTTGTACAGCCGTCCACACGAGCCTGAACAGGGGAGCATTGCTTGTTTCTGTGGACGCTGCCCTAATTACAGCAAGGCTGACATGTTTGTCATTTTAAGACAAGGTAAGCCCAAAAAAAGAAAACCCTGACGTGCAACTGATCCAATCCGACATGAAGTAGATGGCTCATTTAGTAAATGATGTAAAACATCTAAAAGCAGCCGTTTCTTTCACTCGGACTTTGTTACTGAGCTGGTTTGTTTGTATCATGCAGGAAGAAGAAAGAGAGAGGCAGAGGAAGCGGAGGACGAGCCTGCGGATCCACAAACAATGATATCACTTCCCCTGAGACCAACAGGAGGGATTACATCATTTCCTTTTTGTTTCCCCGCCTCGTATCGACATCTGCCTCTGTCTCTCAATGCGAGGAAGGGAGATTACACAGGGAAAGAGTGGGAGGTGGAGGCAGACCATGTTGCATGTTAGTGCGACCTGCCTGCTGACCTACACACTAATGTACATGTTGAACGGTCAGCCTCTGCTGAGGACGGATTTCTCTGCGTTCTCTGGAGTCCACGACTGACATTTTATCAATGTGAGCTAAAGAGCATGACAGTGTGCTCATGTCTGCACCGCTCTTTAGATTCACTGTGCACTTACAAAGATAATGTCACTGTGTGAGTCACAAAGCACATGCACATGGCACAGCATGTGAAACACATACACACACACACACACACACACACACACACACACACACACACACCCACACGCGCACACACACACACACACAAATGTATGTATGCATGTGATGTGGCCCAAATTATATCCTATTGTGTGTGTGTGTAGAATTGAGTCCCAAGGCTGGACCCAGCAGATCCCAGGGGTACTCAGCTGCTGCTGTGTAACATGATACACACACACACATACAGTAGTGTGCTCCAGATTTAGGGACAGAACAAATGACTTCTATTTTTGCTCCAAAAGAAACAAACAAGCAGCAGCAGGAAGTTGATTCTACTGGAGCTGAATGGATTTACCATGGATGTGCTGGATTGCTATGGGGTGTGTGTGTGTGTGTGTGTGTGTGTGTGTGTCACCCGTGTTGTCAATTTGCTCCTGTGGCCCATACACCAGCAAGCTGGAAGATGAAGCGATGTGTGGCAGAGCCACACACAACGTTACTGTTCAGAGATACTGATGAGCACTGAGGACAGATATATACATCCTGACCTGAGGACGGTGCCAGAGGATGAGGGTTCATCATGTAGTGACATACTGTTAGCTATGGGTACTTTATGGCCTGAAAGTCACCTGGTTACATGAACATTTAATGAACATTCAGCATCATTCACAGGAATGATGGTGGTGCTGAACTATGAAGGAACAGAGAGCCGAAGAGCCTGAAGTGCGGACAGACAGAGAGGACAGACAGGAATCACTGGACACCAATGTGAACTTATTGTCTGGTTAGCAACCCAGCTAACAAGCTTGCTAACTGATGGTTGCCAAGCTAGTAAGTTTGGACAGCTCTTGAAACGATTGTTCCTGGCTTCCATGAGAGTTAAAACTCCACCAGGCACGTTTCTGATTTGGTCCATTCTCCACTTGACTTCCAAAGCAGAGCGTCTTTACCATCAGACTTTACCAAACTTGCTCAGATTTGGTACTTTTCCTTGGTTTTTGCTTAGAAATATATGCTACATAGTTAAATTATTTTGCTTTTGGCTGTTTTTATGATTGGAAGTTTGTAAGGCGTGTTTTATTTTGAAAATCTTCTCTGCGTTGTTTCTGACTTCTGGCTGCTCTGTGTAGATTGATGTGGACTGCTTGCAGTGTCACATATTCAGACTGACTCCTGGGATGCGTCTGAAGTGGACCACAGTGGTTCAGTAGGGTTTGAAACATTGACTACAACACCCGCATCAGCTTCACACAAGGAACACGTCACATCCGTGCCCGGTGCACTTTGGCCTCCAGCCAGTTATAGTTGATCACCAACTAGCCCCGCAAGCAGACATCAACAAGCTTATTTTGGGTATCCTTACTCCCGAGGACGATGGCTGTGCCATATTTCAAGCCAATCCGCCCTGAAGTTGTTGGCATTAATATTTCATTGTGGGCTGACATTGCCTTTCCTGGAGTAACTGTGCTGCTATAACACGGCTAAAAATACAATGAGTGTATCCAATGAGTGTGGTTCTAAGAACACATGTGCGCTGTCATCAGCTAGAGTCACATCATCTCATCATGATTAGATAGAGTTTCTATATGTTCCAAACCCACAGCTCCTTATAATATATGTAGGAAAACGAGCCACTCCTTCAAAATACCCACAACCACACCTATACCATGTATATTTATGTATACTGCCATCACTTTGATATGATCATCAGGATGGCAGCTGTGTGTGTGTGTGTGCAGCTAAACTGAATGATAACAGAGCAACATCCCACACACACACCACAAAAGTGTTCCCAAACCACCTCAAAGACAAATAAATGCTAATCTCATCTAAATGCTTGTATCTATAGATATTCCATTTTATGTACACACACTCATTCTCACTCAACATTATTACTTGTGTCTTCTTCAGTATACTCCATCTATAATTCTAAAAAAGTTTTTTCACATATTAATAATATATTAATAATTAATAATATATATTAATAATATATTGATATTCACAGCCTCCACCAAATCGTAGTAGAGTTCAGCAAACCTGAGCAGCAGCCACCCCACACTACACTTCTATATCAATGTGCCCTGATGGTCAAATGTTTGCATACTTTGCATACTGTGCGGGAGTCATATGGATGTATACATGTAGCGTACAAACTGTTTGTAATGATCGTTTTTCAGCCCACTGTGGAACAGAGCTCCGTAAAGAAATATTATCTGATGTTATCCAACTTTAATGAGACAAACTTATATAATATAAAATAACTTAGTAGTATAATATAATATATAATATACTTAATAATACAATAATATACTATTCATATATTAATTAATATACTAATAATATGCTATTAGTATTGGCATGCGGGGGATACAGTTCAAAAAACACGGATAAAGATGTAATGTGCTTTAAACATTTTTTTTTATAATATATAATCTGTCTGAATAAACTTTTGATCATTTTAGTAGCTGATTATATTTTTAATTATGGCACTTTCTTCTTAGCAGTGCTAAATGATCTAACAAGCATTTGATGGATCTTATCTTGATTAAAGGTTAACAGTGTTTTGCTACGTTTGCTGGCAATTCATTTGTGTTAGCAAGTAAGCTAACGTTAGCCAGCTAAAAGCACAACATCTCAATACATTCTACATGAGTAAGTAGTCATTTGCAGTAATGTTAGTTGATTTTGGACTGGATATTTTTGGTCTTGTGGGTTGTAGTGGGCGCTTGTTGTCTCTTGACATTAGCAGACTAACGCTAGTTTTTGACAACATGGATTAGCAATGAAAAATGATTAAAACTTAGATTTAATGCATACAATGCCTCATAAACTTAGATACAGCATCTTTAAAAAGCAAAAATGCTTTTTAGTATTTTAATAATGTCTGGCTTATACCATTGGGAAGCACTTGACATAGACAAGCATGAGGCTAAAATATCTAATGCTAACAGCAAGCTGTCCTTGGTTTTAGGGACAGCAAAGAAACTTTACTCCAGTGTGCAGGATTTAGTGGCGTCATGGTGAGGTTGTAAATCACAACCAACTGAATACTCCTTGTCTCACCCTTCGCTTCCAAGAGTGAAGGAGAAACTGTGGTGATGACCCCTCAGTCTCTGCACAGGTCTCTGATTGCCTCTCTGACATCACCACATGGATGAAGGCACATCACCTCCACTTCTCTCCTAGCACTACACGACAATTCTACCTTAAAGAATCGTCACTAGCACTTATTGCTGCACTAACGCTTCTTATTGCACTGTACCTTGATTGTTCCCTTCCCTGTAAGTCGCTTTGGATAGAAGCGTCTGGTGTGCTCTGTCTATATAACAAAACACAACCCCTCTTATTTTCAGGTGATGATAAACAGTTATGAATATAACATTCCATTTCTACCATAGTCTGTAAATAAATCACCCTAAACCTGATGCACTAAACAGAAAATTCCACACACAGAGGGTATCATGTCACTTTCCACTATTCATACCAAAGGCTTTCAGGCTGTTAATAAAATGACATGACTTCTGTCATATGTATCCAGGAATCATTTTGCACTGACCACACATTTAAAATTCTGGCACGTGAGAGTTGGTTGTGGGTTAACACTGGAGCCTCTCACCACAGAGACATTCAGTTTTCCATGAAGCTCAACAGGGATGAAACACAAACAAAGCATACAAAAGTCCACAAGAGGTTTGGCGTGATTCATTTGTCATATTCACTACGAGAACATTTATTTTGGAAACCTCCACATAGCTCTATAACCACCAGTTGAGTGCTAGACTGATATTTTTAACAACTCGTTTGATATTTACGAACTAAAACAGAATAAGTGACATGCAGGACGTTAAAACTAAAATACTGCATACTGTACTTTAGGTATGCCTCAACTATGAACACCATGGTGCTCTACAACTGCTTCTCAACCAGATGTCAGCAAAAACTTCTCCAGACACCAAAGACCAGTTTAAATAGTATAACAGCCAAGACATCTTAACCATATTTTACATGATTGTTGAACATCTCGTTCCATTAATCTACTGCTAAGAGCCTCCTCTGGTTTGGAACCTAGCTGCAGGAATTTGGCTCCATTCAGCCACAGGAACATAAGTAAAGTCAGCCAGTGATGATGGGTGATGAAGCCTGGCTTTGTTGGACGGGGGTGTCGATGTCAAAGGTTCTGTGCAGACTGGTCCTGTTCTTCAACATATCAATGATAACTTTGGTGAAACTGGATCATATTTTATGGAGAAAAAGTTTTCTGGTTTTCCCTCTGATGTCCTCCGGCTGCCGTCAACTTGCTGTGATTTACAGAGTTTCCTGATGGACAGTGAAGTAAACTGGTGACAACTGTAGCTGCTGTTAGTCTAATGTTAGCTCAGTTTGTTAGCTGGGCTGAGCTTGATGTTTGGCAGTCCATATTTACCACAGTAAGATTACACTCTGAAAATGGAGGCAATCACAAAAATACCTAAAAAGGGGTTCCCAGAACTGTTGGGACAAAGTTTTAGGAACACTATTTTCAGAAATATAATTTGTATTAAGATTTCTCTTTAGTGGAACTGTGGAGTCTAGCCCAAACCAACCCTGACAGCCCCAGACAAGAAATACTCAAAGCATCCACATACTTTTTTACCATTAGGGCATGTGCAGAGCACACGACTCTGTACAGTGACTCCTGAAGAATCAAACACAGAACAGAACAGAACTTTCCACAGTGAGATATGAAATGATAAGAGTGCTTTAATGCTGTTTACCTTTGGTCTGCTAACACTGCTCAGTCCAGCTCCAACAGCACAGGGTGGATGAATTCAATCACCCTGAGAGAGAGAGAGAGAGAGAGAGAGAGAGAGAGAGAGAGAGAGAGAGAGAGAGAGAGAGATGTTTTATTATACATGATCAGATTTCCTTTGGACGGTCATAGCAGGCGCATGGTGAAAACCACACAGAGCTTTGGTCAGACTGATGTCTGAATATGTGGGGATTGTTTTTAAAGGAACGTTCTGTCATTTTGGGAGGAAAAAACAGTTTTTGATAAGTGTTCTGGAGAATCTTTTTATCCATAACAACCCTTTTTGCTGTTTAAGGTTCTTTGGGGAACTGAATACCCAAAAGAATCACAACTTTTATTTTTAAAGGTGTAGATGAAATCTTTGTGGGAGATCCATGAATTGCTTAGCACTAAGATGCAAGCACACACACACACACACACACGCACGTACAGCAGCTGTCTACACACCAAATGTATTGTCAGCAGGTGGCACTAGTGTGAGTGTTTCTATCATGCTGAACAGGCTGGATGTGCTAAAAATAACTGACACGCACCAACATTTAAATACACCGCTGTAGTCTTTGTCTCTGTTGTCTCTGTCTCTGTCCCCATCGACCCACTGCTCTCCTTTACACATCCTTTCCAATACGCTCCCTGCGTCCTCTCCTGTCCTTTTTCCCTCCATTTTGATCGTCCTCGCTCACTTTCCTTCAGTCTGCATTCGCTGACTCAGCTGAAATTGGTGACATTTCGCTATATCATCATAGCTCGTTATATCGAAACATTGTCCGGTCAGGTTTGCTAGCGCTGAAATCATGTCCGAGCCTTTCAGGAAGAGAGTGTGTGTGTGTGAGTGTGATATCATCTGTCACATGGAGGTGTGTGTGAGTGTCATCATAAACTTACTATGCTATACAAAATACACTAAAGTGTAAACACATCATTGCATGCATAACGAAATGCGCGTGCGCACAAACACACACACACACACACACAGTCCAGTTCTTGCTTGCATAAGATCATTAACAGCTCTCATATGATCAGTAGCTGATGGCTGAAACAACAAGAACTCTGTTGTTGGGAGAAAAACATAGTTATCAGCGCTCCACCAGTGTACCAATGTCATAGTGCAGACCATTTCAACCAGTCTGTGAATTCAAACCAGCACCTGTCTGCAGCTGACATCCTATTTTTTAATACAAACAATGCTGGGATTAATCTCATGAAGACATGATGTAGCTTGTGGCCTTGAGCTTACAGACCTTCACTGCAGCCTGCATAACAAAAGTGTACTCCTCAGCCTGAACGCTTATAGTAGATACTCAAAAATCACGAGGTTTTACTGGAGCTAAAGATGAAAAGAATATCAGATTAAACTACTGTCAGTATAAAGAATGGACGGCATATGCATGACATCACCTACAGGGTTCTGAAGAGCCATTTTGAAGCTCAGTGTGTTGGCTCTGGCTTCCGCCATGTTGGGTGTCCTGTCTAAAAATCAGTAAATATGTGGATCATCAGCTGACCTGAGACGGGCTGAATGACGCCTGAGACCAAAACTGTTTTTTGTACCAGACTGTAAACATGTTTATTTCTGCTGTGAAGTTGGACATTTGAACATGGGGACTTATGGAGACTCATTCTGGAGCCTGGCTCAAACGACAGCTCAAGGACTTACAGTTTTTAGCACTTCAGCATTGACTTCATTTCCCAGCCACGGAGGTTACCGCTTAGGCAAATTCAATGATGATGACTACAAATCATACAGCAAACATGGGAGTCCACAAGATTACAGTACATAAGTAATATACATAAAAAGAAGAAGAAATACCAAGTAAAGTATAACAGTTAACAACTTTAGCCTAAGACAGCAAGTATGGCTAACTTAGTTTGCACAAAACTGATCACGGAAAAACTTAAAGCTAATGATCCAGTGGCATTGTTAGAATGGATAAAAACTGCTTGTTCACATGTGACAAAATGGTGGACGTAACATTGGGCCTCATGTAGTAATATTTATCTTAATTTATTGTTAATAAGATAAGTCAACTCCAGATGCACCAAATGTTCTGAACCATCCAAATCTGCTCTTACCCAGCTGCGCTGAATGAATCCCACATGTTTTGGGAATTTAGACGTTATTAGCATCAACTGTACTATATATTAACAGGAGTTGTGCCGTGTGTAAATCCTCCAAGAACTGGAAAAAAGGCTGTACAAAGCTAAAATCTAAAAGCAGTGTTGTGAAACGGCTCAGCAGCAATTCATCCACCTCATCAAATAGATCTATGAGATCTCTTTTTTTTTCTGCATAAGGACGTGATGGCCAAAACATCCAAAAAGCAGTACGTAAGCCATTCAGAAGATGAATTTTAATTTTAATTGTCATCTTAATTGAGATCAGTGGAACAATAATATTTCTGTATGTAATGTATGTATGTATGTAAATGTAATAATCCAATCGTCATAATTACTGTAACATACAGCATAATAATACTACTAGTAGTAACAAATAAGAACAAATCTTCCCGAGTCCCAGTGTCAGTTAAACTTCTATGGAATTGAAATTGTTGTTCATGCCTAACTGGAAGCAAGTGACGGTATCAGAACAATTTGCACTCTCCATGATCCGTCACTTCATTTATCCTTCCTTGTTGTGGTAAGGTTTTGGTGGAACTGATGTGGTTGTGACACAACTTTAAACTTCCATCTCAATCCAGGAATTAAAAACTCATGTGTCATTTAAAATAGTTCCTCAAGCCGCTGTGTTGCAACCGATTACTACACAGGAAAGTATTAGGAAGAATCAGCTAATAACTCGGTTTCGAAACAGCTCGTGGTCGGCCATCTGCCCTCTGAAGGGACTGGTGTGCTCAACGTCTTTGATTGTGGCTTAATCACAACCTTTTACTACTATAAATAGCATTCTTTGTGGTTCTTCTCTTCTAATGAATGTCATTGATTCAGAGTTTCCCCCAATATCTTTGTGGATCATCTGACCTGAAAATATTTGTTTTTTTATTGTTGGTTTGGGGTTGTTCATTGTCTTCAGTCATCAAGGATTTAAAGTTCATAGTTTGATCATTTGACCACACTGTTGGTATTTAAGAACCACAAAAGACAATAAATGAAGCGCACTGGCTTTCATTTAAAAAAAAAAAGAAAGAAGGGTAACTG
This sequence comes from Nibea coibor, assembly GCA_023373845.1. Classification (NCBI taxonomy): domain Eukaryota; kingdom Metazoa; phylum Chordata; class Actinopteri; family Sciaenidae; genus Nibea; species Nibea coibor. The sequence goes on from CM041724.1 coordinate 2,359,535, forward strand.
AAGACCTTGTTTTAGGTTGACCTCGAACCGGAGCGCAGACCTCTCTGCTCACTGCACATTTTGTACAGCGATATGTCTCGGGCAATTCCAGCCATGGATTTGTCTGGATATATCAGAACATCCAGAATCTAGCAGAATCCAAATGCAGTTACATACCAACCCATGTTTTCATGTTAGCTAGATGCCACTGGGCCTTTAACCTAATGTAACAAGGATTCAGCTGGTCTTGCCACAGACCTACAGCATGACCACAGCACTACAGAAAGGTCTGGATGGATCTATTATCATTCATTCGTCTTGTTTGACATTCTCAACAACCAGCGACAGAGATGGAACACTGAATACATGGGGAGGTGAGCCTTGGCATGAAGATGTCTTAATATATGATTTGAGTGAATTTGAAAATCAACTACGTTTTATAAACTTGGATTAAAATGGATAAATGAGGCTCAAGCTGCCTCAGGTTTTGATTTAATCTACTAATCTCAGTGGAGCTCTGTGAGGCCTGCTACTTATGACTGTTAGCATTATTGATTAATGTGTGATCTGTGTTTTATTTCAGATTTGGTTAGCTTCCATTTGCAGAATTCTGCTTCTCTGATTTTGAGTTGGCGTTCTTCGTTTGGCAAGTATGACTTTACCATTGAGGTCATCTTCTCCTGAAAATATGTTTCTAATATATTCTCTGAGACCTTGTGATGCTGAGACTCTGCTTCTCCTTCCCAACAGATTTATGACTCCTCTGTTGCCCAACAGGCTGCATTAAAGAGTATTATGAAACAACACGGCCGGCCAAAACAGAGGCTTTCAAATCTCGGACTGAGCACAACGGCTTCATCGTTCACTGTTATTTCACTCATAATGAGAGCTGGAAATCTTAGAGGAGGGCTGCATGGCTAATATTGTGTATAATGTCATGATTATAGTTTCCACAATAATGATGGAAATAATTGGCAATCTGGGAAACATTTAATTGAAACAATACAGACATTGTTGCAACATTTCTTATGCATTGCTAAATTACTTTGAAGAAAAATAATCCAATAAGTAACCATCACAATCCATCCAGGTCGCATTTTATTTTGGTAGTTCAGCACTGCTTTGTATCCTGTCATGTGACCTATGACTGAGCCGTCTGAAGCATTCTGTCAGATACTCTGGGTTGGGTTGTGGCGACAGGTGATGAGTTTTTGGGACAACAAATGTAGAGATTCAGCAATTCAGTGTAAGGAAGCTGACACCAGGCAGGCAGTGTGCTCCTACCACATGGTGTTTGCCCTTTTAAAATCCTCATGGCACTGCTAGTAAATGCCAGCATGCTCACTGTGACTCCAAATCTGTTCATCTGATGCAGTCCACACCTGACGGAGGACACGACGAGGATGACGGCAGAGCAGACAGATGAAACATTTCACTCTATAAATGAGGTTATTGTTAGAAAAGCACTGAATGTGTTTTCAATGCTGAAGCTGTGTGAAGTGTGACTGCAGGCTTAAACTAGTCATGCTGCAGTCTGGTGCTCATACTAGGACTGTTCACTGAACACCACATAACTGGGAAATATGAGTTCATTTGAGCCTGGAGGACATGAATGCTGTGTGTGTATTGGTGGGCTTGTATTACTATCTTTGTGAGGGCCGTCACTTTGCATGTGAGGGCACTTTGGTGGGTCCTCACTGCTTCAAAGGACCGATTGAAGGTTAAGAAGTTTTAAGGCTAAACTATAGATTTAAGTTTAGGTTAGGCCTAAGGATCAGGTTTAGGCATTTAGTTGTGATAGTCTGGGTTAGACGCTATACGCGTATATGATCATGTCTTTGAAAAATCCGCGATGCACTGAGGCCGCGAAAGGTGAAGCGCGAAGTAGCGAGGGATCACTGTACATGTGTGTGTGTCTGACAGTTCAGTCAGCAGCAGCAGGTCCACGTTTTGAATCCAGTGTCACTGAGAGCCCTTGCCATTCATTTGAATAGGGCTTGTCTGTTTTGGCTGAAAAACACAGCCCGACGTCAAGCTGCACCCACCACAGTCAGCAACACTGGTTGAGGGACATAGACAGGCGGCTGTGGCTTGGAGGTAGAGCGGGTCGTCCACCAATCAGAAGATCGGCAGTTGGATCCCTGGTTCGATCCCCTCCAGTCTGCATGTCGAAGTGTACTTGGGTAAGATACTGAACCCCAAACTGCTCCTGAAGGCTGTGCCATCAGTGCGTGAATGTGTGTGAATGGGTGAATGAGATATGTACTGTAAAAGGGCTTTGAGTGGTCGACTAGAAAGGAGATATAAGTACAGTCCATTTAGCATAGACAGTGAATGAGAGTGAGTGAGTGCCAGCTCCCACAGCGCCAAATTCTGTCTGAATGCACCCTCACTGTGTCTATTACTAAAGCAACTTTTACCTCAGTTTAACTTTTCTGCACTTCCAACAAGGAATCAAACCCTCAACCCTGACAGAGTCAGTGACTCCCTGCTGAGCTGCAAGAAGTAATTATATACAGGTCTGCCTGGAAACCAGCTCACACACACATACACCTAATGCAGTGAGGTGTACACAGCTGCTCAGGTCAAATCTGTGGATTTAAGTAACTGTAACACAGTAAGGTGTGTGTGTGTGTGTGGGTGGGTAGGGGGGGGTTAGAATAGATTAGAACAGAGCTGGTGTTGCTCTGCCGGCAATGACATGATGGATTTTGTATCCGCCAGGTGTAAAACATCAGCACAACATCAGCTTTTCAGGACGCAAGTGTGAGTTCACACTGCAAGCCACTAGGTTCATGTCCGATGGTGTTTCCTGTCAATCCAATCTGGCATGGAGTGTTCCTGAAATTTGTGCTGACTCACCAAATTTGTGCAAAACCGATATATTCTTAGTAGAGGTTTGCACAATGTTTACACAATGTTTGCACAATGTTCACAGGGTAACAAGGGAGCAATAAAGAACTGACAATGGACAATGTATTTCTGACTGAAATACATTGTCCAGGGTGAGTCAGGATAGGAGGTCAACCTGAACCTGCAGCACAGTCAGTGTGCATCCACACTCTGAAGTCTGATTGGTGGTCGGCCTGCTTGCCATGCAGTAAGAACACAGCGTGGTTTTTAGAATGAGCAGCATGACTACGAGCCCACAGAGAAACTGTCAGAACCAAGACTGCAGTCAAGAGGTTTCCCTGTAATCACTATTCACATTACTGCAAGCATGAATGGAAAAACACACAAGCGTGCGCAGGTCTAGTGTTGCTGCAGTGGAGTCGGTCGCACTGCAGAACTGTCAGGAAGAATCATAGCACACACACACACACACACACACACACACACACTATAAGGTCACTGAGGGTTAAAGTTCTGCCCAGAGGAAGAAAAAGAAGTTACAATGATGACACTGATGAGATTCGTGTAGTTGCTATGTCCAGGCACACTGTCGTACTGACAACACAACAGTCATCAACATCCTCCACCCTTATGCCACCTATCACTGAGTATGAGTACACGTCTGACAGTGTCCAGGCACTGCACACCTGACAACAGACGTTCACATGACTGAACGACTGAATGACTGGACCCAGACGTCACAGAGAGAATCATTTCTCAAAATAAAAGGTTTTTCAAAATAAAAGATCGTCCACACTCAGATAATACATAAAATGTGCGGCCCGGTACCAATTGATTGACGGACCAGTACTGGTCCACGGCCCGGGGGTTGGGAACCACTGCTTCTGTCATGGATTCATTAATTCAATGAGACTGATCAGACAAGGAGCTTTCTTCCTCACTCTTATACACACTTCACACAAAGCCTCACTGCTTCTTGAAAGTAAGTGCTGTTTGTTTCTATGCAGTATTATACTATGGAGTGGCCTATGATCTATGTGTGTATGTATATGTATGAATGTTTGAATATGTATATTGAATTTAAGATTTCATTGAATTTGGAGTGGTGTCAACTGCCTGAGCAGTCCAGAGAAGACTCAAGAAAATGAGTCTTCAGGTGCCGCTGACCGTGTGTTCAAACACTTTCAATAATAATATCAATCCAATTTCCAATATTCAACATGCTCCAGTCTCTTTCCAATACTCCACAGCTCTCTACAACCAACAAACATCTGAGTCCCAAACACGTCCTTCCCTAGTCATGTGACTAATAAGGTCAAACCATTCATAGGTGTTTTGCATGTTTACATAAATAATAAACTCTATACTCTAAAATCTATAAATACAATATAAACACCCAAAAAGTAAATAAATAAAAAACATAAACATTTACATAATTAAGCAAAGCGTGCTGTGTGTCTCCGCCCTCGCCGGAAATACACACCTGACTCTTTTTCACATATGTGCGATTATTTTAATCCATAAATCCTTAAATATGGGGTAACGCTGTTACAAGTTTTTTTTTTTTTTTTTTTTTTTATCTTATATGCTTATAACTCAACTATAATAACTTATTAATTATTAATTGATGTATGTAATATGTAGCATATTCTGGTGGTCATATTTAAGTGAGATGACCGATTGATGCTCATATCTGCATGACACTCATTCAATAAAGCATCCCACTACACTTCCACTGAAAAAAACAGACACATTTTAGCTCCCATTACATGACAGCGGTTAGAAAGTAGAATTTTCCTTCAGCACTCTCTCGCTCTCGCTCACACGCACGCACACACGCACAGACACCCAAACTAAATGCCTCGGAGTGTTAAAGAAGTCAAACTTTCCACTTGTGTCTGTCCTCGCCTGAAATGGTTCCTGCCAGAAACAACATCTGCAGTGGGAACCAACGAGAGAGAAACAGGAAGAGGGCGAACAAATATGAACACGGAGTGTGTTTTATGGGTGTGTTTGTGTGTTTTTCATGCATGTCTGAATGTGTTTGTGTGTGAATGTTGTATTTAATACGGTTGACCCTTTGTCCTTTTGAGGAGCCACACAGAAGGACGCGTGCACACACTCCTACACACACACCACAATGTTCAGTAAGTGATCTCTGAGCTGCAGGAGACACAGACGAGTAATCAGTCTTTTACTGCTGCAAACCTGCTCAGACACATATGCCCATACATAGAAATGACACACTTGTATAATAGAGTTATGGAGCTAATCGTATAATGACAGAGCAGAGGATGAGCAACTGAGGCTGACTCAGCTAAAAAACGTCAGACCAGCTCCAGTTCTAACAAGTCCTCAGCATAGACTGTCCCAGGCCCGGCTTCACCTCGCTGTCAGCAAGAATTAAAGCACCAGCATCATCAGTGTGATAGCACGCGTGGTGCTTCACTCCTCACCTGTTCTGGCATGAATTTGGATTCATCCAATGAGATGAACGAGGCAGACAGGTAAGATGTCAACCCTTCAGTGGATTAGTGGTCGCTACAGTACGCTCAGCTCTGTCTGCAGCACATGTAGCGTTAGCAGAGTAGCCTAGCTGCAAGCCAGCTTGTGAAATACATTGCTGGAAAGTTAAACAATGACCCCGTCATTCAAATACAGGGTGACACATATAAGTCAAGTCAACTTTATTGTCAACGCCCCTATATGTACAGGACACACAGAGAATCAATACCCCCTGTTCAAAGGGAATAAATCATAAATAAATAAAAATAAAAAGCTACTGGCCCACAGTATGGAGTGACTGGTAGCTGGAGAGGTGCCAGTTCACCTCCTGGGCACTGCTGAGGTGTCCTTGATTCCCCACTGAGGGATCAGTAAAGTTGCAGCAGATGGCCACCCACCACTGATCTAGGTTTCGCCAGGTGCGTGCTCATGGTGGGAATGGTTAGGTCTCTGTAAATAATATTATAGTGTGTATGGTACCTGCTCTATATTGACAGCATCATAACTTTTGTTATGATTTGGCACTATCTAAATAAAACTCAATTGTCCCTGATGCCCAGATTGATTGCCTGCTGGTTGTTGAGTAAAATATGTGATTAGGACATCAGGATCAATGCTTTCGAGTCAGAGATCACATCTGCAGAAGTTTACTAGTGGATTTTGACCTCTCTCATATAGCGACTATGCAGATGCACAGTGGTGACATACAGCAAGTTGCAGTCACGCTCTGGTTGCAGATGACAGTGGATCATAAAATATTAGGAATGGAATTCATTCAGTTCGAGTACAGCTGAAGCTTTTACTTGGATATCAGTCTCGAGCCTGGCCGCCAACATTTGGCCTGCAACTGACTAAAGAAAGAATGAAAGCTGGACCTGGGAGGACGGACTTCTTCTCCTGAAACTCTTTCCTCCAACACCTCAGACTAGTGATGTGCCGGTTGCGAATGAGCCAGCTGGGAGCCAGCTCCCGTCCATAAGCCATTCTTTTTCTTTTTTTTCACTTTTCTCTGTAGGAAAAGTACCTGTGGGCGCTGCGCAGGTTGGCTCCAGTGCCACTACTCCACCTTTAGCTGCTGCTGCTACCCCCATGCATCAGGGACACGACAACAACACAGAGCTCTATAAGCCAATTTATGTCAAAGGCAATAACCCCAGCAAGACAGAACAGAATTGATGAAAGATTATTGAAATTATTGAAATTGAAGTGATATACATTCAAATACAAATCACAAGTCAAAACAGCCTGAATTCTAAAAGTGGTAAAATGAAGAGCCACTTGGGACCATTGAATAACAGCATACAAATCTAATCTGCTGTTGTCTTTAAGCTACCATGTAAGTTCACTTTTAAAGTGCTTGATAAAAATATGACTGTATATGTACATGGTTTGACTCTATATACAGTCGCACCATCAGTCCTTCACCACAGGAAGCAGAGACATACACTTAAAAGGGTTCAGTCTGAATGCACTGCATCTGCTTTTCCAACAGCCTGCTCCTCGCTCAAACACCTACACATAGCAGAGGTAGGCGAGTGTATTCCTCATTCACTTTCCATCCCCACGTTTTTCCAAAGCAGTCAGAGCGTTTGGGCTGGTCACAACAAGCTAACTACTCTTGACTCCTGTGAAATTTCCCCAAGTAACAGGCCAATTATGAACATTCATTTCTGCATCTACGGTGCTGATGCTGCCTCGAGGGGTTAGAGTCTGACCTCACTCTCTCTCTCTCCACTCACAGTATAAATCCACGTCCATGCTGTTTTGATACACACTGAGACAAAAGTCAGCAGACAGAGAGAGGACTCACATACTTTCCATCTCCACTGCAGAGCTGTCTGGATATAGGAGGCAGCTGTGGTTTGGTCTGGACCCGGTTCACGTGTGAGTGTGCACGTAAAAAAAGCCAGTACAAGAAAAAACAGTAGCTGTTCCAGGCGTACTCCAAGCCATAATACTGACACACGTATCCAACCGCACACGCACACACACACACACACTCCCTTGTATGAGCAATGGAAAACAGACAGGCTTACAGTATCAACAGACCCCCCACCCCCCACCCCCCCTACCCACCCACACACACACACACCTTACTGTGTTACAGTTACTTAAAGGCAGACCAACTGGCCGACAAACCCCAAACACACTCTCACTACGTTTCGCCCTCTCGCATATATATAAACACACGTGTCACACACACACTCACATGCTACATACTGCATGGACACACACACACACTTTATAATAATATCAATGACACACATGTTAAAGTCTATGTGGCAGATTAAGATTATTTGAGCTGCTTCATGCATTCATCTGTAATCATCTATAATCAGGCTGGCTCCAGAAGTCAGTCTCCATAAGTCCCCATGTTTAAATGTCCAACGTTCACAGCAGAATGTTTACAGCCTGGTACAAAAACAGTTTTGGTCTCTGTAGCTAATTTCCCCGTTCATGACAACTGTACTGAGGCTGAAGTTATATACAACTCACCTGTTCACATTATATTAAGGCTTAAAGTTAGGAGCGTGGCTGTGCTGAGTGCCATCACAGATAGTTTGGTTGAGCACTCAGGCATCATTCAGCTCGCCTTAGGCCCAACATACACTCTGTGTGTATTTGTTGTGAGGAGAGTCAAATACAAATTTACATTCCCATCTGAAGCACAATAATATTTTCTTGAATTTGAATCTTATGTAAAGGATTTGAATGCACTTCATCACTTCTAAGACGGGCTGCTCTTTGACAGTCTAATCATTAAAAACAAGGGGAGCAGAGTCAGCCTCGATTCCACACAGTCAAAACGACAGTCCTGATTCCCAGCTGCACAGCCTGCCCCTGGATCTCCACGAGGGCCGAGGTACAGACACAGAAAGACAAACGAGAGAGAGAAGGAGAGAGAAAGTGCTTTGGCGAGAGCGGTGCAGCTGAAGAAAAACACGAAAGGGAAAAATAAAAGAATAGAAAAAAAAAACAGAAGAAGAAATGAGATTAAATTTTCCAAGAACAAGGGCTGAGCAGTACCACAGCCAGAATAACTCTACATCTGTGTGGAATTAACCAGAGACAGACAGTGCTGCTGCTGCTGCTGTGGATTTGGACCTCAGTGTTTTCATCAAGCTGCAGTCTCTACCAAATCCTCCTGACATAACAGATCCACACTAAAGCACTTAAGGAAAACAGAAAAATCAAGCAAAGCCACAATGTCATTTCTCAACACACAACTATTAAATTTGACTGATCAAACTGCGAACATCCTTACATCCGAATGTTCAAACTCTAAAATCAACCATGCTTTGAACAAATAATATTAGCTTCGGTTAATCATTTTTAATCTTTGAGAAATATGAACTTGTTGTCTAGTAATTAAAAAAATGATTGAAATCGAGAACTGAAAAAAGTTTATCAAAGTAAAACATTTGCTGTGTCTCAATTCACAAACTACCATCCTTACACTGTCAGTGTCAAAGTGCCGTGTACTGTCAGTACTCACGCTGCAATCATAATGGTTCAACAGCTGAGTGTGAACACTGGGCGGCTGAGAGTGAGGGAGCTGAAGCGGTTCCTGTAAATACTGCAATATACGAATGGAAGCTATACGCATGATTAATATTTCAGTTCTGGTGTTCAAATGTTGGTGCTACTGCTACACCCGGCTACAATTCCACAAAGAAGGTGAAGTGGGAAAATCATTGTTTCTGGTAAGTTCACAATGACTGCTACCCAGCTGAAACTTGCACACTACACCTACACCACACAGATGGAAGTGTCCGTATTGAAACGCAGCATTAAATCTAGCAGTATTTGGGTATCTTTCTTGTCTTTTGGTGGATGAGCTTGGAGCCTGTGTTGTTGCTGCTTGCATGAACAGCTGACTGCATTCATCACAGTGAGTGAAACACAGCTCCTGGCTTGCTTGTTCTTTGACCACGTCACTGTGGACTGTGACAGAAATGTCCTTCAGACCGACACATCCCTGACCTCTGACCCCTGAGGGGTCTCCAAAGTTTCTCCTGCTTTACATGCCACAGAAACAGTTCCAGAACCAGTGAAACCCGCTGACAGCCTGACGCTGACAACCACTGAGTCAGAGTTTGTTCAAAATGCACTTAACACACGGCAGGCTCTTTGACTGCTCTGCTGTTTGTCCGTGGTGTTTAGTTTACAGAGCGGTTCACTAAAACGAGGCAGAGGAAACTTGAGCAGCGTTACCTCATCTGGATACTCCATTAATAGTGTGTTTGTCACTCTGTGTGTGTGTGTGTGTGTGTGTGTGTGTGTGTGTGTGTGACTCCCTCACGCAAACCCGGGCTGAGTCACTGCATTCAGCTGCCAGTTGCCTGTTTCAACAACAAACAGCAGGAAAACCATTTACTGTTATCAGTGGGTGTGCGCGCGCATGCACACACACACACACACACACACACACACACAGCAATATCAAATCAAATCAATTTTATTTGTATAGCCCAAAGTCACAAAACACATTTAGCCTCAGAGGGCTTTACAATCTGTACAGGGAGTGACACCCTCTGTCCTTAGACCCTCGGTTCCAGTGAGGAAAAACTTGCCCACAAAAAAACTTTAACAGGGAAAAAATGTGGAAGAAACCTCAGGAAGAGCCACAGAGGAGGGATCCCTCTTCCAGGATGGACAGACGTGCAATGGATGTGTACACCACACATGGATCACCATTACGATATAAGGGGATACAATATACAGATGTAACTCCACAGCTGGTGTACTGTGACCAAACTTGAAACTGCCTTTCATTCTTCTCGTGCTGACTGCTGTGCTTCATTACTGCACGTCTGAACGCCTTTGCTTTTCATGTACTGGTATTCGGTCTTCATCTAATGGATTCTGTTGGACTTTTCTTTAAAATTTGATTCAGTATCTAATCTCAACCCAACTGAGACTAGCCCATTTCAGAGTACAGGTGTATACGGCTGTTGTTGTCAAGGTGCTTTGGCCAAAAGTTCATCCAAGTTATCCAAGGTGCCAGAATGCGACTCATATAATTGGTTGACAGGTCAAAATAAATCTGCGCAGAGAAAATGAATGACATGAATGCACTACCATGTTATTGGTGCTCTATGAACCCTCAATGGGTAGAGGATCCATCCATTTAACCGCAGGGATTTGAGCCTATCCCAGCTTACATCGGCTGACAGGAGGGGTACACCCTGGACAAGTCACCAGTTCATCACAGGGCTGACACACAGAGTTTATCTGTTAAGCCTTAATTAAATGTCTTTGGATTGAGGTTGGAACCAGGAACCTTCTTTGGGTGTCAGTGTTAACCACTGTTCCACCGTGCCATGGGTCGACTGAAGGCTAAATTCCACCGGGGATGCAACGTGTTCTGTGTGCGTCACAGTCACCAGAGCCGTTCTAGTCAATGTTTCAGACCCCGTCGGAACGCTGCATGTAGCCCACGTCAGTCTGCACAGAGCAGCTCGAGGTGGCCGGAAGTCAGACACAGGGCACAGGCACAGAGAAGCGGGTGAATTTTCAAAATAAAGCACCCTGCACAAACTTGTAAAAATTTAAAATAGCATATTTACACATGCACATGAAGCACATGATCCAGGAAAAATGACCAAATATGAGCTAGTGCACTGCTGGGCAAAGCACTGCTGGCAGGGTTTGAAGTGGTGCGGAGAACAGACCAAAACAGCGTCATGGCCACAGAGTTATTCAGCTGTGTTCTTGACAAAAAAAAATCATTGAATGTAGACAGACAGCATGACTGCACCTCCATGTTGAAAACAGCCATCCTAGACTCCTAGGTAGTTACCCTCCAAGCCTCACGCTCATCTGCCAAGAATGCCTTGCAACCATTACCACTGCATTAGCAGACGAGCACTCTGCATCACTGCCAACCAGACAAACTGGTCAACGGTCCAACAGACACAGCCATGAATGAAGAGCACACTGCACAAACACACACACAATCTCCAGTTTCCTGCTCCACTCCTGATGCCTTTTAATGCGAGTGTCTCTGCAGGGTTAGCACTGACGCAGCAAAACACACTGCACTATAGAGTAGTGCTGCATTACACTACACTCTATACACCATGCACCACGCGTACATTACATGTTCTTACATGCATCATATGATCAATTCCCACATGTCCTTGTCTGCAGTCCGACTGAAGATAGTGGACGTGGAAACATTGATTTTCTGCGTGCTTTCTTGTAGCCATGTTTGTTTCTGGCATCATAGGAGCAAAACGTTCAATCTAAAACTTCGGAGGCGTCTTGAACGCGCCATGGAGGAAATGTGTCCACGTTCTGCTTTAACACTCGAAGACAGAGCAAAAAAAAAAAAAGAAACAGAAGAAACAGAGAAAGAAAAATATAGAGAGGTTGTTCTGGAGTGTCCCTCTGTAGCAGATCTGCTCTGCTGCTCTTTCACACCCTCTCTGTCTGTCTCACCCCTGGGACGAGGTGGAATTTCCTGAGAGAAGGAGGGATGACTTTTCCATACACTTGGAGAGAAGGAGACACAGAGAGACAAGCAGAAAAATGGGAAAACAACATCAGATGGTGACCTGGGTTGACCTCTTGGAGCCCACCGGTGAGAATACTCTGACAGGCTGCACCAGAGCAGCTGATTCAGATGTAATCAGTGCATTGAGTCTGATGTTTACAAGACGACTGCAGAGCTGCCAGAGGAAGCACACAAGACTGGAAATGCAGATGTGCATATCCCACAGCAGTCATGTGTCCCCGAACTTCATCCAAACATATTATTCTTATTACTTCAACTGGGCCTGTAATGCAACGCTAATATCTTTGATGCAGAGTGGACAGCTCGCTCTGTATGTGATCCTGTTGGAGAACTACATCTCCAGTGTAAATGTGGATTTAAAAGGTGACGGAGAGCAACAGCGAAAAGATCAATTTTTCCATTTCCAAAGATTCCATACGACATACGTACTCCTTACCAGGTGATCATGTCATGTATAAATATCTTGATTTTTGAGTGTGCAGTTGATGTACAAAGAGGAAACGTGACTCACAGCTGCAAACCATGAAAAAAAATAGTAGATGGAGATCTGGGAAAAATCTCAGAAAACAAAAAAGTCCAAAACATTTTGTTTGTTTGAGATGTTTAACTGTCAGTGACATTCCAAAGTCACGCTTGACTTGATGACTCACGTTCCTGTTTGTGCAAAACAAAAGAACACTGATCTTCTTTACATGTACTCGAAAAAGACATAGTAGTACACAGCACATATACATCTAGTATGTAGTATGGAACTTGGGCCACAGCTGATTGGTTGGTTGGTTGATGTGCTTTCAGTGGTTGGACATTGTCTGGTGTTATCTTCAAAAGAAAAAAAAACACTCCAGTTCAGGGGTGAATTGTTAGAAATAACATTTAAATATATTTTACTCATCAGATATGGTTTGAAATGTTTGGAATTGACCCAACCAAATGGAGACTGCTAGTCCTGACTTACTGATCATTTACAGTTAGGCTGATACTGACTGTCCATGACCATACTTAAGACTTGAAACTTTGGTGTTTCATGTTATTTCATGCTTTCAGTGCTTATTTTGTAGGCTTGCCTGTGGGTACTCCCCCAGCTTGGGGCAATGTTGGACTAGTTAATACTGTAATATAGTAATATTGAGGGACAGTCAAGAGGAACTGTGTGAATGTTCAGCCTCATTTGAAGGCAACAATCAAGAGGTCAAACTGCCCCCATCAAGCAAATGATTAATTGAAGAGTAGGTAGAATTTCTGTCGACCAAGATTTTCTTTGGCTGACTGCAACCCTATTAATCAACATCTTCAGCTCTAACCCTAACCATCTAACCCCAACCTTTCAAACTGTATCAGGATCTCCTGATGATTCACATTCCTACTGCTCAAATGGCATCAATGAGAAGACATGAACACCAACATGAACACCGCCTACAACAACTCAAACACAACCAAGAGAACATCCAAAAGATGATGTCCCACTGCTTGATTGTATCAGACGGACTGTTGGAAAGGACAGAGCAGAAACACCATGAGGATGAGTACTAACCAACAGTGAAGGATACTGAATCAGGAAACCAGGACCCAGCAGGTCTCAGATGACTGGCTGGTCCGGATACAGTCGCAGCAGCCTTTAGCTGAAGTAGGGCAGCAGGGATTTTTATACTCCAGTTAACCCTCAACACTACTGGTAGACACTGAATTCTGCCCCACTTTGCAGCACGCAAGTGTGTTATGTGGGGTGGGACGTCTCAAGCCTGTCCGGATGATTACACTGCAGCACTGATGGACCTGGTTACAAGATTACAGCACCGAGACAGAATGTCCCAATGGCACTTGGGACTGTGAACTCTATTTGGTTCAAAGAAACACACTTAAAATCAGCATGCAGTTCACTGTGTAGGATATCAGTGTGATTTCATGAGCACTCACAATATCAAGGTATGAGAAAGAAATATGGCAGTCTGAGCATTTGATCATCCACTCTATTTTCTAGACCCAAAGGCCAGTGTAGCTGCATTCACGTGGACCATATAGTGTATATATTAACACTAATACACTAATATAATACACACTAATAATAGCACTTCATTCAGAAAAGTCTGGCCTGATTGGGAGGATCAGGTTAAATAAAGCAATAATTACCACTTAATTGCCACACAAACACTTCATCCAATCGTTTCTAGTTCATGCTCACTCCATGTGGGGGTAATGTAAGCAAGGGTTATGAGCTTGGCCTGTAATTATGAGGGTTATAAAATAAACACAAAAGGTTCCGAGTCTGGATCATGACAGCAACGTTAATGTCCAGCTGGCAAGGCATTACAGATTTTCTACATTTCACAATAAGAGCCCCGACATACACACTGAATGGCTGCCTTTCAGAGAGAACATGTAGACAATGCAATAAAATAGTTTGCAGTAACATTCGGTGACGTGAATGAGGCAGAACTACTTCTTCTGTTAGAATTCCAACAGACTGGACACTTTACATCAAGGAGGTAGCAGTTTGCACGTCAAAAACATTACATTCTTATTAAATGCTACAGGGACATGGATGTATTATCGACACTGGATACAACGTTGCTGCTCAGCCTTACTGCAACTCATGGCAACTCATGGTACGCCTCTTCAGCCCAACTTGTGGTATCAAATTCAGTATCACCTCACCGGTCCGGTCTTTGTCTGAATGTCAAACCGGTTGTGTTTTGTTTACATGGGCTCAACCCCTGGTACCCAGTTCTACAATAGTTCTAACTGAGGCATATCAACATGCAACTTATCAGATCACTTGATTTAGAATCTATGTAACAGTTAACTTGGAATTTCTAATCAGAATGATTAGAAGAAATATTGTGCAAAAGGTCGAAGTCTGTCCCTGTTTGCTTCGGACACACGGTAGGAGGACATGGTCACTGTCAAAGGAAAAAGCCATATTCTCAGCAGCTTCCTCTAAACTCCATACATTTCCCTCAAAGACAGTTGGGTATAAAATCAACTGACTCATTCACTTCAATCAATCCAGGCCCTATTCTTCTTTTTTTTTTTTGCCAAGGTGCACCCTTTGCTGACAGGTCTTCATGCATGGTCCCACATAATACTGACACCTTTCATAAACATGTTCTACCTCATACCTAAACAGAACCACTTAATGAGCTTCAGCTAAATGAGCTTCAGTGGTGTAATACACCCTTCATGTTCAGTGAGGTCAATCAGCAATATTTTTTGGATGTTGTTCCTAATTTTGAGATAGACAGGTTTACCTTTCAGGAGACAGACAGACAGATGGCAGTCCTGCATGTCTGATGATGCTGAATATTAAATGACTCGTGAATGAGGCCGGGGTAAACTCTGACCTGGCTGCTTGTTAAAGAACATAATCATTTATGATGGAGATGATGAATGATCCTGAATTAAGCACACATTTCTAAAAGAGAGCAGTGTGTGGCGGCAGCTGCGGGGGGAACACGCCCATGGCTGTGTAATGCTATATGCATGCCACGCCTTGCTTGTGTCAGCCCCGCACGCCTGGCCTCCGAGCTGCCGCCGCTGCGCTAAACGCAAATATCCCGGCTGGGAAGGCGCTGTCAGCCGGCTGCTCCCCGGCGAACCTGCGCATCCAGGCCGGGAGAGAGAGAGAGAGACGGAGTGTGTGTGTGTGCGCTCTCTCTCTCTCTGCAGGCCCTGCGGCGTTTAATACGGCACCGACAAACACACACACACACACATGCACGGTGAATAACGGCAGAAACGAACCGTGCACGCACGCAGTCACCGCTGAAATGCGTTTGACCAGCTCAAGTGCAGCAAAGCCTCTTTTCTGTGGAGCTAGCCGTTTTCTCTGTCACCCCCTCCCCACCCACCACCCGTCTCCTTTCTCTGCATGCACATGCAGCCGCAAACGGGACTAATTGGCTTTTATTCCAGCGGATGTTAATTAAAGGATCCGCTCTCCGTTCGCCGCACGATAAAAGCTCCGGTGCTGCGGGTTTAACCGAGACTTTCAGACCGAGGTGCGGGCAGAGCAGGCTGAATGCGGGGCATAGAGATGCGTTTAGGTGAAGGGGAATTGGGCTACTCACTGTGCGGATCCAGGGAGACCTCCGGGAGGAGACGACAGAAAAAAGACCGCAGCCAGCAGCGGGGAGACAGAGGAGAGGTGTCCGCTGGGAGAGGCCGTGGCCCGCGCTGTGACGGACGAGGCTTCGTCGGGATTTCAGCCGGTTTAGTCCCGGTTTACACCAACTGACTCCCCTTTTCCCAGATATCCCAGATTTCCCCCTGCTGCCACACTGAATCCAGCACCGCTAACACTGGCTCAAGTTAGAGGCAGACAGAGTAGAAGACTTCCGGCCGCAGCTTTCACAATAAAAGCTGCTGACAGCTGCATGAAAACAGTTCAGCTGTAAAACAATTCACTGTAATGATTGACTGCATATCCAAAATAAATCATATAAACTCAAATAAAAGCAATTTATCTTCCACATTTTAGAGGTCATGAATCAATAGAATCAATCAATAAATAAATGGGGACACTTAAAGAAAAACAAGACAAAGATAAATAGGCAGATAAGGTGCAGGTGGCAAGATGATGGTAATAATACTGATGATATGATATGTATATAATAATAACACAGTATATAATAACAATAATAATATATCTACCTCACCTTGTCTACTGTATGCATTTGAACATGAGCTCATATTGCTGGGTTGATATCCCCTCCCTCGCTTGTGTTAAAAAAAAAAGAATAAAACTCAATCATTTGTTTTAAAAATCATTTTTTTCTTGACTGAAAAACGAATATTTAGAAAATTGTCTGTTGGTTTATTGTGAAGCTGAAATCGCCTCATTTCCGGTGTGTTCGAGTCTGACTTGACGTATCTTTTAGCTCGACACCGGATCCCAAAAAACTCGCGCGAGCGCGGATTTATGCCCTGCGCGTTCCCGGTGCCTAGTTTCCTGTCCTGCCCAACCCAGAAATCAGCCTGAACCAATACGATCCGTTCAAACCGCCGGTGATGAGGCGAGCTCCCTCTCCCCCCCTCTCAATTCAATTCAATTCAGCTTTATTGGCATGGGATCATATGTTAGCATTGCCAAAGCGTGACATCAAGAAGCACAGATAAACGTCTTAACATAAAATATAGGAATGTGACATAATAATGAAATTGTTCTATATGTACAAAGTAAATGATGTCCATCAGGAGGGGATGCTTTATGTCTGTCCTTCCTGTCCGCTGGACCTCCTTCTGTGGTCGCAGCAGTCCACGAATCTTGCAGCAGCTAATTTCTCTCTCTCTCTCTCTCTCTCTCTCTCTCTCTCTGGTTCATGGTTTCAGCTTTTTATGCCAAAGTCTGACCTCTAGTGGTCTGAGGCTGCAGTGAAGTAAACAGACAGTCTGACATATCCAGAATGAAGATGCAAATATTAAATAAGTTTAGCAGATGTACTTAAACGTCTCCTGAAAGGGTGTGCAACCTGAAAACTTCAAATTTCTGCATCACAAAAAAGTGATCACCAGGCCACCATACTTCTGAACTCTGAATCTAACCCAGTAGTGTCCAAACTTCTTTTGAAGAGGGCCAGATATGACAATGTGAAGATGCCTGGGGACCGATGCTAACATTAAAAAAATGAAAAACAAAAAATTCACGTACAAATGTATGAAGTTTGAAGTTTAATATGTATCAGTCTTGCTCTTGTCTTTGACAAGATCACTCAGAAAGTAATATTTATTTATTTATTATGTGACACAAAAAAGCCAAACCATCCAGCCATACAGTGTCTGACAATGCTGGCAGGCCATAAATGATATATTATAAAAATGAAGCTTCAAGCTACATGAAATCTGACCTCGGGCCATGATTGGCCCCCGGGCCGGACGTTGGACATGCCTGATCTACGAGGACCAACCACTGCTGCTGCTCCTGTACCTGTACCAGGACAGATTGTCTATGTAGTACATTCCTTTATTCATTTATTTTAATATGATACCTATACAATAGACTGCATACTTTATTTAAATGACTTTTTTGAATTTGATGCATTCTGATCTTTGCATGTTACCAGAGATGCTTCAGAACACAGACGTCTCACTGGAGACTCATTTCTTGTCTCTGTGTTACGTGGGTTTAGTCTCTGCCGCCCTCCTTTAGGAAACCAGCAGCTCCTGAGTCTGTTGACTCCAGTGACTGACTTGAATGGGAACATTCTTCACAGGCCACATATCTTCTGGACACTGACACTAAAATGCATTTTTCAGACAAATCATTGGTGGAGATTGCAATGTGTCATCTTTTCTATAGAAAATCTAGAACTCCATGCAACGCTGTGGTTCAGTGATGATCTATATGGAAACAAATGAGCTCTGTTAACCTGACATAAGAAGATTTTATTATGAGTAAACAAAAGGTCATATCATCTTTTAGTTTTAATGTTTAGAAGTAATGCTAGGAAGTCTCATATCAGCATGGTAACTGACTAAAGCAAGTGATTGAAATTGAAAATGTCAAGATCAAGACATTCTTTTCTAGTTCCCAAAGCTACAGTACACCGTGACATCAACCTCGCAGCTGATTCCTTATCTCTCACCCCTACCGGGGTAGAGAGAAATTTGGGAGTCATGACTGATGGCGTTACTTAACTCAAAATGCTACTCAAATCCTGATACAGACTGTAGTCATCTCATGACTTGATCATTGTAATGCCCACCTGCCTTCCGTTTCTGTTCCTTTTTTTGTTTTTTAATCTATGTGAAAATAACCAATTCTGAAGGAACGATGAAAAACATCTTTATAAAAGGTGATGTATATGACCATGACATAAATCTTATGCATCTAAGTGTGTTGAGGGTGTTCTACAATAGAACAACTAAGCAAGAGAGGAAGGAAGAGGAGGTGATGCAAGCTGCAGCTGAAAACCACAGAGTTAACACCCCACTTCTGCATGTGCATTATTGAACTAGGTGTAGGTGGGGGCATTCATTGTTGCCAAAATCTCATGGGTTTTTCACTGTAAATATATATCAAAATAATTCAAAACCCTAAACCACCTTGAGGTTTCAGTACAAAGCCTAAGCCTGTCAAACAAAAACGTCATTTTCCATCATTCCAAAACACTGACAGAGTGTGAGGAGCCGCAGATTATACATACAGAGATGAAGCAGACAGTCACACACAGGAGGCAGGCACACACAAATCTAGAGGTGCTGTCAGATGAAGCGGGACGTCCCCTGAAGAGAGTTGACGGAAAAAGGAATTCAAATGTTCCATTCAGTTCTCTGTTGAACGTTTAAATAATAATTATATATTTTTTACTCTTACTCTTACTCTTTAACTCTGCATGACATATATCAGTGCCATGACAGCCCAACAGCTCAGATTGCTCTCAGCTCACCAGAACGCTCATCCGAACACTCATTTGTTTGTGCAAAGCAGTTTGACAGGTGATTTTTGTCGTTTGACCAGAGAGAACGTGTGAGCTCAGCTTGTGCAAGTTTTCACCAGCAGGAAAATAATTTACCACTTTTTATTGTCCAAATTCAAAACATGCATCAAATCAGCTGGTATAAGATGAATCAAACCATATCAAAGAGTGATTTAACACAAAATCTGGTGAGAAAAGCACTGCTGCGAGGAGATGTGGTTTAAGTCTGTTGAGAACAAATTCTCACAGTCTGGTCCAGTCTGGTCTGACCCACAACCAATCTGGATGTGGTGTCGAGCAAGCTATTTCACAGCTGTGATGAGCTGCAGAACGTGTGAACATTGCATACAACACAACCATTATCACACTCATGTGCACCTGCACATGTTGTCAGTGCGAAGGTGAGTGCTGTCAATGCTTATGTTGTGTAGCGACTTTCAAAAGAACAACTTCCCTGCTGCTATTTTTTATGTAGGTGGCTGTAATCGGATCAGAGGCGAAATGCTCATGAAACTTCCAACCAGAAGAGGTCAGTGAAGTTCTGATTGTAGTTACTATAGTTTCTATTTTACAGCCCCATGGTCAGATGCCTTAATTAGTCCTCTGCCACAGAGCTCCATTCCAGTACAACAAACACTCTTATATGTTTTCAGCATCTGTTCGCTGGTTGACAATGTATGTCAAGAAATTAGTCAAGATCAAAACAAAGAACATGTCAGTTAACTAAGATGCCAATTTAAACAAATGTTTTTCCTTTCATGCTAAATAAGTGGAACTGAAACATCTAGAGTTGAGACAAGCCTGACGTGTTTTCCTGTTGGTTGAGTGTAAACCAAGAGGGTGACACGATTTTGCATCAGATATGAATCCAGTTATTTAGTAAGTAACTATTTTTACTTTGTTTTAATTAACAGGTTGTAAGTGTATCAGCAGACCGCAAGAAATTGAGTAAAATTGCATCTGTCTCTATAATTTAACAGTTCTAAAGTTGATAGAATGGAAGGTTAGCTAACAAGAGTTTGTGTAGCGTAAGCTGTAACCCTGCAAAGGTCAGAGGATTATGACTCTCTGAGTTAACCCTTTCCATATGACAGTGAAGAACTGACTATACGAATTGTTCATGGCTGACTTTTACAATGATCTGAGACAAACTGGGATGTGTATTATTTAGCCTGAAATGAACTGTATCAGAAATAAATGATCAAACAGATGAAGTCTCCCCACACCTGTTTCCTGCTTCACAATCTGTGCAGCTTTTATATTACAATACATTCATGTTCTAGAGATGCTCATGCTGTTCTAGACTTAACAAATGTGTTTGGACAGAATCAGATGATAGGGAATGAGTCATTTCACCCTCTTTCATAAATCATACTCCTACTTTTAATCCTGTCACATCATTTAATTTGAATTTCTCTGAGCAAATAAAAAAAAGTGGGTGAGTGCTGTGACATGATTGTCTTTCACCTAAATGATTGTGGCTGTGGTCTGGCATTCTTGTAACCCCCCCTCACCCACACTGTGTGTGTGACTGTGTGTTGAAGGTGAGACTGTTTTTGTGTTTTGCAAAATATTTCTCATTTTCCTTTCCTGCTACTACATTTGACGTGATAATCATTCATATACAGTTGTCACTTAATTCCAGATTCTGGTGGTGGGGCAGCCTGATTGTTCTGGAGTGTTCTGGCCGACTTTAACAACTTGCTTTAGAGGCCAAATCTGGTCTTTGCATCAGACTGTAAAAAATGTTTATTTCTGCTGTGCTGGCGTTTTAGCATGCAACCTCTGGAAATGAACTCACTTCTGGTACCAGATCATGGAGGTATAAAATGAACTGGATACAGTGTTGGAGGCTGGGCTCTGTTTATACTTATAGAAACTGCTCAGTGGCACACAGAGCCATAAAGGTTTGGTAATAAAACAAGCCAAATGACTTTCAAAATGTTATTCAACCAAATTAAATCCTGGTAGTGAAAGGAGTCATTTCACAAATATTTCTTTTTTTCAAATAACGTGACATATGCCACTGCTGTCATTATGCAGTTTGGATACTATGTCAAAGTGGCTTCCGTGGCTGTGAAGTGAAGCCAATGCAGAAGTTCCAAAAACTGCAGTTCCACAAATGTCCACCTGAAACTGGCCGCAGACTTGAGTCAGTCTCCATAAGTCCCCATGTTCAAACGTCCAACGTTCACAGCAGAAATAAATATATTTACAGCCTGGTACAAAACAGTTTTGGTCTCTGTAGCTAATTTCCCCGTTCATGACAACTGTACTGAGGGTGAATTTATATACAACTCACCTGTTCACATTATATTAAGGCTTAAAGTTACGCAGGGTTAACAGTGCTCTGTCAATTGACAGGTGGATGTTGTTACAGATGGCTTGTTAGAGCACCCAGCCCGCTTTAGGCCCACTGATGATCCACGTCTCTGTCAATTTTGAGATTAGCCGGGAGGCGGGAGAGGCAGGACTAACCAACATGGTGGTATCCAAGGTTACATATTTTGAGCTTCAAACAGCCCTTCAGGAACCTGTGCGTGATGTCACAGATAGGTTGTCATGGTTAAATACATGTTAATAGTAGTGACTTGTTGCAAAATTGCACATGAAAGTTGTCAGTCAACAGAAAGAAGCATATAACGTCTAAACTGGTTCACTGAACATGAAGAAACCAATTTATATAGAAAGACATACATGCACACACACACACACACACACACACACACACACACACCATTTTGCTACATCCCCTTTCGAAACCTTCCATATTTATACTTTTTAGTGTGTTGCATCATTTGACCTAAATTTCTCTGAGTAAATAAAAAAGACCACACCCATTCTAGAAAAAAGTGAGAGGTGTGATATTGTTGATTTTTTTCAACGAAATGCTGTTGACTGTGGTCTGTAATCCACCTCACCCACACTGTGTGTGTGTGTGTAGGTGTGATTGTGTTTAAGGTGAGACTGTATGTTTTGCTTGCACATCTACTGTATAAGCATGTTGGCATGCAGACATGCATGTTTGTATGGATATATAAGTGCCTATATTTGTATGCATGCGTATGCAGGCTTATCTGTAAACCTGTGTTTGTTTGTCTGTGTGTGTGTATGCACATGTGGGTGCACAGTTTCTGGTATGGTTTCACACAGGAAGTGTTCCTCAGAAATCACATGTTTGTCTTAACACCCGTCTTTGTAATATTGAACAGAGATGGCAGCTGTGTGTCCACTTGCCTTTTTACAGACTGACAGTCCCTTCGCACCTTGAAGGAGAAGAAGACTTGTCTGGCTGTAAACTCAAACACGGATAATCAATAAGAACTGATCAGGAGGACGAGATGAGAGCCGGTGTCCTGGTGATGGTGATGGTGTGTTTGAGTGATGGAGAGCTCACCAAATGTTCAGGTAAGAAGATGTTGGAATTGCTTTAGACTTAAAAATGGTTTCAACTGAAAGTGCTGAGACTGAACATTTTGAAGCAACATCGCAACTTTCAGAATGACTGCGAGCGCTTTCATGTGCTCTGTCAGCGATGTGGAATCAAGAAAAGAGTTTGATCAAATACATGCTGGATCTGTTCTCTTTTCACTGCAGTAACACTGGGAGAGGACTGTTCTTCAGCACTCTGAGATCTGCAGAAAATATTAAAATAATTCAGAAGCAAAGCAAAATGACAATGCTGATCTTATACAGCTCTGGAAGAATTAAGAGACTGCTGCAAAATGATCTGTTTCTCTGCTTTTACTATTTATAGGTATATGTTTGAGTAAAATGAACATTTTTCTTTTATCCTATAAACTACTGACAACATTTCTCCAAAATTCCAAATAAATATATATTTTCATTTACAGCATTTATTTGCAGAAAATGACATCAAAAAGATGTAGCAGTGTTTTCAGACCTCGAATAATACAAAGAAAACAAGTTCATAATCATTTTTAAACAAATCAGTTCTAATGTTTTGATTTACAATATTTGGTATGAACAACCCTGATTTTTAATCACAGCTTTCATATGTCTTGGCATGCTCAGTCTTTCATATTGCTGTTGGGTTAATTTTTTTCACTCCTGGCACAAAAACAAAAACAAAAAAAAAACAAAACAAAAA
This sequence comes from Nibea coibor, assembly GCA_023373845.1. NCBI lineage: Eukaryota > Metazoa > Chordata > Actinopteri > Sciaenidae > Nibea > Nibea coibor. The sequence goes on from CM041724.1 coordinate 2,382,915, forward strand.
AAAAATCAAGCAGCTCAGCTTTGTTTGAGGGCTTATGATCATCCCTCTTCTTCCTGATCACATTTCAGAGGTTTTCAATGGGGTTCAGTTCTGGAGATGACCTTGACAGGGTCTAGATCTAGTGCTCCTTTATCCGCACCTTTGTCTGGCTGTGTGGCATGGAGCACTGACCTGCTGGAAAAAACAATCCTCTGAGTTAGGAAACATTGTCAGAGCAGAATGAAGCAAGCTGTCATCCAGGATAACCTAGTACGTGGCTTGATTCATGCGTCCTTCACAAAGACAAATCTGCCCGATTCCAGCCTTGCTGAAGTACCCCCAGATCATCATCGATCCTCCACCAAATTTCGCAGTACGTGCAACATACTGGCTTGTAGTCCTCTCCAGGTCTACGTGTAACCATTAGATGCCCAGGTGTTGGGCAAAGCTGAAAATTTGACTCATCAGAGAAGATGACCTTACTGCAGTCCTCTACGGTCCAGTCCTTTTGCAAACCTCAGTCTGGCTCTTGTTTGTTTCTCATTGATGAAGGGCTTTTTTCTAGCTTCACGTGACTTCAGCCCTGCGCTTAAGAGCTTATTTACAACTGTTTTGCTGTCTATGCCATTTGCCATTCTTTTGGTAGGTAACAAGTTGGAGCGTTGGAATGAGTTGGCGGTCATCCCAGTAAGTGGAGAGTCATTTTTGCTCTCTGTCGGCGTGTAGTTGTGTCTGCTGCTTGACCTTGTTTTTACCACTGTCTTTGAAATTTTGGATGGAAGCAACCTGACACTCACCGTGTCCCTCTGCCAGGAAAGCCAGTCATTCTAAACTTTTCTTTTCATCTTTGTAGTACTTTTGAGGTACTACTAGCACTGTTTTCTGCCATCCAGCTGGTCCTATTGCAGAAGGGTAGTGAAGACCACAGTTGGTTTTTATACCTTGTTAAATAAGATTTGGTTTAGGTCATCGCTTAATCGGTACTTGTCTACTTAATCATTATTAAGTAGAGTGAGGTGTGTTTGTGTCTTTGGAGTGATATTTATTCATATTTATATCTGCACTATATTCATATATCCTTTTCATATGTACATACTCTCCACTTTACTACTTCTGCACATCTGGTTCGATACTAAACAACATTTTGTTGTTTAAGTACCTGTACTTTGTGCTATGACAATAAAGCTTAATCTAATCTAATCTAATCTAATCTAATCTAATCTAATCTAATCTAATCTAATCTAATCTCATCTAATCTAATCTAATCTCATCTCATCTCATCTACTAACACATCCGTGACTGTTCCAACCTGCCCACCTTCAAATCTCTGACAAAACACACCTTTTTAAAGTAGGTGTTAATGTTTAGCTCAGTCTATTGTGTTCTTATTGTTTTCCCGATTTGATGTTCTTTTTTGTAAAGTGTCTTTGAGTATCTAGAAAAGTGCTTTTAAATAAAGTGTATTATTATAATAATATAATATAATATAATATAATATAATATAATATAATATAATATAATATAATATAATATAATATAATATAATATAATGTAATATAATATAATCGTGTGCATTGTATCTTTGGAACAACAACAAAAAAATACTCATGAAGTGCAGCAAGTGAAGCAAATGTTTCACACGTCATATTGACATATACTGTTCATTCTGTTTATACTTCTATATTTGCCGTATTTTTCTTAGATATCTTTTAACTATTATATGTTTCATATATATATATATGAATAACAGATTTTGATATCTCCATGCTTCTTGTCTGTCTGTCTGTCAGTCAGCTCAGTCGTCACAGTGTCAAAGGACAGTAGCACATTCATCACGTGTCCATCTATTATGACCACCACCAGCTCAGAGATGAAGTACCTGCTCCTCTTCAATGAAAGCTACATCAACCATATACATATGAGTAAGGTCAGTCATTGTGTGTGTGTGTGTGTGTGTGTGTGTGTGTGTGTGTGTGTGTGTGTGTGTGTGTGTACTCATATGCCTCTGTATTTAGAATATATTGCAAACAAGACATGAGCTCGACACATTCTTCTGGCTCTCAGACATTTGGAGTGGACTTTGCTGAACTTGACGTGGTATTACAAGACGTGCATTAGGAAGCCACAATATCTCACCTCTGCTCCACAGTTGCACTGCACTGAGATCTCCTGCAAGTGTGGCTTTCTTTATAGAACAGTTTCACACCCTCTTATGGCACAGATCTTGAAACTCTTTGTGCTATTGACCTAAATAAATAAAATCTGACTTGAATTGAAAAATAAAACTTGCATGCAAGGCTGCAGTACACCGTCCTATTGAACTTGGACAATGCATACAGTGATCCAACAATAGCTGGCGTATAGTTACTCTTCAGCAGTGATGGAATCAGGCTGCTTGACGTGCACTCAGAATGTGAGCAAAGCACCCCTGACGTCAGTCTGTTGGATGTACTTATAGGATAACGGTGTAGCAGGGCACGTGTAATTTTATCATCACCCCCAGTACATTACGCTACACTGACCACCACTGCACCACAAGGTGGTGTGAAGTATAGTGTGCTGGTGTTGATGCTTGTGAAACTGTGGGCGTACCACGGCACAAACTGTGCACAGCGAGTCTGCAATTAATCTCTCTCTCTCTATCTCTCCCACACACGCACACACACACACACACACAGCAGTTAGATTCTGGAATCAGTGTGTTCTCAGGTCAGTTTGAAGTCATAGCCAACCAAAGCGGAGTGTATACCTGCAAGAGGGAGTTGATTTACCCTCCACCGCAGAGAGAGGACTGTCACGTCACTGAGGTCATAGTGGCGGGTAAAATGCTTTATATAACGTGATCATATATTCATATTCACAGTGTGTGATATTTTAATAATGACGTATAAATTCTGTTCTATTAATTTATAGAAAAGCAGTCCTCTCTGACAGTCAATGACACCTCCCTCCCGGGAACCAATCTGAGCTGTGCAGTCAGGCCTCCACTCATCCCAGACGTGGCGATGTGGGTGGGATGTGGTCTTTTATTGGTCTACAGCTTGACAGTCACCTGTGTTGCCATGGTTTTATGGGTAAGAATGAAAGCATGGAGTCACCTGTGCACATTCTGAAAAGTATTTGCTACTGTAAGTAAACTTCTCTCTCTCTTTCTGTGCTGTGTTCCTTAGAATTGTAAGATGAGGAGAGAAGAGGATGATACAAATATATACATCAACACCAGACCTGGAGAGCCCAGGAATCCCTGCAAAGTTTAACTACAGCTTTTGGCAACTATAAAAAAAATACAGTTAACAAAGCAGCTTTATGTGATAAGCCATTTTTTGTGTGTAATCCTGCTGTGGAAAATATGGACATCAACAATGTCAGCTATATTTATTCAATTCAATTCAATTTTATTTATATATCACCATATCATATCAAAATTATCTCATGACACTTTTCATGCAGAGCAGGTCTAGACCTGATCTTTATAATATTAGATGTGTCAGATAAATAGAGAGAGATAGAGAGACACAGATGCACAGTAGCAGTAAATCATTAACTAACTATAAACTGTAATGGAGATATGGTAACAATAATGACAGTAATAATTTATGTAATATTTGGAAACTATAGGAACCACAAGGAACCCAGCATTCTGAGAGCGCAGTGTTCTAGAGGGGTAGTAAGGTACTATGAGTTCTTTTAGATATGATGGTGCCTGGCCATGAAGAGCTTTGTATGTGTTTTTGCTTTCAAGCAAAGACTAAATTAAGTGGAGATTAATTTGAACGTTGCACATAAAATAGTTGTAAATTTGGGTATGATGAGCGACAACAGACATTAACATAATTGCAAAACGTTCCTAACCCGACATTGGGGGAACACATACACGTTTTCAACTGCATCTTGAAATCGTGACATTAGGCATTAAAGGGTTAACAGGTAGCCAGTGCAAGGAAGCCAAAATGGGAGAGATGTGATCTCTGATCTTGGTTCCTGTCAGAACACGTGCAGCAGCATTCTGAATTAGCTGCAAAGTCCTAAGAGACTTATTGGGGCAGCCTGATAACAAAGAGTTACAGCAGTCCAGCCTAGAAGTAACAAATGCATGGACTAGTTTTTCTGCATCCACTTGGGACATGATGCGTTTTTTTTGGAGGACAAGGGAGGATTTTAAACGACAAATCCTGATCAAAAACAACTCCAAGATTCTTAATATTCATAGAACATTAATTGTTTTTATCATTAAAGAAGCTCATGAAGTCAAGAAGCCTTCCTGTAATTTTTAAGACTAAGCGAGATTCTTCTAGTTTAGTGGCACGCCATTTGCATTCAGAATTACGTGGCACTTGCTTTAATTTGCGAGTCTGCTGGCTATACCATGGTGCTAACCTCCTCTGTTTAATTATCTTCTTTTTCAGAGGTGCAATAGAGTCAAGTGCTGTCTGTAATGAGCCTGTAGTACTATCAACAAGATGATCTATTTGTGAGGGGCTAAAGGAAGCAGACAAGTCCTCTGCTACATTGAGACATGGCATTGAATTCAATACTGAAGGAATCACTTCCTTGAATTTGGCTACAGCACTGTCAGATAAACATCTGCACAGTACTAAGACTATCATTGTGGCTGTCCACATGAATATTAAACTCACCTACAATAATTACTTTATCTGTTTTAAGGATCAGGCCTGATGCAAATTCTGCAAATTCAGATAAAAATTCAGAGTAAGGGCCAGGAGCACGATATACTATAAGAAATAGGATTGGCTGTAATGATTTCCAGGTTGGGTGAGTGAGGCTGAGAACAAGACTTTCAAATTAATTATAATTTAGTTTAGATGGATTCATTTAAGCTAACATATTCATCCTCCTGCAGCCATGTTTCAGTGAGGCAAAATAAATCAATATCATAATCAGATATTAATTCATTGACTAAAAGAGCTTTAGAGGACAAGGACCTGATATTCAAGAGTCCACATTTAATTTTCTTATTTTGGACTGGTGGAGATGTTGATTTAATTTTTATTAAGTTTTTATGATGAACTCCTCTTCTGTTTGTTTTATCTTTAAACAATGTAGGTGGACAGGGGACATACAGTCTCTATACTAAAGGACTGGGTGGGCAGCTGCACTAATGGAGGCGCAGAGAAGCGTGTTAGACTGCAACTCTGCTTCCTGGTCTCAACTCTGGGTTGTCACAGTTTTGGTCGACTAATAAATGTGGCCATATTTCTAGATGTGAGAGCTGCTCCATCCAAAGTGGGATGGATCTCTCCTAATCAGACCAGGTTTTCCCCAGAAAAGAGTCCAATTTTCTATGAAGCTGGACACCACCTCGGTGGTGAAATGATGACATGCGGCTGTACATGTCATCACTGCTCACATTGGGTAGGGGTCCAGAGAAAACTACGGAGCACACACTGACGACACATTAATTTTAGTGACCTCCGATTGGCGTAACTGGGAGTCATTACCACCGACATGAATAACAACCTTATTATATCTACCTTTATCTTTAGCCAGCAGATTTAAATTAGAGTCGATGTCACCTGCTCTGGCCCCTGGGATGCATTTCACTATGGTCCCCAGTGTCGCTAACTTCACGTTTCTCAAAATGGAGGCACCAATGACCAGAGCTGGCCTCTCACCAGGTGTGTCGCTGAGTGGGGAATGTCTGTTAGAAACGTGGCGTGGTTGGTGGTGTACCGTGGGCTTCAGAGCATGCGCAAAGTCCGCTCACAAAACTTTCCTCCACATGCTAGTACACTGTTTTTGTCAGTAAGGGGGAGGGCCTGGGGGCATGCCGGTCACCATTGTATCCTCGAATATAATTGGTTGAGCGTCTTTGCCAATTGGACAGCAAGGTACAGTAACACCACTAGGACAAACGGGACGAACCACACAGCCCTGAATGCCTGAATAACATGTATTTGATTTGGTGCTATATGAATTACATTGTCTTGACTTGAATGTTTGCAAAATGTCACACAGAGCGATGTACTTCAATATGCTTGACTGAGCACTGTCTTTTGTTTCCTCCATTGTTGTCATTAATCTGATAAAACGCTGATCATTTTTTGTAACTTGGATCCTGTAGTCAGTAATCCTGTACATAGACTGTAATTTTTTTTAAAAATTAAAACTGTTTTGTTCATATTCTAGTGTAATTCTTTGTCCCTGAATTATAAACATAACATTAATATATATATATATATATATATATATATATATATATATATATATAAAAATACATGCAGGAAAAATATAAGCTATCTACGACGCAGTATTAAGGGCCACATTTAAAAAAAAATGGAATTAATTACGAGATTAAAGTCCTAATTAAATATTTAATATTTATTTACTTTATTCTCATAATTAATTCCAAATTTGTTTTTTAATTTAAATGCCCTAATACTCTGTCGCAGCTATCGACTACATTAACACAATATGAATAATAGAAAATCCAATAAACACATTTTTTAGCTATTAGTAGTTTTGTCATTTTGCAGCATTTTGACAATATAAGCACATAGGTTACCTGTAACTTCAGATTAAGATAACGTGAAATAGTCGTTGTGATACGTACCTAGGGTAGAGTAAGTTAATTTTGTTTTTTTGTTTTTCTAATTTTTATTGTGGCACTTATGCAATAATGTGAAGGTTGGTGGTTCGATAAATGTCAAATGTCAAATAAATGTTAGACATACAACAGAAACACAAACAGAAGGCCTTATACATAAAGTGTCCTTAAACTAAATCTATTATTGTAATAAGATTATTTTTATTCATAAGCATGGTGTGTCATGCATTTGTGGGATGAGCAGCAGAACTGGTCATTATGTAAAGTAAAATCAATAGTACATTTACTATTTACAACTCTGCCAAACCTCAAAAAGATAAAAAAAAAGAAGCAAGCTCTAGTTGTTCCCAGATTTAATCACACATTCTGTTGTACTAATGACCTACATATGTCACTGTGTGTCCTGATGTTAGTTACTTCACACTTGACTCATCTCATTGTGCTCTTGTGTGATAGATATAGGTCCATCCAGTGCTGAGACAGCTGCAGCATTCAGGCATCATAAAGCCCATCAGTTAAACTTAAGATGAGGTTCTCCTTTTTCTGTACATGCACTATCAAGTCTGTCTGGTCTATCATCAGTGGTAAATAGACTGTACTTATATAGTGCCTTTCTAGTCTTCAACCACTCAAAGTGCTTTTATAGTACGTATGTCATTCATACACATTCATACACTGATGGCACACTTTGGTCCCAAGGACACTTCAGCATGCAGACTGGAGGAGCCGGGGATCATTGGTGGATGACTCTACCTCCTGAGCCACAGCCACCCTATGTGAGCACATTAAATTCTGGGACGTTCAGAGTGTCACACTGACAAAGTGAACAAAGACATCAGGGCATATGGTCAGACAGAGTGGGAGTTCAACTAAGCTAGCTACAGCTAGAGTACATAAGGCAGTTCTTGCCTGTGTTGTACTTCCCTGAATATATCTGACCTGCTTTGCCTTCATTGAAATTGTTTCTGTGTTATACATGTATCATAGATTAATGATGAACAGTGGTTCAAAATAGAGTCAAACCTCGTCAAACCTGGTACGTAGCAGGTGGGGGAGCACTGACTTTCTGTGTAACTGAACTTGATACTTTCATCTTACGTGATCATGATGGAGACATTTCCACCTCCTTTCCTACTGTCTCCGTCTGGGTATGGTTCAATAGTAAGTCCATACTAAGCCCTTTCCTAACCACTTTTCCTTGACCTCAATGGAAAATGTCACAAGGTGAAGGAAAGATGTGAAGGAGAATTCATGAGGAGTTAGAGGAAGACAACGCTGGTGTTCAGAGAATCTGACTGCACTTAGATTAAACTATGTCATTATGTGGTGGCGAATGTTATTGACGAGATCTGTGGTAAAACTACAAAGTTCAGAAGTTGGACTACAAAACGTTCATCTGAGATACTTGCTAGATACTCCCCATGCGCTCTGACCGTGTTGTTTCATGCAGCATATATAAACGTGGACAACCCAGTGAAAATGTGACTTCATTATCAATGTCAGAATTCAGATAATAAATGAATATTGTCCACCTGTCACAGAAGTCAAATGAAGTGTTTGTTGGATCTGACAGGGACCAGGACACAGAGATCGGACTCGGATGCAGAGCTGACGATTATTTATTTGGATTTAACGAATCCAAAGACGTTAACAGAAAACGCCTCGCACAGGAGGGATGGCTAGGAAAATTACGAACAAAAACCCTATCTTCTAGCATAAAATGAACAACAAAACAAGGAGAACAAAAAACACCTCCGAGGAGGGAAAAACCACAAAAGGGGAAGAAGTCTAAACTAATCTCAGGCTATGAAAAATTAAATGACAAAAGGTCAACAAAAAACTCTCTAAGCGAGGCGAAAACTGAAACGACGACTGAGGCTTGGCAATACTTGACGGAAGAAAGACCACACATGACATGACATGACACACTGGAACAGGACAAAGGGAAACGCAGACTATATGAGCACATGGAGGTAATGGGGAACAGGTGGACACAATCAGGAATCAGGGCAGACAATCAGACTGGTGACACATGAGGAAGGGCAAGTGACCTGAAACGAGAGGAGAGTTAATTCCCAAAATAAAACAGGAAGTCACAATACAAACATGGAGACAGGACAAAAACTCAAACTTGACGCACCGGTGTGACATTACCCCCTCCCTAAGGCCGAATACCAGACGGCCCTGAAATATTTGGGTGTTCTTTATAAAAGTCCTCAATGAGTCCAGGATCCATGATGTGACGGGCCGGGACCCATTGACGCTCTTCAGGTCCGTACCCCTCCCAGTCGACGAGGAACTGCCTGCCCCGGCCCCGATTGCGCACTGCTAACAATTTCTTTACTGTATAGACTGGCCCCCCTTCGACCATTTGGGGTGGCGGTGGTGGCTTGGTTGCTGGTATCATGGCGCTGTCCTTGGCTGGCTTGATCTTACTGACATGAAAGGTGGGGTGTACTCTGAGGGACCGGGGCAGACGGAGACGCACAGCTGCAGGGTTGATGATTCTGGTGATGGGGAACGGACCAACGAAGCGCGGAGCCAACTTCCGCGATTCTACCTGAAGAGGCAGTTCTTTGGCTGCGAGCCACACTCGCTGGCCGGGCTGGTAGACAGGAGCCGGTCTCCTCCTTCGGTCAGCTGCTCTTTTAACTCGGTCCCCTTGACGTATCAACATCTGGCGTGCAGCGGCCCAGATGCGGCGGCAGCGACGGACTAGGGCATGGGCGGAGGGGACGGACACCTCGGGTTCGGACTCGGAAAAGACTGGGGGTTGGTAACCAAAAACACAATTAAAAGGGGACATACCAGTGGCAGAGGTGGGGAGAGAGTTATGGGCGTACTCGACCCAAGTTAAATGGCTGCTCCATGACGCAGGGTTCTGTGCCACCAGGCACCGGAGGCAGGTCTCCAGCTGCTGATTGAGGCGCTCAGTCTGGCCGTTAGCCTCGGGGTGGTAACCCGACGTGAGGCTTGCAGTGGCTCCGATTAACTTGCAAAACTCCCTCCAGAACCGCGAGATAAATTGGGGCCCCCGATCCGACACGATGTCCCGTGGGAATCCGTGAATCCTGAATACATTGTTCATCATTATTTCAGCAGTTTCTTTTGCTGACGGCAATTTGGGTAAGGCTATAAAATGTGTCATCTTAGAGAACCTATCCACCACGGTAAGAACCGTCGTGTTACCTCTGGAAACCGGGAGGCCCGTGACAAAGTCCACAGAGATCTCCGCCCACGGCCGGGAAGGAATGGGGAGAGGCTGCAGCAAGCCTGCGCGGGCTCTGGAGGAGTTCTTATTTCGGGCACAGACTGGGCACGCCTCGACATACTCACGGACCTCCGGCTCCATGGATGGCCACCAGAACCGCTGCGAGATGGCGAACATGGTCCGACGTACACCCGGATGACAGGTGAGCAGGGACGTGTGAGCCCAGTGTATCACCTGTGGGCGCAGACCAACCGGGACAAACAGACGATTATCGGGGCACCCACTAGGTGGCGGGGTCTCACCATTCGCCTGCTTCACCTCGGCTTCTATGGGCCAGGTGACCGCTCCAACCACACGGCTAAGTGGAAGGATGGGCTCTGGTTCCGTGGCCACGGGCTCGGGGCTGAAGAGGCGGGACAAGGCATCGGGCTTAGTGTTCTTAGACCCTGGTCTGTAGGACAAAGAAAAGTGAAAACGGTTAAAAAACAATGACCAGCGGGCTTGGCGAGAATTTAACCGTTTAGCCTTTTTTATGTATTGTAAATTCTTGTGGTCGGTCCAAACTAAGAACGGTTGTTGTGCCCCCTCGAGCCAGTGCCGCCACTCCTCAAGAGCGACCTTCACAGCCAGCAGCTCACGATTTCCCACATCGTAATTGCGCTCTGCTACTGTCAGACGTCGAGACAGGAAGGCACAGGGGTGAAGCTTGTTATCTGCCTCTGCTCGCTGCGACAGAACGGCCCCGATCCCCTCACCGGACGCATCGACCTCCACCACGAATTGGCGAGAGGGATTGGGAAGCGTGAGGATGGGCGCTGTGGTGAAGCGCTGCTTGAGTTCTTTGAAGGCTGCAGCGGCAGCAGTGGACCAGTGGAACGGCACCTGTGGAGAGGTGAGAGCGTGGAGCGGAGCTGCTATTGCACTGAAGCCTCTGATAAACCGCCTGTAGAAGTTGGCAAATCCTAGGAATTGCTGTACCTTCCTGCGGCTATCTGGAGTTGGCCACTCAGCTACAGCGCTAACTTTAGCCGGGTCCATCTGAACCCTTCCAGGGGCTACAATAAAGCCTAGGAAGGAGATGGTTTCGGCATGAAACTCACTCTTTTCTGCTTTAACAAACAGTTTATTTTCTAGGAGGCGTTGTAACACGAGCTTGACATGTTTCTGGTGGGTCTCAAGGTCAGGAGAGTAAATAAGAATGTCATCTAGATAGACATAGACAAAGTGATCCAAGAAGTCTCTTAACACATCGTTTATCATACCCTGGAACACAGCGGGGGCGTTCGTGAGGCCAAAAGGCATGACCAGATACTCGTAATGGCCGCTTGGGGTGTTGAATCCCGTTTTCCACTCATCCCCTTCCCGGATGCGGATGAGGTGGTAGGCATTTCGCAGGTCGAGTTTGGTGAAAATCTGCGCTTGTTGGAGTTGGTCAAACACTGAATTCATGAGGGGAAGGGGATATCTATTTTTAACAGTAATCTCGTTGAGAGGGCTATAGTCTATGCAGGGTCGAAGGGTGCCATCCTTTTTCCCCACAAAAAAGAACCCCGCCCCAGCTGGGGACGAGGAAGGCCGAATTAATCCAGCCTTCAGGGAGGCTTCTAAATAATCTTTCATGGCCTGTCTTTCAGGACCAGACACCGAGTACAGTCTACCTTTGGGGATGGTGGAGCCTGGCAAGAGCTCAATCGCGCAGTCATAAGGGCGGTGAGGAGGAAGGGCTGTGGCCTTACTCTTGCTGAAAACCTCTGCTAAATGATGATAGCAGCTTGGCACCTTGGTCAGGTCGGAGATCTCAGAGTCTGTGACAGAGTTAGCAGAGACAGTCTTTAAAGCATCTTGGGTTTCTGGTTCTCGACAGCGGTCCTTACAAAGCTCCCCCCACCCCGTAATATACCCGGTGCGCCAATCAATGCTGGGGTTGTGGTACTCTAGCCATGGGTATCCTAGGATGAGGGCGTGCCGAGGTGTCCCTGCCCGCCGCAGTAGAAACACCTCCCTTCCTGGGAGCGCCGTATCCGCTCCTCCCGAGAGAGCCGGGTCCTACCCAGCTGCATGGGTTCCGCCTCCTGCTCGGAAGAGAGCCCGGGACGATCCTCGAGAGGATTTCGGTAAGGAGCTGCGCGTCGGGGAACCGGGGAAGAACCGTGCACGATGGCTGGGGCCGCCCTGGTTCCGCTCCGCTGCCTCCGCTCCTGCAGACGGTTATCTGTGCGAATGGTGAGAGCGATCAAGGAGTCGAGGTCTGGGGGGAGATCCAGTGGCACCAACAGATCCTGAATGGGATCTGCCAGTCCTTTCAGGAAGATGTCAAACAGGGCCGTAGAGTTCCACCCGCTCTCCGTCGCCAGAGTGCGGAAGCGAATGGCGTATTCACAAACAGAGCCTCTGCCCTGCTTCAGTCCGCATAACTCCCGAGCCTTCTCTCGATCGGTCGATACAGGGTCGAAGACTGTCCTGAGAGCCCCGGTGAACTCCTTGACCGAACCACACACTTTTGAGTCCCTGACCCACTCCGCGGTGGCCCACGCCCAGGCTCTCCCCGTGAGATATGACATCATAAAGGCGACCTTGGATCGTTCGGTGGGGAAATCCTGGGGTGAGTGCTCGAAGTGGATCTCACACTCCACGATGAATGACCTGCTCTGCCCAGGATCCCCGGAATACCGCTCTGGGGGAGCCAACCTGGGGCACGCGCCTGCATGTGTGGTTACCGGAGACGTGGGGGGGGGGGTCCGGTAAGGCGGTGGCCTGGTTGGGTCCTGTGGCTGCGCCCTTCGTCAGGAGAGCGCTGAGTTGTTCCATCTGGGCACTGAGGAGACCCACCTGGGCGGTCAGGGAGGCTTTAAACTCTTCCTGACTGTGGGCGAGCCCTCTGAGACTTTGGCCGAGTGCGGCCGCATGCTCCTCTTGCTGCGTGAGACGGCGTGCCTGGGAGCGCAGCGCCGCAGTCAGCTGGTCCTGCTCTGCCGAGTCCATGCTGTCCAGTGTGTACTGACAGGGACCAGGACACAGAGATCGGACTCGGATGCAGAGCTGACGATTATTTATTTGGATTTAACGAATCCAAAGACGTTAACAGAAAACGCCTCGCACAGGAGGGATGGCTAGGAAAATTACGAACAAAAACCCTATCTTCTAGCATAAAATGAACAACAAAACAAGGAGAACAAAAAACACCTCCGAGGAGGGAAAAACCACAAAAGGGGAAGAAGTCTAAACTAATCTCAGGCTATGAAAAATTAAATGACAAAAGGTCAACAAAAAACTCTCTAAGCGAGGCGAAAACTGAAACGACGACTGAGGCTTGGCAATACTTGACGGAAGAAAGACCACACATGACATGACATGACACACTGGAACAGGACAAAGGGAAACGCAGACTATATGAGCACATGGAGGTAATGGGGAACAGGTGGACACAATCAGGAATCAGGGCAGACAATCAGACTGGTGACACATGAGGAAGGGCAAGTGACCTGAAACGAGAGGAGAGTTAATTCCCAAAATAAAACAGGAAGTCACAATACAAACATGGAGACAGGACAAAAACTCAAACTTGACGCACCGGTGTGACAGGATCTGGTATGGTCGCTCACCCTCCTGTCCACTCATATAAAATAATATTAGCAAGTTATGGCAAGGATATATTATTTATCAGCAACAGTAATTTCATGATGATCTGCAGGACGCTGGATGGCACAGTTTTTACTTTTAGAAAAAGTTTTTACTCTGTGTGAACCAGGGAAGGAATTTCACAAGGGCCACAAGGGCCATGGCCCTTGTACCCTTGCGATTTGGCCTTGTGCCCTTGAAAAAAAATATTTGTCACAGTGGCCTTGATGCCCCGCCCGCACTGCCCCAGTTCATTATGTGGTTTTCTAGTCTGACTCTTTCCTGTCAACACAGCTTTGACACCTGCGACTTTAGAGAAAAAAAGCGTGTTTTGATGATATTCATCATCATTGGTGGGTTTGATTCGAGCCCGGCATGAACGGGCGGGCTATAATGACACTTAATCCAACGCACCCCCCAAACTCTTGTGTCCGTGTCCGCGAGGCTGTGACGTTGGGTCCGAGACTGATGTGAAGAGAGGAAAAATCACTGGGACTGAGGTCAGACAGTGTGTTAAATTAGTGAACGAATAAGAGGAATTTCAACATAGAAGTTAGTTAACGTTAAATTGCGTGTACAGTAACGTTATATCACTACAACACTGACCCAGTTCCGGTCGTAACGTGTCATTTTTATGGATTTATGATCTTGGTGTGGCTGCTTGGGTAAGTTACAGCTGGTTGATGTGTGCTGGCTCTTCATAGTCACTTTACATAATCTGTTTGCAATCGTGACGTTCAGTAGAAAAGGGCAGGAATTTTGGAGAAAGGATGTAATGATGTAACACAGGTTGGAATGATTGTAATTAAGCTTCCAGTTTATCCAAAGTATGAAGAACTAATTATTTACTTTTTTAAAGTATTGTAGAGGCAACATGTGACAACAGCACGTGATGCTGATGGGTTTGGAGGCCATAATGCAAAAGTGCAGGAAACAACCTAAATCTGAGTGACAGCAACAGCAGCTGCTGGAGCAGCTTCAACTATGGAGTTTGGTTTAATAAGTTTTACAGTTTTTGAAGTGAGTGATGGACTTCATAGTTTCCTGTGTACTTCAGACCAGTTCAGTTCCTTTTATTGTCCCCTAAGGGAAACTTGTCTTGCAGACAAAGTTAAAAAACATATAATAAAAACATAATTGCATTCAATTCATTATGGATGTGGACTTAAAATCATTGTTTTATTTTATGGCCTTGGTGCCCCGGGTTTTGGCCTTTGTGCCCTCAAAAAATTGACAACACAAAAGGCCAAGTGGCCTTGCCCCTAAAATGACGAAATTTCAGGCCTGGTGTGAACACAGCTCCACAGTCAACAACAGAACACACTTCATGATCAAAGTTTGGACCATCCTTTCGTAAAGGGTGGTCCAGTGTATCCTATGCTAATGGAGATAATAAAGGAAGCACAGTGAGACAGTGAGAGATGAGTCATTTCCTCTGGTTTTGTCAAATTACATGTTGAACAGTTCAGAAATGTCTCAACATGAGGCAAATTACTAAGAAGTCACTGCAAGAATTGTTATCTGATGACAAATATTTAAATTGGGTGTGATAAGATGCAAGTTACCACAATTCAAAGTAACTACAGGAACTGAACAGATGTCAGACTCCGCAAAAACAAGCAGCTGAATGAATACTTCTGACCTATATAGAATTCATGTTTTTGACCAACACTTTCTACGGTTAGTCAAGGAAAGTTCAAATAAGTAGTATGCTGTCAATTGCAGATACTTTTTAACATTTAACCCATCGCGGGTTATTTTTGGAACGTAACTCCCGCGATAAACGAGGGTTCACTGTATTGCATTCGCTGAAGGCAAGCAAATCAACACTGCAACAAACACTCTCCAACAAACATGTCTGTTTGTCTGAAATATTTTATAGATGTTTTCAACATACACTACTCACAAAAAGTTTGGGATATTCGGCTTGCGGATGAAATTTCAGAGTGCACCTAAAATGTACTCCAACCTTTACAGGTGACCTTCTCTAAACTTTTGAATGCACATGTCCAACTGTTCAGTGTTTCAGTACTTATTGCAGAACATATTGTTGTGGAGAAAGTGCTGAAGCCAAAGGTCAGTGGTGGGGTCAGGAAGAAAGAAAGTGTTCAGGAGCCTCTGATGTCTTATGCTGTATTATTTATTGACACTTGATCAAGGAGAATTAGAGACATTCTCATAAAGCATCAGAAGTGCCTGAGTCGGTCTCACATTCTGCCCAACTCATGCTGGTGGATAGACTTTAAACCCCAAGATAACATCACAAACACTATACGCCCTGAATTAGGTAAAAGAGAATGCTTTTACCAAGGATGGTGTCTTCGTCAACATGATTAAGTCTGGAGACACAGATGTCTGTTTACGCAGATTGGAATGTCAGTGGCGAGCTGTCTATTATGTCTAAGCATGCAGCTCCAGAGTCCTTCGACCCTGGCCACAACAGTGTTGATAGGACGACACCTGCTACTGCCAGCCAAAGACAAACAGCTAATACTGCTGAGGACCTCAAGGCCCACATGCGACTTCATGTAACCTTGTATAATGTCTGTATGTTTGTGCTTTTATTATATTCCATTTAAAAGTATGTATGTGTCACTCAGAACACTACAAGAACAGAAAATTCCATAACACATACTGTTCTCTAACAAGGTGATTAAAAATAAATGCTCAAATATATCAAAGAATTTGGACCCCACCTCCACAGAATGTAAAATACATGTGTGCATAAATCTGAATATTATAATGAAATGGACACTTAATATATTACATAACAGAAATCCACAGTACAGAAATCTAAACTATTTTAACCTTGCTGTCAGAAAGTAATGGTAACAGTGTTATAATGATGGGAAGAGTAATCAAATAGATTACTCGTTACTGAAAAAAGTAACAGCGTTAGTTATAGTGCCGTTACTCCCATCACTGGTTACCTCCTCCAATGAACGACACCTCGCCACCACCAAATTTAGGGCAATCTCAAACTGGCAGACATATGTAACAGTCATTCATCAAATGTACAAAAACGTACATGTAACTTCAGCTAGATTGCACTTTAATTGCACTTTAACTTCTCTAACTTCTGTCTGCGAGTAGAGGAGGAGGAACATCACCAATGAAGAATTCTGTTTATTTATTTTATGAAGCAACAGGTATATGTAGTAATTATTTTCTAAAAGAAATAATCCACGTAAGGCTGTGATTTACTGTGAATATAGAACTGCTAAGAGGGGTTGTTAGGCACGATGCAAGAGTGTCAGTATTAGAATACACAGTAAGATGAAGAAACATGATGAATACCACATGACTTCAAATTCCCTTTTTTCTCAGACTACAGAGATGTTTCATAACCTTTTCGGTTCCCACAATACACAAATTTTCAGTTCTCATGACAGAGAGTCATGAAGTTTTTGAGTATACATGAGTATTGAATGTGTAGAAAAGAAGGCAACTTCACATTTAGAGACATTTATCTATAATTACTGTATTACGTAATATTTTGTTTTCCCCTATGGAGGATGTGGAGGGGAGGGTAATATTCCTCTCTCTTCTTCCTGTTTACACACATCAGGTTAATTGTGGTTGAATTTTCACTGTGATATGAATTGATCAATACATTTGATGTATGTGCAGTGCATTTATTAATTACGACGCTCAAATAAAAGCACAGCACAGCTAAGCAACAATGCAAAATATTTTTTGATTTATGAATGATTCTTTGTCATCAGGCAGAAGTGTGTAGAAATTCGTTTGACTTCCAGCGCTCGCTTTCACTCCTACAATCTCCCAGGCAACGTGTTAAGGCTGGCCAAAAGTCAGACACACAAATGGTGCAGAACATTTGCAAAATTAAACACATTAGCCATATGGGGAACGGACTAAAACAGTGTTGCTGCCAGAACATCACAGAACCATGCCCCAAGGTATTCTTGATGAACTCTTTCTCAAATATTGTTAGAGACAATTCTGTCCTCTGGAAATATTGGAAGGGACATGTACCTTCATGACATATGCCTGAGACAATTTTCTGGGTTAGTGCACCTTTTTGTAACCCCAAGCCATGTCATGTTTGTGACCAAACCTGACCAAACTGTGACCATTTTGAGAGGGTGTCATGCATTACTGTGCCACAGAGCCAGTGTTGAGTTTGTCCATTCTGGGCTACTGTGGAAGCATGGTGGTTCATGGTAGAAGAGGACTCGCGGTATAAAAGGCTCATTTTAAAGTAACAAAAACACAATCCCTATTTTCAGGGGATTATACACTATTGAAAACACATTAATATATTCTGCCAATATATCCACCCAAATCTAACAATTGTGCCAACAGGAAAGATACCTTACAGTACAGTACAGACAGTTGTTGAGCTTCCATGTATATCCACCTTAACTTAGAGTTAATGTGGAACTTTTCAGACTAGGGCATGCTTTTATTGTAGTGTCATGTGATGAATTTTCCGCATGTGCTGTCAAACTTACTGACTGCTTCTGATTTTATTTTTGCACTTTTGCACACCATACTGAAGCAATGACACCAGCGAAAATAAACCAACGTTTTCCGCGTGACTGAAGACTGTAGTGCTGACTGCAACTTCTGCAAGTCAGCTCTGTAAGATTGGGGCTTAACCCCACAGAGTGTTTCCAGGCAAAACATATATGTGACGTCAGGATGACACAGAATGTCATAACATCAGCACTTTCAATTTGATATGACTAGAATTGCCTATTTTCCACTCTTTGCAAAGCATTACTTCATATTAAGTTCGTTGGGATGTGAGAGAAATGCAGATGAGAAGAAACCGAAAAATGATTCTAATATTCTAAAGAACCATGGGGAAAAATGACAAATATAAACCGTCAGATTAAGATTATGTAAAAATTTGCTTGATTGCATCACACACTCACATTTCAACATACCATTTTAAGGCATTATAAAGCTTTATAGGTAGTGATATCTACAAATACACAGGGTTTGAGGTTTTTAAATTGATATGATCCACATTCCCTTCACGATGTGAAGAGAAAAATCTGTTCACAATGTTAATATGGCTGAAATAGAGCCTATTGACTTAAGAAAGGCCAATGAACCTGAACTTGGCCTATGAGAAACGTTATCCAGATTCATACTAGGGTTGATATAACATCAGCGTTGGCGTTTTCCCTTCATGGAACGCCAATTTTTTTTATCCATTAATGTATAATGCATTCAGTATTAAATCAGCTAAAGATCAGAGCATACTGTAGTTTCTGGATCATCCCAAATCATGTCACGTGATGTTATTGTGGAAGTGTCAGTTTCTGTACGTCCCACTCAACACAACAGTTGTGTGATGATGATACTTCTGTACACTTTTTCTCTTCTCCCACTGAAAGAACATCGCTTTCCACTCCATTTGAAATTACTGTGTCAGACAGGCTCGGGTAATATAGATTCAGATATTCTTTGTATCTGTTCAGAAATGTTCCGCTAACCTGTGTTTTAACAGGAAACGCTATTGACTTCATCACATTCTTAAACATAGGGATGTTTTTTTTCTCTGAAATTAAATATATATCATCTATTTACTACAACTCCAAGGAAAAACCATCAGAAGATTTCAGAACAAAGTGTTGCCCCGTGTTACAATCATCACTGTACTGCCTTGTGCAAAAATAAAATAAAATAAAATAGATAAATAAATAGAAATTAGCTAATGTACTGTAGTTCAATAGAATCCCTTTTGAATATAAATAGCATATTCACATTTTCCATTTCATTTTCAACAATCAAAATTCATAGAGATTCAGCAGAAGGTGATTGATGGAAATCTAAACTAAATATTAACCCTGTAAAAGTTTCCACATGACAAGTCATTTGACTCTGAGCGCATGTCTTTCCACCCGGCTCAAAGGTTGAACATATTTCCTCAAAGGAATATCTTGAAGTTCTTGATTGAGCTGATAAATCTCATAACACAGCAGAACCAAAACTTCACTGTGCAAAGGATGGACTCTATGATGACTTTGTACATATACACAATACACACAATACATTGTTAATGTGCAAGTCTATTGTTCCCCAATGCTTCTTCCTTTTGTCAGAAACAGTCTGCTCATTGACATTAAACTGCTTCATTAAAATCACTGAAATTAGCTCTTCTCCGCTTTCCTGCTGAACCACAGACATCTTGCCGTCTCTCTTTACCGGCAATCATCATCATTTCCTGTGGCACAGAGTTTCCATGACATCTGAAGGAAACACACCACTATAAAGGTACCTTCTACTCTTTTTTGCTGTGTTTTAATGACATTTGTTCACTGTGAGGGTGTTTCTGTGTAACTGTAAGAGACACTGTAGGATGTTCCTGGCCCACTGTGTTATGGAATGGATTGTCTTGACAGTCCTCAGCCTCTGCCTGCCTGTGTGGAGTGGTGAGTATAAACAGACTTATGCTGATACGATGACAGTACCATGAATGGTAACACTTGATGATCATGTAACAAAGGCCACAGCTTGAGTAACACTGAATGTGGCAATTATTTTTCATACTTTTAGAACAACATTTTTGTGATAGTTCTGTACAAACTGATATGTCCTGTGATGTTGGAGCTGTCTCCTTCCTATAACAAATGATGACCATAGATAGAAAACACCACTCTAGACATTGTATCAATTTTAGGAAAGAAAGCATTTCCAATACATGAAAAGATCAATGTAATATAAGACATCTAACACAGCAAGAAATCAAATATTTAGCAAGATGTTGAACTACTCCTTTAACCCACATTACTGTATAGTAAAATGTGCTTATGGAACAAAATGCATTTTAGCATTATTGTTGCACCAGTTTGAGATGTTGTGATTGCATACTGTATGTGTGTATTTATATCTAGATTTATGGATATTTTGTGTACTTCTGCGCTATACTTATTGGGATAATAATGTTTCTCTTGACCTTCTGTGGTGGGCCTAGTAAAAGCAATTTAGCCAATTGCTAAAGGTGGTTACAGATCAGTGTTTAACATAGAATATGTTTAAGTAACAAGCAGTCAGTTCGATGTTTCAGTTCAACTTTATTGATAAAGGGACAAATCAGAAGTTATCTCAGTTTCCATACAGAACAGGTCTAGGCTGTACTTTATATAATATTATCTACGGAGACCCAACAATATTTCCTTTTAACAGGCAGAACCTTGAGTAGAAGCCTGTCCATTGGTGGTCATCTGCTCCAATCGGTTGAGTCAAAAAAAAAAGGAAACAATTTGAAATTCAGTAATTACATTCCATTACACTTCCAGTATTTTGAGGTGATGGGTTGTTTGCTGCTGTTGTTGACATCATTTTTTTTTCTGTTTGTTCAGTGAAATGACTACACTGAGAGTGTTTGCTTGTCTTCTTGCCACTTGTTGACTAGCCAACATTAAAGAATTACCTGGTTTTATTTAGCATTGATTAGCATGTTAAAACCCTGCAGCTTTACCGTAATGACATGACTTGTGCAGAGAGATGCTATGTGCATTTGAACAACTGTGTTTCATTTTCTAATGTTAAACAGAGGAAGTGACATGTGGGTGTGGAGAGTTTTGACTTTGTAGGTCACCTTTGACAGAGATTCCGAAAATCAAGCAAAAATGTTACGTAATTCCATTTTTAGTTTACATGATTGGCTTCCATTTTTAACTCTGAACACAAACATTCAATGAAAATTTTCAACTTCAAGTGTGCAGTGAAAAGTTTGTTAATTGTAAGTTGTTATTTTTCTAACAGGAAAGGTCTTATCTCTCTTTGCTTTTTGGATTTGGTACAGCAGGACACAAAAACAATTTCATCCAGTCTTCCTTTTTTTGCCAGCTGTGAAGGTGATCCAGCCCTATAGAGTGGTGAGCACCAATGGTACGGCACGGGTCCAGTGCTTCATCCAACCGCGACCCTTCTACCACCAGATCCAACACCCCATCGACCAAAACCAGCTATACCCCTACCCCAGCCCAGAAGAGCTCCTTGTGACTCTGCTGAAAGGCCTCCATGGCACCGAGAAATTCTGCTCGTCTATAGTCAACTTCACAGAGAAGAACGAGATAGGAGAGGAGAAGGAGGAAGAGGTAAGTTGTGGATGAATGGATGTCAACTTAATAAAACTTTAACCAACATAACCTAATATACTAACACATTTTCTAGATCAGATTCTAAGAGATGAAGATCCTAAATGAACACAGATTTGTTATAAGAATTTTCAAATAACCCTTCAAAAAGGAGGACTGGATTTGAAGTATCAAAGTCAAGTTGAATTTATTCTTGTACAAGAAGGAGTTTAACAGCATCACGGAAGAAGCATCATAAGTTTTTAGTTTAATTTCCTTTAATAGTTAGCATTTCCCCAATGTCACAGACCTGTCCCTGACACTTGTTTTAGACTTCTTCTACTTACACATTAAGTTTACCTTACCCGACCTTAGCAACAGTCATATTAGAGAAGTGAAAACAGAACATGTGAGGAGTAGAAACTCACATACACATCATATGATTTAAGACATTTGAAACACAGTATAAAACTAATTTTTATAACACGATTTTTTTCCCACAGTTAGGACCCTTTTGTATATTCCATTAGAGAGGTTTTCCTTGAAACAATGATGTCACTTATCACTGTGCACCAATTACAACATTTAAATCAGAGTCTGATGAAAGTTGGGTTTGATGAAGCAGATCAGCTCAGTGTTTGCTGTTGAAGAGTGTAGAAATCACCATGACTTTGGGCACCATGAACTATTATTGTTGCTTATTTAGTCATGAACATGGTTTTACATGTATCAGTACTTAAACCCTTAATCAATTTGCTTTCAATTCAATCATGGCAACGTGGAAAATGTTTTGCCACATTAAAGGTGTAAGGAGAAGGGAAATGGAAATATAATTGCTGAAAACGTGAAAAGATTTTGAACGATATATTAGTGTAATGTGCAGTTTTTCACCAGTTTTCAGTCCAGGATTTTGTGGGCGGTCCTTAAAGGGTGGCTCGATGACACGCTGAGGCCACCCTGAGCATACCCCTGCACCCCTAGCAGAGAGATAGAGATGAATTCATCTCACTCAGAGTGTTTCAAAGTTAGTCATGTCATTTTCTGAACTCATCTGACATGTTTCAGTCTTGTAATGTAATATGTAATCATTGAAATTTGGTTGTGTGGTTAACAACACTTTCTTCTTTAGTCTGACAAAGAAGAGATATTCTCACCTTACCTCATGGACTTTAAAGGGTCGAAACTCCTACACCAAGTCTTGTAGTATGAAAACCAGCTTTGTTGATAAAATTAACAACATACAGCTTTAATATTCTTAGAGTTTTACTAGAAACATTGTTAGTTTAGTCCTCAGGTTGGTCCTGAAGGAAAGTTTAAATCAATTAGAATTTATTTATATGTATCTGTCAAAGAGGACATTATAATTTATGCAATATATATAATATACTTAACCTTTGAAGTTGATTCAAAGATAGACATAGGATCATTAAAAAGTGGTTCATCCGCTCGAGGATGTGTTCAACAAAATGTATGGCAATTTATCCATATTTCAGATTCTGAAATATTTTGTCAACAAGTCTACAGTTTGACCTGAAGGTTTTGCTAAGTTCATACAGTTAAACAGGACAGGGCAACAAAATATGCTCATGTAGATCTGCCCAATGGATTTTAAGTATTTATGAGAGAAATGCAATTTTAAGGAGCAAAAGTTGCCTTTATGTAGAAAAAAAATCTAGTTCCAGGCATTCCAAAATATGGATAAGAATTGATAAATATGGGCTGCTACATTTACTGCTTACATTTTTAAAAACGAACCAATGAAAGAAAGAACTCACACAAACAGGATTATTTATCCACCATCCTGTCCATAGGGGTCAGCCATACATGCATTATATGGGTGTAGAGAACACAGAATGCACTGCTGTTACCACTCTTTTTCTTCATGTCCTTTTGTTCTGGTTTGGAATCATTTCTAAATAAAAAATAGAAGTCGTGAAAATGAAATATAATCATATGTCCTGACCATTTCCTAAATGCTGGAATCAAACTCATGTTTATTTTGTGTTTCAGGTGCAGTGCTCTGCTCATTTGAAAGAGGGAGCTGTGGAGGTGACAGTATCTGGATTGCAAGCCACAGACACAGATATATATCGCTGTCAGGTTGAGGTCTTCTACCCACCACCGTACCTGCAGCTCATGGGCAACGGCACGCTCATTCATGTCTTAGGTGAGACTCCCATGCATAACATGCAGAGTGAGCTCACAGGTCACATGTGCCTCTGTCCTTCTTTCAGTCTAACTCTGTCCTCATCCTTTGTCCACAGAAAGCCATGACTGTCCAAGGGCTCACACACAGACTGCACCGCAGGGTGTTCGGGGAGAGGTTGATGAGGATGATGAGAAGATGGAACCAGTCAGTGTTCCTGTGGTTGTACTGGTGATACTGGTCATGTTTGTCCTCATCATCATTATCTACTTCCAGGTCAGAGCAATATTATTTTATTTAAATTATTATTTATTTAAATGTCATAACTATGATGATATTTAATATTACTAATAAGTAGCATACACAGAACCAAGTATTATTATTATTATTATTATTATTATTATTATTATTATTATTATTGTTGTTGTTGTTGTTCTTCTTTTTTGTTATTTAGTGGTATTTACTAGTAGTAGAAGCGTCATTCATGTTTTATGCCCAAGTAGCAGCAGTAACAGTAGAGTGGTTTAGTGGTACTGCAGTCTATGCAGGCAAAACAGCCAGCTGACCCGGGTCCCTGCACCCATGCCCCATGTTCACTGTATGATAATTGGTTTGCAGATGTATGAGTTGTGCCATTGTTTGTGGATGTTCTAATATCCAATAAGATTGACAGAATAGGGTAATGCAGCACTTAAATTTATTGGTCAGAATAAGACACAGGATTCTAAAAGCTCCAAAGCAGGCTGATCTGAGCACAGTGGACAGTAGTAGTAGCCGAATCAGCTGTTGTAATAGCAGTAACATTATTTGCAGTCTGACTGGCTAAGTGTCTCCCATATAACCCATCTTTCTTTCTGTACAATCTGGTAAAAGCTAATTATCCTCTGTTGCTTCTTGCATTCAAATCGATGTTTTTTCCATTTGCAGACACTACAGTGTGAACGAGGGAAGAGGGACATTGTGAGACCCCTGCCTGGCATGCTTCACAAATTGGATCCTTCTGCATTTTCACGTGACAACATTGTATGAAAAACACACAAATGTGTCCCCTCTACCCCAAGAATACTCACCTTTGGGCCTCATGTCCAAAGCAGCCTCGTATCTACCTAGATGCATGAGAATACCGTTGATTAGAATGGGTTAGAGGGATATGGTCATTATTCGCTGTCTATGAAATATCACCTCTGTTATGAGGTTATTTTTTTTCTTTCAAACACCAACATGACATTGAGTGTCTGTGTATATTTTACTTATTAAGTATAAAAGTAATGTTTACATTGTTGTAAACAGATTATAATAGCAGGTTTGAAGGCTTGTATGGCTACTACTGCAAGCTAAACACTCCAGCAATGCAATGCTTTGAATCATCATTGTGGCTCTTGAATCTGCCTGTGAGTGTATTAATAATTACTATATTTGTATATTTTGTTGCCATTGCAATGTTAAGCAAATATTCATGTTGGATATTTCATAAAATGAGGTTTCTTAACTTTATGTAGTTTTGTGTCATCTTTTATTATTTCTTCTATAATATGAATCAGTTTATTCAGGGATGAACCACACAGATCCAAAGATTCAATCCAGATTATGTGTTATCAGTTATCCACAATGAGAACTGCTTGGTTGATAGAGTAAACCTTACTGTGAGTGTGTAAGTAGGTAGTGACGATAGTGGGTTTCTAACTCAACAAACTCTATATTTTCTTAAAACGGGTTGATTGAGAAGCTATAATCTATAAATCAAAACACTTTCAATCAACTGTATACACCGAGAGCTAAAAATACACTTATTATAATCTTTGGACATGAAAGCATAAAAAGACAGACAAGCTGCCACCTGTAACTTAACTAGGAAGCACATAGAACAGGGTAGACAGCACCATCTTCAGGCAGGGAGGGGAAACAGCACAACAAATCATATAATCATACTGCAATACAAACAGACATTATGACTCAGGGTCATAACTCTGGTATCCAGCGAGCCCAGAATTAAAATCTAACCGAACAGAAATAGAGTATGAATGACCTTTTTGAAATCAGGTTGAGAGAGAAATGATCTGCATCTGTACTGAAAACAAAATCCTAAAAGACTGTCAAATTCTAGCCACTTATGATCTAGCCACAGTCTTTAGATAAAACACAGCAAATCAAGTAAAATGATTTTGCCATTTGTCAAAAAACCAACTGATTCAAATGAAGAAACAGTCTGTGACCCAGACCACCTGCATGACCTGAGATCCTGCAACACAAACACCTGCAAACACAGTGCAGCAGTCTCAGTAAACAGAAAGAAATCGAACCGATTTGACAAAAAAAGGGATCCAACATTTAACTTCTGTTTTAATTTGGCACTATATACATTATGTTGAAGCTGAATTGATTACATTTGCAGCCCTAATCTATTTTCAACTTGCCATGACTACAATCCTGATTTCCACACAATTCACACTTCCTGGAGCATAAGCCATCTTGATTAAAATGAGCCACGTTATGGACATTGTTTTTGCCACACTGTGTTTTTCATTTAATTCAAGGGGTTCATGGAAAAGTCTGTGGATTATTTATATTTTGACCAGCTAGCTAACAGTAGTACTAGCCTATATTAGCAATGTAGTTTTAAAGCGCTCTTCACCAGAGATGGATGACCCGGCCTGTAAGGCTGAAGGATGGCAACAGGCAGTTAAATATCCCTTTTAAACTGTTTAAATGTTCTCAAAGGATTAATAATATTCACATTTACCAAGCAGTAATCTTCCATAAGTCTAAATTCATATTTTAATGAGGCAGTACTGGTACATTATGTAAGACTGAATTCCAAACAGTGGAGCGAGTTGCCCCTCTCACTCGCAGGACATAACCAAACGTAACATGACTGAAATTTACGCTGTAAAATACTGACATGAAGAAGCATGAAGTTTGGTTTGTAATGAGAGAGAGAGAGCACTGGTCGAGATACATACGCAGTAAACCAGAGTCAGGGGAGATTGTTTAAGATGTTTGTTTAAGAAACCCTTGAATAAGGAGAACCGAATTCAAAGCATCAAAAGTTTAAGTTGAATTTATTGTTCTTGTACAAGAGTATGTGAGTATCATCTAAAGGAAGTGCACTCTACGACATGTAACAAATGGGAACACATGAACATCGTAAAAGTTGAAGCATCCAAATAATAGTACAATCCTAATTTTTATAACATTTCCCCCCTGTTTGTACTATTATAGAAAGGTACAGAATATAATTACAAGAATAAAAATTAATCAGTTTTCAATAGTTGTTACAAGTAATCAACAATAGTGTGGGAGCGAAAAACCTGTCTGGCAATTCTTTAACATTCTTATTGTTTCGTACTATTCATTTCCAGACAGGAAAATTCTCCACACGGCCCCGCTGCCCCGGCGGCCACTAACTTGTGTTGATACTTGTTACAATCACTTCAGTATACTTAATCACTCATGCAGACGTAAAATATATATGCAAAAAAACATTCAATCGGATAACAGCAAATATATACATACACTTATGAATCTAATAAAGAAAAATAATAAAGGCGGGCTGATCGTCTCATCAGACCCTCTTTCCCTGCCTACGGGTGTTGTCCCTAAAACGAGAAATATACAAAAGCCTTTAAATGTATATACAATTTGCCATCCGTCTTTTTCTCTTAAGCATACATTACATCAGAACACTATAACTTCATTTTAGATTTTCTATACATTCTTCATTGTGCTGTGGAACAAAGACTAAATAGTGTGTCATTCTCAGCAGGTGCTTCTCCTCTCATGGGCGCGTAGATTGACTCTTCCACTCGTTGAGCTGAAAATATTCGTCATACTCATTTTCATTCCCACTCAGTCTTTCAGTCATCTCGTGTCTCTCGAACTCATCAACTATGGAGACAGGCTGATAAAACAATTGTTGTTTCATTAATGTGGTAGTTATCAATCTTTGTATCAATTCCCTCATACATGGAATACAACAACATCCACAAATGACCAGGACAGCAATTGCAATTCCTATGGACATGATCAGTACCTTTAAGATGTTTCCCCATCTCCCTTGAAATTAATCAAAGGTACTCTGTAAGGTCTGCCATACAAAATTTCAAAAGGTGACAGTCCTGTGTCATTAGGTTGTATATAAAGACTCAGCATTACTGCTGGCAAACAAGTTACCCAACCTTTTCCTGTCTCTTCCATGGCTTTCCTAAGTTTAGCCTTGATTGTACCATTCGCTCTTTCCACTAGTCCTGCTGATTGTGGATGATAAGAACAATGATATTTCATTTTAATGGAAAATAGTTCACTCAATTTAGCAATTACATCATTTCTAAAAGGTGGCCCATTATCACTATATATGACTTCTGGAAAACCAAACCTTGGTGCAATATGTGTTGCTAGAGCTTTAGCTACTGTTATTGCATCATTTCGTGTGGTTGGAATAACTTCAATCCATTTTGAGTATAAGTCTATGATCACTAGACAATACTTCTTATTTTCACATTTATTTAATTCTATGAAATCCATACATATTGTATGAAATGGATAGTGAGCATTGGGCATTTTACCTGGTCTTGGGCGTAATCTGCCTTGAGCATTCTGTTTTCCACACACTAGACATGATGCACAACATTTTTTTGCATAATTTTGGAATCCATATGCTGTATATATCTTATTTATTTGCTCATACATCCCCTCTGTTGATGCATGTGTTAATCCATGCGTCAATACTGCTGCAAACCGAAATAAATTTTTTGGAAGTATGTACTTGCCCTCTGGTCATTTCCATAACTCATTATCAGACAATGTCGCCCCCCTGTTCACCCAAGATCGTCTTTCTAATTCAGGTGAGCTTTGTTGCATGTCTTTTAAGATGTCATGGTCAATA
Source organism: Nibea coibor (assembly GCA_023373845.1). Taxonomy (NCBI): domain Eukaryota; kingdom Metazoa; phylum Chordata; class Actinopteri; family Sciaenidae; genus Nibea; species Nibea coibor. The sequence continues at coordinate 2,411,373 of CM041724.1, forward strand.
TGTGTGACCTCTTCAGCTTCTGGTTTAAGTGGATACTGTCTCTAATACGGCCTATAAGAGCTTTTTGGAGTTATTTTAACTGGTTCTACCCCCTTAATGAGTCCTACATCAGCTGACCCCTTGGACCACAACTCTTGAGGTATATTAGTTAATTCTAACTCTTCTTCAGCAGTTAAAGTGTATCATTCGGTGATTGAGTCCAGGCTAGTTTCTCCACTAAGGTGTACAGCCTTGACTGCTTGCGTAACCCAGTTTAAATGGGTACAATACACATTCAATTTTTGTGCGAACAGCACTTTTCCCCCCACTTCCTTCCACTCGCAGTTTGATCTTTTTATTTTTTTTAAAATAAACTCACCCAAATCCTTCCACTGTGAATTAATCATTTTTGAACACGAAATGTGTGGTGTGAGCCCCCCCCCTAAACAATTTCATTTCTGGTTCCTGGAGGCTCCCCACACAAACACAATTTCCTTTTTTGTCCCAGTATAGGTCAGTAAGAGTTACTTTACAACTGGGCTTTTTAAAGAATTTGTCAAGATATTCGTTGTCTGCTCCGTGCTCGTGTCAAAAGTACATTGTGCAATGTAACTGTTCGGGTGAGTGTGTTTCGGCGTTTTTCATCTCAGCAGAAGGAATGCAGGTTTTTACCAATCGCATTAATTCTTGAGTTACGCTACTCGGTCCTGTTTGAATTAAATCTAAACTGTACCAGTAGTTTAATGTTAATAAAATCTCAGCTGTCTGTAATATCATCTATCTCTATATGTGTGTGCGTGTGTGTCTGCATAACCTGCTTCTGGAGCTAGCCATACGGTGCGATCTTTTTCTCTCCTGTCCTGCCTAGGCTCCGCTCCTTCGCCTCCTCCCGCTCTCCATCCTCCCCTCCTCCCTCTCCTCTTTGGAGCTCTGCAATCTCTCGCATAGTGTCCAAATCTCCCACAATTGTATTGTTGTATAATTGTTCGTTTTCCAATCTTCTGTCCTCACCACCTCCACGTCCTCTCCCCCTGTCTTGGTTATCTCGGGAAAAAAGTTCACCAGTGTTATTATCATAACACAAAAATGCATTTATACTGTAGCGCTTCGTCTCTTTGTGAGATTGCCAACGGAGGGCCATCTCTCTCTTTCGTGGAGTGGCCTTCACCCTCTGGAAGGGGTTGTAGGGTGAGTGGACGTGAGGCGGCGGAGCAGTTGATGGTACGGGAGGAGGAGGTCGAGGCACAGGATAAGGCGGAGGATCCGGACGGAGCCCATATGGCACGTACTCGTTATCACCCTGAGGGTCTCGGGCAGAAAACAAGACAGGATATACGTTAGTTTGTTTTTCACTGCTCCGTTGAGCTTCTTTCTGTTCACTTACATTTTCTTCTCTTTTCTCAACTTTCTCTGCTCCTTCTATCTTCTTTCTCTGAATACCAGCTTGTCTGGCTCTAGCTTCTATCAGCCACAACTTGGCCTGCAACAGTCCAACTTTTCTTGACTTACCTTTCCTTTTCTCCTTCTCACTAATAGTTTTCACTAACTCCTCACATTCCTTTACATCTAATCTTCCTACAAAATCATACTTCTCTTGCCATCTTTTTAGATATTTAACATTATCAGGATGGATTAATGTTTTCATACGTTTGGAATCTCCATTATATCGTTCTATTTTACGACTCCAACAATTACCCATTTTTCTTTCCCCTTTTTTTCCTCAAAAGTTTGTTTTACTTCTACTTTTGGGTATTTATACTTATTTCTATATATATACTTATTATTTATATAAAAACTCTAAAGCATGCCTTTTATTTATATATTATATACTATATATATTATATATATATATATATATATATATATATATATATATATATATATATATATATATATATATATATATATATAGTATATTATATACCCCCAGTATTACCTTTAAATCTTTGACTTGCTAGTAACACTATACTGACGAAGTCCCTGACTTCTCCGACGTCTTTTTGTTTACTCAGGCCTGAGGGATTAAGTTTTTCCAATTGTCTTTCCAAAGACATTACCCTCCTAGTCACTGACTGAGGCACCCTGGGTCTCCGCTCTAAGTTCCCAACTGAACTGAGGTTCCTGGCCAATCAAAATTCAACTTACCCTTTTGTTTTTCCAATCCTATGGGTCCGTCTCCTTTTTTGTGTGGTTGACCCCGTCACTGCCTCCTCTCTCAGCTAGTCCTGGTCTACGCCAAAACAAGGTTTTAAGAACCTTGCGGCGATTTTTTTAATATATACCTGCAGGGTTTCCAGTGCCGTCACTTCCAGAGGAGAACAGATATCGGGGCCCCACGTTGGGCGCCAAATGTTACAGGAATTTTTTTAAGAAACCCTTGAATAAGGAGAACCGAATTCAAAGCATCAAAAGTTTAAGTTGAATTTATTGTTCTTGTACAATAGGAGCGTTTCGCAGTGCAACACACTAAATGAGTTAAAGAGAAAAAGGCTCCCTGAGGAGCTCTAACATTTGGTTCTTACACATTTTCCCTAAAAATGGGCTGTCTCAGCCCCTACCAATTGTTAACAGACAATTTACATATTTACTTCAAAGACTATTGTTCTTCTATATGCCCCCTAATCTAATTGTCACCCCTCTTATCTGTATCTGACCTTTATTCCTAAATTTTACCTCGCCCTGTCTTGTGAGTATCATCAAAAGGAAGTGCACTCTATGACATGTAATAAATGGGAACACATGAACATCGTAAAAGTTGAAGCATCCAAATAATAGTACAATCCTAATTTTTATAACACTTCTTACTGTAGGTCTGATAGAGTCCAACTTGTCAAACTGCTGCGCCCGCTTGCTTCCATCATTGTAGCGTGCTCTGTTTGCCACAAAATCTCACATGTTTATAAAGGTACTTTAGAGTGTATTATGATCCTTTTAACTTATGTAGTGTCTTTGAGTACCTCAGAAAGCATTTCATAAATAAAATTATGTTGCTGTACTTGTATATGTACTCTGTAGAGTACTCTCTGCTCTGCTAAATAACTGAATAACACATCAAACAGAGAACTTTTGATTTCATCAATCATTTTATTAATTGTAGTTCAGTCATACTCAGTTATCATCAGCTGCATCATCTTCTCCAGTCTCCCCCTGGTCCAAGTCAATGGGAGGAGCAGGAGTGGTCGATGGCTGAGGATTCTCCCTAGCAGTCCTCGACTTTTAGGATTTGAGCTTTAAGTTCAGTTTGGTTTGAAGCACCAGACACTGCAGTCCCTTCTGTGCGTCGTCACACATGTCAGCAAGAGACGCTGTAAAAACAGAATATCAAAAACAAAGTCAATAAAGTCAGTCATGAAAGTGAGCTCACTATATAACAGATTTAGGATCCTGTAATCAAGCCTTTCTTTAAAGCGGAGAGAGGGCAGTGTTAGCTGCAAAGATCCAGACCTCACATAACCATCGCTAAAACAAAAAAGAGATGTGAAGAGATCGTTCCCAGTTTCAGAGATTGTTCCTTCAACACTTACCACTGTTGCAGCATTTCTCTGCACAGGATCATCTCCTCCTCCTTCAGGAGCCTCACAGCCTTCACCTTCTCAAACACCTTTCTTTTTGTCTGTAGATCTACAGCAGATACAATCTATCAACATCAGAAGGGAAAACAGAATACCATATTATGTTTCAACAACCATATTCCTGTTTCAACTACCGCTCAGAGTATTTGTTTAACGATGATACATCTAAATATTGTAACATGAAGAGCATACTTTTTCTTCTTGTGTTCTGCCAAGACCAAATCTGATAAAAATTAGTCTGGATGAGGGTGTCACTGGACACATTTTGCCTCGATGGTTCAGCCAGCTTGTTTTGTTGATCCACCTATAAAAACTATTGTCAAAAAAGTGTGATGCAGAGAGAAAGAAATAAAATATGAACATACCGTAACTTTCGGACTATAAGCCACTACTTTTTTCACGCACATTGAACCTTGCAGCCTATACAATGGTGCGGCTAATTTATAGCTTTTTACTGTCCAATGGCCACCTGGGGGCACTGTCTGGCAGTAAACGCAAAAGTGAGACAGACGTGGGGGAAATATTATGCACCGAAAAAGACACTAGTTTTGATCTTGAGCTGACATTTTGCACATCATGCACACACCCTCATCATGGAACACACAAAGAAATGCACATGATGCAGCTTTTTTTTTTTTAAAGATTATTTTTTGGCCTTTTTATGCCTTTAATGATAGTACAGCTGAAGATAGACAGGAATCAGGGGGCAGAGACACGCAGTAAATAGGCATCCAATGCGGGAGTCGAACCGGAGCCAGCTGCAGCAAGGACAGTAGCCTCCACACATGGGGCGGCCACTTAACCCACTACGCCATGGGCCACCCCACATGATGCAACTTTTAAGTTAAAGGCAATGGACCTGAAGGGAATAGAGCTACTGCACATAATCTTAGCATCCTGTGATGTTGGCGTGTTGGTGTCAGACTGCAGATTTTCAGGCACAGTTTGAAAAAACACATATCTCAAATTAAAACTAAAAATCTTCTGTGTACTGTCGTTCTGTGTAAATATATCATGTTACAACATGAAAACCTGTGGCTTATATTCAAGTACAGCCTATAAAAAGGTTTTCTCTTTTAAAATTTAGCTATATTCTGTAGGTACATGCATCCATGATAAACAATTTGATATGCCTCTAGATATAGTTTATGACACGATTCAGAAACAATATACTTTTATTACAGACCGATTTGATACAGATCGATGCAGTGTAAGAACGATACAATGTGATTTGATTCTACAGTTAATATTTATTGTAGATATTTTATAAAATAAAGAAGCCAATTCTAGCCAATTCTATGAAAGTGACTATCTTACAGTCCAGTACAATACTTTCTTTTTGAAAAGACCACATATCCTCAAGCATTGTTGTTTTATGGCACTGGCAAAAATAACATTTTTGTGAATGGGCCCAGTGGATTTTCCCAAAAGTGTGTGACGCCGGCAACTGATTCCCTGTCTCGTAATACCCGATCCATGACTCTACAACTGATTCAATTAGGAATTTATGGCTAATTTGTATCAATTAAGGAGGCTGCTACGACTTGTTAAACCAAATATCCAGTTGCATCGGTTTATCGTGCACAAGCCTAATATTCAGGTGCACTCAATAGTCCGACAATTACGGTAATACAGACGTGACATACTAACTTTGTTTTATCATTGAGCCTAATATTACTCTACAGATTGTTATGGAATTTTCTATCCTTAGGTTACACAAGGTCACACGTGGGACTTGAGGTCCTTGCCAGAATTAATTGCTTGGCTCTGATTTGGGTCAGACTTTAACCCCCTACAGATAACACCACAAATACTATAGAGAAAAAGGGAATGTTTTTCATGATTTATGTATTTATTTAGTTTCACATTGTGATATTACTAATTTTACCTAACTAAAACACCTGAATACTTGTTCCACCATGTTAAGATTTTCAAATTTCAGAGTTTCATGTTTCCAGTGCTGTTCCATAAACCCTCAGTCTGATTGGGGCAGAAGACTTTGGAGTATCACTTCTGAGAAAGCCCAACATCTAGCCCAGAAAGACAACCCACTGCAGATATGCACAGACAAAGATACACAGTATAATTGTCTGTACTAAAGAAATGAGCCAAAGGAAGTAGGGGAAATTGCACTTTGGTTTTTGCAGAGCATCAAAGTGAGTAAAAGCTTCACACACACATTATCTGATCCTATTCTGCTTAGAGAAAAGAAAATACTAACTGAGAGAACTACACAGATAAGATTGTTGTCTCTCTACAGTAGTCAGAAAGAAATGATTATACATTATTACCCATTTGCATTACTGCACGTAACCATCACGATTTGTTACGTTTTCTATTCTTACATAATCTTACTTTCTGCGTTCTTTCTGCACTCTCCAAGGCGTCCTGATGGGTTCATCAAACCAAGCTGCTTCTCACACTCTCTCTCTCTCTTTATTCTTAATAAATCATTCAAGATTTTGTTTTTGAACTGAATTAAATTGAACAGGATTGTAAGGCAGAGCATGTCAGGGACTGGCAATTGCTTCAGTAAAATGTGGAAGTTTATTTTGTCACTGGGAGCCAGTGAAGTCATTTAACTTGTAACACATTTGATCTTGCCTGCACATGTTTGTGTGATGCCTTCCCATAGTTTATCTTGGTAATCAGAGAGCACTACAGTAGTCTCTATCCTGTCTGAGATAAAACTATGTAGTACTCAGATCTCCTAAAACATATTTTCTGTTGCCCTAGTTATGTTACGCGACTTTCAGGTTTCTGACGTATATATGCCAACCACAAGAATGCTGAGTGTGAGCACATTTCTTGTCTCTGGTTTTCAAGAACTACCACAAATGTGTCATTCTTAGTGTGTTAGTATGTCCGATCAGGACTAGTTTGTAGGACATGTTAGGTCAGGTCATGTTCAGCTTGTTTTTAGAAGTGAGCTCATCCACCCATGAATAGAGCAGCTTTCCATATAATATTATTAGAAATGAACTTGTATTCATGAAAAGGAAATGGTCCAAGGATTGACCCCTGAAGAACCTCTACACCATTTTCACCTCAGCAGATGTTACATTAATGTTGGAAACAGAGGCTTATATATTCTTTAAGTCAAATATTTGTGTTTAGGTTGTTTCTGCAATCTTTCATTGTTTAAAATAGAAACTGTGTTTATGCTGTTTGCCTGCAACTCACTCTTCTGATAGGCTGTAGACACTGAATGTCCAGAAATAAATGCCAATTGTCTTATTTACTATTGTCCCTCCTGCTATTACTGAGAGCTTTTGTACAGTCTTATGGCACGGGGCACGAAAGAGTATCTGGTAGTAATCTGGTAGTGGAGCAGAATTTGGACAGGATACAGCTGCTAACATAAAATAAAAAAAATAAAATAAATAAAACTAAAACATTTATCAGTAGTTACATTCGCCTGAACTGAAGGTTGAGGGGTAATTCAAAATCTACAAAGGCTAGTGTGTATGATTTTGTGGCATAGCAGTGTAGTTGCTGCAACCCCTCACCCCAAAATGCTAACCCTAACCCTAACCCCTTTTCAGAGCCAAGTTTGTCCATACTGGGCTACTGTAGAAACATTATGAGTATTTATTATTATTTTCTGTTGATTACACTAATGAAAACATAGTTATAAATATTATATTCCATTTCTAGCATGTTCTGTAAATAGAGCTTCTAAATCCAACACACTGTGCTTCAGTAAATAAAAAGGATTACAATTTACATCAAAGTAAGTAGACTGAAACAAAATGGGATGATGTGTGATTTGATGCCAGCAACTTGTATCAAAAAGTTGGTACAGTGACACCAAAAGACTATAAAATTTGTGAAATGCTAAAAGAAAAAAAATGGTGGAACACTTCACAAAGAATGAGGCCAAAAAATAATATTGGATGGTGGTGATCTTCAGACTCTGTCATGGACATCCCTGCATGGGCTGTATGTACAAGTTTTAGAGAAACAACAAGGTGACACCGTGAGATGACCTTGGTTATAGTTAGTTTCAGACTATTTGATGCTGATACTGATGCTGATTGTGTCTGTGGTTTTATTCATCAGACACAGTCATGCACAAAGATTTCACAGAAGCGCAAACTCTGAAAAACAGGATGTGAGTTAACACTGCTGATTCTGGTTATGACAGAGGAAATGAGAAAAATGTTTTTTCTTTCAAAAATTTTTTTTCAAAGTAACTTTTTGCTGACAGGGGAGATATCAGTGATTAGTTGCGCAAAGAAAATTAACTTATAGTTTTAACTTGTGATTTTTCTCACTCACTCAAATGCAGACAGCCACAGACGCAAAACACTCTTTATCTCAATTCACAGCTCTCTGTCATTGTACGCATACACGTCTTCCCCTACATTTCAGATGCGTTCTTTGTCCTGTCCAGGCGTCTTGAGTAATAATTAGTGTCAGATATGTTTTTTTCAAAGAATTACACACTTTAAATTTCTTTGACTACATCTCTACTTTCTCTGTCATTGAAAAATCCAAATTTTGTATTTAACAATAGGCGATGTCAGGATGTCAGCTACTTCACTGAGAAGCTCATGCTCAGCATCTGTGACCTCAAGTTTCCAGAACACACTTAGTTGCATTTTAGACATTGTGACGTCATAAAATCCTGCCAGTACGTACATACTGAGATTACGTGACAAACAAAATAATGCTGTGATATTGTTACTTAACAACAGGCCACTGATTTTCCCAACCAGACATTGTTTCTGGAAAGAGAATTCAATCAAAATGTTAGTCTTCAGTGCTTCAGTGCATCAGAATCCTTGCTCTGTTCACCATTTTACTTATAAGACTGGAAGCAGAAGTCTTATTGGTGAAGATAGCTTTAGATTTTCATTTCTAAGAAAGCCCAACATCTACCAGAACCACAATCCACAGAGACATGAAGAGACAAACACTGTAACAAATCATGAATCAAAGAAAGCAGGATAGGAAATTTGCTTTGGATGACCAGCCAGTTAGTTCTAGAGAACAGCATTAAAGTGAGTAAAGCCGTCTTTTCACACCTTATCAGATCATATTCTGCTTAGCATTAAAAAGAAACACCAGCAAACTCTTGAGGTTGGTGAGGAAGTTGTCCATTTTTTGGAGGCAGATGCCCAATATCACAAAATATATATATATATATATATGTCATAAATATGTGTTGTCTCAAAGCACTGTACAGCAGTCAGTCTGCCATGGTGGCGGAGCCGATACATTTCAATTTCAGTCACACATCAGCTCACACAGGAACGACTGCGGCAGCCCTGTGCAGCACATATTTCACCTCTTCACAACAAATACACTATTTCAGTCACGTGTGCCATGTGTCTCCCACGTTCCTCTGCCTCTTCTAGCAGCTGCGCATTTCACTAGGGGCAAGGAGGAAACTGTGCAGGATGCATGGTGCCACCACAAGTGTGGCCATGTTTTTAGGGTGCAGGATAATCCTCCGGTGGAAGATACTCCAACATGATGGCAAAATGCCGGTGTCAACCACCATCCTCGTTCTGCAGAGTCTGTATTAGAAAATCCTCTTTTTATGGGTTAGGTTCTGTCCTGGGCAGGGTCTCATCAGGTAGGGCTTCAAAGGGAATCTCCCAACATGACATGTGGTACCTCCCCAATGTGAGTAGAACCAGGCTGAGAGTTTTTTTGAGGAACACGGAGAGTGTTGTTCTCACTATATTGCTACTACTATTAATACTATATTAAATGTGGTGTCACTCAGAAGTACACTGTGAAGTTTATCACTGTTGCATGGCCAAGTCGGTAATTGAAGATGACTGAGTCCCCAGATGCCAGTAAAGTACCTGAGAGGAAAAAAGATGATTTCAATGTATGATCATTTTTTAATATGTCTCTTTTTCCAGTTGATCTCTGCAAAGCAAAATGACACACACTGATGGACAGCTTTGTAAAGAGCTGGAAGAAGGTGTCAAACGGAGTGGAAGTACAAGGACATCATGTCCTCCATTCTTTTGCCCTCACCACTTTGCTATGAGCATCATCCCTCAGCTACACCCGATGGAAGCATGAGGCGCCAGGCCAAAATTGGGATTTTAAACCTGCTCCACAATATTGAGAGTGGCAGCACACAGCAGTCACCTCAAGCAAACATACCTCTGACCTCTACCACAATATGGGGGTTCAATACGGGATGCGATTTGTTCCGTATTTCCATAAATGTCTGTCACACACACAACAACACTAAATCTAACAATAATGATCAAAAGCACCCCTGGCACAGACACACCCAAAGAACACAGAAGACCCAAGCGTCTGTGTCACAGTTCCTCATACGCCTCCTCCCATTTATGACTGATTTCCATGATTAATTTGATTTTAGTAGATTATTGTGGTATGATTGATTGTTTAGGATGTTGGGTTTTTAAAGTTGAATGAATGATCATTTATTTAATACACAGTAGCATTAGCCTATATAAGCTGTTCTCAGCTTGAACACAGGCTACTGTGGGCCGTAGCCAACGCCAAAACAATAAAACAAGCAATGAACAGGCATACAGTATCAACATTAGCTCTGTCACGTCTCTCTCCACACACACACACACACACACACACACACACACACACAGAGGTCCCCTGCCAATCCCAGCTGGCTACTTTGCACCCATCATTGCCATGGCAACTGCCATGATTGACAGGCTTCACAGTCAGATAATGCCACCCCCCCACGTCACTCCACACACTGCAGCACAACTTAATTGAACACAACCCATACAGCCACAGTGTATACACAGTCCACAGTATTATATATGGCCATATATGGCCTATTTAGTTTATGTTTTAGTGCAAACAGATTTAATTAATTGCAGTTTATAAGAGAATGTGTTCAATGGTAATAAAGCATTTCAAGCATTAAGTATGACTAATTGCTCTCTTGCTCACGCCTTGACCAAAAACACAGCACAAAATAAATAATGGTGTGGGCGCCCTGGCCCACAGGAGTCAGTGGTGACTGTGGGACAGTGTGACAGTGGCTTGTGGTGGTCATGGCCCTAAGGAGCTGTGGTGCGTGTACCTTATTTTCATTTCTGAAAGGTGGCAACCCTAAGCTCACCTCAGTCCAACAGCCAGTCTCTGCTGGTTGTATGTCTGCTCTGCTTGGTGATCTCTGGGCCTATGATTGAGAGAAGCTGATCCATTTGGTCTGCACTCATTCAGAAGTAGTGATGATGCCGTTGACTGTCCAGGTGCAGCTCAGCCACAAGATGATAGAAATCTCCTTGTTGAGGCCTGTGCTGGTTTATTATATATATATATATATATATATATATATATATATATATATATATATATATATATATATATATATATATATATATATATATATATATATATATATCACGTTCAATAACACGTTTATTACAATAAGTTCAGTATCGTGACAAGTAACACGTTACTTGGAGAGCCCTCGGCCGAATGAAGAGAGTCTCCAGAATTATACAGAGGAAGCCCTTATATACCATAGAGGTTACATACATCTTCAAACAATTTGAAATGGAATGTTTAAACAAAAAATAAAGGCTTCAACCAGATAACTCTGGCCGAATGACCTCTCAACCTTTAACTTGAACTCCCTCTCAGTCTCCAGACGGGTCAGCCTTCCTGCTGACCCTAAAACCCCTCCATCTACTTAACTTAAATTCCAGATGGCCTTGGAGTAACAGATACTGCAGACTATACAAATAAGTGTTTCATTGCAGAACATACATATATAATAGTACTAGTATTAGTTTATAAGTATGCATCTATGTGAATACACTTCACTGGCTTTTGGAAATATACACACACCATCCAAATATTGGATCTATTTAAAGATCATTTAAGAGATGTGAACCTTTCCACAGATTTAAAGATATTTCCAGTTGTACAGTAGGTGGTGTCGCTTACACCTTTTATTCTGAAAGACAAAAACATCCTATTGCACAACGTATGTTTGCAACAGGAACATGTACCACCCACAAAAAGTACAGAAAGAAAAACTTCGACTGGCAGTTGATAAGTGGAGAGCGTGGAGGCATGACAGCAGGAAGCACGGGCACCACAGGAACACAGAATTTGGGCAGATCAGTGTCTAGTCCAACCTCAAAAGTTCCTTTTTCCTGTTTAATTAAGAGCTCGACAGCAGAATGAGCTCTGTGATTGGGATGTAGGTTAACAGTACATTGTCTTTGCGTTGTGATTCAGTTCTTACTGCGAAGAAGGAGAAGGAGCAGAAACGCTGAGATGACAGCACGCAACTTCAGCAGCTTTATCGTCCTCACAATTCAGCTGAGCCTCATCTCTTGCCATGGTAGGACTCAGTTTACATCTAATTTCAGTCCTTATTTAAAAAAAAACATTTATTCTTATATTTATTTCTTGTATTATAATGATAATGGCAACCATTCATAAAGATTCACCAAATGAAAGAAACTAATCTGATGTGATGGTTTACATGTTCGGTTTACAGAGTATGATCTTTCTGACACGCACCAACACACAGGATATTAATATAATGATGACAAACAGAAGATGAGCTAGTTCAGCATGAATGTTGAAACTGAATCCTTTTCATTCATCAGATTTTGAAGTGTTTCAGCCACACAATCGAACCGTAAACCAAGATGAGTTAGCATCTTTCATCTGTGAACACACTGCAGAAGTCACCTCTGTGGAAGACTTTCGCCTCCTCAGCGTGTCACCGTATGTATTTTAGTGGTGTTTGAGTTTTGGGGGAATAATGTGCTGTGGAATACATAAATGAAGGTTAATGCATGCAGCTTTTTATCACATTTAACTCCAGTTTGAACTTCTTTGTGACTATTTTCACTTCTTGCCATCAGTGTCATCAGTTTCTCATTTAATTCTACTTCCTTAACCAAGTGTTTTCTGTGCAGGTAAACATGCCAAAAATAGTAACTAATACTCTCATTAGTTAAAAAAAAATGAGTTCAAAGGAAGTATATAGCTGGTCTCAGCACCGCCTTATCTGCATAAACACACTGCACTCAAATCCGTGAATTACTAACAGGTAAATTAACATTAAAGCAAGTTAAAAGTGAGGTTTAAACTTACAGTAGCATGAAGAGCAGAAACAGTAGCCTGACTGAAAGTACTGAACAGTGTTGTAGTGTTGCTGTTTGGTATTGGTTTTTCAGACCACTTTTTGAAGGTCTCCTTTCAGAATCGACCGCATATTTACCCAGTCTATCTTGGCACAGAAAAATAAAGAGAGGAAAGGTGTGTTCTGCTCGCGGTTTAACCACAAGACCACGAGCCAACGGCTGCAAAGATCCTCCTCCAGATCTAACTCAGTGTTTTTAAAAGCAGCTTATAAATAAAGGTGATCATTGAAGTCATTTATGAGTAAACACTGAGAATGAAGTCCAATCAAATTCCTGGAATAAGAAATAAAAAATGCACCTTCCTCCTCAGTTACACTGCCTACACTGATCTTTTGTTTAACACTAACTGTTCCCACTAACCAGGTGTAGGCTGCTCTTGTCGCCAAGAGGGAGACTGAATATATTGCACACATTGCCTCCTGATAAATGAAAAGCTATTAATTGAATTGTTACTTTACTCAATGTCTCGTTAAGAATTGCTCAGTGAATAATGCACCAAGAAGAATAGAAGCCTGTAAAAAAAGCATTGGCCGATGTTGAATGTTGAATGCATGGTTCCTTGCACAGAGTAAAACACTGTAAGAGCATTCTAATATTGTAGTTAGTCAATGCGGAGCCAATGAGAGATCCTTTGTGTACTTCTGAGTATATCAGTATTAGACTACTGCATGATTTCATATAAGCATATCACATTTTTGCAAGTGTAAATAACTGGTGGAGTAAACCATGCAATATTTCCCTCTGAAATCAGATGGAGTAGAAGTCTAGAAACACACAATCTTGGCAAGTAATGAAGTGTTCCCCAAAATATGTATTATTATTCCTTTAAACTAATAATAATAATAATAATAGTAAAAAACAACAACTCAACCCATGCTGGCAGACGTACTCTGTCTAATCTCTGATCTCTGTTTACTCTCAGAACAGGCAATTCTGAAAAACTGCTCTGCCAGAAGGGAATGACAAAGTGTGAGAACATCACCTGTTTTGAATTCAATCCCAAAAAGTTCCTCGTTGTCAAATTCAACATCAGCCCCAAGGACATGAGCATGAAATATGTGTGTGAGTTCACAGTGAAGGATGAAAATGATATATTTCACACCAAGAGAGGAAAAGCAACCACATTACTGCCAGGTATGTTTAACATTGGAAGATTTGTAGTCCTGTAAATACGAACCAAAGATGAAAAAATCAAGTGAAATACAATGCATATGATTAGATGGTGATAATTTATTCACCCTTTGGTTCTTATGTTGCGGAGTGTGAAGCTGTAGCTGTAAAACATGCTGACATTGTTTTTGTGCAGACTAGTAAAGGACAAACAGGAAGTAGTCTGACTTTATTTTCATTAGGTCAAATGGAAGTGGTCTCTATATCTCCTCCTCTTCCTCCTGCCCCTCCTCTCCACCCTTCTCGTCAGCTGTGGTGGATTGCGATTGGTCTGCTGGCTCTGATGTTCCTGTACAGCTGTGTCATCACTTCTTTCTACATCAGACTGAGGGTGACTATTTAGATTTTTTTTTTTAAGTATAAGTATATTTTAAGTATACTGTGCTTAAGTACAAATTTGCTTTGCCATTTTGTGGCAACTTAATTCTGTTCCACTGCGTTTATAGGTGACAGTTTTAGTTACATGTTACCTCTCCATTTTCATATGCTTCTTTGTCCATTGAAAACCATATGTGTCAGTATTGACTGATTGATTGAAAATGTTTATTTCTGTATTTATGTAAAGCCAATAAAAAAATAAAGAAAAGGAAAAGAATTATACAAAGAAAAAAGAAAAGAAAAACAGGTCATCGCTGGACATGCACTAACTCAGTTGTTAAGTTCTCTTAACCAATTCATTTAAGTCGTGCATGCTTCAAAGTAGATTGTGTCCTGTACATCATTTTCTATATACATCATTTCACATTTGACATATTCATACCCATACATACATACATACATACATACATACATACATACCCGAGTATATATGTGGTGACTTTTGAATTTGAATATTTCAAGGATGAAATGTTCCAGATTGAGAAAATTCCACTTCATCTCGAGCTAAATAAACTATTGTCTGCCAATGGATCCTCCAAAATCTCACACAGAGATCCTTTAAGTAAAAGATCTGAATACCTCCTTCACTGTTTAAAGTCTCTGTCACATGTCAGGTCTTGGTATCTGTTTTGCCTCAGAGGCATCATCATTACAAAGAAGAAAGTACTAAGTTTTTGAAAAGCGCCTGATAAATGCAGTAACAATGCAGTATGCAGTATGGCCTGTACATGAACCGCATTCACTGTCTGAAACATTGTGTTGGGAATAAAAAAGAAATGTGTTGTTTTTCTGCCTGTGTTTCAGTGCAGGGGCATAAATCCTGAGAACTCCACCTACGTAGTGATGAGGAAAGCTCCTCTGCCAAGGAATCAAGATTTCGACATTTATTGTGGGTAGCTGATTGATCTGTCTTCACCACTGGTCTCATGCTAAATGTAATGAGAGGGGAAAATGTGGACATCCTATGAGGCAGCTGGTATCACAGTCTCAGAGTTTGATTTGCCTTCATATCTCTTGTCTCTTTTTCTGCATGAGCTGAAAGCCGTTGTATTGCTGGAGATGAACAGCAGGGTGAGACAAAGACCACCTAAAGTGACCATGCTGCCCGCTGCAGCTGTGTTCATCTCTGCTTTTACAGTTGTATGTGCCACTATATTATCCATTATATAAGAAATATATGTACAATTATATTTTAGCTTTTCAATATCCTTTTTTATATCAATGTTTTTGAAAAATGGTGGTGTACAGTATCTGCTGTGACTGAGCTGATGCTTAGCTTGATGGTTACAGCAGCTCATCCTGTTGTTGTCACCGAGCGTCCCCACTGATTTTAATGTGGAAGAGCAAATATCATGATGTGGTGTGACTGCTGCAGCGGCAAACACAGTGAGAAACTCTTTACAGCTGCTGTTCAACAAAAAGGATCATCCTTCCCCAAAACCTCCCCAAATGATTTTTTCTGATACATAATCCATATTTTTAATACTTGCACTTTTAACTTGAGTTTGTTCATTTGTCCATCATGAATTGAATGTACTTTATTTCACACAGTATAATTTGCTGTGTTTCTTTTGATCACCACAGTGTTCATGCACTTGCACATTATGCTGCTATTACAGTTTATAAATAGCAGTATTTTTCTTTATTATTACCGGACATTGCATTCACTGGTCAGTTGTCCCAGGAGATGGTCTGATGCGTCACGAGCACCACTTTGTATGAATGGCGCCCCAGAAAAGTAAACTCATGTCTGTCACTCATCCTTTGGGCCTCCTCCTAAATATGTGGAGCTTCAAGGTGGAAATAAAGCAGAGACCTGCAGTGGACCAGCCTGCGACACGCCTGGGTGCTGTCCAAAGTGACACTTGAAACTTGAATAGAGAGAGGAAGGAAGCAAGATAGTCAATAAGTATATGGTTAATTAATTCAAATGAAAATGGACTCAGCCAACTCCCTTTCTATTGCTGTCGGTCAGGGTTTTTGTATTCAGCAGCACCTAACTATCTAACACATTTATCTTGAAATATATTGTCTTGGTGTTTAAATGTTCTGTTTTCTTCATGCCTGTTAAATGTAGCATTTATGTATTTTGTCACATTTCATTTTATCAATAAAAAAGTCAAAGGACAAGCTCATGTCCTAAAAAGTGTTAAATGTGTAGACATGGAATATTTATTTTTATGCATTTATCTGAAATGATCCAGATTTCAGGCCTGCAACTACAAATACATGCATGTTTTTTCTACACTTCCAGTCTGTGTGTGTGCCGTAGGCCATCTGCTGTATGTATGTGGTTAATGGACAGCAACAGGTTGTAACACTAACAATAGACAACAGAGGGAGACTCACATGCATTAGATCTGCATACACAGTACTTCATAACAGATACAAGATCAGCTGTCATTTGTTGATTTGAGCATTTACTCAACATCTTCTGGAACACACTATGTTGTGGATAAAGCTTTTTTTCCACACCGTGTGTCAGCCTCACAGGTGTAAGAATAACAATACATTTAGCAGAGACTAGGGATGGGAAAAGGGTCTCTATCTGTTTTAGACAGGAGGTAGAATAATCAACCTTCAGATGAAAAAGACAAAAATAAGAATAAAATGAGAATAATAAGAATGATAGTGTGTAATGATAAGAATGATATTGACAAAAGTATAATAAAAACTCTCACACAAATACTGTCCTGACTCTTTCAGGGTAAAATAAGTTCAAAAGCCTCTGATCCACAGCTTGTCATTTGTTTGAATGGAAACATTCCAGTTGTCCTACACAAATATAGAAATGTAGGGGGAAAGCGTGCATTCTGTGACCACTCATTCTTCCTCTTTTTAGGTATTACATGATTTATCAGCTTATCATTGTGTTCCATAAATATTCCAAACAACATCTATTTGAATGCACCGCACATTTAAACTTCTTCAACATCTTCAATGCCTTCAAAAAATTCACACCTTAACTCTAGCTTTTTGTGTTCACAATAATATTCTACTTGTTTCCATAAGTGTATCATATTCTGTTCCAAGCCCAATCTATCATCATACACAAAGCATTATGTGTCTGAATTTAACACTGATTTGTTTGAATGTGTCAATCAATCAGTGTGTCAACTGTTGCTGTTGCTAGCCTATGAGCCGTGGACTTGTGGCTCTTTCTGACAGAACCTGTTCGTATGCTTATAGCTGGCATGCCAAATTATCAGCTGTGGTTGAGATTTTAATTGACTTTGGTGTATGAATTTTGGTTTCACAGAGGGCTTCTGTAAATGGTCATTTCTCAGTCTGAACTGATTATTGATTTTTGATCTAACAGAGTCACCACAAGAATTGCCCCATACATAATGAAAATGTGGAATTGTTACATCATGCACATATTATACTACCTTTTTTGAACGCCTCAACTTTGAACCCTGAGGCTATTGTGAACTGGGCTATTCTGTTACCATGGCACCTGTCATTGTGTGGGATATATTGGGCATCGAGTGAACATTTTGTTCTCAAAGGTGATGCACTAGAAGCAAAAACATTGAAAATTGTAAAGATTTGGGAAACTCTGACAGGGTCTGAACTGTCATGGCTAGATGAATGGGTCTGAGTATCATGTACAGGAGTACATCAGGACGAGCTGCTAAGTAAAGCAGCAGAAGCCTGATTGTGCAGAGAAGGAGGGTGAAGGATGAACCATTATGGAGGAACAATCGCCTGTATGGCATGTACCACCGACAAATTTAAAAAGTGACTGACATCAAGAAATCCTACCAGTGGCTAGAAAAGGTTAGACTGCAAGACAGCATAACAGCACTAATCATGGCAACACAAGAACAGGCATTCAGTGCAAGATCAATAGAGGCACACCAGACAGAATCCAAGGTGCAGGTTGTGTAAAGATGCTCCTGAGACAGTTCGGCAAATAATAGCAGGTAGAGCATACATGGAATGCCACAAACAAGTGGCTGGAGAGTAGTGTATAAGAATATTTGTGCAGAACCCTCAAGCTCCCAGGCCTTTGGTTTGGACCAGATGCAAAGTTTCCAAAATCATTTTCTATATTTCTGTAATAGTTAAAAGAAGCCCTTTAACCAAAATTATTTTGATGCTAAAATATAAGTATTATTGATATTTTCAAAGTTATTGTTTCACAAAAAGGCTCTAATTATAATTATTTACTTGCATTCCTGAACAGAATAGTTTGATTAATTTCTGACTTCTCAGAGAAGCCCAGTGAGCTAGCTCAAATTTGGGTATAAAAAGGTCAATTCAGTTTGAAATTCCTCATTTCTGTTCAAAATGGTAAAACGTCAGAAGAGATCACTGAAAATATGCTGGATGGTCTCTGACAAATTTGTTAAGCATGTGTGTGTGTATGTATATGTGTGTGTGTGTGTCTTGTCTTTATTTTCATGAGTATTTACATTGCAGATTCTCACTGAATGCTCAAAACTATGAATGAACACATTCATAGTAAAATAGCCACTCTTTGCTTTGATTACTGCTTGGCACACTCTTGGCATTCTCCCGATGAGCTTCAATGAGGTAGTCACCTGAAATGGTTTTCAAACAGTCTTGAAGGAGTTCCCAGAGATGCTGAGCACTTGTTGGCCCTTTTGCCTTCACTCTGCAGTCCATCTCATCCCAAACCATCTCGATTGGATTTAGGTCAGGTGACTGTGAAGGCCAGGGCCCGGTATTTCAAAACTGATCTGACGGGATTATCGTGGTCGGATTGGATTAAATCTAGATCTGATCTGAAAACTGGGTATTTCAACACAGATTCAGATAATCCTGATCCTGAAGATCAGAATCCTGATCTGGTAATCCAATCCTCCCTTGAATCCAGGTAAAAGGCTGGATTTGGGTATTTCAAAAGTTAAGGCAGATACCTGGATCAACTTGATACCAAAATTTCAGGATTATTTGAATCCCACCTCCGAGGTGGATTTCACTTAGATTGACAAAGTCTCAGCTCCACTTCTCCTAGATATTGTTACTCAAGGTGTCCATTACAGTTAATCTAAAGTGTTTGTGTTTTATTTAAATAATTAAAGTAGCTTAATTGTAAGAAATTTAAAGCATATTAAAATATTTTTGACCACACTTACTGAAACTGCTGTAAATGCAAGTAACAATTACAGACCTATGAGATGTGTGCACTTGCATTTTTTCAGTGTTTATCATGCCGCACTTTACAAACATTTAAGATTTACATCCTTCTGATTAAATGAAGACAAATTTGACTTCAGTCAGAAGCTTGAAATGTTTTTAAAATGTTTGGAAACATGCAGCAATGTATTTCAGTGTTTGTGTACAAACTGATTATTTTACTTCATCAAATCAGATGATATTTGCCATAATGACCATAATTATGTTCAGTGAGAGCCTTCTATATAAGGCAGACATTAGATTAAATGTTTCTAATTGTGTCACTGACCAAGCTATATCCCATAAAAGCAATGCAGTTACAATTTCAAGCAGTTTCAAGCACTTTATTGAAAATCCAATAACTCAATCTTAAATGTACAATTAAATCGTTTCCAAGGATTTCCAGGTTGTCCTTAACAGCTGAGTGGTCCGTGGCTGTGAGTGGACTCTGAAAGTAGAAGACAGAGAAGGTGTATGAGTATATCTTTGTTTATGACATCAGCAGCAGCATCATTGTAGCATCCTGACACTTCTGAATGAACCGTATAGTTAATACTCGTACTGTGTAACGTTACATTACCAAAGTACTGCAGCAGCCTGGTCTGTACACATAGTGATGGGAATTCTGTCTCTTTTTTGTAAGCCGGATCATTTAGCTCAGCTGACCAAGAAGAGCCGAATCTTTCAGCTTCCAAACGGCTCTTCGTGTTACCACTTATACCAATCATACCAATACGAGTCAATTGCAATAAATTGCTGTAGCCAATTGCATTTACAGTTATAAGATCCCGTGTAAGTATTGATTGAAGGCCAAATGTAGTTAATGAAAGGTGATTTCTGCCTAAATATGACTTGGTCTGATTCTAGAGTTTCATAATATCAGGATCTGAGCTCACAGGACAGCTTGATATTCTTGTAAAGGACCATTACAACACAAAATGGGTATTTTCACCTGCCAAAATTTGATTGAAGGCATTTTCACCTGCCATAAATTGATTGAACGCCAAACGCAGTTAATGAAAGGTGATTTCTGCCTAAATATGACTTGATCTTATTCTAGAGCTTCATAATATAAAGATCTGAGCTCACAGGACAGCTTGGAATCCTTGTAAAGGACCATTACAACACAAAATGGGCATTTTCACCTGCCAAAAATTGATTGAAGGCATTTTCACCTGCCATAAATTGATTGAACGCCAAACGCAGTTAATGAAAGGTGATGTCTGCCTAAATATGACTTGATCTGATTTTAGAGCTTCGTAATATAAATATCTGAGCTCACAGGACAGTTTGGAATTCTTGTAAAGGACCATTACAACACAAAATGGGTATTTTCACCTGCCAAAATTTGATTGAAGGCATTTTCACCTGCCATAAATTGATTGAACGCCAAACGCAGTTAATGAAAGGTGATTTCTGCCTAAATATGACTTGATCTTATTCTAGAGCTTCATAATATAAAGATCTGAGCTCACAGGACAGCTTGGAATCCTTGTAAAGGACCATTACAACACAAAATGGGCATTTCCACCTGCCAAAAATTGATTGAAGGCATTTTCATCTGCCATAAATTGATTGAAGGCCAAATGCAGTTAATGAAAGGTGATTTCTGCATAAATAGGACTTGATCTGAGTCTAGGGCTTCATAAAATAAAGATCTGAGCTCACAGGACAGCTTGGAATCCTTGTAAAGGACCATTACAACACAAAATGGGCATTTTCACCTGCCATAAATTGATTGAAGGCATTTTCACCTGCCATAAATTGGTTGAACGCCAAACGCAGTTAATGAAAGGTGATGTCTGCCTAAATATGACTTGATCTGATTTTAGAGCTTCGTAATATAAATATCTGAGCTCACAGGACAGCTTGGAATTTTTGTAAAGGACCATTACAACACAAAATGGGCATTTTCTCCTGCCATAAATTGATTGAAGGCCAAACGCAGTTAATGAAAGGTGATTTCTGCCTAAATATGACTTGATCTTATTCTAGAGCTTCACAATATAAAGATCTGAGTTCACAGGACAGCTTGGAATTTTTTGTAAAGGACCATTACAACACAAAATGGGCATTTTCACCTGCCATAAATTGATTGAAGGCCAAACGCAGTTAATGAAAGGTGATTTCTGCCTAAATATGACTTGATCTTATTCTAGAGCTTCACAATATAAAGATCTGAGTTCACAGGACAGCTTGGAATTTTTGTAAAGGACCATTACAACACAAAATGGGCATTTTCACCTGCCATAAATTGATTGAACGCCAAACGCAGTTAATGAAAGGTGATGTATACCTTAATATGACTTAATCTGAGTCTAGGGCTTCATAAAATAAAGATCTGAGCTCAGAGGACAGCTTGGAATTCTTGTAAAGGACCATTACAACACAAAATGGGCATTTTCTCCTGCCATAAATTGATTGAAGGCCAAATGCAGTTAATAAAAGGTGATTTCTGCATAAATAGGACTTGATCTGAGTCTAGGGCTTCATAAAATAAAGATGTGAGCTCACAGGACAGCTTGATATTCTTGTAAAGGACCATTACAACACAAAATGGGCATTTTCTCCTGCCATAAATTGATTGAAGGCCAAATGCAGTTAATAAAAGGTGATTTCTGCATAAATAGGACTTGATCTGAGTCTAGGGCTTCATAAAATAAAGATGTGAGCTCACAGGACAGCTTGATATTCTTGTAAAGGACCATTACAACACAAAATGGGTATTTTCACCTGCCAAAATTTGATTGAAGGCATTTTCACCTGCCATAAATTGATTGAAGGCCAAACACAGTTAATGAAAGGTGATTTCTGCCTAAATATGACTTCATCTTATTCTAGAGCTTCATAATATAAAGATCTGAGTTCACAGGACAGCTTGGGATTCTTGTAAAGGACCATTACAAAACGAAATGGGCATTTTCATCTGCCAAAAATTGATTGAAGGCCAAACGCAGTTAATGAAAGGTGATGTCTGCATACATAGGACTTGATCTGATTGTCAGATTTCACAATATAAAGATCTGAGCTCACAGGACAGCTTGATATTCTTGTAAAGGACCATTACAACACAAAATGGGCATTTTCACCTGCCAAAAATTGATTGAAGGCATTTTCACCTGCCATAAATTGATTGAACGCCAAACGCAGTTAATGAAAGGTGATTTCTGCCTAAATATGACTTGATCTTATTCTAGAGCTTCACAATATAAAGATCTGAGTTCACAGGACAGCTTGGAATTTTTGTAAAGGACCATTACAACACAAAATGGGCATTTTCACTTGCTGAATATGGGCATTTTCACCTGCCATAAATTGATTGTAGGCCAAACGCAGTTAATGAAAGGTTATTTCTGCCTAAATATGACTTGGTCTGATTCTAGAGCTTCATAATATCAGGATCTGAGCTCACAGGACAGCTTGATATTCTTGTAAAGGACCATTACAACACAAAATGGGCATTTTCACCTGCCAAAATTTGATTGAAGGCATTTTCACCTGCCATAAATTGATTGAACGCCAAACGCAGTTAATGAAAGGTGATTTCAACCTAAATATGACTTGATCTGATTGTCAGATTTCACAATATAAAGATCTGAGCTCACAGGACAGCTTGGAATCCTTGTAAAGGACCATTACAACACAAAATGGACATTTTCACCTGCCATAAATTGATTGAAGGCATTTTCACCTGCCATAAACTGATTGAACGCCAAACGCAGTTAATGAAAGGTGATGTCTGCCTAAATATGACTTGATCTGATTTTAGAGCTTCGTAATATAAATATCTGAGCTCACAGGACAGCTTGGAATTCTTCTAAAGGACCATTACAACACAAAATGGGCATTTTCACCTGCCATAAATTGATTGAAGGCCAAATGCAGTTAATAAAAGGTGATTTCTGCATAAATAGGATTTGATCTGAGTCTAGGGCTTCATAAAATAAAGATCTGAGCTCACAGGACAGCTTGATATTCTTGTAAAGGACCATTACAACACAAAATGGGTATTTTCACCTGCCAAAATTTGATTGAAGGCATTTTCACCTGCCATAAATTGATTGAAGGCCAAACACAGTTAATGAAAGGTGATTTCTGCCTAAATATGACTTCATCTTATTCTAGAGCTTCATAATATAAAGATCTGAACTCACAGGACAGCTTGGAATTCTTGTAAAGGACCATTGCAACACAAAATGGGCATTTTCTCCTGCCATAAATTGATTGAAGGCATTTTCACCTGCCATAAATTGATTGAACGCCAAACGCAGTTAATGAAAGGTGATTTCTGCCTAAATATGACTTGATCTGATTCTAGAGCTTCATAATATAAAGATCTGAGCTCACAGGACAGCTTGGAATCCTTGTAAAGGACCATTACAACACAAAATGGGCATTTTCACCTGCCATAAATTGATTGAAGGCATTTTCACCTGCCATAAATTGATTGAACGCCAAATGCAGTTAATGAAAGGTGATTTCTGCATAAATAGGACTTGATCTGAGTCTAGGGCTTCATAAAATAAAGATCTGAGCTCACAGGACAGCCTGGAATTTTTGTAAAGGACGATTACAACACAAAATGGGCATTTTCACCTGCCATAAATTGATTGAAGGCATTTTCACCTGCCAAAAATTGACTGAACGCCAAACGCAGTTAATGAAAGGTGATTTCTGCCTAAATATGACTTGATCTTATTCTAGAGCTTCACAATATAAAGATCTGAGTTCACAGGACAGCTTGGAATTTTTGTAAAGGACCATTACAACACAAAACGGGCATTTTCACCTGCCATAAATTGATTGAAGGCCAAACGCAGTTAATGAAAGGTGATGTCTACCTTAATATGACTTGATCTGATTCTAGAGCTTCATAATATAAAGATCTGAGTTCACAGGACAGCTTGGAATTTTTGTAAAGGACCATTACAACAAAAAATGGGCATTTTCACTTGCTGAATATGGGCATTTTCACCTGCCATAAATTGATTGTAGGCCAAACGCAGTTAATGAAAGGTTATTTCTGCATAAATAGGACTTGATCTAATTCTAGGGCTTCATAATATAAAGATCTGAGCTCACAGGACAGCTTGGAATTTTTGTAAAGGACCATTACAACACGAAATGGGCATTTTCACCTGCCAAAAATTGATTGAAGGCCAAACGCAGTTAATGAAAGGTGATTTCAACCTAAATATGACTTGATCTGATTGTCAGATTTCACAATATAAAGATCTGAGCTCACAGGACAGCTTGGAATCCTTGTAAAGGACCATTACAACACAAAATGGACATTTTCACCTGCCATAAATTGATTGAAGGCATTTTCACCTGCCATAAATTGATTGAAGGCCAAACACAGTTAATGAAAGGTGATTTCTGCCATAATATGACTTGATCTGATTTTAGAGCTTCGTAATATAAATATCTGAGCTCACAGGACAGCTTGGAATTCTTGTAAAGGACCATTACAACACAAAATGGGCATTTTCTCCTGCCATAAATTGATTGAAGGCCAAATGCAGTTAATGAAAGGTGATTTCTGCATAAATAGGACTTGATCTGAGTCTAGGGCTTCATAAAATAAAGATCTGAGCTCACAGGACAGCCTGGAATTTTTGTAAAGGACGATTACAACACAAAATGGGCATTTTCACCTGCCATAAATTGATTGAAGGCATTTTCACCTGCCATAAATTGACTGAACGCCAAACACAGTTAATGAAAGGTGATTTCTGCCTAAATATGATTTCATCTTATTCTAGAGCTTCATAATATAAAGATCTGAACTCACAGGACAGCTTGGAATCCTTGTAAAGGACCATTACAACACAAAATGGGCATTTTCTCCTGCCATAAATTGATTGAAGGCATTTTCACCTGCCATAAATTGATTGAAGGCCAAACGCAGTTAATGAAAGGTGATTTCTGCATAAATAGGACTTGATCTGAGTCTAGGGCTTCATAAAATAAAGATCTGAGCTCAGAGGACAGCTTGGAATTCTTGTAAAGGACCATTACAACACAAAATGGGCATTTTCACCTGCCATAAATTGATTGAAGGCCAAATGCAGTTAATAAAAGGTGATTTCTGCATAAATAGGATTTGATCTGAGTCTAGGGCTTCATAAAGTAAAGATCTGAGCTCACAGGACAGCTTGATATTCTTGTAAAGGACCATTACAACACAAAATGGGTATTTTCACCTGCCAAAATTTGATTGAAGGCATTTTCACCTGCCATAAATTGATTGAAGGCCAAACACAGTTAATGAAAGGTGATTTCTGCCTAAATATGATTTCATCTTATTCTAGAGCTTCATAATATAAAGATCTGAACTCACAGGACAGCTTGGAATTCTTGTAAAGGACCATTACAACACAAAATGGGCATTTTCTCCTGCCATAAATTGATTGAAGGCATTTTCACCTGCCATAAATTGATTGAACGCCAAACGCAGTTAATGAAAGGTGATTTCTGCCTAAATATGACTTGATCTTATTCTAGAGCTTCATAATATAAAGATCTGAGCTCACAGGACAGCTTGGAATCCTTGTAAAGGACCATTACAACACAAAATGGGCATTTTCACCTGCCATAAATTGATTGAACGCCAAACGCAGTTAATGAAAGGTGATGTCTGCCTAAATATGACTTGATCTTATTCTAGAGCTTCACAATATAAAGATCTGAGTTCACAGGACACCTTGGAATTTTTTGTAAAGGACCATTACAACACAAAATGGGCATTTTCACCTGCCATAAATTGATTGAAGGCCAAACGCAGTTAATGAAAGGTGATTTCTGCCTAAATATGACTTGATCTTATTCTAGAGCTTCACAATATAAAGATCTGAGTTCACAGGACAGCTTGGAATTTTTGTAAAGGACCATTACAACACAAAATGGGCATTTTCACCTGCCATAAATTGATTGAAGGCATTTTCACCTGCCATAAATTGATTGAACGCCAAACGCAGTTAATGAAAGGTGATGTCTACCTTAATATGACTTGATCTGATTCTAGAGCTTCATAATATAAAGATCTGAGCTCACAGGACAGCTTGGAATTCTTGTAAAGGACCATTACAACACAAAATGGGCATTTTCACTTGCTGAAAATGGGCATTTTCACCTGCCATAAATTGATTGTAGGCCAAACGCAGTTAATGAAAGGTTATTTCTGCATAAATAGGACTTGATCTGATTCTAGGGCTTCATAATATAAAGATCTGAGCTCTCAGGACAGCTTGGAATTTTTGTAAAGGACCATTACAACACGAAATGGGCATTTTCACCTGCCAAAAATTGATTGAAGGCCAAACGCAGTTAATGAAATGTGATGTCTGCATACATAGGACTTGATCTGATTGTCAGATTTCACAATATAAAGATCTGAGCTCACAGGACAGCTTGATATTCTTGTAAAGGACCATTACAACACAAAATGGGCATTTTCACCTGTCAAAAATTGATTGAAGGCATTTTCATCTGCCATAAATTGATTGAAGGCCAAACGCAGTTAATGAAAGTTGATTTCTGCATAAATAGGACTTGATCTGAGTCTAGGGCTTCATAAAATAAAGATCTGAGCTCAGAGGACAGCTTGGAATTCTTGTAAAGGACCATTACAACACAAAATGGGCATTTTCTCCTGCCATAAATTGATTGAAGGCCAAATGCAGTTAATAAAAGGTGATTTCTGCATAAATAGGACTTGATCTGAGTCTAGGGCTTCATAAAATAAAGATGTGAGCTCACAGGACAGCTTGATATTCTTGTAAAGGACCATTACAACACAAAATGGGTATTTTCACCTGCCAAAATTTGATTGAAGGCATTTTCACCTGCCATAAATTGATTGAAGGCCAAACACAGTTAATGAAAGGTGATTTCTGCCTAAATATGACTTGATCTTATTCCAGAGCTTCATAATATAAAGATCTGAGTTCACAGGACAGCTTGGAATTCTTGTAAAGGACCATTACAACACGAAATGGGCATTTTCATCTGCCAAAAATTGATTGAAGGGCAAACGCAGTTAATGAAAGGTGATGTCTGCATACATAGGACTTGATCTGATTGTCAGATTTCACAATATAAAGATCTGAGCTCACAGGACAGCTTGATATTCTTGTAAAGGACCATTACAACACAACATGGGCATTTTCACCTGCCAAAAATTGATTGAAGGCATTTTCACCTGCCATAAATTGATTGAAGGCCAAACGCAGTTAATGAAAGGTGATGTCTGCCTAAATATGACTTGATCTGATTTTAGAGCTTCGTAATATAAATATTTGAGCTCACAGGACAGCTTGGAATTCTTGTAAAGGACCATTACAACACAAAATGGGCATTTTCTCCTGCCATAAATTGATTGAAGGCCAAATGCAGTTAATGAAAGGTGATTTCTGCATAAATAGGACTTGATCTGAGTCTAGGGCTTCATAAAATAAAGATCTGAGCTCACAGGACAGCCTGGAATTTTTGTAAAGGACGATTACAACACAAAATGGGCATTTTCACTTGCTGAATATGGGCATTTTCACCTGCCATAAATTGATTGTAGGCCAAACGCAGTTAATGAAAGGTTATTTCTGCATAAATAGGACTTGATCTAATTCTAGGGCTTCATAATATAAAGATCTGAGCTCACAGGACAGCTTGGAATTTTTGTAAAGGACCATTACAACACGAAATGGGCATTTTCACCTGCCAAAAATTGATTGAAGGCCAAACGCAGTTAATGAAAGGTGATTTCAACCTAAATATGACTTGATCTGATTGTCAGATTTCACAATATAAAGATCTGAGCTCACAGGACAGCTTGGAATCCTTGTAAAGGACCATTACAACACAAAATGGACATTTTCACCTGCCATAAATTGATTGAAGGCCAAATGCAGTTAATAAAAGGTGATTTCTGCATAAATAGGATTTGATCTGAGTCTAGGGCTTCATAAAATAAAGATCTGAGCTCACAGGACAGCTTGATATTCTTGTAAAGGACCATTACAACACAAAATGGGTATTTTCACCTGCCAAAATTTGATTGAAGGCATTTTCACCTGCCATAAATTGATTGAAGGCCAAACACAGTTAATGAAAGGTGATTTCTGCCTAAATATGACTTCATCTTATTCTAGAGCTTCATAATATAAAGATCTGAACTCACAGGACAGCTTGGAATTCTTGTAAAGGACCATTACAACAGAAAATGGGCATTTTCTCCTGCCATAAATTGATTGAAGGCATTTTCACCTGCCATCAATTGATTGAACGCCAAACGCAGTTAATGAAAGGTGATTTCTGCCTAAATATGACTTGATCTTATTCTAGAGCTTCATAATATAAATATCTGAGCTCACAGGACAGCTTGGAATCCTTGTAAAGGACCATTACAACACAAAATGGGCATTTTCACCTGCCATAAATTGATTGAAGGCATTTTCACCTGCCATAAATTGATTGAACGCCAAACGCAGTTAATGAAAGGTGATGTCTGCCTAAATATGACTTGATCTGATTTTAGAGCTTCGTAATATAAATATCTGAGCTCACAGGACAGCTTGGAATTCTTGTAAAGGACCATTACAACACAAAATGGGCATTTTCTCCTGCCATAAATTGATTGAAGGCCAAATGCAGTTAATAAAAGGTGATTTCTGCATAAATAGGACTTGATCTGAGTCTAGGGCTTCATAAAATAAAGATCTGAGCTCACAGGACAGCCTGGAATTTTTGTAAAGGACGATTACAACACAAAATGGGCATTTTCACCTGCCATAAATTGATTGAAGGCATTTTCACCTGCCATAAATTGATTGAACGCCAAACGCAGTTAATGAAAGGTGATGTCTGCCTAAATATGACTTGATCGGATTTTAGAGCTTCGTAATATAAATATCTGAGCTCACAGGACAGCTTGGAATCCTTGTAAAGGACCATTACAACACAAAATGGGCATTTTCACCTGCCAAAAATTGATTGAAGGCATTTTCACCTGCCATCAATTGATTGAAGGCCAAATGCAGTTAATGAAAGGTGATTCTGCCTAAACATGATGTGATCTGATTGTCAGATTTCACAATATAAAGATCTGAGCTCACAGGACAGCTTGGAATTCTTGTAAAGGACCATTACAACACAAAATGGGCATTTTCACCTGCCATAAATTGATTGAAGGCCAAATGCAGTTAATGAAAGGTGATTTCTGCCTAAATATGACTTGATCAGATTCTAGAGCGTCATAATATAAATATCTGAACTCAGAGGACAGCTTGGAATTTTTGTAAAGGACCATTACAACACAAAATGGGCATTTTCACTTGATGAAAATGGGCATTTTCACCTGCCATAAATTGATTGTAGGCCAAACGCAGTTAATGAAAGGTTATTTCTGCATAAATAGGACTTGATCTGATTCTAGGGCTTCATAATATAAAGATCTGAGCTCACAGGACAGCTTGGAATTCTTGTAAAGGACCATTACAACACAAAATGGGCATTTTCACCTGCCATAAATTGATTGAAGGCCAAACGCAGTTAATGAAAGGTGATTTCTGCCTAAATATGACTTGATCTTTTTCTAGAGCTTCACAATATAAAGATCTGAGTTCACAGGACAGCTTGGAATTTTTGTAAAGGACCATTACAACACAAAATGGGCATTTTCACCTGCCATAAATTGATTGAAGGCATTTTCACCTGCCATAAATTGATTGAACGCCAAACGCAGTTAATGAAAGTTGATTTCTGCATAAATAGGACTTGATCTGAGTCTAGGGCTTCATAAAATAAAGATCTGAGCTCACAGGACAGCTTGGAATTCTTGTAAAGGACCATTACAACACAAAATGGGCATTTTCTCCTGCCATAAATTGATTGAAGGCATTTTCACCTGCCATAAATTGATTGAACGCCAAACGCAGTTAATGAAAGGTGATGTCTGCCTAAATATGACTTGATCTGATTTTAGAGCTTCGTAATATAAATATCTGAGCTCACAGGACAGCTTGGAATTTTTGTAAAGGACCATTACAACACAAAATGGGCATTTTCTCCTGCCATAAATTGATTGAAGGCCAAATGCAGTTAATAAAAGGTGATTTCTGCATAAATAGGACGTGATCTGAGTCTAGGGCTTCATAAAATAAAGATCTGAGCTCACAGGACAGCCTGGAACTTTTGTAAAGGACGATTACAACACAAAATGGGCATTTTCACCTGCCATAAATTGATTGAAGGCATTTTCACCTGCCATAAATTGATTGAAGGCCAAACGCAGTTGATGAAAGGTGATTTCTGCCTAAATATGACTTGATCTTATTCTAGAGCTTCACAATATAAAGATCTGAGTTCACAGGACAGCTTGGAATTTTTGTAAAGGACCATTACAACACAAAATGGGCATTTTCACCTGCCATAAATTGATTGAACGCCAAACACAGTTAATGAAAGGTGATGTCTACCTTAATATGACTTCATCTGATACTAGAGCTTCATAAAATAAAGATCTGAGTTCACAGGACAGCTTGGAATTTTTGTAAAGCACCATTACAACACGAAATGGGCATTTTTATCTGCCAAAAATTGATTGAAGGCCAAACGCAGTTAGTGAAAGGTGATGTCTGCATACATAGGACTTGATCTGATTGTCAGATTTCACAATATAAAGATCTGAGCTCACAGGACAGCTTGATATTCTTGTAAAGGACCATTACAACACAAAATGGGCATTTTCACCTGCCAAAAATTGATTGAAGGCATTTTCACCTGCCATAAATTGATTGAAGGCCAAACGCAGTTAATGAAAGGTGATGTCTGCCTAAATATGACTTGATCTGATTTTAGAGCTTCGTAATATAAATATCTGAGCTCACAGGACAGCTTGGAATTCTTGTAAAGGACCATTACAACACAAAATGGGCATTTTCACCTGCCATAAATTGATTGAAGGCCAAATGCAGTTAATAAAAGGTGATTTCTGCATAAATAGGACTTGATCTGAGTCTAGGGCTTCATAAAATAAAGATCTGAGCTCACAGGACAGCCTGGAATTTTTTAAAGGACGATTACAACACAAAATGGGCATTTTCACCTGCCATAAATTGATTGAAGGCATTTTCACCTGCCATAAATTGATTGAACGCCAAACGCAGTTAATGAAAGGTGATTTCTGCCTAAATATGACTTGATCTTATTCTAGAGCTTCATAATATAAAGATCTGAGCTCACAGGACAGCTTGGAATCCTTGTAAAGGACCATTACAACACAAAATGGGCATTTTCACCTGCCATAAATTGATTGAAGGCCAAACGCAGTTAATGAAAGGTGATGTCTGCCTAAATATGACTTGATCGGATTTTAGAGCTTCGTAATATAAATATCTGAGCTCACAGGACAGCTTGGAATCCTTGTAAAGGACCATTACAACACAAAATGGGCATTTTCACCTGCCAAAAATTGATTGAAGGCATTTTCACCTGCCATCAATTGATTGAAGGCCAAATGCAGTTAATGAAAGGTGATTCTGCCTAAACATGATGTGATCTGATTGTCAGATTTCACAATATAAAGATCTGAGCTCACAGGACAGCTTGGAATTCTTGTAAAGGACCATTACAACACAAAATGGGCATTTTCTCCTGCCATAAATTGATTGAAGGCATTTTCACCTGCCATAAATTGATTGAACGCCAAACGCAGTTAATGAAAGGTGATGTCTGCCTAAATATGACTTGATCTGATTTTAGAGCTTCGTAATATAAATATCTGAGCTCACAGGACAGCTTGGAATTTTTGTAAAGGACCATTACAACACAAAATGGGCATTTTCTCCTGCCATAAATTGATTGAAGGCCAAACGCAGTTAATGAAAGGTGATTTCTGCCTAAATATGACTTGATCTTATTCTAGAGCTTCACAATATAAAGATCTGAGTTCACAGGACAGCTTGGAATTTTTTGTAAAGGACCATTACAACACAAAATGGGCATTTTCACCTGCCATAAATTGATTGAAGGCCAAACGCAGTTAATGAAAGGTGATTTCTGCCTAAATATGACTTGATCTTATTCTAGAGCTTCACAATATAAAGATCTGAGTTCACAGGACAGCTTGGAATTTTTGTAAAGGACCATTACAACACAAAATGGGCATTTTCACCAGCCAAAAATTGATTGAAGGCATTTTCACCTGCCATCAATTGATTGAAGGCCAAACGCAGTTAATGAAAGTTGATTTCTGCATAAATAGGACTTGATCTGAT